>OX465601.1:88132500-88757500 GCA_950022295.1 Bromus sterilis | reverse complement strand
CCATGGTCTCGGGGATTATAGTAGATAAGACCAAGTGAGTACATCAATCCAATACATAGAAGAAGGGGAAACATCATGGGATCACCCTAGATTAACATAGCATATGATCACAATCAAGATCACATCATGGGAGAGAGAATTGACCACATAGCTACTAGTAGAAACCTTAGCCCCGAGGAGGAACTACTCCCACTTAATGGAGGGAGGAAGCAACATCGATGGAGATGAATCCGGAGGCACTTCCCTGTCCCGGCAAGGTACCAGCACAGGAATTCTGGTTCCCCGAAGCTTGTCGGTGATGGCGGCGGCGATCGGAATTGCTTCTGGATAAAAGGGTTCTGGAATCAGGATTTTCACGTCGGGAGAATAACTAAGGGCCAAGGGGGGCAGCCATGGGGGCCACCAGGAATCCAGGCGGCCTCCCGGCACGGCCCCACCCTAGGTCGCGCCCACTGGCTGCATTTCACCAGGTGGGGCCCCTTTGGCCCCCCTTCAGGCGTCTGGAAGCTTCCGGCACGCTGATTTTTATATATTTTTCCCGGAATTTTTCCGGCACTTTAAATAATGGGAAAACCTGTAATACAAAAACAGCATATAACAGAAACTGGCACTGTGGTGCACTGAGTTAATAGGGTAGTACAAATATGATCAAAAGTGTATGAAAGTGTATCAAAACCATAGCAATACCACCCAAAACATGCTTGGAGCCAGCAGAAATTTTAGATACGTTTGGGACGCATCACCAAGCCATAATTTGTGAATGGAGAAAGACTCAAGCATTACATGGCAGGAGATGTCGTGGGAAAATCACGCCAGATGTCCTCATAGAGAACTTGATTGTGGGACTTAGCTACGAGTGCGTAAGGAGGGAGAGTCTATCGGTGGAGAGTCGAGGCATAGATCGGAACGAGAGAGACACGTGGATTTACCCAGGTTCATCCCCTCGATGAGCTAAAGACCTACTCATGATTTTCTTATATTATATGTGGGAGCTATCGATTACAAGGGCGCTAGGTATCACCGGTGTCTCAAGAACTATGCTAGATTGATTCGCCTTTAGGACGTCCCAAGGCCTCGGCTTATTTACACGCCGAGTCCTAGGGTTTTACAAGGATACTGACTATCAAACGAGGTGGAGTCCTATTCTATCTCTTCGATGACTTGTATTGTTCCTCAAGGTAGCTTGGACTCCTTCCTTCTGGCATCGGTCTTCATCTTGCAGGTCGGTCGGCTCGTAGGCTGAACCATCTTCGGGGCCATCTCTTCAATGAGCCAGCCCATAGACCGACTCTCTCTTCATCTTGGTTATCGAGGCCTTCTTGCTAACACTTCCGGATCTGTGAATTATCCCCCCGACAAGTCCTGCGAGAAGATCCAGGCGCAGAAGAATCTCTTGAAGAAGGCTGGTCGCCGGAAGATTCTTCTTCGGAGGTGAGCCATCGATATGCTTCAGCATTTGCAGGCGCGAGGAGTTCAAGGTCATTGTCTTTAAGGGAATCTTCTGGATTTTCTGTAATAGAACCACCTTCGGAGACAGTGTCTGGGCGAATGGGATCTGGCTCGTTGACGAATAAAACTTCGTCAATTTTGTGGAGAGGGGGCAGCTTCGGATTCGGGCGATCAACCATGAAATTTTTTGAGAAGTTGCGGTTGAGGTGAGGGTAGTCCTTGTAAATATGTTCTTTGTTCAGCCCCTTGGAAGAATAAAACTTCTGAAGCCCTTTCCAAGAATGACGCTTCAGCACACGAAGATATTGGTTGTTGTTCAGTGATATGGTTCCCACGCGATTGATTTCATCTGAGAGGAATTCCATCTGGCGCTGACTTGCTTTGATGTAATTCTCTAGCATCTGCTGTGAGCGTGGAAACTTCAAGGTGATGGCATTCTTTCTGGAAAGTCTTCGTCATATTGCGCTAATTGATTTCTTGACGGACTCCAACATAAGTGTTCCATGGATTGTCTGGATGACGAAGCATATTCATAGTTTCACGCACTGGTGGAGTGAATAGCTTCGGGTGATGGAGAGCTATGAAGTCTTCATCCCGTCCATAGTTGCATACTGCCTGAAGCCATGGGGCATAAGGCTTGAACGTGAAGGGAAATTCAGCAGCAAGAACCATGGTGCGAAGGAAGCAATCTTCAAAGTCGAATACCATGCCATGAGATAGCTTCAAAATTGCATGCCGCACTTGAGGATAGATATTTGAATCTTCTGAAGCAGTACTCAGCGGCAGCAAAGAGTTGGAAAAAATGTAGAACCAAGTTTTGGAGATAAACACCAAGTGCTTCGGGCGAATGTTCTCTGGCATATAATATGATGTGACCTTACGGTCTAGCAATGAAGCAAATTCTCCGTCAAGCATGTCCGGAAGCTAATGAATCTTTGCATGTTCACCAGTGTGGCATGGAATGTTCACAATTTCGATGAACTCTTGCGAGGACATGCGAAACACTTGGCCTTGAATCCTCCATTCGAGTATCCAAGTGTTGGGATCATTTGATTCGCCAGAGACATACAAGGTTGCATAGAACTGCTTGATCAGTTCAGAACTGAATGTTTCACGCAAAGCAAATAAGAGAACCAGGTTCTGAGAGTTGATTGTATCACAGATGTTCTGGAAGCAATGAGCAGTGTCTAAGCTTTGCAGTTCGAGATAGCGATGGTGAAACAGAACATGCTTCTGACAGAAGACCTTGGTGATAAAGTCTTGTTGTATAGATCTCGTTTTAGGTTTCCTCCAGGTAAATTACTTTCCAAATGGGAAGGATCGTACCATATCGAAGAAGTCTGCCGCTCTGGTGCAATCAAGATTAACAGTTTTGAAGGCACCAAGCCACAAGTTGTGAATGGACAAAGGCTCAAGCATTACATGGCAGGAGATGTCGTGGGAAAATCATGCCAGATGTCCTCATAGAGAACTTGATTGTGAGACTTAGCTACGAGTGCGTAAGGAGGGAGAATCGAACGGTGGAGAGTCGAGGCGTAGATCGAAATGAGAGAGACACAGGGATTTATCCAGGTTCGGCCCCTCGATGAGGTAAAGACCTACTCCTACTTTTCTTATATTATATGTGGGAGATCTCGATTACAAGGGCGCTAGGTATCGCCGGTGTCTCAAGAACTATGCTAGATTGATTCTCCTTTAGGTCATCCCAAGGCCTCGGCTTATATACACGCCGAGTCCTAGGGTTTTACAAGGAGACCGACTATCAAATGAGGTGGAGTCCTATTCTATCTCTTCGATAACTTGTCTTGTTCCTCAAGGTAGCTTGGACTCCTACACTAGTAGAAAACAGCCTACTGCTGGCGTACGGTATTTTGTTACCGCTGGCGGGAAAGCATACGCCAACGATGTGACGCCAGTGGTAGTACAATTTGTACGCCAATTGTACGCCAGCAATAAGGCAGGTTACCGCTGGCGTACAGATTTGTACGCCAGGAGTAGTAATTTAGGTACGCCACTAATGAGACTAGAAACAGTGGCATGCATCCCTCATGTACGCCAGGAGTAGTAATTTAGGATTTAGAAGAAATAATAATACTAGTTGGCATGTGTTTCATGATGTACAACAGTAGTATTAATTTAGAGATTAATTGTTTTACACATAATCTATTTGTCCAAACACAGATGCATATCATATTATATTTTTGATTTGACTTAGAATACATGAATATTTACTTTGGCATATGCCAAAATATTATGTACAAAGAAAAATAGTAAAAAATTCTTAGGCCTTATCGAAGTCGTCATCGTCGTCGTCGCCGCCGCCGACACAGCAGCCCGTGTTGAGGTCGCCGCCGCCACGAGAAGCCCTGTTCGATGTCTTCGTTGCCGCCACCACAGTGTCGTGTGGACATCGCCGTAGCTGCCACACCCCCTTGTCGATGTCGTCGTTGCTACCACCATAGTCTTGTGTTGATGGTGTCATCGCCGCCACAACCCCTTGTCGATGTCGATGTCGCCGCCACTACAGCACCGTGTCCCCATGTCGATGTTGTCGCCGCCACAACCCCTGCATTTTATACATAGGCAAAGAAGATGTTCATGTACAGAATAACACTAGCTACAGCGCAGTTCTAACTTCAGAACAAGTGCTTTATGTAATTTTAGAGGTGTGAGTTTGTTAGCATCAACAAATAAGTGTACGTGTCAGCACACAAGAACTACTCAAGGTAGTTTGGTACAGATTTCAGTTTACTGGATATTTTGTCCAGAACAACAAGCACTCCAACTAGCTATTTACATTCTAGAGAAATAAGTGTCATTACCCTTCCTGGTAGTGATGATGTACAGTTGGTATTTAGAGCTACAAGAAACACAATGAATATAACCAGATATTTGGCCAAATTACTGAACATACTCAGTATCTATTTAGGCGTCTTTGTTCTAAAAAAAACATCACTGTCTGAGCCTGCAATACTTACATATTTTTTATTTTGACGAGCAATATTGAGTATCTATTTAAGCTGGCCATATATCCTATAGTTTTGGAACAAATTTTGATTAACAAGAGTACTACATTACAATTTAGGTCGGACGCAGGTGACAAGAATCCGAACAGTTCAGATTGTTTGGCCAAATTACTGAACTTTGGCTTGTGTAATTTCAGCGTGTCTCTGAACTTTGCCCAATTACAATAGTTTAGCAGAAGCATCATACAACGAGCTACATATCTTAACTACCCAGAGAAAGAGCAAAGCAAACCCAAAGAAGTACACGAAACTAGCTACAAACATCAGATAACTCTCAGAATCATCTCATTCTCAGGATCTCCGATCAGGTGCCTACTCAAAGCTAGCTACAAACATCAAAACTCATAATCAAAATCATCACGACACCCAAGGCCCAGGGGAATCAGGGGATAATTACCTGCTGCCAGCAAGGAGAAGCATGGGAACCAGATCTGGCAAGCACAGTGCCAGTTAGTGAGGCAACCAGATCTGTATGTACCGCTGGCGGGCGTATAAATGTGTACGCCAGTGATAATTAATCGCACATGTTCTCATTCGGATACATTTATCGTTGGCGTACATTTTCATTTGTACGCCAGTGGTATTTTTTTACCGCTGGTGCGCATATTATTCCGTCCGCCAGCGGTAATACCGTCAGTGTACATATTTTTTAGTTCGCCATTAATAACAGTGCGGCTATAGCTTATTTCCTACTAGTGCTACCTTCTGGCATCATCGGTCTTCATCTTGTAGGTCGGTCGGCTCGTAAGCCGAACCATCTTCTGGGCCTTCTCTTCGATGTGCCGGCCCATAGACCGAATCTCTCTTCGTCTTGTTATGGAGGCCTTCTTGCTAACACTTCCGGTCTATGAATTATCCCCTTGACAATAGCCCCCAAGATTGGCGTAAATCCGACTTTAGCGTAATCTTCTCCTCGAGAATGAAATGCTTCATGGAGCCGTAAAAATGAGTCGAGGGACCTTCGGAGAGTACATGTGTCGCTTGATTCCTAATGGTTATATCCATAAAATCTTGTATGCAATCTTTTTCCTCACCAAAATCGAGGCTTCGCCCTTAATGCTCTGTCTCATCATGTGCGAAGATCGTGGAGCCTCCAATTATTCATAATGCGGGTTTTTTGCACTGTTGGTTGAATCGGGGTCGTCATAAATAGGATCTACTTTTCCCCTGTCTTTTTATATCTTCTCATTCTTCGTCTTCCTCCTCTGCTTACTTAAGAATTTCAAAGGAAGGCATCATACTTTGTGAATATCCCCGATTGGAGGTTTCTCTTCTGTTTTAATCTGCGAGGATCTTGCGCCGATCTCCGCATTAGTAAGTCTTCCTTTTTTCTATGCTCTTGTCCACTCATTTCTTTTCCAATCTTTAGACCACCTGGCTCGTATTCTCCTAGTGGCTTCAAGTCCTTTCAGCGGATCTTTATCTGATCGAACAAGCTTTGAATGCTATTTTTTATCAAAAACCCAAAGAGTTCTTGGTCGATTCATGATATTGTATTATTGTTTTTAGAGCTAAATTGCAATCTCTTTTGATTTCTTATTCCGCTGTTAATTTGACATTTCCCCCCAGACAATTTCGACAATGTTTGGAACAACTGCCACCAAGAAGGCTGAGATAGCCAAAAAGAAAGGGGTCACCGGAATGGCTAACTCCTAGGTCAAAGCTACTCTAAATGCCGACAGGGCCTGTTCCTCAGTGGGCTTAAAACGGCTCACCGAGCTGCATGCTCGTGGATTACTTCCTTCCCAAAAATCCATTGGGTGGTGATTTCCTCTGAACGAGACTCGGCCTCAACCCAGAGAAAACGAGGTCGTGGTATTTGCGGATCATCTAACTCGTGGTTTAATCCCTCCCGGGTCTCGCTTCTTTAGGAGTCTTCTGAATTTCATCGGGTTATGCCCTCAAGATTTATCAGCCAACTCCGTTCTGAATATTACAACTATAGCAACTTCATAGTTTTTTGTGAGGTGTACCTCTAGATGGAGACGTCAATTCCTTTGTTTCAGTAGATTTTCTATGGGAACAAACAAATTGAACAAAGAAGAGGTCGCCCCATGGAATGTGGAGACGTATCCATTTGGCGTAGTGCTCGCCGCAAGATGAAACTTCATAGTCGAGGCAAGGAATGGCAGAGGTCTTTTTTCTATTGCAAGGATACTAGCCTAGAGGGCGACCGCCATTGCCTAGCTTCCGTAAAGACCGACTTACATATTCTCCAATTCTGAATTCCTGGCCCAGCATAGAGGATAAGAAGAAGCTTGAGCTAGTTCTCCGGCGGGTCGATGCTCTTTTATCCCATGGCTTAAGTGCCATCGATCTGGTGACAAATTAAAAGATTCCAAAGAGGAAAAATGAGAGTTAAATAGAAAGAGCCATTGAGGCCACCAAAAAAATACAAAAAATAGAAAAAAGAGAAAAAGAAATAAAAAGAGAGGCAGGGGCAACACTACTATTCCTTTTGAAAGATCCACACTCGTACTCCCTCTTATATCTTGTACTCCATAGATATGATCTTATATGCATATAGCTATGTGGGGACCTTCACAGTATAGAACTTGGCTTACATATTCCAAGGATTAGCTTCCTCAAACGAGCTCTAGCTCTTCTTCAGCGAGCAAGTTGGATGCACCCCACTAGTTCCATTGGAGAGCTTTTATTAGCGTGTATGTGCATCCGTTGCATGGCAATCCCTACTCCTCACATCATATCTATCATTTGTCCTTCTCTCACCTCTATGATTGTCCTCATTGATGTGAGCCTTTCACACCCTTTTTGTCTTCCTCCTCCACCATATCTCTCTCTTTGCCATCCGAAGTGTCAACTCCCATGCTTACGCTCATCCATTTCATGAGTGCTCAAAATATCGAAAGGGAGTGGATCAAATTGACTAGTGCTCTGATACCAAGTTGTAAGGCCCGATATGCGGTACTGTTCCAGATCTAGGTGTTTCCACCCAGATCCGGGGACGAAGCACATATCGGTCCCACCGCGACATATGACAAAGCCATATGCCCCGGATTTCCAACATGATATCACAACATTACAGATACAGGATACAACATCTCATACAATTGGCATACAACTGCCTCAAATAAAATACAACAGCGGAAGATACATGTCTGAGTACAGACTACAAGCAAATGCCTACTGGCAAAGAGAAAAGCATCGATCCCATAACCACACGGGTCCAGGCCCTCCGCCGGGATCCGCCTAACTAGTCGTCGTCGAGTCTCCACGTGAAACGTCGATCACCATACCTGTCGTCGATCAGAACCCTGAAAAGAGTTTGGGGTAGTATCATGAGTATAGAGGTACTCAGCATCCAACTGTAGTGGTCATCTGACCCAGCAATGACTTCATCACTTGTCATTCTAGGACAACTAGTAGTTTACGGTAAGGAAGGGGTAAGTGGTGAGGTTGCTGCTGCACTAGCATTTATGAAGTGGCTAACGATCTAGAGAGTAAGATAAGAAGCCAAGCATTCGATGAGGAATCGCCTCCAACAAGTCTTGCTATCCACCTACTACGCAAACATAACACATATCCTATCCTTGTCCTCCTCTTCGCATCCCAACAAAGAAGAAGCAGTCAAGGCACACACACGTTGATCAAGTTATATTAAGATTATCTCAGTTGTTGTTGTCTATGAACAGGACGTAGGTCTCAAGTCGTCCATAACCGTGGACACGGCTTCTCGAAAAGATTTAACCCTGCAGGGGTGTACCAACTGCCCATTACGAGGCTCCGCACGCACGTCCATCACTCTCAGCTGCTACCCATTACAGGCAACCATTTTATGATTTAGTTCCAAGAGATCCGAAACGACAGGTCCGTCTAACTAACAACGAACAAATCCGGGTGGCCCCCGGTGAGTCGACATCCATCTCAGGAGCCGGTCGCTCTCTCGATCTGGTCTCTACCGTCTGTCGCAGGTTTGGATAGCCGGTTAATCACACATTGGGAAACCGGGTCCTCAGCCGGAAAAAGTGGGCCAGCAAGGGAACTATGTCCTCACTGGTCCGGGTTATTTTAAAGGATGTCTGCCAGGAGCTACCCGACATGCATATATGCATGGTTTTCAAATGGTAAATCAGCTTGGGACACCACTAGAAATGTTTGAAGCTAGATAGGTAAGAAAAGGGGACCCCATAAAATCCCACACGCGGTTAGGCACGCTCAGTCTTAAAACCAATACCCGGAACTCGGATCCTAGGTGACTCGAATGGAACAAAGCGTCGGGCCGGGATAGCCTAGACCTTCCATCCTTCGTCGAATATAGTCAACATTATAATAATCATATCATCAACAATAATATAATAAGGTGATATCCCAACCCAAAGAGTAACAGGGTAACATCGTAGCATCCTAAGCATGCATACTAAGCAGGGGCTGAGCAACGAGCAATAGTAACATAGCATTACAAGGTTTGCTGGGAAGGGACATGGCTGTATCGGTTTGAAAGAGGCTGTAAACATGTGGTAGGATCAAACATCGAACCTAACCTATACTAACATGCAAACCTTTGGTTGAACTAGAATGGATCATAAGTAATGTATAGTCCTTGCCTGTTGATAAGTCGGGTTCCGAAGGTGTAGTTGATCGCAAACTCGCATCGTCTCCGAGAGGTACCCGCGGAAGCACACAAGAGGGTAAACACTGGAAAGCAATCAACGGTGCAACACTATTACTACGGAGCAAACACGGGCAAGCATCAACAAGAAGCAACACGAGACATCGCACCTACCGTCGAGAGCGGTTACTAACAATTTAAGTGGAGTACTCGCCACACACGACGAATACCGCACGTTTACGGTGGTTCAAGTTGCTTAGCTACAGGTGATCAACCAACGGTTGTTAACATGGCAACTCAAGCAAGCATTGAAAAGCACACAAACATGGCAAGAGGTGAAGCACAAAGTAAACTATCTACGCTAGTCAATTTAAGTGAGGCACAACCTAAACATGGCATATCACTAAGTGCCGCACAATGATTTAAAGGTTTGGTACTGTTTTGCCCTAAACCATATTTTAGGTTGGTTAACAACAGCAAACAATAGCACAAACACAAAGTACACGAAAAACTAATCAAGTTACATATAAGGAACACTCCAAACGGAGTTACGGTTAAAAAGATACAAGCAAAACAAGTTACGGGCACAAGCTGTACAAACAGGAGTAAATCTATATGCAAAAGTGCAGCAACATGACATAGCAATACATGGGATGAAAGTAGACATGATGCTTAACAATATGCAATTGGAATCACTCCATTCCGATAAACGGTCGCGACACACTCGTCGACCGAAATTGCAACAAAATAACAGTTTCAGCAATAGCAGCACAATAACATCAGGATCACCACTTTGGAGCAAGATATAAACATGATGCAGCAAGCAAATATGGCATGTGAATGCATGAAACTGAAGTAGAAACATTGCTTAACGCAACTCAAAAGGAATCAATGCAATAGGCCTCATGGATTTGCTACAATCATCATGCAAAGTTGCAACAAAATAATAACAGCAGCATCTAACAGGAAAAGTAGCAGTTTAACGGCCTGATGCCCTGTTCAGCACACAATTACACAATCAAGATGAGCTCAAATGCAAATGCTCACAAAAGATGAATTAAAGTACACATGAAACTAAGCAACTTTCATTTTTGGCGCATCGCGATCCGAGCTACGGTTTGACGGGAAATCGCAGTACAAAAATGAAACAGCAGCAAAATTCCTGGGACTTAGCAGAAATTCACAGCTCTCAGGAAAAAAAGAAATAAAAGAAAAGGGTCTCACCCACTAGTGGGCTCGGCCCACTGGAGCAGAGGAGGCGGCTGGGCTGGCGCGAGTGGGCTGCTGGGCTTGGAGGGTGGCCGGCCCAGCCTGGCGGCGCAGCCTGGCTCGCCCGCCCGATCCCGCCTGGATCGCGGCGGCGGCGGCTGGGCTCGCTGGCCGGCGAGCGGGGGAGGCTCCAGCGGCTCTTAGGAGGGGGCATGGGGCGCGGGGCGTCGTGGTGGAGCCGTATCTGGCCGCCCTCGCCGGATCCGGGCGATGGCTGCAGGCTGCGGCCGTCCCAGGTGAGCTCGATCGGAGGTGCGCCAATGGCCGCCGGCGGCTCCTGCAAGAGGGAGGGAGAGAGGATGAGAGGGAACTGGAGGGGGAGAGGAGAAGGGAGAGGGTCGCGGGGAGGAGAGGAGGGACGCGGCGGCGGTGGCGGCGCTGGTTGGCTTGCCGGCCGGTGGCTGGCCGGAGGCTGGAGCTCCGCGGCGGCGGCGGCGGGAGGAGACGGCCGAGGTCGGCCCGGATCGGGCCCGGCGGCGGCTGGAGGCGGGCCCGCGCAGCCAGGGGCGTGGCTGTGCTGCGGGGGAGGCTTGGGGAGCCACGTGGCACCATCTGGGGCGTCCAGCTTCAGATCCGACGGCCCAAAGCACTTCAGATCTATGGTTTCGGGGCTGTGAGGGGCCTTGGGGCAAAAACTGGTATTTTGGAGGGGGGTGGCTGCGAAAATTGCTTAGGGAAACCTAATTTCCAAGGGGGGAGGTGAGGGGTCATTATATAGGGCAGGCTAGGTGGCAGGATGACGAAAATACCCCCGATGACCTTCGGTACCCCTCTCGCGCGTCCGGCGATCGCGGTCGTGACCGCCGGAGGTGCATACGGACTCCGATTCCGACGAAACTTCGACCTACGCGCTCAGCGCGTCGAGCCCGTCGATCGTACCTCACTGCGGTGACATTCTGACAAAAAATTTCGGCGCCCCATAAAATAATCCGTTTATTAAATAAACGGGGTTTTCGTTCCGGTGGCGATGGCTGGTCCTGTGCCGGTAGCGACGGTGATCGGGTGAAACCCCGGTGTCGCAAGGTCGTTTGCCGTGGTGGAAAAGGGGTGGGTCACGCATCCGATACGAGAATAAGGGGGAGAAATATTCACCGATTATTATTTCGGTGAAGCAAACACTGCAAACAACTCAGACAATCAAACAATTCACACCGAAAATAAAAATTTTAATTTTTGTGAAAACTGGGCTGTTACACAACTTAATACCAGCGAGATGTTCTGGATAGATATCTCAAGATGGATGATTAGTATTAGATGAAGTTAGATTTCGGTCTACTTATTTTGGCGTACCGCCCATGCTTTTGATCCTCTTCATTTCTTTGTAGCATAGTAAGCATTGCGGTGCATTTTTAATCATGTCAGTTGCCCAGCTGTGATTTGTTTACCTCGCATAGCAGTCTTATCGTATTTTGGGAGAGAGACATCACTAGTGAACATCATGGTACCCCGGTCCATATTCTCATCATTGTTTACACGCTTAATTTATTTCCTCCTTTTACTTTCCAGTCGCAATTACTATTATCCTCTATCCCTTGCGTTTGATCCTTTGTAAACAACAAGACTGGAGAGATTGACAACCTCTCTGAACTCTGTTGGGAGGAAAGTTATTTGTGTCTGTGTGCAGGTCCATGTCAATCGCTAAATTTATAGCGCCGTTGTCACCTACTTGCCGCTTTCGGAGTCCTATGGGAGACAAACCCTATCCTCTATATAGGGGAAATTTGCTGCTATCCTACATCTCACCTTCCACTTGGGGTAACAAACGATGAGCGAGAAGCCATTATCATCTCTCGCACATCACCACCCGAAGAAGAACTGGCATCTAAAGAGGAATGACGTGAAGCTCTTGCCTTGAGGGCATGTGTTCTCCTCCGAGATCCATTGACATCAGGTTTCTCATCTTTTTCCATCTCAAAAGTTGTGATTCTCTCAAGAATATCCGCGGGTACCAGAGTTGTGAACTCAGTTCTCTCTTTGATCATCAACACCAGGTGAGTGAAGGAATCATCCAGAGATCGAAGCAAAGTTCTTACAACCATGTGACTGGTGACACCAGTTGCACCAAGAGAGGTCAATTCATTCGCTAGTGCAGTGAGTCTGCTGTAGATAGAACCAACCTTTTCACCTTCATGGCCTTGAACTGATGAAATTTTCTTCGGAGAGTGTCAATTCGAGCATATTTCTGAGTAGAGACACCTTCTCCAATCTTATCAAGATAATCCCAGACACCTTTGGCAGAGAGGATATTCTTCACTTCATGATACTTCTCAGGAATCACATGATTTGAGATGAATGCCAAAAATCGACACGTTGTCCCTGGGCCATTTGGCCGGCGGCGATTCCTCCCGTGTCGCTTTGGGCTTCCTCCGGGGTCACAACCAGATCGTCTAGTCCGTGGGTTCCTTGGGAGAAACCGATTAGGGCGTAGGTGACGTTGCTTGAGAGTCGGTCCCCATGATTGGTCGTGCGAGCATGAGTCTGTGTTGACGCTAGTTCATGACCCTCAACTGTAGGGGATCGATTGTACCGTTTTCGATAAATAAGAGTGTCGAAACCAACGAGGAGCAGAAGGTATTGGTAAGTGACTTTGGTAAAGAAATAACTGCAGGCACTGAAAGATAGCTTTTTATGGGTTTTCAATATAAGCAATAAGAAGATAAAAGCAATCAAAGTAAAAGGTACTGAGGAGTAACAAGTGGCCCAATCCTTTTGAGCGAATGATAAGCCTGGCAACTGAACTTAACAAGGCTAAAAGTGTTCTTCAGGACACACGGGAGAGATAGTCACGTGCTTTCTCCATATTCCGTATCGGTACTATGTGTTGTCTTGATAAGTGTTGAGTCGGTGGATCTATGCTAGTGCACCTTCTAGACTAAGATAAGTGCACTCTTATGATTAAATATCTTGCAAGCATCCGCAAATACAAGATAGTAATTAAGTCAAAATCCTAACCATAGCAATACGATCGATGATCCATTGTTCCCTTGTGCAAAAGCGTGCAACCTGGGGTTCTGGTTTCT
The DNA here is from genome assembly GCA_950022295.1 of Bromus sterilis. NCBI lineage: Eukaryota > Viridiplantae > Streptophyta > Magnoliopsida > Poales > Poaceae > Bromus > Bromus sterilis. Next base: position 88,744,166 of record OX465601.1, on the reverse strand, counting down.
ATCACTCCGGCAACACACCGTAAGCATTATTTATACACAATGTATTCCCCTAGATCCTTAATAAGGCGAAGTGTTGAGTGTTCGACTCACACAACACCACTAGGAAAATAACAACACAACTTAAATATCAAACAACACATATTACTTCAATGTCATAGGACTACTAGCAACTAGACTTCTCCCATGTCCTCAAGAACTAAAGTAACTACTCACAAGACATAAAAGGGATCATGATCAGTGGGGATAAATAGATGATAAACAATCTGGACAAAATGGTATTTCTCCAAAAAAACTCAATAGCATTCATCACAAGGTAGTAATCAACACCGATAGATTAGAGAGGATAGATAGTACGGATTACAACATGAGTTGCAATTGTGACATGAGATAGGATGGTGGTGGAGATGGTGCTGATGTTGGGGATGATGTTGATGATGATGGCGATGATCTCCCCTTCCGGGAGGTGTTCTCCCCGGCGGAATCTTCCCGCCGGAGATGTCTTTTCTTCTCTGTAGGTTTCCTCCACGGAGCGGCGGCGGAACTCGCGAAACTCCTCCTGTTTTAGGGTTTTTGGGTGACGAGTGATATATGGCCAGAGGGGGAGCCTGGAGTGGCCCCAGGTGTCCAAGCGCCCTCGCGGCAAGCCCCAGGTGGGGGTCGCGCCAGGTAGCCACCTGGGCACCCTGTGGCCCCCCTTCGGCTCCTGTTTTGCGTGTCCTCGTCATCCTTCTGGAAAATGGCCTCCTTTGATTTTCAGGTAATTTGAAGGTCTTCTGCTTCAGCAACTCATCGTCCACTTTTTACCACTGAATCGTGCGTCAGCTGCTTCGGCATCGGAAAGTTGCAAATCGTGTAAAACAAGCCAAAACAACACAAGAATAGCACCATAACATGAAATATATCAATGAATAGGAAATAATTACTATATAAAATAGTGACGCATTTTGGACGTGTCAACTCCCCCAAGCTTAGACCTCGCTTGTCCCCAAGCGAATACTGAGCTCGGTAAACCTGTCCACAAGTTTAGAGAGTGATGTCTCGATAAATAGAATACGGAAAAGAAGCATCATGATTTTTTCACCAAACTCAAGCATCCTCAACAGAAAACTCAATTCATAAGGCCCCTTATGAGAAAGTAATAACAATTATAATCAAAAGTAGGGCTGAGAAAACTCATCAAATTGTGGCAAACATATCCTTGGTCAAAGGACAACTAATAGATTTTACTTTTGCTCTTTCTCTTTATAATGAAACAATTTGAAGATTTTGAAAGACATGTTATTAGTCATGAATTTAAAATGTTAACACAAAGGAAGATGCTTGCTCGGCAAAGCTTTCGCAAAGAACTTAGTTATCACAAGATAATGTCAACAATGATGTGGCATGGCAAAACTTAATGCAACATTATATGAATGAATCCTCATCAGCATCAACTGTCTGTTCTCTTTAAGGAAAGAAGGAAGTGGGAAAAATTGACTCAACATAAAAGTAAAAGAAAAGCCTTGTTATAGGCAAGTAGGGTAAACTCATGTTCTATCCTTAAATCAAACAGAATTAAAACAAGTTTTAGAGGTGCATGATTTGTCAACGAATGCTAATATATAGCTCAATACTTCTCAAGATGGACAAGTTTCGAGGAACGACTCCCAAGTGGGGACGACCACATCCCCTTAATCTCCTTTGTTTATCACTGCCAAAGTTTCTGATTTCTCATAGACCAAGCGTGAAGGAGGGTTTGTTTGTTGTATTATCTTACGAGCTGGGCGACTCATGCCAGTTCCTCCTCATATTATGGGTTTGCAGATTAGACATGCAATCCTGGGGTAAAACTTGTCCAACTTAAGAAGATCATGAATTATCTACTACTTCCTCATGAGCTAAACAAGAGGCACAAAGCAATGGATTTTGAACATTTAAGGATAACACATAAATTCTATACTTTTAGGAGTGGTAGGGAAATACCACGAATAGGGAGGTCTGGTGGACTCATATAGAAGATATTGGTTTCAGGGTAGGGATGCACAAGCATAAATCTGCTCGGCAAATAGTTTAGCTAGCAAAGGCTTCGAGAGAACAGACAAGTGATGATGACTTAGATGCAAAGCATATAAAGCATAAACATTAAGGTAAGCAAAACACATCAAGTTGTCTTCCTTATCAACATAATACTTCAAGCATAATAACATAAAGGTTTTGGCTATGTCGCTACTTGAGAAATCATGCAATTTGTCATGACCAAAGCTATGTTTGCCAAAATTAAACAAATTATTCGGAGCCATACCTGACATAAGGTCAATACTCCCCATAAGAATCATCATATAAGGTCGATTGCGTGAAGAGAATACCGAGTGCAGCGAAGGAACCAATAGACTTCTCATTAACATTTCATCATAGACAACTCCACACTCACGGATACAAACTCTCCACAAAGGAGTGATAGACCTCAATGCAAACACCTATTTCATATAATAACTTCCCTAGACATGATACGACTCTACTTGACTCTAAAAGACTAAGATAAAGATAAAGATACCAGGCACTCCCCCAAGCTTGGAACAAGCCAAGGGGATGCCATTACCCGAGGAGATTTACTCCTCATTCCTGTTCCTGTTGATCACGTAGTCCTTGGCGAAGCGCTTCCACGGAAGAGGTTCTCCCGTCTCATGAGAAGCTTCAGTCTCCAAGATCTTGCTTTCAGCATCTAAACCCATGCGCGGAAACTTTAGTTCATACTCACAGTTCTGGTTGTGCAGATCATAAATCTTCCCTTGGATTTCATCAATTCTTTCTTCTGCTGAAGTGATGCTTGACCACATCCCCCTCATATCCTTATTGTAGAACATCTTTAGCTCGTTGATGAGGTCGAAGTTGGCTTCAACACCACGCTCAACCATCTTCTTGTACTTGAAGACTTCTTGCTCCACTTCTTGAAGCATGGCCTCAATGCTCCCCTCCTTGAAAGGTTCCTTTAGATCTTCTTGGTGAAGAACACCGTCCTCCAACCGTACGGTTAGGATGCTTCTTCACCTCAGCAAGGTAAGGGTTGATGACATTGATGACGAACTTGTCCTTTGGGGAACTTGGGGAAGCCATGGCACCTAGGTCTAACTAAAAGATTTCCTGGCAGAAACAGCTCGAGAGGAAAAGACACAAAATCGCGAGATACGGTGCCGGGGCTATACGGACAAATATATAGCAAAAAATTCTGCAACAGAAGGAAGGCAACGAGCTAAAGCGAAGTCGGAGGCGGACACCAGGGTGCCCTGGTGGCCTCCCGGCGCGGCCAGGAGGTATGTCGCGCCAGGGGGGCGCCTGGGCCCCCTATAGCTCCTCTCCGGCTCCAATCAGGCTTCAAATTTTCCTAATTTCGCGATGTTTCCTTATCGTAATACATACCTTTTATTATTCTGCTTCTGTTGGTGTCTGAAACGGGGATGCAACATATTATTCATGAGTTGTTGTGTATATTAAATTTACATCAACATTGACGGGGTCTCCCGCCATGTAATGCTTGAGTCTTTTCCCATTCACAACTTGAGGTTTGGTGCCATCAAAATTGTTAATCTTGATTGCACCGGAATGGTATACTTCTTTGATATAAAATGGTCCTTCCCATCTCGAAAGTAGTTTATCAGGAGAGAACCTGAAACAAGATCTAAACAACAAAACTTTCTCACCAACATTAAATTCACGTTTCAATATCCCATTATCATGCCACTTCTTTACCTTTTCCTTAAACATTTTAGCACTCTCGTAAGCTTCACTTCTCCACTCATCTAGAGAAGTCAAGTTCATGAGACAATTTTCATCGGCTAACTTTGGGTTAGCATTAAGCTCTCTAACAGCCCAGAAAGCTTTGTGTTCTAAATCTAATGGAAAATGGCAAGCCTTCCCATAGACCATCTTATAGGGAGACATGCCCATGGGGTTCTCGTAAGCAGTTCTATACGCCCACAAAGCATCTCCTAACTGCTTTGACAAGTCCTTCCTAGAACTGTTGACTGTCTTTTGCAAGATCAACTTGATCTCTCTATTGGTGAGCTCAACTTGCCCACTAGTTTGAAGATGGTACGGTGAAGCAGTTCTATGATTGACATCGTACTTGGCTAAAGTTTTTCTAAAAGTTCCATGCGTGAAGTGTGATACTCCATGTCATGAGGTACCTAGGTACACCAAACCTAGGGAAAATTACATCTTTGAGCATCTTCAAAGATATCTTGTGATCATCACTCTCAGTGGGGATTGCATCAACCCACTTGGTTACATAATCAACAACCACTAAAATGTGAGTATACTTGTGTGAGGGAGGAAAACGACCCATAAAGTCAAAACCCCAGCAATCAAAAGGCTCAATCACTAGAGAGTAATTCATAGGCATCTCATTCGTCATACTAACATTACCAACTCTTTGACACTTATCACAAGATAAAACATAATTTCTAGCATCTTTAAAGAGAGTAGGCCAATAAAAACCTGATTGGAGAACCTTATGTGCGGTCCTCTCACCGGCATGATGTCCTGCATAGGGATTATCGTGACATTGTCTGAGAATGTCTTTCTTCTCGTGTTCCGGTATGCATCTTCTCACGATCATGTCCGGAACTACTTTGAAAAGATGAGGGTCATCCCAAAAGTAGTGCCTCAAATCATGGAAGAACTTCTTCCTTTGCTGAAATGTTAAACCTGGAGGCAAATACTTTGCAACGATAAAATTAGCATAACCTGCAAACCAAGGGTCGGAAAGAGATTGTACTTTTAGAACGGCAAGTTGTTCATCTGAAAAACTGTCGTTAACTGGGATGGGGTCATGCGGTATATCTTCCATTCTTGAAAGATTGTCCGCCACCGGATTATCTACTCCTTTTCTATCAACAATCTGTAAATCAAACTCTTGAAGAAGGAGTACCCACCGGATGAGCCTTGGTTTGGCATCCTTCTTCGCCATAAGGTACTTAAGAGCAGCATGGTCAGTATGAATAATAACCTTAGAATCAACAATATAAGGTCTAAACTTATCACCAGCAAACACTACTACTAAGAATTCCTTCTCAGTAGTAGCATAATTATTTTGAGCACTATTAAGGGTTTTTCTAGCATAATGTATAACATTCAATTTCTTATCAACCCTTTGTCCTAAAACAGCTCCAACAACAAAATCACTAGCATCACACATAATTTCAAAGGGAAAATTCCAGTCAGGTGGTGTGACGCCCCCAAAATCAGACCGTGTACAGTAATCATACACGCAAGGTACACGATCGAGATCAGGGACTCACGGTGAGATATCACAACACAACTCTACAAATAAAAATAATACAAGCTGTTTAATACAAGCCAGGGGCCACGAGGGCTCGAATACAACAGCTCGAGAGCACAAAGTCAGCGGAAGCAATAGTATCTGAGTACAGACACAAGGATACAAGGTTGCCTTAAGAAGGCTAGCACAAATATCAACAACGATCGAAAGGCAAGGCCTCCTGCCTGGGAACCTCCAAACTACTCCTGGTCAAAGGGGAACTCGACGTCGTAGAAGGCATCGGGGATCTCCTGCTCCTGGACTCCAAGGCTCCAACGACGACTGCAGCGGCCGATCAGGCAAAACAGTAAAGGAAATAAAGCAGGTGAGTATCTAGTATACCCGCGAGTCTTACGTCCACTACTAAGCATTATGCATTGTATCAATGGAAAGGGGAGGCTGTATATATAGTGGACTGCAAGATAGAAATCAGAATAAGGGTAAGAAGCTAGGCCTATCGAAGACTAGCATCTTCCGACGATGTCTTGCAGCATGAGGTAAGAATCAGCCAACAGTTCATATAAAGCATAAGTACCAACGAAGCAGAAGTTGCTGCAACATTGTATAATATAAGTTGTAATGATTAACAATAATAATAATGCCTCCGAGTTCACCTCCTCGACATCCCCGCGAGGAAGAAAACCCGGAACCATACAGTTTAATAATAATAGTTTCTAGTGGTAAGATCCAGCTTCAGCATAAAGCGTCCTGTTACCGTGGACACGGCTATTCGAATAGATTAAACTCCCTGCAGGGGTGCACTACTGTTCAGCCTGCACGCTCGGATCTCCAGGGTAGCGTGAACCTTGTTAGGGAACGCCCCACCGAGGCTATCCGACACGACGCAGCCCATCCTAGGCTCAACAGAGAGGCCATCCGCCGGACTATATACTATGCGCCAAGGGGTCTAGGTCCCTCACCCTTGCACGCTCCTGCACGGTGCGAGTCTGGCCGGTGAAGCAAAAGCAAATCCAAACACACCTGCTGCAGCAAAAGACAAGACCACTTCCCGGCGATCAGGCCGCAGTACTGCTGACGTCTGAAGAGCTTTCGGACGAACTACGACGCGGAGGGCCCACACCGTAATCCCACGTGTAGGTAGTGCGAACAGACCAACGGGTCTCTCAAGTCATCCGCCGAACCATTTAGCATTTTAATTAACCTGCGTGACAACCGTTATCGTTGCCTCGACTTAACCGACCCGCGGTCAACGACAGCAGTCAGGACCACCAGTACATCGGTGCCTGCCTCGTCGTCCCACCAAGTCACTGCGGTTACCAACAAGGTGAACCGTCTCCTTACCTTGTCTCGCGTGTGCTCTTGGTAGAGCTCGACTTTCGTGGTTTGGTATCTCTCGCGAGATACGAGCAGGGGCCAAGCACGCCAGTAACGTCGGCCGTACCCTCCCTGTCGTTCCCGACGATATACCTCTCGCGGGCACCGTTGGGTCGCCCGACTTCTTACCTTAAGGACAACCGCTGTTCAGGACCCTATGGCGGCAAGACAAAGTCAGCCTCGAGTGGAGTACAAGGATTACCCCTGGATAGCTCACACTTGAGGTGACTAGGCATAACCCAGATAGGGGCCTTTGGCGGTGTCTGCTTGGTACCGTACCTGTGCAGTTGTATATATTGTATTCGTGTTCACTCCCCTGAGTGATCACGGCCCTCTATCTAATCCTAGCTAACAATGCGCAGGGCTCACTGCTGAATAATGCATAAGTAATAATAGGCAGCATAGGATAAAGGAAAGGTACATCAAGGGGCGACAAAATCAGGCTATGCAATTGAATAGGATTGTAATCGTAGCAGCAACAGTAACAATGCCTAGTGCAAGAAAATACGGAAAGGTAGGCGATATCTGGGGAAGAGAATGGCTCTGCTTGCCTGGAAGCTCGACGGTAGGGGTCGGGTCGTCGACGAAGTAGTCGTACCCGGCAGCAGTGTAGTCGGCGGTAGCAGCGGGGTCTACCGAAGATTAAGGGGGGGAGGAAACAGTAAATACACAGCAATGATATACAAACATATGCATGACATGACAGATGAAAAGTTAACGGTGTTCTAACGCAGTGCAATGCACGTTGCTCGGAGCGGGAATTCATCCGGGGATAAATTACCAGCTCCGGGTGATTACCGGACAGGGTGTCCGGGGGGGGAGGGTTCATGCCGAAGGTGTCGTGGGTACCGGACAAACATAAGGGGGTGTATCCGTGTTAGTTGAACCATTCCGGACAAGTTTCGTGTTCGAGATTAATTCATCCGGGTACTTTTTATCGGTACCGGGAATTATCGGCAGACAGCCCGGAGGGGGGGAATGTCGATGATCGGTGCGCTAGGGGGGTGTGGTAGACATACGGATAGCGTATCCGTATTCGTTATATTTTTCTGATCAACTTTCATGTATAAAGTTTTTCGATCCGATATACGGATTATTTTATATGAATTTTCAAAGTTTAAATCACTTTTAAATCAATTTATAATCATTTTTGCATTTCTTTTATTTATTAAACAGAACATTATCCATAACAGGGTTGACTGGTCAAACCTGACCAGTGGGACCCACTGGTCAGCCTCACATGCTTAATAAAACATTTAATTAAATTCAAATATTCACTGGACCCACATGTCATAGGCTATTAGCAATTTTATTTCATTTAACTTAATTACTTACAGGTGGGACCCAGTGGTCAGTGAGAGACAACTAACAGTTTTATTAATTTAAACAAATGGCCTAGGGCCCACATGTCCTAGACTTGAAGGGTTATTCCTAAAAGTTTTATTTGGTTTAATCACTAAATAATTAACAGAGGGGTGGGGGCCACTGGTCAGTGGGTCATTAACACTAATGACACCACTGACAGGCGGGACCCGCAGGTCAGCCTCACCGGCGAGCACACCGGCGAGACCAACGCCGGCGAGGGGGCTCCTGGTCGCCACAGGGCACCAAATGGGGCGCGCCCTGGCTCCTTCGAAAGAGGAGTCCGCCGCGCGTCGTGCCGTGCAGTTGGCGCGGGCTGGGACGGCCTCCATCGACGACGCCGAAGACCTCCCGCGGCGGCTGGTCCATGGCTCGACGGGAACGGCGAGGGGGCGGGCTAAACTCGACGAGGACAGGGGGGTTCGGAGCGTAAGCTCACCGCGAGCGAGTCAAGGTGGCAGTGTGCTTGGCGAAGGCACGGGCCGGCTCGAATTTAGAGGAGCTCCACGGCGGCGCAGAGGGGGAATCGGCGACGTAGCGGTGTCCACGGGGCGGCTCCGGCCGATTGCGCGCGCGAGGAGAGGAAATCGACGACGACGAGTCGCTGGGACAGCTCGGCTCGGCGTGAGGGCGTCGGTGGCCGCGTCGGCGCCGGCGGCGTGGCCACGGCAGAGCACGGGTGGCTCGGGCGGGAGCTAGAAGACGACCCTGGGGCGAGCGCGAGGGGAATGGGGACGGGCTAGGGTTAGGGTTCGGGGGAGGGCATCCCGGGGCTCTTATCCCCGCCGGAGGTGGCCTGGATGGCCGCCACGGCGACGAGGCTGCGGCCGACCGCGCGATGGGCGCCACGCCTGTACGGAGGTTGAAGAAGACGGGGAGGGGGAGTGGGCCGGGGTGGGCTGTCCCAAGGGGGAAGGGGGGTGGGCTTCGCCCCCCAGCGTTAGTTTAGGTTTTCCCATTTTTCTGTTTTTGTTTTTATTCTTTTCTGTTTATTTCTTTTTGTACTAATTTTATTCATCTAGGCATTTTTGTAAAATGGTGTAAGTGTACCATAATTTAGCAACCACCCTAGGTTAATTCCCCAAGAGGTTTGGGCAATATTAAAAGTCATTTAATATTTGATTTAAATATTAAATGGTTATTTGGGGGTTTTTGGCTACTGTTTAGAATTGTTTGAAATTTTTCAGTGGCATAATAAATACCCAAAACCATATTGGCATGGTCCACTGATTATTAGTGATTTTACAAAAGTGGTTCCACAATTATTGGACAATGTTTTATTCATCACTTATTTTTAATAATCACTAAAAGGCATCTTAGGGTTTGTTTGAATTTTAATTCAAAAGGCTTGGACTTTGTTTTCATCCATGATGATCAATGCCCATGGTTCACTTTGCTTGCAACAATATCAAAGGAAAATTGAATTTGAACTGAACTAGTTGATCAACAAAAGTTTTTGAACAGTACAGCTGAACAATAACAGTGATTACTGTTCACTGACAGTGAAAGTGTTACAAATCTCCCCCACTACAAGAATTCTCGTCCCGAGAATTTAGGTGGTAGAGGGGAAAAGATCGGGGTATTCTTCACGAAGACGATCTTCGCGTTCCCAAGTGGCTTCATCCTCAGAATGATTCGACCACTGAACTTTGAGGAACTTGGTTGTCTTGTTGCGGGTTTTGCGTTCAGACTGATCGAGAATGCGGCTTGGATGTTCTTGATAAGTCAAGTCCTGTTGCAGTTCGATCATATCATGTTCCACTTCACGAATAGGGTCTTTGAAGCAGCGTCGGAGTTGCGACACGTGGATTACATCGTGGACTTGAGAGAGGTTCGGCGGCAATTCCAAACGGTATGCCACTGGTCCACTTCTGGAAAGAATACGGAACGGGCCAATGTAGCGAGGAGCTAACTTGCCTTTGATCCCGAAGCGATGAGTGCCCCTCATGGGAGTGACACGAAGGTAAGCATATTCGCCAGGTTGATAGACCATTTCTTTGTGCTTGCGATCATAGTTGCTCTTCTGACGAGACTGAGCAGCTTTCAAGTGTTCACGAATAACGCGAACCTGATCTTCGGCATGCTGAATAATGTCCGGACCAATGAGGGTTCGTTCTCAAGTTTCTGACCAATTCAGAGGGGTTCGACACTTACGTCCATAGATAACTTCAAAGGGGGCCATCTTCAGACTAGCTTGATAGCTATTGTTGTACGAGAATTCAGCAAATGGAAGAGATTCCTCCCATTTCTTACCGAATGAGATGACACAAGCTCGGAGCATATCTTCAAGTACTTGGTTGACTCGTTCGACTTGGCCTTGCGACTGGGGGTGATAAGCAGTACTGAAGCTTAGGTGAGTGCCCATAGCTTCTTGGAAACTATCCTAGAACTTTGAGGTGAAAATGCTGCCTCGGTCGGAACTGATCTCCAACGGAATGCCATGGAGGGAAACAATTCTGGAAACATATAAGTCTGCCAACTGACTAGCAGAGATCGTCTCCTTGACTGGCAGAAAGTGGGCAACCTTGGAGAATCGGTCGATGACGACAAAGATGGCATCATGACCTTTCTGTGATCGGGGAAATCCGGTGACGAAGTCCATTTCAATCTTGTCCCATTTCCATTCAGGAATAGAGAGTGGTTGCAGAGTACCAGCAGGTCTTTGATGTTCGGCTTTCACGCGACGGCAAACGTCACACTCATCAACATAACGAGCAATGTCTTGTTTCATGTTAGACCACCAGTACCGCTGACGAATGTCTTGGTACATTTTGGTACTACCAGGGTGAATCGACAAGGGTGTATCATGAGCTTCTTTCATGACATCAGAGGCGTAATTCAGGTTGGCCTTGGCTACCGGAACCACTAAACGACCCTTGAAGTACACCGCATTATCATCATTTGCATCAATAGTGAAGAATGAGGGCTCTCCGCTGGCGACACGACGCTTAATCTTCCAGATGTCAGAGTCATAATGTTGTACCGTCTTGATGCGGGTGTCGAGGTCTGGTTGGACCACCAGGGAGTTCACATATCCCTGCGGAACAATTTCGATGTTCAGCTTGCGGAGTTCTGCATACAGACGTGGCTGTTGCACCTGAACTTCAAGCTCACTACAATAGGCTTTGCGGCTTAAGGCATCGGCCACCACATTAGCTTTGCCAGGGGTGTAAGAAATTCCCATGTCGTAGTCGGCTATTGTCTCGAGCCATCTCTGTTGGCGGAGATTCAGGTCTGGTTGCGTAAACAGGTACTTCAGGCTTTGGTGGTCGGTGAAGATCTCGCAACGATTACCGACGAGGTAATGTCGCCACAGCTTCAATGCATAAATTACTGCTGCCAATTCAAGATCATGTGTTGGATAGTTTTCTTCGTGAGCACGCAACTGACGAGAGCCATAAGCAATCACTTTGCGCTCTTGCATTAGGACACAGCCTAATCCTTGACGAGACGCGTCGCAATAAATCACGAAGTCCTTCTGAGTATCAGGAGGAGCAAGCACCGGGGGTGAAGTGAGCTTGTCCTTGAGAGCTTGAAAACTTTCTTGACATTTATCAGTCCACTCAAACTTAACGCCTTTGTGAAGCAGATTAGTCAGAGGCTTGGCAATCTTGGAGAAATTCTCAACAAAACGGCGGCAATAGCTGGCAAGGCCGAGGAAACTTCGGACTTGCTTGACAGTCCTGGGCGGAGTCCAGTCAAGAATAGCCTGGATACGTTCGGGGTTGACGGCAACGCCATCCTTGGAAATCACATGACCAAGGTAGGTTACTTCGGGAAGCCAGAACTCACACTTTGAGTATTTAGCATACAGTTTGTGTTCTCGAAGCTTTTCCAGTATAAGGCGAAGATGTTCAGCATGTTCTGCATCGATCTTGGAGTAAATCAATATATCATCCAGATAAACCACGACGAACTTGTCGAGATATTCCATGAATATAAAGTTCATCAATCTGGAGAAAGTGGCTGGGGCATTGGTCAAGCCAAAGGACATGACAGTGTACTCGTATGAACCATAGCGAGTAATGAATGCAGTCTTCGGGATGTCCTCATCACGGACTCGGATCTAATGGTAACCCAACCTTAAGTCGAGTTTTGAAAATACCGTGGATCCAGCAAGTTGATCATAAAGATCATTGATCCGAGGGAGGGGGTACTTGTTCTGTATCGTGGCCTGGTTGATAGGTCGGTAATCTTGGACCAAACGGTTCGTGCCATCACTCTTCTTGACAAAGAGCGAAGGTGCTCCCCAAGCAGAGGAACTAGGACGGATGAAGCCTTTCTCGAGGGCCGTGTCGATCTCCTTCTTCAATTCCATAAGGTGGTGAGGTGGCATCTTATATGGGCGCTTGGCAATAGGGACGGTGCCGGGCTTCAAGTCGATGACGAATTCAACTTCCCTAATCGGGGGTATCCCCGGCAGTTCTTCTGGGAATACGTCGGTAAAATCACAAACGATTGGGACTTTATCAATCCCTTCGAGAGGTGCGACATTCAAGGCATTCAGAGCATATATACGAGCTTCGGCATTCATCGACACAATGGCAGTGTGACTCAAAATCGCGCCAGAAGGATGAAAAAGTTGGATGACCTTGGTGCCACAATAAAGTGCGGCATCGTGGGTTTTCAGCCAATCCATGCCAAGGATAAGGTCGATGGTGGAGGTTTTCAGAATGTGTGGAGAAACCATGAACTCAAATCTCTCGATCTCGACAGTGAGGTTAGGTGCAACCATGTCGACACGACACTGGGTACCGGGAGTCCGGACTATTAAGGGGGTATGCATCTTTTCGTGGTAAATGCCATGCTTAGAAGCAAATGCTCCAGACATAAATGAATGCGATGCTCCTGTATCAAATAAAACAGTAGCAGGTATTGAGTTAACGAGGAGTGTACCCATCACAGTAGCGGGCTGTTCCTGAGCGGCTTCAACATCAATGTTGTAAGCATGACCACGAGCATGAGGGTTTGACCCAGTATTATAGTTGAGGGTCCCATTGTTGCCACGACCATTTCCGCGGCCAGCAGGGTGAACTACCAGTTGATTCTGTCGCTGAGGGCAGTCTCGGGAAATATGGCCTGGCTGACGGCACTTGAAACACAGGCCATCTTGAGGACGGAGGGGTGCAGTCTCAGTCTTCGGCTGTCTCGGCGGGGGCGGAGGCAGACGGGGTGCAACATACGACGGCCTTGCTGCAGGGGCAGTTGGACGCATAAGACTGTGTGGAAGCCAAACGCGTTGCTTCTGTGCTGTGCCCGAAGATGAGTCAGCATCACGGGGGCGCTTCGGCGAACCACCGAACTTAAGTTGAGCGGTCTCAAGGGTGATAGTCTGATTCACCATGGTGGCGAAGTCTGGGAAGACGTGCAAAGCCAGTGCAAGCTGGAGATCTGGGTTGATCCCATCACGGAACTTCTCTTGCCTACTTGCATCATTGGGGAGGTCACTTGCAGCATAGCGGGAGAGGCGGAGGAATTCCCTCTGGTATGCCTCGACAGTTTTTTTGCCCTGAACGAGGTTGTGGAACTCGGCCTTCATACGGTTCATAATCGCCTAGGGGACATAACGAGCGCGGAAGGCAGTCTTGAAGTCATTCCAGGTGACGACAGTCCCTTCAGCTAGCGAGCCCTTGTAAGTGTCCCACCACTGAGCAGCGGGACCACGCAGGAAATAGGACGCAAAGTTGACGTAATCAGCAGCGCTCACATTAGCGAACTCCAGCTGACGAGTGATGTCACGAAGCCAATCATCGGCATCCAGCGGCTTTTCCGGTTGGTGGAAGAGAGGGGGATTGAGACGCATGAAATCCCGCAGAGTAACCATAGGCGGTTGGTTCTGGTTCTGATTCTGGTTCTGGAGCTGATCAATGACTCCTTGCATAAACACTTGGTTCATCTGAAACTGCTGCATCATTGCGGCCATGTAGTCCGGCGACGGGGGTGGATCGTTGGCACCACGACCACGACCACGACCACCACGACCAGCCATCCTGCTAGAATTTAACAGGGGCATTTCAGCGATGAACATTTTAACGAGATGCCGAAAACGAGTAAGAGGTAAAACGACAACAAAGAGGAGGCACGGATATATAGGAGTAGTCATATAAGACAAACACATCCACACATAGAATCGATCGGAAATCGGGCAGCGTAACGTCGTAGAAATTAAGGAAAAAGGACACACTAGGCGGCGCGCAGACCGCGGTAAGGATTACACGACGCGACATAGATTCCACTATGTCAATCACGCCGCAAGAAAACTGTTGGCCACAGGAGTTGATGCCAGAGAACGCGCGGCCTGCCCAGAATGAGAAAGGGGATCCGCGGTCTGGGATCTGGCGTACGACGCCTGCGACACGACTCAATCAATGGGGGAATCACCAAAAACGCCGGGTGGAATCAAGAGAACGTGATCCTAATGTCAGCTTTTGTAAAACTTACCAGCAAGGATAAGAGAGCAGATTCCCAGAGCATTGGTAAGGAGAAAAGGATCCTAATACCATAGATATCACACGTAGTGACATCGATGTGGGCCCGTAAGCCAAACAATAAGTTAGCAATATAGTTTTTCAAAGTCTAGACTCAACTTCGACCAGGTAGTGGTGGGGTGGCTCCCTACAGGCAGTCGGCTCTGATACCAACTTGTGACGCCCCCAAAATCAGACCGTGTACAGTAATCATACACGCAAGGTACACGATCGAGATCAGGGACTCACGGTGAGATATCACAACACAACTCTACAAATAAAAATAATACAAGCTGTTTAATACAAGCCAGGGGCCACGAGGGCTCGAATACAACAGCTCGAGAGCACAAAGTCAGCGGAAGAAATAGTATCTGAGTACAGACACAAGGATACAAGGTTGCCTTAAGAAGGCTAGCACAAATATCAACAACGATCGAAAGGCAAGGCCTCCTGCCTGGGAACCTCCAAACTACTCCTGGTCAAAGGGGAACTCGACGTCGTAGAAGGCATCGGGGATCTCCTGCTCCTGGACTCCAAGGCTCCAACGACGACTGCAGCGGCCGATCAGGCAAAACAGTAAAGGAAATAAAGCAGGTGAGTATCTAGTATACCCGCGAGTCTTACGTCCACTACTAAGCATTATGCATTGTATCAATGGAAAGGGGAGGCTGTATATATAGTGGACTGCAAGATAGAAATCAGAATAAGGGTAAGAAGCTAGGCCTATCGAAGACTAGCATCTTCCGACGATGTCTTGCAGCATGAGGTAAGAATCAGCCAACAGTTCATATAAAGCATAAGTAACAACAAAGCAGAAGTTGCTGCAACATTTTATAATATAAGTTGTAATGATTAACAATAATAATAATGCCTCCGAGTTCACCTCCTCGACATCCCCGCGAGGAAGAAAACCCGGAACCATACAGTTTAATAATAATTGTTTCTAGTGGTAAGATCCAGCTTCAGCATAAAGCGTCCTGTTACCGTGGACACGGCTATTCGAATAGATTAAACTCCCTGCATGGGTGCACTACTGTGCAGCCTGCACGCTCGGATCTCTAGGGTGGCGTGAACCTTGTTAGGGAACGCCCCACCGAGGCTATCCGACACGACGCAACCCATCCTAGGCTCAACAGAGAGGCCATCCGCCGGACTATATCCTATGCGCCAAGGGGTCTAGGTCCCTCACCCTTGCACGCTCCTGCACGGTGCGAGTCTGGCCGGTGAAGCAAAAGCAAATCCAAACACACCTGCTGCAGCAAAAGACAAGACCACTTCCCGGCGATCAGGCCGCAGTACTGCTGACGTCTGAAGAGCTTTCGGACGAACTACGACGCGGAGGGCCCACACCGTAATCCCACGTGTAGGTAGTGCGAACAGACCAACGGGTCTCTCAAGTCATCCGCCGAACCATTTAGCATTTTAGTTAACCTGCGTGACAACCGTTATCGTTGCCTCGACTTAACCGACCCGCGGTCAACGACAGCAGTCAGGACCACCAGTACATCGGTGCCTGCCCCGTCGTCCCACCAAGTCACTGGGGTTACCAACAAGGTGAACCGTCTCCTTACCTTGTCTCGCGTGTGCTCTTGGTAGAGCTCTACTTTCGTGGTTTGGTACCTCTCGCGAGATACGAGTAGGGGCCAAGCACGCCAGTAACGTCGGTCGTACCCTCCCTGTCGTTCCCGACGATATACCTCTCGCGGGCACCGTTGGGTCGCCCGACTTCTTACCTTAAGGACAACCGCTGTTCAGGACCCTATGGCGGCAAGACAAAGTCAGCCTCGAGTGGAGTACAAGGATTACCCCTGGATAGCTCACACTTGAGGTGACTAGGCATAACCCAGATAGGGGCCTTTGGCGGTGTCTGCTTGGTACCGTACCTGTGCAGTTGTATATATTGTATTCGTGTTCACTCCCCTGAGTGATCACGGCCCTCTATCTAATCCTAGCTAACAGTGCGCAGGGTTCACTGCTGAATAATGCATAAGTAATAATAGGCAGCATAGGATAAAGGAAAGGTACATCAAGGGGCGACAAAATCAGGCTATGCAATTGAATAGGATTTTAATCGTAGCAGCAGCAGTAACAATGCCTAGTGCAAGAAAATACGGAAAGGTAGGCGATATCTGGGGAAGAGAATGGCTCTGCTTGCCTGGAAGCTCGACGGTAGGGGTCGGGTCGTCGACGAAGTAGTCGTACCCGGCAGCAGTGTAGTCGGCGGTAGCAGCGGGGTCTACCGAAGATTAAGGGGGGAGGAAACAGTAAATACACAGCAATGATATACAAACATATGCATGACATGATAGATGAAAAGTTAACGGTGTTCTAACGCAGTGCAATGCACGTTGCTCGGAGCGGGAATTCATCCGGGGATGAATTACCAGCTCCGGGTGATTACCGGACAGGGTTTCCGGGGGGGAGGGGAGGGTTCATGCCGGAGGTGTCGTGGGTACCGGACAAACATAAGGGGGGTGTATCCGTGTTAGTTGAACCATTCCGGACAACTTTCGTGTTCGAGATTAATTCATCCGGGTACTTTTTATCGGTACCGGGAATTATCGGCAGACAACCCGGAGGGGGGGAATGTCGATGATCGGTGCGCTAGGGGGTGTGGTAGACATACGGATAGCGTATCCGTATTCGTTATATTTTTCTGATCAACTTTCATGTATAAAGTTTTTCGATCCGATATACGGATTATTTTATATGAATTTTCAAAGTTTAAATCACTTTTAAATCAATTTATAATCATTTTTGCATTTCTTTTATTTATTAAACAGAACATTATCCATAACAGGGTTGACTGGTCAAACCTGACCAGTGGGACCCACTAGTCAGCCTCACATGCTTAATAAAACATTTAATTAAATCCAAATATTCACTGGACCCACATGTCATAGGCTATTAGCAATTTTATTTCATTTAACTTAATTACTTACAGGTGGGACCCAGTGGTCAGTGAGAGACAACTAACAGTTTTATTAATTTAAACAAATGGCCTAGGGCCCACATGTCATAGACTTGAAGGGTTATTCCTAACAGTTTTATTTGGTTTAATCACTAAATAATTAACAGAGGGGTGGGGGCCACTGGTCAGTGGGTCATTAACTGACAGGCGGGACCCGCAGGTCAGCCTCACCGGCGAGCACACCGGCGAGACCAACGCCGGCGAGGGGGCTCCTGGGCACCACAGGGCACCAAATGGGGCGCGCCCTGGCTCCTTCGAAAGAGGAGTCCGCCGCGCGTCGTGCCGTGCAGTTGGCGCGGGCTGGGACGGCCTCCATCGACGACGCCGAAGACCTCCCGCGGCGGCTGGTCCATGGCTCGACGGGAACGGCGAGGGGGCGGGCTAAACTCGACGAGGACAGGGGGGTTCGGAGCCTAAGCTCACCGCGAGCAAGTCGAGGTGGCAGTGTGCTTGGCGAAGGCACGGGCCGGCTCGAATTTAGAGGAGCTCCACGGCGGCGCAGAGGGGGAATCGGCGACGTAGCGGTGTCCACGGGGCGGCTCCGGCCGATTGCGCGCGCGAGGAGAGGAAATCGACGACGACGAGTCGCTGGGACAGCTCGGCTCGGCGTGAGGGCGTCGGTGGCCGCGTCGGCGTCGGCGGCGTGGCCACGGCAGAGCACGGGTGGCTCGGGCGGAAGCTAGAAGACGACACGGGGGCGAGCGCGAGGGGAATGGGGACGGGCTAGGGTTAGGGTTCGGGGGAGGGCATCCCGGGGCTCTTATCCCCGACGGAGGTGGCCTGGATGGCCGCCACGGCGACGAGGCTGCGGCCGACCGCGCGATGGGCGCCACGCCTGTACGGAGGTTGAAGAAGACGGGGAGGGGGAGTGGGCCGGGGTGGGCTGGCCCAAGGGGGAAGGGGGGTGGGCTTCGCCCCCCAGCGTTAGTTTAGGTTTTCCCATTTTTCTGTTTTTGTTTTTATTCTTTTCTGTTTATTTATTTTTGTACTAATTTTCTTCATCTAGGCATTTTTGTAAAATGGTGTAAGTGTACCATAATTTAGCAACCACCCTAGGTTAATTCCCCAAGAGGTTTGTGCAATATTAAAAGTCATTTAATATTTGATTTAAATATTAAATGGTTATTTGGGGGTTTTTGGCTACTGTTTAGAATTGTTTGAAATTTTTCAGTGGCATAATAAATACCCAAAACCATATTGGCATGGTCCACTGATTATTAGTGATTTTACAAAAGTGGTTCCACAATTATTGGACAATGTTTTATTCATCACTTATTTTTAATAATCACTAAAAGGCATCTTAGGGTTTGTTTGAATTTTAATTCAAAAGGCTTGGACTTTGTTTTCATCCATGATGATCAATGCCCATGGTTCACTTTGCTTGCAACAATATCAAAGGAAAATTGAATTTGAACTGAACTAGTTGATCAACAAAAGTTTTTGAACAGTACAGATGAACAGTAACAGTGATTACTGTTCACTGACAGTGAGAGTGTTACAGGTGGTTGTACTATAGGAGCGGTTATCAAAGCTTTCTTAAGAACTTCGAAAGCCTCCTTACAATTTTCATCAAATACAAAAGGAACATCCTTCTGGAGAAGATTAGTGAGGGGTCTCGAGGTCTTAGAAAAGTCTTTAATAAATCTTCTATAGAAACCAGCATGACCGAGAAAACTACGAATACCTTTAATGTCCCTTGGATAGGGCATCCTTTCAATAGCTTCAATCTTCGCCTTGTCCAATTCAATTACCCTCTTGGAAATCTTGTGACCAAGAACGATCCCTTCGTTAACCATGAAGTGGCACTTTTCCCAGTTTAAAACTAAATTTGTGTCCTCGCATCTCTGCAAAACTTTATTAAGATTGTGGAGACAGTGGTCAAAGTAAGTTCCATAGATGGAGAAATCGTCCATGAAGACTTCCACAATATCCACACAGAAACCATGAAAAATAGAAGACATACATCTTTGACAATTAGCAGGTGCATTGCATAAACCAAAATGCATACGCATATAAGCATAAGTACCGTAAGCACACGTGAAAGTGGTCTTCTCTTGATCGGCAGTGTTAACATGAATTTGAGAGAAGCCAGAGTACCTGTCAAGATAGCAAAAGTGGGTGTTTTTAGACAACCTCTCAAGCATCTGGTCGATAAAGGGTAGCGGGTAATGGTCTTTCCTGGTTTCCTTGTTCAATTTCCTGTGATCAATAAACATTTTGTATCCAATAACAACTCTTTGAGGTATTAGTTCATTTTTATCATTAGGAACAACAGTCATACCTCCTTTCTTAGGAACACAATGAACTGGACTTACCCACCTACTATCAGTTATAGGATTGATGATAGCTGCAGCAAGAAGCTTGAGAATCTCAGTCCTAACCACGTCCTTCATCCTTGGGTTCAGCCGTCGTTGATGATCAACAACTGGCTTGGCATCGGGCTCGAGATTGATAGTGTGTTGGCAAATCGATGGACTAATCCCCTTAAGGTCATCAAGGGTATAGCCTAGGGCACCGCGGTGTTTGCGAAGTGTTTCCAATAATCGCTCTTCTTCAAATCCTGAAAGGTTAGCAATTATAATAACAGGATATATTTTCTTTTCATCTAAATAACCATACTTGAGCGTATCGGGATGTGGTTTGAGGTCAAACACCGGGTCTTCTTTTGGTTGTGCCAGGATTCCTAAAGGTTCAACCGGGAGGTTGTGCTTCAGGATAGCAGTTTGTCTTGTGAATATTTTGTCTAACTCATTTCTTTCCTGCATATTCATATCATTCTCGTGGTCTTCCATATATTGCTTCAAAGGATCATTAGGAGGAATCGCGATATAAGAAATATCTTCAATAGTTTTATCATCACTAGGTAAATTAGTACCACGAGGCTGCTTGGAGAACTTAGAAAAGTTAAATTCATAAGGCTAACCATTGAATTCAATAGAAACTTTACCTTTTCTGCAGTCTATTATAGCTCCACAACTGCTGAGGAAAGGCCTACCAATGATAATATTGCAAAAACTATCTTGTACTGAACCAAGTACTAGAAAGTCGGTAGGATACTTTAGCTTTCCACATAGGACTTCAACATCTTTCACAACTCCAATGGGAGAGATAGTTTCTTTGTTTGCTAGATAAATAGTAACATCAACCTCTTCAAGTTCACAAGGTGAAATCTCACCCATGATCTCTTGATAGAGTGACTATGGAATAACGCTAGCACTCGATCCCAAATCGCATAGCCCGTAACAATTTTGATCTCCTATTTTAACAGATACAACTGGTGTACCTGAAATTGGGACTATATTCTTGGTTGTGAC
Source organism: Bromus sterilis (assembly GCA_950022295.1). Lineage (NCBI taxonomy): Eukaryota > Viridiplantae > Streptophyta > Magnoliopsida > Poales > Poaceae > Bromus > Bromus sterilis. The sequence goes on along the minus strand of OX465601.1, from coordinate 88,723,421 downwards.
AATATTAGTTGAAACAGCACAAAAATTTATATTGGAATCCAAAACATCATTAGTAACTAGATCTTTAACCACCGCAACTTGAGGATCGACCTTGATCTAGTCCTCAGGTTCGTCGGTTCGTCTCTCACTTTTATTTATTATGCTTGTCACAAAAGAGTGCTCCCTTATCCTTGTGGGAAAAGGGGGCTTTTCATACATAACTGCAAGAAAAATAGGGCCAGCAACATTTATATCAGCAGGTAATTCTTTAAAGGGTTTATGACACTAATCCTTCTCTTCTTTGGAAGAGTCAATGTGAGAAGCAAAGTTCTTGCAAAAATCAATCATAAGCTGGGAATGAAGACCAATCTTAGAGAAAAGGGTATTAAAGTAATCAGTTTTCACATAGCTCTCAATGTAATCATGCTCATAATTTATAGCGGGTTCAATACCTTTATCGATTTCCAAGTCTTTAGTGTTCTTCTGGATCCTCTTAATGAGATCCCATCTTTCTTCAGCGCTTCTTTTTTGGGATACCCCACTAGAGGACGCATCCAACATCTCCTTATTCTGACGAGAGAGCCTGGCATAAAAAATTATAAGTATAATTTCTTTGGAGAGTTCATGAATAGGACATTTAAACGTTAGGGACTTCAGTCTCCCCCAAGATTGAGCGATGCTTTCTCCATCACGAGGCCAAAAGTTATATATGGTGTTCCTGTCTCGATGAATTTCGTGAAGAGGGTAAAACTTTGTGTAAAAGAGAGACATAAGCTCTTGCCAATTAATAAAATGAGAGTTATCAGGGAGCTTATACCAATCTGAAGCTTTATCTGTAAGTGGTAAGGAAAATAATTTCTTCATGACGAACTCCCTTGACACACCTACAAGCTTGAATAGTGAACATAATTGTGATAAATATAGCAGGTGTTCACTGGGATGTTTGTCTCCTGCATAAGGATTAGCCAAGACATAATCGATAATATCAGTTGGTATTTTATAATGCACAATTTCAGTAGGGGTGGGAGTGACCACCACAGTAACGGGGCGTTTCCCCATAAACAAATAACCAAGAGTAGGGGTGTCCATAAGGACAAAAAGTAGAAACGACAAAATAAAAACAGAAATATGAAAGATTTCTTACCAGCTTCACTTACTAAGAGCGCTACGCTCCCCGGCAACGGCGCTAGAAAACAATACTTGATGACCCTCAACTGTAGGGGATCGATTGTAGCGTTTTCGATAAATAAGAATTTCGTACCCAACGAGGATCAGAAGGTATTGGTATGTGACTTTGGTAAAGAAATAACTGCAGGCACTGAAAGATAGCTTTTTTGGTGTTTTCGATATAAGCAACAAGAAGATAAAAGCTGGCAAAGTAAAAAGTAATGAGTACTATATGCCGTGTTGATAAGTGTTGAGTGGGTGGATCTATGCTAGTGCACCCTCTAGACTAAGATAAGGGCAATCTTATGATTAAACATCTTGCAAGCATCCGTAAATGCAAGATAGTAATTAAGGAAAAATCCTAACCATAGCAATACGATCGATGATCCATTGTTCCCTTGTGCAAAAGCGTGCAAACTGGGGTTCAGGTTTCTTTCACTCCGGCAACCCACCGTAAGCATTCTTTATACACAATGTATTCCCCTAGGTCCTTAATAAGGCGAACTGTTGAGTGTTCGACTCACACAACACCACTAGGAAAATAACAAGACAACTTAAATATCAAACAACACATATTACTTCAACATCATATGACTACTAGCAACTAGACTTCTCCCATGTCCTCAAGAACTAAAGTAACTACTCACAAGACATAAAAGAGATCATGATCAGTGGGGATAACTAGATGATAAACAGTCTGGATACAATGATATTTCTCCAACAAAAGTCAATAGCATTCATCACAAGGTAGTAATCAACACCGATAGGGTAGAGAGGATAGATAGTACGGATTATAACACGAGTTGAAATTGTGAGATGAGATAGGATGGTGGTGGAGATGGTGCAGATGTTGAGGATTATGTTGATGATGATCTCGAAGATGCCCGTGACGATGGTGATGACGATGGCGATGATCTCCCCTTCAGGGAGGTGTTCTCCCCGGCGGAATCTGCCCTCCGAAGATGTCTTTTCTTCTCTGTAGGTTTCCTCCACAGAGCTGCGGCAGAACTCGCGAAACTCCTCCTGTTTTAGGGTTTTTGGGTGACGAGTGATATATAGGCCAGAGGGGGGAGCCGAGAGTGGCCCCAGGTGTCCAGGCGCCCTCCCGGCGCGCCCCAGGTGGGGGTCGCGCCAGGTGTCCTCGTGGGCACCATGTGGCCCCCCTCTGGCTCCTGTTTTGCGTGTTCTCGTCATCCTTCTGGAAAATGGCCTCCTTCAATTTTTAGGTAATTTTGAGGTCTTCTCCTTCAGCAACTCAGCGTCCACTTTTTACCACTAAATCCTGCATCTGCTGCTTCGGCATCGGAAAGTTGCAAACTGTGTAAAACAAGCCAAAACAACATAAGAATAGCATCATAACATGGAATATATCAATGAATAGGAAAGAATTACTATATAAAATAGTGATGCATTTTGAACGTATCACCAGTCCGTCGTATTGGTTGTTGGAGGGGAGGGCTGAGTCGACGGGGACCTCGTGATAGTGATGGTGAAACAGAACATCCTTTTGACAGACCACCTTGGTGATAAAGTCTTTTGTATATATCTTGTTTCAAGTTTTCTCCAGGTAACACTACAAGAAATATGCTAATACACGGCGCTATATTTTCGTCGTTACATCGTCACGGTTTTTAATTCACGACGATCTTACGAAGAAAACCAAGCATCAAAAACGAGGCGTCAAAAACTGAAAGCAACGACGTTTTGGTTGAAATCGTCGTAACTTTCACGACAATTTCTTGATCGTCATAACCTTTACGACGATTCTAAATCGTCGTTGGCAATCTAACCCAATCCTACGTGGCAAAATTGCGACGAAATCAAAAGGTCGTGGCTGAAATCAGCCCAACCCATTCAATTGATCACATGGGCTGGTTTTGAATTCTTGTCTACTTTTCGGCGCTTAGCCTATTTATAGCCCATCTGGATTTTTTTTTCGAATTTCTTTTGAGCATTATAATTTGGGCCCTGGCCTTTTAGTGTCCAAACATATTTGGGCCAGTTCAGTTTTGGTCTTTTCTCATTTTTGAATTCAGCGACTTTTTTTATGCTGTTAATGAATACATAAATAACAGCACATACACAACTTTGAAGCCCATAATCTGAAGCATCTCTAAATGAAAAGCTGACAGCCCACACCATAAATTTAAAACCCCTTCCAAGATCTCATAATATATAGCCAAAACCTGTAGCACAACCAAAATCTGCTACCAAACTTGTAGCACGATTTGCTACCAAACTTGTAGCACGATCTGGTACCAAAATTACATAACCAACCGCACAAAATCTAGTACCAAACCAAATAATATCACAAAATTTTCCTTCAAGTGAAACAGATGCAATGAATGCAAAAAATATCACAATACAGCCAAACTTTAAATTACAATAATACATAGTATACAGTCTTTTAATATCAAAAAATAACGAGCTCCAGTGATCTACTCATTGTTCGATGCTTGTTTTAGCTTCTTCATCCAAAGCTTGTTCTAGCAGCCTGCATTTTGATGAACGTATGACATCTACATGTTAAACACTATAGTTAGCAACAAAAATTTCATGCTACATCAGCAAGCAAATAATGAAATATTTTCATGCTACAGCAGCAAGCAAATAATGCCATAGTTTCATGGTACAGCGGCAAGCAAACAATGCAATAATTTCACCACTACTACTCTCATCCGTTGTGGCCACAAGACACTAACTATATCGTATAAAATTGTATAAATTTTGGAAAGTGCTCAAACAAGTGTGTTCTCTATGTCATATGCTCATGGAAAGGTGTTGTCATAGAAAAGTTTATGCAATGTTGAGATGAGTATATACCGAGATGATAGAACAGATTGTAATATGTTGCAAACTATCAATTCCCCAGCTCCCGTGCCCACAATAAAACTGAAAATTGCACTGCCAAACTTCCATGCGTAGATGCAATACAAGATTAATTCATTACAACAACAAAATTGTGGGTTGGGGTGTCAATTTCGTGCACCCAATATAACTTTAGTTCATGCAAGTTCTAGGATAGTTTCTGCCTTGCAAACCATATAGAAATATCAACTTCCACTGAAGTGATAGTGGTGAAAAGGATAATTATATTACTATGGTCCTGTTTAAAGATTCAGATGAGTGGATCTTGCTTTTGAATTAGAACACACAAAGTGCATAGCTGCAGATTATGGAGAATAAAGGAAGGCTACATGGTGGTTGATCGTTGCCATCATTCTGGGCATCCAGATGAGCAGGGTTAACAGGAGCCTGTGACACACGAGCAGCCACACATCCCGCTCGCTGGAGCCATCTTAAGAAAGGCATAATGGGTCCACTTCGATATCTGAAAGAAAAGAAACCATGTGGTTATCTAGCAACAAAAGAGAGGCTATACAAGAATATAACAGGCAATGAAGCATCAAAGTCATAATTACTCATCTTTAGAATATAACAAAACTATAGATTCTCTTAAACAAACTACAACCTAAAATTAAATATCTAAAATCTATTCTCTGAAGAAAATGATCAAATTTTACATAACGCAAATGGGGACTAGTAATTTATTCTATTATTATATAATTAAAACAGAAGACAAACAGAGCACTACAGTCATCCATATATATTAAATTATTTTAACCATTAAATCTAAGGATTAACGGCTAAGATTTAAAGATGTAAACGTTACATATAAATATTGTGTAAAATCTTTTTTGCACATAAAAATCTGTCACATACATGTACTATGATAAAAAAAAGGTGCAAAGGAGAATCGTACAGGACAAGTAGACCGAGATGTATAAGAAAAGAGAGATACAAGTTTATATTCTCATGTGAACGGGCTATCTCTGTGTAAACCCAAGCATAATCATTGAACAATCAGTAAATTAAAAAAAACTATCTATGCTAGCGTGTACAACAAGGACATGCATGGTTCTAATCATAAAACAGAACACGCATAGTTTTTATATACCTTTCAAAGATGCCTAAAGAAATTGGACCAGAAGCACAATTTGCAAGACTACTAAAACAATTGTGCAAATAAAAATAAACTTTTGGGCGCCCAAGTCCCATTTTTTTAACTTACAAAGCACTATATTCATCCACATATATTAAATTATTTCAACCATTAAATCTAAGGATTAACGGCTAAGATTTAAAGATCTAAATGTTACATACAAATATTGTGTAAAATCTTTTTTGCACATAAAAATCTGTCACGTACATGTATTATGATAAAAAAAAGTGCAAAGGAGAATCGTATAGGACAAGTACACCGAGATGTATAAGAAAAGGAGACATCCAAATTTATATTCTCATGTCAACGGGTTATCTTTGTGTAAACCCAAGCGTAATCATTGAACGATCAGTAAATTGAAAAAAAAAAATCTATGCTAGCGTGTACAACAAGGACATGCATGGTTCTAATCATAAAACAGAACACGCAAAGTTTTTATAGACCTTTCAAATATGCCTAACGAAATTGGACCAGCGGCACAATTTGCAAGACTAAAAAAAATGTGCAAATAAAAATAAAGTTTTGGGCGCCCAAGTACCATTTTTTTAACTTTTGTGGGCGCCCAAGTCTCTTATAAATAACTTGGAAGGATTGATTATAGGGGACTTCATACTTTTACATAACATATGGATTAAACAGTGTATTAATAGATGCATCTATTTATGCGGTAAGACAAAGCATTTATGTTCCCTTAACAAAATAATAATGTAAGTCTGTAGCAAGTCGGATTATGTTAAATCTACACAGATGTGAGATGGATGAAATTTTTTGTTTAATATTCTTAATATTTTTGAATTTAAAATTTAAACAAATAAAGTCGATGAATCAATCATTCTCTAGGAAAGAGTAGCATACTGTCGACACCCCACAATAAAAGCAAACAAATATTGGGTATTTAAGATACAATTTTTCAATGAAATTCTAAATGTCAACCAAATAGGGCCTCTAACTCAGTAAACTGGGCACAATTACTCAGTAAACTGGGCACAATTACTCCAACTTCCAACTCAAAACAGTAAATGAGTTCTATATATAAATATGTATACTGCTTCCAACTCAAATGCACATCTTCAAAAACTAAAGCAGAGCCTCCATAATCCTATTACATCAATTTTTCCCTTCCAACTGTTTGTATAGATAATAGTGTGCATATTATCTAGGGGATACAATCTTAATTAACTTCTTCAAAATCTCGATCTTGAAGAATATTAATTACTTGATAATCATATTGCGAGGAAACCAAACCTGAACACAAGCGGCAGCCACTGAGACAACATAGCAATCTGAGACCGGCACGAGGGGGTTAGCAATGCTCTCCATTCATCACGGTCTTGCATCAGCTCATCCATTCTGCGATAAATTGAGTGAGAACAAAGTTTGGCTTTTAATTTGTCATCTTAAAGAATCATCAGAACAATATACTCCCTCTATAAATTAATATAAGATGTTTTAGATAACTAAACTAGTTATCTAAACCATCTTATATTACTTTACGGAGGGAGTACATCAACCTGACATTTAACAACCAAGAAACATACCCTAAATCATGAATTTTTGCAAGTACACCGTGCATTTTGTTTGCAAGCACTAGATAAAAACAAATATTGCTAAATAGATGGATATATACACGATTAACAACAGCAACCCAAAACAATATATAACCCCATCATATCCTGCTTCCCTAATGCAAATAGCACATCCCAGCACAACACAGAAGATTTGGATAACATATTGAATTGCACAAGCAACTAACACTACTAGAAAGATGCATGCTGCTTCTGAACCAAACATGTACAGTACGTATGTATTATCATCTACAGAACCAGACGAGCAATTTCAGTGGCATAAGTAGTTGCCTCCAACGAGACAAAGAATGAACAGGGGAGCTATTTTCCTCGGGGGAGAAGACGTGCGAGAGAGAAGACGTGCGAGAGCGAGAGCGAACACGGGGATGTTCAGCAGCTTCTGGTCCGGTGGGATCCCTGCACACCCACACACAAACGACGGCCGGTCAGAATTAGAACAAGAAAAGCTTGCAAGAAAAGCCATGGCTGAGGGAACAAAGAAAGAAGTGGCTCACCCTTCTTGTCCTGGATCTGGGCCTTGACATTGTCGATGGTGTCTCTGCTCTAGATCTCGAGGGTCCTCCCGCCCCGACACTCGCACGCCGCCGCAATGTCCCGGCGTAGATCCGCGGACGCGGGTCCTCCCGCCCCTTCGCCCCGGGCTCCTTCCATGGCCGCCGTCGATGGCGGAAACAAAGTCGCGGTGGAGGCGGCTCCTGCTCTGCTGCCGGCGAAGATAGGAACAAAATTTGACTGTTAATAATGCGTGCACATGACAAACTGTAGAATTGCTAACAACTTGGTGAAGAAGAAGAAGAGGATTTTGCATCACCAAGAGAGCACAAGGAAGGAAAGGGGTTTGTTTGGGGATTAACTTCCCTAAAGCTGATGCGGAGGAGGCTGCTGCAGGTGGTAGAAGCTGGCACGGATGAAGAGCGCCAGCCCCTTGGTGCGACGGAGGTGAGCCGGTGACCGACTGCTGCGGTTAGGGTTCGGAGCCTCCCTGCGTCTGGGCGCTCGCGGCGCCATGGCCGCTACGAGGAGCCCGGGCAGGAAGGTCTTGGATCCGGCGGAGGGGTGGAGCAAGGTGGGTGAAAGGAGGGGGAGGGGGGGGGGGGGTGGCGGCGGCCGGGTGGGTTGAGTTGATCGGGCGGAGTGTGTAGGAGGTGGCGGCTGGCGCGTGGGAGTTAAGGAGGGGGGAGGGGGAGTGGATCGGGACAGGTTAGGGTTAGCTTGGAGGGGTGCGTGAGTGGTTAAGGATTGCTTCGGTGTGGACGCTGGATTGGGTTGCCACCTCATCAATCCGTGTCTTTTTTTTTTGTTTGAGCGATTAAAACGGAGCACATATAATATCGTTAAACCTGTCGTTTTATCATATTTTAAAGGGCGACGCTAGGCGTCATCCGGATGATTTCCTCCAGTAATCATCCGCCTGGTCAGCCGTTGGATCAGCTTGCTAGTGACCGTCTGATGCAGCAGGCGCGATGGTTTCAACGCAGCGGTGCCAGCGAAGCTCCACTGGTGCACAGCGCCGCCGTGACCATAGCTTCAACGCAGCACCGATGTAACTCCGGGGAACTCCGATGCAACTCCGGCGAGCTTCAACGTAACTCCAGTGGCGCTTCAATGCAACTCTGGCGACGCTTCGTTGCAACTCCGGCGTCCCACCCCTGCGGTTGCATCGCCGCACAATGGGCATGGACGCTGCCGACGAGCAGTCCATTGCAGCACGGCGAGGCTGCAACACAGCTCCGATGAGCCGTCGCCCCGCTAGCGAGCGCTGCATCCCAGCACAAGCAGCGCTTCGTTGCAGCTCCGACACCCCCACCCCCTGCGGTTGCGTCGCAGCACAATGGCCGTGGACGCCGCCGACGAGCAGTCCATTGTAGCACGGCGAGGCTGCAACGCAGCTCCGGTGAGCCGTCGCCCGCCGGCGAGCGCTGCATCCCAGCGTGCGCTTCGTTGCAGCACCTCCGACGTGCTCCATTGCAAGGCAGCGGACGACGCGCGGATGAAGCATGCGGGGCAGGAACTAGACGCAGTACACGACGGAGACGGCGAGAGCTGTGATGCAGCCCCCGTGCGCTTCATTGCAGCCACGGCGGAGCTTCGCTACAAACTTCGGCGGCCCCGCTGATGCTTCATCGCAACTCCGACGAGCGTCGTCTGCTTCACCGGTTCTTGAAACCGTGCCAGCTAGCGCCGCGCTGTCAGTGCCTCCATGCTTCACTGCAGCTTCAGCGGGTCCGCCTTGCGACGGCGTCGACGGCTGGAGCACCACGCATCCCAGCACCGACGGTGGTGGATGCAGCAGGAAAGTTGATGGCACTCCTGGTTCGTCGTACTATGGACGGGATGGTCAGCGTCCGTCATGGAGCTTCTTTCTATGACGACACAGAAGAGATGGGAAAGAGGGGAAAAGAGGAACGTGTGAAGCTGAACGCGAAGAGATAAGGCCGGCTGGAGGGCGCTGGGTAACGGGGACACGTGTTGCACACCGAAGGAGGTTTAGGACGCTAGAGAATCAGCCGGTTTAAATAAAACATTTCCCTATTTTAAAACCAGCATGTTTTGTAAATATTAATATGTTTCACAAATGAGTATACTGCAATGATAAACCGGCGCGCTAGTGTCTCCATAACCAAGGGGTCCGTCACCCCATCACCACGAACCCAACAAGCTTGACGTCAAATGCGAGACTCCACCTGCACATCCTCTTTTGGACTCTTGATCTATTGCACCATCATAATTGATCTTGACCATTCCAGCCTTAGGCGGTCGTCAGGCATGTCCAAGTAGGATGCTGGCATGTTGTCGAGGTAGTTGCAAGAGCACTAAGTCCTCCTGATCCTTCTCAAAGTTGAAGCTGTAACGAGGCGATCTTGATCATGCACACATCTGTTCCTGGAATGTCAAATAAACAACATAATTGTAATCATCTTGGCTCTCTTGGCATCCGAAAACTTGTCATCTATGAAACTGACTACATGGTGCCGGTGAACTTTTGGACGTCGAGTCACACAGATCGCTCTGTTGTGACCCCATACTTGATGAGATTGGAGAACTTTTCTCGGTTTTTAATACTTTTGTTATTTAGGACAGTATAACCGGATCTAAACCGAGCTTTCACAGCGATACGTTCTGGACCGTCCGATTTCATAATCAGAACTTATGTATAATTAATCAAATAGTTGCATGTAAAAAAATCATACACCGTTTTTAGTTATTTATTCAAAACAAAACTATTTTTAGTTTAAATTTGAATTAAAAATTTAATGGGAGAGAGAATTGACCACATAGCTACATGTAGAAACCTCAGCCCCGAGGAGGAACTACTCCCGCTTCATGGAGGGAGGAAGCAACATCGATGGAGATGAATCCGGGGGCACTTCCCCGTCCCGGCAGGGTGCCGACACAGGAATTCTGGTCCTCCGAAGCTTGTCGGCGATGTCGGCGGAGATGGAATTGCTTCTGGAGAAAAGGGTATTGGAATCAAGGTTTTCATGTCGGGAGAATAAATAAGGGCCAAGGGGGAAGCCAGGGGGCCACCAGGAGTCCAGACAGCCTCCCGACGCGGCCCAACCCTAGGCCACGCCCACTAGCCACCTGGACACCAAGTGGGCCCCCTCTGGCCCCCCTTCGGGCGTCTGGAAGCTTCCGGTACGCTGATTTTTTTATATATTTTTCTCGAAATTTTTGTGGCACTTTAAGTAATGGGAAAACCTGAAATACAAAAACAACAGAAAACAGAAACTGGCACTATGGTGCACTGAGTTAATAGGTTAGTCCAAATATGATCAAAAGTGTATGAAAGTGTATCAAAAGCATAGTAATATCACCTAAAACATGCATGGAGCAATCAGAAATTATAGATACGTTTGGGACGTATCAACATCCGCAAGCTTAATTTCTGCTCGTCCTCGAGTAGGTAAATGATAACAAGCATAATTTCTGTGGTGACATGCTACCAACCATATAAGAACTTATAAGTAATGCAATCAAGATATGTAATTCAATTCAAGTCATAACAAGCAAGAGTCTATATTAGCATTGAAACAAGCAACATAAGAACATAAAGGTGCAAGAGCTCTCGCTGTCCGTGACTCGAATGTCTCCAAATGGTGTTTGCGTGCAAGAAGTGGGAGATGGAATACGAGAGAGAAAAACATAATATTTTGGTTGAGAAATCAATCTACTAAAATTTCACACTTAGTCTTCTTTGGAATCTTATCTTCACTCGTCCCCAGACCACTGGCAGGTACAAGTCAAAATGATCCACTCCCTTTTGATACTTAGGATGGCAAAGAGAAAGATATGGTGGATGAGGAAGACAAAAAGTTGTGAAAGGCTCACATCAATGAGGACAATCATAGGCGAGAGAAAGCCAAATTATAGATATGATGTGAGGAGTAGGGATTGCAATGCAAGGGATGCACATATGAGCTAAGGAAAGCTCTCCAATGGAACTAGTGGGGGTGCATCCAACTTGCTTGCTTAAGAAGACCTAGAGCTCATTTGAGGAGGCACATCATTGGAATATACAAGTCAAGTTGTATAGTGTAAAGGTCCCCACATAGCTATATGCATATATGATCATCTCTATGGAGTACAAGGTATAAGAGGGAGTACGAGTCTGGATCTCTCAAATGGAATAGTAGTGTTGCCCCTTCTCTCTTTTTATTTCCTTTTTCTCTTTTTTTCCATTTTTGTATTTTTTGGTGGCCTCAATGGCTCTTTCTATTTAACTCTCATTTGTCCTCTTTGGGATCTTTTAATTTGTCCTCTTTGGATCTTTTCCTCACTTTAGGGGCAACACTCTATTTTACAAGAAGTATAGAAGATCTTTCACACTTTACAAAAGTAACCAGCATAAAGAAGATGAAGCTATCATGATGTATGCAAATGTATGCCTCTGCAAGTGTAGCAGGAACATGTATGACATGAAGACCAAGTCATGAGAAGATGGATGTTGCTTGGCAATGTATCTCGAAAAGGTTATGGAAATGCCTTGATAGGTAGGTATGATGGTTGTTTTGAGGAAAGATATAAGGAGGTTTATGATGACAGAGCGTATCATGCCAAGGGTTTGATGCACCGGCGAGGTAGGCGCCATCTCTTAGAGTGAGAAGAGGGCAATGCACGGTACCGAGGAGGCTAGCAAGTTGAGGAGGTGCAAGTGTCAACTTTCAATACTTACATTAGTCCGAAGAACTCATGCACTTATTATCGGTAACTCTAAATCTAATCAGGAGGTTCACAAAGAGACAAGTACCCCGAGGAGGAGTGTATGGGGGTTTGGTTATCCTTGCACATGCTCGACTCATGGTACGTGAGTGTACTCTAATATCCGATCCCTCGAAAGATTAGTGATCCATCTAGTAGCTAGAGTTCTCAACTAGTTTTTATAGTTTTTGAAAATAAACACGGATTGCCCAAAATATGACATCTATCACTAATAGTCTAGAGCTCTTGACACCAAAAGTTCAAATGTTACTCACAACAATACCTCAAAACTATTGCAAGTTACTACTATAGTTGAATAGCAACCCCAATTACCTACTTTAAGTAAAGACACACAACTCAGTGCAACAAGCCAACTCTCTAAACAAGATAAACATGAAATCTAAAGAGAGTTCCAGAAACAAACTAAACATAAGCTCTTAGAAATATAAGCATGAAAACTAAGAGATAAACATGGCAGCAGCTTCGAAAAGATAAAGAACACACAACAAAAGAAAGATAAGCATGAAAATCCTATGATGTGTTCTAGTTTAAAGTGGACTGTGTTTCTCTCCCACACAAAGAAAGTTGGGTTCTAACTTGTTATGAACAACAAACAAAGCTAAATAAAACTAAAAATAAAACTAAATAGCAAGACGCTCCAACCATAGCACATAACACATGAAATGATAAAAGTATAGTGAAACGAAGGACGAACTGATACTTGTTGATGGAGAAGGGGATGCATGGGGAATCCCCAAGCTTAGACGCTTGAGTCTCCCTGAATATTTCTTGGGGGTCCATGGGGCATCCCCAAGCTTGAGCGTTTGACACTCCCGGGTCTTGTTTCCTCATCTTCCCTCGCTCACTTGAAAACTCCCTTCATACATAACTCATCATAAGCTGATTAGAGATGTTAACAATAAAACATTTTTTCTCTACTGGAAATAAAGATATTCTTGAAGGGATACTGTTTCTCAAGATTTCCAATTTTTTTTTTCAAAAAAAGCTAGCGCAAGACTTGAAAAACTAAGGAAAGGCAAAACGTGGCAGAATCTGTGAAAAACATACAGCAGGTAGTAAATAATTTATTCGGGTACTTCTGCAACTCAGATAAAAAAACTCAGAACAGACGCTCGAAAGATAATTGTATAGATCATTCTGTCAAACATATTCAGATCAAAAAGATGATCTGGTGATTTTGGCCGATTTTTTCCGTCAAGGGGACATAATCTGTTTTCTGGACAGCACGTCACAACTTTTAAACTTTCTTGCAATCGGAGGCTAAAACTTGGCACAAAGCTTGAACGTAAAGATACAATGATGTTGCTACGGTAGTAACAACCATCAAGACCACTAAAAACTGGAAGTAAAAACTCAAAGTAAAGATAACAAGGGTTTTCTCCCTAGATCTCTTTCTTTATAGCCATAAAGATAGGCTTAAGATTTTAATGATGCTATCGTAGGAATAAGACTTGAAGAACAAAAGAGAGCATCGAGAAGCAAATACCAAACACATTTAAGTCTAACACGCTTCCTATGCATAGGAATATTGCAATAGAATAATTCATTGAAGCACAAATCAATAAGCATAGGAAGGAAAAACAAGTGCAGCTTCAAAACCTTCAACATAAAGAGAGGGGACATGATATTATTACAATATATATAAGCATATGTTCCCTTCTTGAAAGCTCAAGAATGATCAGAGGGGGAGGGGGTGAATGATCACTTCTAAAAATTCTAAGGAACTTAGAAGGAATTCATGCAAACTGCGAAGGACTAAGAACATCTCGAAGGAAATACAGTATCGAAGGTAATGCATAGCTCGAAAGGATTTGGGACGAAGGGAAACATCGAAGGCAAATAGGCAACGAGTAAATACTTAATTTAAGTGTATGAAGGAAAACGAGCCTGACACGACGATGTTTGGTAAACCAGTTCACACTCTGCAAAGTGCTATGTCTGGTTGGAGGGACTGGTGATTGAACACCTGGAGCAAAACTCTCTCCGTCCTATTCTCCACTGCAACAAACTCCTCGAGCTTGTCCAGTTTTCACTCGTGGTAGATGATTCAGGACATCTCCGAGACCTTTACAAACTTCCTTCAGCAGCGACAATTACTCTTCGACTGCCTGACAGGCGACGCCTAACCGTCTAGGAGACTTGCAGTTCTCCAAGATAAAAAGATCGGCTAATCTCGACCTAAGTCATAGTGAATTGCTCAACTCAGCACAGACTTGGGATTTGGTTTTCTCTCGATGAATCTCTCTTGGGATGCTCACAGCCTTCTGTCTTAGAATCTTCAGTGGAGCAGCCAACCCGAAATGGCGGGTAGGTGCGGGGTATTTATAGTTGGCGGTCCTGATGGGTAAAATGACTGAAGTGACCCGATGCAACCGCTTGACGCGTGTCCACAACGGTCAGATTCCAATCACTACGCAACTTTACTTGAGGAACAAGTAAGCTGACTTACCGAACGAGTTCTCTCTCGAAGGCACGAAGTGCAATGACTTTGCCTTCGAGCTATTCACTCGACTCAGTAAGATTTCTCTCGGTAGGCTTTTGTGGGTTTTGGTTGAGCAGAGCAAATTCACATCAACTAAGATCTCAACTAGCAAACCCCTCTTAATAGTACGGTTTTTCCTACGACTCAAGAAAATAAAGAGAAACTAGTAAAAAGACTAAGTCTTCGACCAGCTTCAGCTTTCTCCTCGTTGCGCTTTTACTCGAGAGAGACTTTTTCTTCGACTACATTTTTAGGGGTCGTCTTTCTCCAGAGGGTTCGGTAGATGACTGCAGCTTTGCTGCAGTGAGTTGTCCTTCGACCTTCTACTAGCAAACTCCATTCTTTCGGAACCTAAGTATCTGTTTATACTCGAAAACAATATTAGTTCCACTTCTGCTTTGTCCAACAATATCCAAAACCTTCGGGGGCAAAACTTGCTCTTACAATCTCCCCCTTTTTGGACGATTGTTGACAAAACAGGCATCGATAAATAATTGAAAAAGTTTTGAGTTTTTGATGAAAAACCAGTGCTAAGATCGATGAAATACTCCCCCTTGATGTATGCACGGAAGATAAGAGTTTTCTGTGAAGTGCATATTTGACAAGTAGAGTCGAGGGAAAAACATCAATAATCTTAGCGAGTGAAATTGCATTCCAGATAACATCCAATGAGAAACATGCAATCTCCTCGAATGACCTGTGAACCTATATGAAAGATAACTTCCTGCAAAAGGTTAAGTATCGCAAGCAGCAGATAGATATCTTACGAAAAAGAGTAGCAGTTCACAGTCCTACTTAGAGTTAGTTACAACCAGATCGAATATGAATCGAAAGTTTGTTGAAACTACTCAGAAAACCTCAAATATCAAAAGTTTGTCGAATGTAAAGCAAAGCCTTTAACCCCGAAGGCAAACTAATTTCTTCGATGCCACTACATCTCCCCCTTTTTGTCACAACGTACAAAAAGTCGAGAGAATAGGGTCGAAAGAAATCCCTACTCGCTGTGGCGGCTCCGGCGACGTCGAGAGGATTCGGCGAGCGTTGGAGCACGACGAATTGGGCGAGCGCCTGGAGGAGTGATCTTCGTGCGAAAGGAGTGTTGATCTCCAGAAGATTCCAGCTGCGATTCCGGCGGGGTCCTGGGGCTTCGAGGGAGTGGAGTATAAACTCTCTCTGGACGTCGAGGGGCTTCGTCTTGCTCGGAGTCGGAGGAGAAGGTGTCCAAAGTGATGTGGTAATAGTCATCAACACTGAGTATATCTCTGTTCTTCGGCAACCGAGGGATATTGGGATCCGGGCGATCTACGCGATCATCATTAGTCCAATTCCTGGTCAGATGGGGAGGATATTCTTCGAAGCCACATCGTTGAAGTTGACCGAGGGAATTGAACTTCCGCAGTCCTTTCCAATCTCTGCGAAGTCATTCACGCAACATCTGATTGTTGTTCATGGTAATGTTGCGTAAATGATTAATCTCGTCCATCAAAGCTTGCTTCTGAATGAAATCTTGGTCGATGTGATGTTGAAGCATTTGCTGGGACCGAAGAGAAACTTCCATGTGATGCACTGGCTTGATAAACTTCGAGCGAACATTACGCTCAGTCAAATGGGTGCGGATACCAGTGTGCTCAGCATATGGATCGTTGGGTCGAGCAACAATCTGCAATACTTCCCTAACAGGTGGAGTGAAAATCTTCGGGAAAATTGACACGGGGAATGGCACGTCCCGAGAGTAATTGCAGATAGCCATCAGCCATGGTGCATACGGCTTGTGGGAATTGTGATCATCAGCACAAGACACCAAAGTTCTGATGAAGTAGTCTTCAAAATCGAAAGGATGACCATGGACTAACTTCAACAGAGCAAGTTGTACGTCATTGGGAATTGGAAAATCATCGTGCACATCGAGCATTGGCATCAAAGTCTTCGAAAGAATGTAAAACCATGCCTTTGCTTCAAAAACTAAGTGTCTTGGCTTCGGCTCAGTCGGATAGGTATCTCCTACGACATCTGGATTCATTATCGTTGAAAATTCAGCAGGAGTTGGGGCAGGTAAGTCATGAAGCTTGTGTGGTAAACCTTCGAACCGAGGTAAATTAATGATGTCCAGAAACTGATCGACAGTCATGTGAAATACTTGGCCTTGAATCATATAATCAAACTTCCACGTCTTCGAGTTCTCTGGATCACCAGTGACATAGAGCGTTGCATAAAATTGCTTGATAAGCTCGGGATTGTAGCCACAATCGAGAGCAAACATCTTGTGAGCATGCAGACCATCAATTGTTTCGGCAACATTCTCGAAACAAGAAGTGGAGTACACGGAAGGCATATCGAGGTATTGATGTTGGAATACTCTAGCCTTGTTGTACAACACACGAGTATAATAGATGGCTTGCTCTTGGGTCCAAAACCGAAGAGAATATGCACTTCTGGGCTTCTCGTAGGGATTGGTCCCGAAGAAAAATGGCTTGTGTTCGCGCCTTTTGAAGATGGGGCCTCCTCGAGGAACATCTGAGCGGAACAGAGGCAACATTTCTCTCGGATGAGCAGAATGGAGCAGCTCATCAACAGGAAAAACTTCGGCAGTGTTGTCTGGCATATGGAAAACAGGGTCAGCAGGGCGAGGTATTGAAGATGGAATGTTGACAATGTCCTGAGCTGGGATGGCTGCAGGAGCATTTTCTTCGGCCTGAGCTTCGACGGCAACTCCTTCGTCGGTGTTAGCATTTTGTGCGACCTCTTCAGTCTCCATGGCCTCCAAATCTTCATCTAGTTGTGCAAAAGCATCAACCATTTCTTCGTTCGAGGAACTTGATGAGGAGGAGGAAGAGCTGGCACTCGAACTGTTATCTCCAGAACTATTTCCTTCGACAGGATCTTGACGAGAAGAAACTGTCGTGATATCAACATCAGCGTCTTCTCCTTCATGCAGAGTCTGGGCAGAGGAGTAATCTTTCTGAGCAGAGGAAATGGGGACTTGAGTTTCTTGCTCGACATGAGCAGCTTGCTCGGTCTCTGCATGAGCTTGGGTTTCGAGGGCAGGGGTGGTCGATGGAATGACGTGAGGTGGTGATGGTGGGTTTGGAGGTGGTGAGGGTTGAGGAGGTGGAGGTGGGGGTGTTTGTTGTCGAGGTGGAGGAGTGGCTTGGCGAGGGGGTGGAGTTGTCTTACGAGGAGGGGTGGGTTTCTTAGGGGTTGGTGCAGTTTCTTGTCGTGCTGATGTAGCAACGACCTCGGTAGACTTGGACCTCTTGGCATTCTTCTCGATCTCTGGCGTCCCACGCACAGAGGTTGGGGCAGCAGACTTTCTCTTTCGAGATAGTCTTTGGTATAGCGCATCATTATGCTCTTTGCATACTGCCAACACAATTTGTCGAACCTTTTCATACACAGCGGTCAAGTTTTCCTTCTGAGCCCGTCTGGATGCTTCAGCAGAGGCAATCTTGGATTTGAAAAACTTTCGGGACTCAACGTCCTCGGTTTCTTCTTGAAGTTTCCTGGAGTAAAACCTTACTTGTTCCTTATCCTTTCGATCCTGGGTGATGTAACCTTCCCAGCGAATCATGTATCGAGCAACATGCTCTTGGATTTCAGCAGGAACATCATCCTCGGCAGTGACTCTGCTCGGTGTGGTAGCCATCTTCCAGAGGATATGAGAAATATTGCCAGCATCCCAAGGAGCATGGGCAGCAGATTCTCCTTCGTTGGAACTCTCTTCATCGGCACGAGGGCCGGAAACAACAGGTGCAGCAGGTGCAGGAGCTGGAGGAACTGGAACATTCTGAGCCTTTTGCCTAGCCTCCTTGGCTTTCTTCTCGGCCTCCTTGGTGGCCTTGGCAGCAGCAATGGGTTTGGTGACGGCACTAGGGGCCGCAGCTTTATCCTTCGAGGCGCTAGGGACCTCAGCATTTTTCTTCGCAGCACTTGGGGCTGCAACCTTTTCCTTCGTGACTGTGGGAGTCACAATTTTCTCGGTGGCGCTGGGGGCACAACCTTTTCTGATGGTGCATCAGGAGTTTTGCCTTCAGCAATTTGTCGACGATACTTTTCACTGACCACATGGAGAATGCCTAGTTGTTGAGCAACTTGGGCCTTTTTATGCTCGGGCTGGCTGTGAAAATTCAGAAGCTTGGAATTTGTCAAGTCCTTTGCTTCTTGCTCTTTTTGCTTTGCCAGCCTTTCTTTACGTTGAACAAGAGTTTCTTCATCCTCAGAAACTTGAGCTTGCTTTCCCTTCGATATAGCCGAAGGTTTTGGTTGGCGAGCTTGAACTGGAGGAGCAGATGAAATGGGTGGATCAGTGACCAAGTTGGTCAAGTCAATATTTGCTCGAGGAGCCTGTGAAGCTGGCTCCTGGATCCTAATTCCTTTACTGCTCGGCTTCTTCTTCAGAGGAATGTCCTCGACATCAGCCTCTGTGCCAGGGTCTTGATCATCTGAATTGACTTCTTCATCGGAGCTCGCATCAGGTGGCGAGACAATTACCACCTTTTTCTTTCGTTTGGCTGATTTCTTGCCAGCCTTCGATTTGGCACTTGGGCCAACATCTACGGTGCCCTCAGCAGCAGCAGCCTCCTTTTTAGCTTTGGCTTCTTTTCTCTTCTGTGCTCGCGCTTCCCGAGCATCAACCAGCTCTTGAAAATCGGCAGGAGTTTTCAGAGAGGATGGATGAGCATCAGCTGGAGGAGGTGGTCGATTATCTTTCGTCCACTTTGGCCTTAGTGCTTTGACATCAGACCAAGGATTTTTCATAGCAAACGGCCTCTCCCAGCGTGGCATAAGAGACTTTTACTCATACCAACGAAGCGCTTGAAGTCTTTGAATCTCTTGTAGACGGTTTTCTCTCGTACGTTCATCCTCAGAACCTTCAGGCGTTCTTAACTTATTTTCGACGATCAACTCTTCTGATAAACCTTCAGAGTTGTTGGTGATTCTTGTTCGGCCTCCTACACGCTTGGGTGCTCTGACATTTCCTTCGATCCCAGACATTTTCCTGCGAAAAAGATAGGTACGAGGGAATATAGGAAAGTTGTGAACAAGTACCAGCGGTTTTCGAGGAAAAACTTTTTGAGTGCAGTAAGCATATTGATAAGCCTGTCTTGCAGCAAATTTTTCAAGCAAGTACTAGGCTAGATTTCCATCGGGTGCAAATCTAACTAAGAACCTGTATGAACGAGTTGCACAACACAAGTTTATCGATACGTTTCTGAGGAAATTGCTAAAGTGAGAGAATCCGAGGGATTTCTTACCTAGCGCAGATGGGAATCGACAGAAAACGCTCGAAAACTAATTTCCCAAGATTCAATGATCCAAACAGATCAAACAGACCTAAGAAAAAGAGAGAAAATCAAGAACAAATCTGGATACAATGAACAGGAAAGATTGGAATCGTATACAGAGCCGTGCATACCCTAACTTGGTGATGTACGGCGACTACGGCGACGCGGAAGAAGTTCCTCGTCGACGGGAAGGTCTCCGGCGGCTTCCTTCCGGCAGCAAAGCGGCGAGGGAGTCGACGGCGACGAGCAGCACGGCGGCGCGCGAGAGAGAACTTCGGGAGCAGAGAGACGAAGTCGAGGAAATTGCGATGTCTGAGCCGGTGGCAGGGATCAGTATATATAGGGGAGGGGGTCTGACATAACTGTCAGATCTGATCCAACGGCGCAGATTTCGCGTCTCTCCGCATTCAACGGACGGATTTTGTGGCGGTAATCGCGGGAAAATCCCAACGAACCGAAAGAAAGTTGCTCCACGTCCGAGACCAAACTCATCGAACATCGAGTATAAAAGTAGATAAACATTCGATAGATTTTCCTTCGGAATCAATGACATTCGAAGGGAATCTTGATCGAGTACATATGTACATGTCCACGAGAGAAAAGCACAGATGGGGTAGGAATAGAATAGAGGGAAAACAGGGTCCGATGCTTAATCAATGCGAGGGGAAAACAGTGATAAAACTCGGAGTGGTAATTGTATAGGACAATACCAAACGAACAAAAACAAACGAAAAAGAAACACAATAAAAAAATAACGTAAGTAAACAACATAGAAAGAAAACATATAATACATGGTACCGATAGTTATGATCTTACTGCACATTGCGTGAGTCCAATATGTTTAACTCACACCTTAGTGCACAAAACCTCTTTTCATCCAAGGGCTTCGTAAAGATATCAACCAATTGATCTTCGGTGCGTACATGGCTGATAACAATATCTTCTCGCTGAACGTGATCTCGAAGAAAATGATGACGAATGTCAATATGCTTCGTTCGAGAGTGTTGCACAGGGTTATGGGCAATCTTGATAGCACTCTCGTTATGACACAGCAAAGGAATTTTCTTCACAAGAATACCATAATCTTTCAGCGTTTGCTTGAGCCACAGAATCTGAGTGCAGCATGAACCGGCAGCAATATACTCGGCTTCAGCCGTAGAAATAGATAAGCAATTCTGTTTCTTCGAAGCCCAACAGACAAGAGATCTACCGAGAAAATGACATGTGCCTGAGGTAGATTTCCTGTCGACTCGATCACCAGCCCAGTCAGAATCAGAATATCCAACGAGATCAAACTGGGCACCTTTGGGATACCAAAGTCCCAGAGATGGTGTGTGAGACAGATATCGAAGAATTCGCTTGACAACAATATGATGTGATTCTTTCGGGTTTGCCTGAAAACGAGCACACATACAAACTGCTAGCATAATGTCAGGTCTAGATGCACAAAGGTAAAGAAGCGAACCGATCATCGAGCGAAATTTCTTCTGATCGAAAGGTTTGCCCTTCTCATATGCATCTAGATAAACATTCGTAGGCATTGGAGTCTTGATAGTTTTGCAACTGACAAGATCAAACTTCTTCAGGCAATCTCTGAGATATTTCTCTTGAGAAATGAAAGTCCCATTCTTCTGTTGACGGATTTGAAGCCCGAGAAAGAACTTCAACTCACCCATCATAGACATTTCATATTTCTTCGACATCATACGAGCAAATTCTTCGCTAATATCAGGGTTAGTACAGCCAAAAATAATATCATCGACATAAATTTGACACACAAACAGGTCATTTTTGTATGCACGAGTAAAAAGAGTCGGATCAGTTGTTCCTGGTTTGAAGCCCTTCTTTAGAAGAAAATCTTTCAGAGTTTCATACCAAGCACGAGGTGCTTGCTTTAACCCATATAGGGCCTTATGCAATCTGTACACCTTATCAGGATTCTTCGGGTCTTCAAAACCTGGTGGCTGCATAACATATACTTCTTCTTCGATTTCACCGTTAAGAAATGCACTTTTGACATCCATTTGATATAGAAATATTCCATTATAATTGGCAAAAGCAAGCATGACACGAATGGATTCAAGTCGAGCAACTGGAGCATAAGTCTCACCGAAATCAATACCTTCGATTTGGGTGTAGCCTTGAGCAACCAGTCGAGCTTTGTTCCTTACCACAATGCCATCTTCATCTTGCTTGTTGCAAAAAATCCATTTCGTACCAATGATATTATGCTTCTTGGGATCAGGTCTATCAACAAGGGACCAGACTTTATTTCTCTCGAACTGATTAAGTTCTTCGAGCATTGCAGTCATTCAGTCTGAGTCCTTCATGGCTTCATCATATTTCGATGGTTCTAGAATGGATACAAACGAAAAATTTCCACAGAAGTTAGCTAATCGAGTACGAGAACGAGTGGTGGGACGACCTGGTAAATGAATCTCTTCGAGTATTGAGTCGACGTCCACTCTTCTTCGAACACGAGGTAAAACTCCTTCATCATCTTGTGGATCTGGTTGTCCTTCAGGATCAGCTTGACCTTCGGGATCAGCTTGTCCATCGGGAACATTTTCTTCGTTTACGCGTTCTCCTTCGACCTGTACATCATTTGCTTCAGGATGTTGATCTCCAGCGCCCCGGGCTATGTGTGGGAACATTGGACCATCATCATCCTTGTTTGCTTGACGTGCATTTCCATCGACAGGTCGAATATCTCCAATAGCCATGTACCTGATAACTTCATCCAAAGGTGGTTCATCCAGGTTAAGAGGTAATTGCTCTTTTTGAGAGCCGTTAGTTTCATCAAATCGAACATTTACAGTTTCTACAACTTTGCCAAGATGAGAGTTGTAAACTCTGTAAGTGTGAGAATTCGAACCATAACCTAGGAGAAAACCTTCATGAGCCTTTGGAGCAAACTTGGAGCTGTGATTCATATCTCTGATATAGCATGGAGCACCAAAAAACCTGATATATGAAACATTTGGCTTTTTACCAGTAATAAGTTCATGTGAAGTTTTCTTCAGAAACTTGTGCAGATAAACCTTGTTGATGATATGACATGCAGTATTGATTGCTTCAGCCCAGAACCTGATAGGAGTCTTGTATTCAGCAAGCATTGTTCTGGCCATTTCAATAAGTGTTCGATTCTTTCTCTCGACCACACCATTTTGTTGCGGTGTATAAGCAGCCGAGAATTCATGAGTAAAGCAATATTCATCAAGAAAATCTTCGATATGAGTGTTTTTGAATTCTGTACCATTGTCACTTCTGATATGCTTGAGAGATAATTCATATTCAGTCTGAGCTCTCTTTGCGAAAGTTTTGAAGATTTCAACAACCTTGCTTTTGTCGTCTAGAAAGAAAACCCAAGTATATCGAGAGAAATTATCAACAACAACCAGACCATACTTGTTACCTCCAAGACTAGCATAATTTTGAGGACCGAATAAATCCATATGAAGTAATTCAAGAGGACGAGTAGTAGTTATTATAGTTTTTGCTGAGTGATGTTTCTTGGCAATCTTTCCTGCTTCACAGGCACTGCATAGACGATCTTTATCGAATTTAACATTATCAATTCCAACGATGTTCTTCTTCGAGATAAGATTTTGAAGGTTTTTCATTCCTGCATGCCCAAGTCTTCGGTGCCATAACCAACCAGAAGTGGCTTTGGCCATTAAACATGTGGACACGGCAGGTCCCGAAGAAAAATCAACGACATAAAGGTCACCTTTGCGATATCCTTCGAACACGAAGGAATAATCATCCTGTGAAAAAAAAACACAACGAGAAGCAGAAAACAGTACAAGCATACCCATATCACAAAGTTTTGAGATCGACATAAGATTATATCCAAGTGATTGAACAAGCATAACCTTATCGATATGCTTATCCTTCGATATAGCAACCTTACCTAAACCAAGTACTTTTCCTTTGTTGTTGTCGCTGAAGGTAATGTATCTCTGTGAAGATTCAGAGAGTTTGTCTTCGGTGAACAAATCTTTGTCTCCGGTCATATGATTTGTACATCCACTATCCATGACCCATTCGGATCCACCGGAGACATAGCCCTGCAGAAGAATTAGTTCTTCTTAACCACCCACAAACGAGCAGGTGACTTAGAAGGCATGGAAGAGCTAGATGGGGTAGCAATATTATAGCGAACGGGATTGCATTGTCTATCTGGACCATCAAGCACACCATAAATATAATTCCTCGATGAGGGGTTAGAGTACTGATGAGTAACAGCAACTTTGGTGTTATCGTTACGATGACGATAAACATTTCTATCGACACAATAGTATTCCTTCTGGGGAACATTTGAAGCAGGCACCAAGGGTTCATTTCTATCCTCGAGAGAATAGTAGTGATTCGGTGGTACCGAAGATTTTCCCTGCATAGAATGGTTAGGGGGCAGTTTTTCTACGAGAGATTTGCGAACCCAAATCTGTCGCTTATAGAAACCATTCTTCGGAGGAGTACCAACGAATTCAGCCGACACCTTTCCTTCCTGATCTTTGACAAGCTTGTAGTCAGAATCAAGTGATTCATCAACAATAGCTTTGTCAATTTTGCAACTGAAACCTGAAAGGTTAGCAATATCAACGGGCTTTTCTTTCGCAAGAACCCAGACAGTTTTAGGATATTGCTCGGGTTCCCAGTAGGTTCCATCAGGATTGATTTTCCTTTCGAAGCCAACTCCTTCGTTTCGGGGATTCCTGTGAAGAAGAGCCTTTCGTAGGATATCACATAAGTGCTGGTGTCCCTGCACACTTTTGAACATGCCTGTTTCAAATAATTTTTTCAACTTGAGGAGTTCCTCGGTAATGGTTTCCTCGTTCGAGGGGTTAGTATCATCGATAACAATAGGTTGCTTTCCTTTCGATCTCTCAGAAATAGACTCAATTTTACTTCGTTCCAAACAGGTTAAGCAAGGTGAAGTAGATTCATTTTTAGCTTCAGAGCCTTGTTGAGCCATGAGCGTGAGGTTGACACTTTCCAACTCTTCATTAGCCTCTCTCAGTTTTTCGAGAGCCATTTTTCCTTGAAGGAATTCATAGGTTAGCTTCTCGTAGTCCACTGAGAGAAGATCATGACGAGAGGAAAGTTCATCATACTTTTCTTTCAGAGCAGTATGCTCATTCGTCAAAGTTTGACCCTTCTCAATCTCATCGATCAACAAAGTCTCAGATTTTTGAATAGTTTCACTTAAAGAATCTAGCTCATCTTGTTGGATAGAAGCAATTTTGGCAAGTTTAGCATAACTTATCCTAGAGTTACTTTCATAAGCAGATCCATCAGAAGTATTGTAGGAATTCTTAGATGAGGATACCTTGGCCTTGGCCATGAAGCAGTAAGCTGGAGATTCATCTTCGCTGCTTTGGTTGGTGAAGAATGAACTTGAAGTCTTGCTCGAAGCAAATGCTACACCAGCAACGCCATCAGATTCAGACCCAGAACCAGAACCAGATCTTGGGTTTGATTCAGCTTCGGAACCGGATGCATCATCTTCAGAGTTCATCTCTTTACCAAGATAGGCTTTGGCACGATGGGAATTCTTTCGTCGAGAGGAATGTGATTTCAAGGAAGAACCCTCTCGATGCTTGTGATACTTCTTCTTCTTGTCATCATCAGAACCGTCTTTCTTGTATTTTCTGGACTTTGAATCATATTTCTTTGACTCATGATTTTTGCTCGATCTGTGAGAATTGCTCGAAGAATTGCTGTGAGAATGCTTTGATCTATGTTCAATTTCCCAGAGAGGACAATTAGCAATGAAGTGACCTGGCTTCTTGCACTTATAGCAACAGTTATCTTTCGCTGAAGAGTTTTTGGTAGATGATCGATGCTGTGATGAATTGCTTGAATGTCTTGAAGAATAGTTTTTCTTCGGTGAAGAGGAGTTCCTTCTCTGAAAGCGATTGAATCTTCTCATTATCAGTGCCAGATCTGTTCCAATGTTCTCGGGGTCATCTGAGGCACAACCCGATTCAGAACTAGCTTCAGGAGAGGAGTGATGTGAAGCTCTGGCCTTCAGTGCATGAGATTTTCTTCGTGTCCCATTAATATCTCGTTTTTCATCTTCTTCCATCTCGAAGGTATTAAGTCTCTCGAGAATATCAGCGGCAACAAGATCCTTGAAATCAGTCCTTTCCTTGATCATCAACACAATGTGATCGAAGGAATCATCAAGGGAACGCAGCAAAGTTCTGACAATAATCCGATTGGTAATGTCTTCGGCACCGAGAGAAATCAGTTCATTTGACAGTGCAGTGAGTCTGCTGTATATGGAGCTAACTTTTTCTCCCTCGTGCCTCTTGAAACGATAGAACTTGCTTCGAAGGGTGTCAATACGAGCATCTTTCTGAGTAGAGACACCTTCACCAATCTTCTCGAGATAATCCCAAACACCTTTGGCCAAAGGAATATTCTTGACCTCATGGTATTTCTCTGGAATCAGATGATTTGTTATGAAGACCCAGACTTCAGTATCTAGCTCTATCTTCTTTGCCTCTTCAGGAGTGATGGCATTTGTGTCTTTGACAGTTACACCATTTTTGACAACTTCCCAAGCGGCAGAGTTGATAGCCATGATATTCCTCTTCATTTTGTCCTTCCAATAGGGGTAGTCCTTCCCATTGAAGATAGGGATTGGTTCCCCCGAGTGAACAGCTGCAAACGACATTCTTGACAACACTCCAGGTTGTTAGACCAAAATACGCATAGCGTAGGGAGTGCCTAGCTCTGATACCAATTGAAAGCTCAAGAATGATCAGAGGGGGAGGGGGTGAATGATCATTCTAAAAATTCTAAGGAACTTAGAAGGAATTCATGCAAACTGCGAAGGACTAAGAACATCTCGAAGGAAATACAGTATCGAAGGTAATGCATAGCTCGAAAGGATTTGGGACGAAGGGAAACATCGAAGGCAAACATGCAACGAGTAAATACTTAATTTAAGTGTATGAAGGAAAACGAGCCTGACACGACGATGTTTGGTAAACCAGTTCACACTCTGCAAAGTGCTACGTCTGGTTGGAGGGACTAGTGATTGAACACCTGGAGCAAAACTCTCTCCGTCCTATTCTCCACTGCAACAAACTCCTCGAGCTTGTCCAGTTTTCACTCGTGGTAGATGATTCAGGACATCACCGAGACCTTTACAAACTTCCTTCAGCAGCGGCAATTACTCTTCGACTGCTTGACAGGCGACGCCTAACCGTCTAGGAGACTTGCAGTTCTCCAAGATAAAAAGATCGGCTAATCTCGACCTAAGTCATAGTGAATTGCTCAACTCAACACAGACTTGGGATTTGGTTTTCTCTCAATGAATCTCTCTTGGGATGCTCACAGACTTCTGTCTTAGAATCTTCAGTGGAGCAGCCAACCCGAAATGGCGGGTAGGTGTGGGGTATTTATAGTTGGCGATCCCGATGGGTAAAATGACTGAAGTGACCCGATGCAACCGCTTGACGCGTGTCCACAACGGTCGGATTCCAATCACTGCGCAACTTTACTTGAGGAACAAGTAAGCTGACTTACCGAACGAGTTCTCTCTCGAAGGCATGAAGTGCAATGACTTTGCCTTCGAGCTATTCACTCGACTCAGTAAGATTTCTCTCGGTAGGCTTTTGTGGGTTTTGGTTGAGCAGAGCAAATTCACATCAACTAAGATCTCAACTAGCAAACCCCTCTTAATAGTACGGTTTTTCCTACGACTCAAGAAAATAAAGAGAAACTAGTAAAAAGACTAAGTCTTCGACCAGCTTCAGCTTTCTCCTTGTTGCGCTTTTACTCGAGAGAGACTTTTTCTTCGACTACATTTTTAGGGGTCGTCTTTCTCCAGAGGGTTCGGTAGATGACTGCAGCTTTGCTGCAGTGAGTTGTCCTTCGACCTTCTACTAGCAAACTCCATTCTTTCGGAACCTAAGTATCTGTTTATACTCGAAAACAATATTAGTTCCACTTCTGCTTTGTCCAACAATGTCCAAAACCTTCGGGGGCAAAACTTGCTCTTACACTTCTCATAATAATTTTCAGTGAGATCATGAATAAACTGAACAATATAAGTGTCACATAAAGCATTGTTACCATGATCCACATGCGAAAGGGTACTTTTACTCTCCACATAAGCATAATATTTCTCATTGGTAATAGTGGGAGTAGGACTATCCTAAACAACTTGAACACTATAGATTAATTGTGTTTTAGGAAGATGGTGTTCAGCAAGGGAGTAATTCCCTCCATGATTATGACAAGTTTCATAAGGATAATTTCTCCTTATGTCATAGGTACTTTTAGAATCACTATAGATAGGAGTTATAACGTCATCATAGTAGAGAAGAGCATTAGCATTGCTAGCAACTATATTTGTAAACATGTTGTCTTTATTCTTACTAGCAAAAGTATTATCAATTACCACATCACTAATGGGTAAAGGACTTGCAATCCTATCATCCCCAAGCTTAGAGCTTTCCATATCATCACTCTCAGAGTTGGTACCAAAAAGATTTTCATGATCATAAGTAGCATTATCATCATTTTCCCAATCACAAAAAGTAACATGCATATCATAATAAAAATCATCTTCAATAGTGACTACGGACTTAACATCAGGATAATAATGAATGGAATCAAGCTCACCATCCTCCAAAAATTTATGTCTGTTAGGAAAAAAATTGATGCAAGGAATATGCTCAGGCCAGGTGGATACCCATTTTTCTTCCTTCTTTCTCCTCTTCCTCCTCCTCTTATTTTTCTTCTTCTTCACCTTAGGAGGGAGTGGTTGGAGATGAACCTTCTCCACATATCCTGGTTTATCATTAAAAACAATAGGGGAAACTTGGGAGAAACTCTCCTTTTTATTAGTAGAAATATAAGAGAAATTTTTATACTTTGGTAAAGTTCCCTCCTTTATAATCTTACTTATGTAATCATTTTCATGGCAATTAACAACACAATAGATATGGCAATTTTTCAAAGTGTTGTTTATTCCTAAGGCATTAAAATCTAGCCAAGAAGTTTTTTCTGATAGCTCTTCACACATAAAAAATAACATAAGTTCATCATCAAGATCAAAAGTGATCATGTAATCACACAACCGATGAACAGTTATGCTTTGAAAGTTCATGCATTGAAAATTAATTTGACCCTCTATAACACAAAGTTCACAAGTAAAAGGATAAAGGTCACACAATTCTCTAGCAATTTTATATAAATCTTTAACCCAAGTGATTGTGCTTTCATGCTTATGCTGCTTACAATACTTCTCTTCTTCAATCATAGGCCTTTCACAAGGTCTATCCACTCCACAAAAATTAACATGCTTATATTAAACTTCATTTTTAGGAATTGGATCATGCATGTTGCAATTATCATTAAAAATTTCATTTTCTTTGCAAATCTCTTTAAAAGTTTCATGATGCTTGATCCAATTCTCTTTAGGCATAATAAGATATGTGAAGCAAAAGATTTGAGGGAATCAACAAGGAGTTCAGAGTCAAGCCCAAACTTAGCACTAAACTTATTAAAACTTGCGGTTTAAACAAAGGACTTAATGCAATCATACTCATAATTTATACCTGACTCTTTACCTTTCTCGATCTCCCAATTTTCAGTATTGCGTTGAATTCTTTCAAGGAGTTCCCATTTAGCATCAATCTTTTCGTTTGTGAAAGAACCCATAGAGGAAGCATCGAGCAAGTCTTTATCCTGTCGAGAGAGCCTCACATAGAAATTAGTGATAATTATATCTTTGGGGAGCCCATGGTTAGGAGATTTTAGCATTAAAATTTTCAGTCTCCCCCAAGCTTGAGCTATGCTCTCTCAGTCATGAGGATATAAATTATAAACATAATTCCTATTCTCATGGACTTCATCAAGAGGATAAACTTGGAGTAAAAGAGAGACTGGAAATCTTCCTAATCCAGCAGGTGAGAATCATCTAGTAGCCTATACCATTCCAATGCTTTTCCTTTCAGTGAAAAGGAAAATAATTTCCTCATGACTCCACCTCTTGTCAAACCTGAAATCTTAAATAACTTACAAAGTTCCGTAAGTTTCAAAAAATGAATACTAGGATCGACTGTTCCATCCCCTGCATAGCAATCATTCCTAATTGTTTCAATTATCCTGAGTGGTATTTCGAATGGGATATATTCACTAGGTGGAGGAGACTTCTCTACCACGGGTGTGGTAAATCGGCCTTCCTCAAGCAAAGAACTAAGAGTGCAGTTTTCCATAAACAAAACTAGTGAAAAATAAAAAGAATAAACGAAAAGATTTAATTGCAAGATCTAAAGATACACCTTCAAGCACTCACCTCCATGGCAACAGCGCCAGAAATATCTTGATGTCTACGCACGCTTCTATTAATTCTTGTAGACTATGTTGGGCCTCCAAGCGCAGAGGTTTGTAAGACAGCAACAATTTCCCTCAAGTGGACGACCTAAGGTTTATCGAACTAAGGGAAGTAGAGGTTGAAGGTGGTCTCTCCCAAGTTACCCTGCGATTAAGATACAAGAAGTCTCTTGTGTTCCCAACACACCTAATACAACTAGGAGTTCTATAGGTGCAATATGGGTGATAGGTGTGGCAAAGCAAGGTAATATAAATCTGTAATAAAAAGTACAGAAAGCAAAAAAGTAGTAAACGTGAGCAAAAACGATATTGCAATGGTGGAAACAAGGCCTAGGCTTCATACTTTCACTAGTGGCAACTCCCAACAACATTAACATAGTCTAATCACATGATATTTCCACTAAAAGATGCATTGGTGACATACTCGGAGGTCATTCCCTTGTGGTCAAGAGAGGAAGAGAATTATGTAGGGCTACAAAAGCACACCTCAGAGTTCGTAGTTCTCAATCTATGGATTTCCCAGTGTCATCGCGGCCATCCAAAGAGAGTACCACAATAACCATAACATATCTCAAGGATAGTCAAAGACAATAACTAAGAGACTCTCAATCTTTAATCCACACACAAAAGAGGAAATCACTCATGAAAATATTATTGTAACCCATGTCCAATAGACCGATGTCACCGTGGTCTCGGGGATTATACTAGATAAGATCAAGTGAGTACATCAATCTAATTCATAGAAGAAGGGGAAACATCATGGGATCACCCTAGATTAATATAGCCTATGATCACAATCAAGATCACATCATGGGAGAGAGAATTGAACACATAGCTACTAGTAGAAACCTCAACCCCGAGGTGGAACTACTCCCACTTCATGGAGGGAGGAAGCAACATCGATGGAGATGAATCCCGAAACAACATAGGAATTCTGGTCCCTGGAAGCTTGTCGGCGATGGTGGCGGCGATCGGAATTGCTTCTGGATAAAAGGGTTCTAGAATCAGGATTTTCACGTCGGGAGAATACATAAGAGCCAAGCGGGGCAGCCATGGGGGCCACCAGGAGTCCAGGCGGCCTGCCAGCGCGGCCCCACCCTAGGCCGCGCCCACTGGCCACTTGGCACCAGGTGGGGCCCGTCTGGCCCCCCTTCGAGCGTCTGGAAGCTTTCGGCACGCTGATTTTTTATATATTTTTCCCGGAATTTTTCTGGCACTTTAAATAATGGGAAAACCTATAATACAAAAACAACATAAAACAGAAACTGGCACTGTGGTCCATTGAGTTAATAGGTTAGTACAAATATGATCAAAATTGTATGAAAGTGTATCAAAAGCATAACAATATCACCCAAAACATGCATGGAGCAAGAAGAAATTTTAGATACGTTTGGGACGTATCACCAACCCACAATTTTTTAATGGACAAAGACTCAAGCATTACATGGCAGGAGATGTCGTGGGAAAATCACGCTAGATGTCCTCATAGAGAACTTGATTGTGGGACTTAGCTACGAGTGCGTAAGGAGGGAGAATCAATCGGTGGAGAGTCGAGGCATAGATCAGAACAAGAGGGACACAGGGATTTGTTTCAACGTTTCCGACTCTCTCTTCGTCTTGGTTATCGAGGCCTTCTTGCTAACACTTCCGGATTTGTGAATTATCCCGCCGACAAGTCCTACGAGAAGATCCAGGCGCAGAAGAATCTCTTGAAGAAGACTGGTCGCCGGAAGATTCTTCTTCGGAGGTGGGAGATCGATATGCTTCAGCGTTTGCAGGCGCGAGGAGGTGGAGGTCACTGTCTTTAATGGACTCTTCAGGATTTTCTGTAATAGAACCACCTTCGGAGACAGTGTCTGGGCGAATGGGATCTGGCTCGTTGACGAATAAAACTTCATCAATTTTGTGAAGAGGGGGCAACTTCGGATTCGGGCTATCAACTGTGTCATTTCTTGAGAAGTTGAGGTTGAGGTTAGGGTAGTCCTTGTAAAAATGTTCTTTGTTCAGCCCCTTGGAAGAATGAAACTTCTGAAGCCCTTCCAAGAATGACGCTTCAACACACGAAGATATTGGTTGTTGTTTAGTGCTATGGTTCCCACGCGATTGATTTCATCTGAGAGGAATTCCATCTGGCGCTTACTTTCTTTGATGTAATTCTCTAGCATCTGCTATGAGCGAAGGGAAACTTCAAAGTGATGGCATTCTTTCTGGAAAGTCTTTGTCATATTCCGCTAATTGATTTCTTGACGGACTCCAACATAAGTGTTCCATGGATTTTCTGGATGACGAAGCATATTCATAGTGTCACGCACTAGTGGAGTGAATAGCTTCGGTTCATGGCGAGCTATGAAGTCTTCATCCCGACCATAGTTGCATACTTCCTGAAGCCATGGGGCATAAGGCTTGAACGTGAAGGGAAATTCAGCAGCAAGAACCATGGTGCGAAGGAAGCAATCTTCAAAGTTGAATACCTTGCCATGAGATAGCTTCAAAATTGCATGCCACACTTGAGGATAGATATTTGAATCTTCTGAAGCAGTACTCAGTGGAAGCAAAGAGTTGGAAAAAATGTAGAACCAATTTTTGGAGATAAACACCAAGTGCTTCGGGCAAATGTTCTCTGGCATATAATCTGATGTGACCTCACGGTCTAGCAATGAAGCAAATTCTTCGCCAGGCATGTCCGGAAGCTAATGAATATTTGCATGTTCACCAGTGTGGCATGGAATATTCACAATTTCGATGAACTCTTGCGAGGACATGCGAAACACTTGGCCTTGAATCATCCATTCGAGTATCCAAGTGCTAGGATCATTTGATTCGCCAGCGACATACAAGGTTGCATAGAACTGCTTGATCAGTTCAGAATTGAATGTTTCGCGCAGAGCAAATAAGCGGACCAGGTTCTGAGAGTTGATTGTATCACAGATGTTCTGGAAGCAATGAGCAGTGGCTAAGCTTTGCAGTTGGAGAAAGCGATGGTGAAACAGAACATCCTTCTGACAGAAGACCTTGGTGATAAAGTCTTGTTGTATAGATCTCGTTTTAGGTTTCCTCCAGGTAAATTACTTTCCAAATGGGAAGGACCGTACCATAACGAAGAAGTCTACCGCTCTGGTGCAATCAAGATTAACAGTTTTGAAGGCACCAAGCCATAAGTTGTGAATGGACAAAGACTCAAGCATTACATGGCAGGAGATGTCGTGGGAAAATCATGCCAGATGTCCTCATAGAGAACTTGATTGTGGGACTTAGCTACGAGTGCGTAAGGAAGTAGAGTCGAACGGTGGAGAGTAGAGGCGTAGATCGTATTGAGAGAGACACGGGGATTTATCCAGGTTCGGCCCCTCGATGAGGTAAAGACCTACTCCTACTTTTCTTATATTATATGTGGGAGATCTCGATTACAAGGGCGCTAGGTATCGCCAGTGTCTCAAGAACTATGCTAGATTGATTCTCCTTTAGGACATCCCAAGGCCTCGGCTTATATACACGTCGAGTCCTAGGGTTTTACAAGGAGACCGACTATCAAATGAGGTGGAATCCTGTTCAATATCTTTGATGACTTGTCTTGTTCCTCAAGGTAGCTTGGACTCCTACCTTCTGGCATCGGTCTTCATCTTGTAGGTCGGTCGGCTCGTAGGCCGAACCATCTTCTGGGCCTTCTCTTCGATGTGCCGGCCCATAGACCGAATCTCTCTTCGTCTTGTTATGGAGGCCTTCTTGCTAACACTTCCGGGTCTGTGAATTACCCCCTCGACAATAGCCCCCAAGATTGGCGTAAATCCGACTTTAGCGTAATCTTCTCCTCAAGAATGAAATGCTTCATGGAGCCGAAAAAATGAGTCGATGGACCTTCCGAGAGTACATGTGTCGCTTGATTCCTAATGGTTATATCCATAAAATCTTGTATGCAATCTTTTTCCTCACACCAAAATCGAGGCGTCGCCCTTAATGCTCTGTCTCATCATGTGCGAAGATCATGGAGCCTCCAATTATTCATAATGCGGGGTTTTTTGCACTGTTGGTTGAATCGGGGTCCTCATAAATAGGATCTACTTTTCCCCTGTCTTTCATATCTTCTCATTCTTCGTCTTCCACCTCTGCTTGCTTAAGAATTTCAAAGGAAGGCATCATACTTTGTGAATATCCCCGATTGGAGGTTTCTCTTCTGTCTTAATCAGCGAGGATTTTGTGCCGATCTCCGCATTTGTAAGTCTTCCTTTTTTTGCTATGCTCTTGTCCACTCTTTTCTTTTCTAATCTTTAGACCACCTGGCTCGTATTCTCCTAGTGGCTTCAAGTCCTTTCAGCGGATCTTTATTTGGTCGAACAATCTGTGAATGCTATTTTTTTATCAAAACCCCAAAGAGTTCTTGGTCGAATCTAGCCGTGGTACCCATGGTCAATTCATGATACTGTATTATTGTTTTTAGAGCTAAATTGCAATCTCTTTTGATTTGTTAGTCCGTTGTTAATTTGAAATTCCCCCCTAGACAATTTCGACAATGTCTGGAAGAACTTCCACCAAGAAGGCTGAGATAGCCAAAAAGAAAGGGGTCACCGGAACGGCTATGTCCTAGGTCAAAGCTACTCTGAATGCCGATAGGGTCGGTTCTTCAGTGGGCTTAGAACGGCTCACCGAGCTGCATGCTCGTGGATTACTTCCTTTCCAAAAATCCATTGTGTCAGAACCACAACTAGGGTAAGTGCTAGGGTGGCTTGTGTCCTTTGCATCATGCAAATTTTTTAAAAGAAACTCAAAAATGGGGAAAAGAAAAGCCCTAAAGAATTAGATTAAATGGCCAAACGAAAATTGCTTCCAAAAATTCCTTTGGTATTTTTGAAAAGTCTTATAAATATGCATGATCACATATAAAGTGAAGTGGGTCCCACTGCATGCACCAAGATTTTTCAAATATCCCAAACAGGGCTTGGAAATTAAATAATACCCCTATTTGATTTGAAATTCAAATTGTTTGAATTTCAAAAATCCCCAAACTTTGTGAGTGGCTATCCATATGCCTTGTGATGCCACATAAAAATTTGGAGGATTTATAAAAATGCTTTGCTATTTTATCCAGAGCAAAACAACTTGCAGAAAAAGAAAAGAAGAGAAGAAAAAGGAAAAAGAAAAACCCCCTGGCTTCTGGCCCAACTCATGCCCCCTGGCCCATTTGGCCCAGCCCAGCCCGCACCCCCCTGTCGTCTTCCCCAGGCAGGGGCACACACAGCTGCGTGGCGACCATGCCGTGGTCGCCGACGTGCCCCTGGCCACGCAGCTGCCTCCCCGGCCTTCCCCTTGCGCCACGGAGACGCCCGAGAGGCCGTGAATCCTTTCCCCCCTCCAGGTTTGCTCTCCACCCCTCCCTCTCCAGAAAAATGCGACATCCGAGAGCCGCCGCAGAGCACGCCGACGAGCCCGCGTGGCCAACGACCTCCATCTGCCCCGCCGTGGTGCCCAGAAGAACCGTCGTCGACGACTACGTCTTCCCGCGCAGCCAATCGAGCCGAGGAGCTCCGGAATAGACGCCATCACCGCCGACTCGCCGCCGGCCGCCAAGGACCTCGACGGGAAATACACCGCCACCGCGCCCTCCCAGCTCTCGCCGTCGACGCCATTGACTCCGGGGTGAGCGCCTCTTCTTTCCCCCCTAACCACGACCTCTTCCGCGTCTGAAACCATCGTTCCCGTCGAGCCGAGCTCCGGCTGCCGCCATACCTCAACGCCGGAGAGGCTACGACGCTCCTTTGCCTCCCCGTGGGCACCAAAAGACGCGGACGAGCATGAGGAGCGTGCTGGTGGTCTCCCCGTGCTCTCCCATGGCCGGAGACGCCGACACCAGTGAGCGCCACCGCACGGGATGGTCACCGCCGGCTAACCGCCGGCGGGCCCGATTAGATTAGGACCTAACCCCCTCCTAATTAACCCCTAGGGTCACTGACAGATGGGACCCACAGCCCCCTAACCCCTCTGTTTAAAATAAATAAAACGGGGTTAACCCCTGAGCCACTGACAGGGCTGGCCCACTGGTCAAAGGACCCCCCCACGTCAGCATGACCTCATGCTGATGCAATAAGTCCTTTTCTATTTAAAAGAAATCCAGAAATTGCAGAAAATACAATAAACTTTGAAAAATCATAGAAAATTCATATGAACTCCAAATTGGACAAATAATATATGAAAAATGATCAACAGAAAATAATCTATCCAAATATACAACTTTCATCTATCATTGAGTTGAATTTAAAATGGGACCAGTAGCTTTTGCTATTTGGTTTAAATGGAATTAATTCAAATTTAATTCAAATGCTTTTCCACTTTGAACCAATACAATGTAAACTTGGTCACTTGTACATGAGAGACATATTACACACATGATCACATGGTTTTCCAAGAACAAACAATAACAATTGAAATTTGGTTAAATTGAAATTCATATGTGGAGTTTGAATTTGCATTTCAAATGCAATACACTTCATTTAAATCAAATGTACCACAAACCAACACCCTTCACATCATGGACAACATTATCATGTGCCTGTGCATTTAAATTCAATGTTGGCCCCCTTTGTTGATGATTGTGCCAATAACAGTGCCTCCGAGACGGTGATCACCCCCGAAGGAGAAGAAGTTCGGTAAACCCCTTGTATCGTCAACAAGGCAAGCAAACCCCATTGATCATGTCTATAAAATCCCACTTCCCTCTCAGTCTCGCTTATGCATGTTTAGGAGATCACCGAGATACGTTCTTTCGCATAGTTGAACCCATTCCGATGCATGACCTATCACTTTGTCACCGTATTAAGAAAACCACAATCCTAGCAGATATAGGAGTTGAATGTTGAGCATGTGGCCCCTAAAACTGTTACTGCTTATTGCGGCTTAGTGTTACAATGAGGTTACTTT
Organism: Bromus sterilis; assembly: GCA_950022295.1. Classification (NCBI taxonomy): domain Eukaryota; kingdom Viridiplantae; phylum Streptophyta; class Magnoliopsida; order Poales; family Poaceae; genus Bromus; species Bromus sterilis. Next base: position 88,686,431 of record OX465601.1, on the reverse strand, counting down.
GATTGTGAGTCGGGATGGTTTGAACATAATGGTGCTGATGATAACGTGTTGGTGAATCTACCCTAATACAAGGTGAACGATGAGAGGCTGTGTAGGAGTACACAGTGGGTTGTCTCGTTGAACACTGCCCTAGGCCCCGAGTTCTTGTGTTGTGATCCAAGACAAAGATTACTACCACATGTAGGGTTTAATGGGGACCCCGTTCGGCCTATTAACTCACCCCCGATCAAGTCCAGGAGTCAAACTAGTTCGGGCTTTCCATTTGGCATGTGCATAGAAAAAGAATGAATGAGAGGTTGCATCATTTAGATATGTGGGTGGACCTGTGAGGCAGTGAAACCATCTTCCAGGGTGGATTCTCGGTCGCCTACATTGTCTGGGTCCGTATCGTGAACCGGCCGGACTCTCGAGCGGTAACCAACTCAGATAGTCGACTCCTGGATTAGAGAAGGTAAGGTGAGGTAAGTGCCTTGGTGATTATCCTCGTCCGACATCCGCTTGAAGGATGGCGATTCTTGGGCGGTAAGTGATGACACATGTGTGAAGAAGTACACCCCTGTAGGGTTAATGAACTATTCGAATAGCCTTGTCCGCGGTTATGGAATACTTGGAGAACTATGCTTGATTATTAGACAACTTCAACGGATACTCTAAAACTCGCAAGATAAGGGTGAGTGCTATGGCGTGCTTCCTCGTGGGGAAGTCGAGGAAGTACCCATAGTGGTGTATTGGTTGGAGACTTGGTAGTGGACTCGTGTACGCTTCTTACCTCAAGTCTGGTTCTCGTAGTTCAGGACTAGCCAAGTCAAAGCTGGCACTTCTGCATGTTGAAACCCCACCTCCTTTACCTTGAAACTTGAGCATGAGTAGTGTAGTTCTGATGTAAGTCTCGCTGAGTATGACTTTGTACTCACGTTTGCTTATTCTATGTTTTAGATGAGAACCCGGACCCCGATGGAGTCACCTTCGTGAAGCTCGACGTTGACCTTGGTAGTATAGTTCTAGACAACAGTCTGGTCCCTCGTGGATGGGCATGTATGTTTACAAGGCTTATCTAAGCCATTTGTTAAACTTTTCTGTACTCAGACCTAATTTGCTTCCGTTGTATGATGTAATGTTGATCACAGACATGTGATCTTTGTATACTCTATGTGTAAGTCAATAAATAAGTACATTGTAGAGTTATGTGATGATACCTGCTGTTCATAGTAGACATGTGTGCTGCGTGTATGTTTATAACATGCATGTCTTAGTATGGGTTTTCGAGACCTTAGTTGTGATCTGGCTGGCGGTCTTTTATACACCAAGTGGCCCTTAGATGTGCGCATCTTGGGGCATCGCGATGCGATTGCTCGTGACTCTGTCACGTGCATACTTTGTTGTATGGTCGAGCCCGCCCTAGACCCCGACTAAGTGATCCGGCTGGAGTCTGTTTATGTAAGGGTTATGATTCAATCGATAACATGGTTGAGGCGACTTGTCTATGAGTATGGGATTTCACCACCCATAATCATTTAGACTTGTGAGCGGGCAATGAGTACCCATCTCAGTTGATCATCCGGCCTGGATGGGATGCCCCTCACGTATGATGCTTTCCGAGAGTGTTCTGTGCTTGGCCTTGTCTGCTTAGACAAGTGGGTACGACTCTCGGCTCTCCATGTGATTGAGTTGTGACTGGAATTACATACGCAAATACCGGGTCCCGACGGACTTGGTATCAGAGCAGGACTGTCTGTAGGATTATCAACCCTTGGTCGAAGTCGAGTCTAGCATTCTATAGTTATATAGTTACTTTGGGTATAAGGGAACAACGTAAGGTTTCTTTTTCTCCTTACCCTCATCGATCTGAGTTCTAAGTCACCCTCATCTTTTCTACGGGAAGATAGGACTAGGCTTATCTATGTCTTACTAGAACATCTCGTTGTTTGCTTCCTTGTAGCCGTAGGAAAGTTGTGTTCGGTTTGCTAGAGTTGTTGTACCTCCTGATTTCTTACATCGTATGTAAGTGCTATTTTTATGTTGTAAGAAATTGTTTTCTCTTGCAATTACAACCGTTATGTTGTCCGAGTCATTCCAGGTTTCTTCATAATCTGATGCAATTGCAAAATCCTTCTCTCCATTTTTTGGTTGTCCTTTTAGAAGAACTTCTAGTTGGCATGCCCGACAGCTCCATAGAGTTTGTTGTAGGTTTTGTTCTAGAAACCTATAGTGATTCCTTTGCAGCTCTTCCTCCCATTTTAGATGTCTTCCAGCAAGAAGAACCACACTAACCATCGTGTTGGGGTACTTTGCTAATCTGACATGTCTGTTGTAGCCCTAGTAAACCTTGGTCATCCTCTAGGAAAGCTATCCAGAGATCCAACCCCTTAAACCTATCCACCCAATAGATGTGTAGAATTCATAGTGGATCTTATACCAGGCATAGTCCCAATTTCCAGACGCCCATATAGAATGGCCCCACATGAGTTAGCTGAGCTAAAAACCCAACTTGATGCTTCGTTGGCAAAATGCTTCATCCGCCCTAGCTCATCGCCATGGGGTTGCCCCGTTCTGTTCGTAACAAAGAAAGATGGAACAGAAAGGATGTGTGTAGACTATCTCCCGCTAAATCTAGCGACGATAAAGAACAAGTACCCACTGCCTAGGATCAATGATCTTTATGATGAACTTGCAGGATCCTCAGTCTTCTCCAAGATGGATTTGAGACTAGGCTATCATCAAATCAAGATCAGAAACGAGGACGTTCCCAAGACGGCTTTCACTACTCGTTATGGTCTTTACGAGTTCACCGTCATGTCCTTCGGATTAACCAATGCCCCTGCTACTTATTCACGCATGATGAACTCGATCTTCATGGAGTATTTGGACAAGTTCGTCGTGGTTTACCTCGATGACATCCTTATATACTCGAAGAACGAAGAAGAACATGCCGAGCATCTTAGGCTGGTATTGATGAAACTTCGAGAGCATCGCCTTTATGCCAAGTTCTCTAAGTGCGAATTTTGGCTACCAGAAGTGACCTACTTAGGCCACGTGATTTCTGCGAAAGGCATTGTTGTCAATCCCGAGAGAGTACAGGCCGTCCTTGAGTGGACTCCACCTGAATCGGTTAAGCAAGTTAGGAGTTTTCTTGGCTTAGCAAGCTATTGTTGCCGCTTCGTCGAGAACTTTTCTAAAGTTGCAAAGCCTCTGACTGAACTCCTCAAGAAAGATAAGAAATTCGAATGGACTCCCAAGTGCGAGGAAAGCTTTCAAGAGATAAAAAGAAGATTGACTTCTGCACCCGTACTTGCACCTCCAGACACCAAAAAAGGATTTCGATATCTACTGTGATGCTTCACGGCAAGGGTTAGGAGGCATACTTATGCAAGATAGACATGTGGTAGCTTATGCTTCACGCCAGTTGCGTCCACATGAAGAGAACTATCCTACCCATGATCTTGAACTTGCCGCCGTAGTTCATGCCCCGAAGACTTGGCGACATTACCTCCTTGGTAATCGTTGTGAGATCTATTCCGACCACCAAAGCCTCAGATACATATTCACCCAGCCAGATCTGAATCTCAGGCAAAGACGCTGGATTGAGTTGATAAAAGATTATGACTTAGGAATTTCTTACACCTCAGGCAAAGCCAATCTCATGGCTGATGCACTAAGTCGTAAGTCGTATTGTAACAACCTCATGTTACAATAGTATCAACCACTTCTTCATGAGGAATTTCGAAAGCTCAACCTCGAGATTGTTCCTCGTGGATCTCTTTTCAACTTGGTGGCGAAAGCAACCCTTGAGGATCAAATCATAGTTGCCCAAACGCGTGCACTAGGTGTTCGCCGGATCAAGGAGAACATTGCTAGCGGAGTTGCTAAATGTTTCTCCACAGATAGAAAATGAACGGTATTCTTTGAAAATCGTTTGGTAGTACCTAAGAATAGGGATCTAAGGCAACTCATCCTCAAAGAAGCCCATGACACACCCCTCTCGATTCATCCCGGTAGCACAAAAATGTACCGAGATCTACGCCAGAGATTTTGGTAGACTAGGATGAAGAGAGACATTGCTCGATATGTTGCCGAATGTGATGTTTGTCGTCGCATTAAGGACGCACACCAAAGACCTGCTGGTACTCTTCAACCTTTTCATATTCCCGAGTGGAAATGGGACAAGGTCGGTATGGACTTCATCACCGGCTTTCCAAAAACCCAGAAAGGAAATGATGCCATCTTCGTTGTCATTGATCGACTCTCAAAAGTTGCTCACTTCCTTCCAGTTCGCGAGTCTATAACTGCTAGCCAGTTAGCGGACTTGTACGTCTCTAGAATTGTGTCTCTTCAAGGTGTTCCTTTGGAAATCAATTCTGATCGTGGTAGCCTTTTCACCTCTAGATTTTGGGAAAGTTTTCAAAATGCTATGGGAACTCATCTCTCCTTTAGTACAGCTTTCCATCCTCAATCTAGCGGTCAAGTTGAAAGGGTTAATCAAATCTTGGAAAACATGCTCAGAGCTTGTGTTATCTCATTCGGAAAGAATTGGGAGAAATCTCTTCCATTCGCCGAATTTGCTTATAACAACAGTTTCCAATCTAGTCTGAACATGGCTCCTTTTGAACTCCTCTATGGACGACGATGTCGAACACCCCTAAAATGGTCAGAAACCGGTGAAAGACAATTCTTTGGACCGGATATGATCATGGAAGCAGAAGAGAAAGTTCGCATTGTTCGTGATCGATTGAAAGCCGCTCAATCTCGTCAGAAAAGCTACTATGATCCTCATCATAGGCAAGAAAGCTACAATCTGGATGAGAAGGCTTACCTTCGGGTTACTCCTCTAAAGGGAACCCAACGATTCGGTATCAAAGGCAAGTTGGCCCCACGTTACATCAGACTTTCCGCATTCTTGCTAAACGTGGAGAAGTTGCCTACCAACTTGAACTACCTCGCACCTTTCCCGAGTACATGATGTATTCCATGTGTCACAACTCAGGCGTTGCTTCAAGGACCCCATCCGCGAAGTCGACCATGAAACACTTGATCTCCAAGATTACCTTTCTTATCGAGAGTACCCTGTTCGTATTCTTGATTCCGCAGAGCGTGTCACTCGTCGTCAGAAGATCAGGTTTCTGAAAGTGCAATGATCACATCACTCCGAGAAAGAAGCAGCATGGGAGAGAAAAGACCGCCTCCCTGCCGAGTACCCCACCATCCTCCCGACGACTTCTGAATCTCGGGACGAGATTCTTTTGAGTGGGGGCGAGTTGTCAGAACCCCAACTAGGGAAAGTGCTAGGGTGGCTTGTGTCCTTTGCATCATGCAAATTTTTTAAAAGAAATTCAAAAATGGGGAAAAGAAAAGCCCTAAAGAATTTAATTAAATGGCCAGACAAAAATTGCTTCCAAAAATTTCTCTGGTATTTTTGAAAAGTCTTATAAATATGCATGATTACATATAAAGTGAAGTGGGTCCCACTGCATGCACCAAGATTTTTCAAATATCCCAAACAGGGCTTGGAAATTAAATAATACCCCTATTTGATTTGAAATTCAAATTGTTTGAATTTCAAAAATCCCCAAACTTTGTGAGTGGCTATCTATATGCCTTGTGATGCCACATAAAAATTTGGAGGATTTATAAAAATGCTTTGCTATTTAATCCAGAGCAAAACACCATGCAAAAAAATAAAAGAAGAGAAGAAAAAGGAAAAAGAAAAACACCCTGGCTTCTGGCCCAACTCATCCCCCTGGTCCATTTGGCCCAGCCCAGACCGCACCTCCCTGTCGTCTTCCCCAGGCAGGGGATGCACAGCTACGTGGCGACCATGCCGTGGCCGCCGCCGTGCCCCTGGCCACGCAGCTGCCTCCCCGGCCTTCCCCTTGCGCCACGGAGACGCTCGAGAGGCCGTGGATCCTTTCCCCCATCCAGGTTTGCTCTCCACCCCTCCCTCGCCGGAAAACTGCGACGTCCGAGAGCCGCCGCAGAGCACGCCGACGAGCCCGCGTGGCCAACGGCCTCCATCTGCCCCGCCGTGGTACCCAGAAGGACTGCCATCGACGGCTACGTCTTCCCGCGCAGCCAATCGAGCCGAGGAACTCCGGAATAGACGCCATCACCGCCCACTCGCCGTCGGCCGCCGAGGACCTCGACGGGAAATACACCGCCACCGCGCCCTCCCAGCTCTCGCCGTCGACGCCATTGACTCCGAGGTGAGCGCCTCTGCTTTTCCCCCTAACCCCGGCCTCTCCCGCGTCCGAAACCACCATGCCCGTCGAGCCGACCTCCGGATGCCGCCGCACCTCAACGCCGACGAGGCTACGGCCCCCCTTGCCTCCCCGTGGGCACCAGAAGACGCGGACGAGCACGAGGAGCGTGCTGGTGGTCTCCCCGTGCTCTCCCATGGCCGAAGACGCCGACACCAGTGAGCGCCGCCGCACGGAATGGTCACCGGTGGCTAACCGCCGGCGGGCCCGATTAGATTAGGACCTAACCCCCTCCTAATTAACCCCTAGGGTCACTGACAGATGGGACCCACAGCCCCCTAACCCCTTTGTTTAAAATAAATAAAACGGGGTTAACCCCTGAGCCACTGACAGGGCTGGCCCACTGGTCAGAGGCCCCCCCCCCACGTCAGCATGACCTCATGCTGATGCAATAAGTCCTTTTCTATTTAAAAGAAATCCAGAAATTGCAGAAAATACAATAAACTTTGAAAAATCATAGAAAATTCATATGAACTCCAAACTGGACAAATAATATATGAAAAATGATCAGCAGAAAATAATCTATCCAAATATATAACTTTCATCTATCATTGAGTTGAATTTAAAATGGGACCAGTAGCTTTTGCTATTTGGTTTAAATGGAATTAATTCAAATTTAATTCAAATGCTTTTCCACTTTGAACCAATACAATGTAAACTTGGTCACTTCTACATCAAAGACATATTACACACATGATCACATGGTTTTCCAAGAACAAACAATAGCAATTGCAATTTGGTTAAATTGAAATTCATATGTGGAGTTTGAATTTGCATTTCAAATGCAATACACTTCATTTTAATCAAATGTACCACAAACCAGCACCCTTCACATCATGGACAACATTATCATGTGCTTGTGCATTTAAATTCAATGTTGGCCCCCTTTGTTGATCATTGTGCCGGTAACAGTGCCTCTGAGACGGTTATCACCCCCGAAGGAGAAGAAGTTCGGTAAACCCCGTGTATCGTCAGCAAGGCAAGCAAACCCCATTGATCATGTCTATAAAATCCCACTTCCCTCTCAGTCTCGCTTATGCATGTTTAGGAGATCACCGAGATACGTTCTTTCACATAGTTGAACCCATTCCGATGCATGACCTATCACTTTGTCACCGTATTAAGCAAACCACAATCCTAGCAGATATAGGAGTTGAATGTTGAGCATGTGGCCCCTAAAACTGTTACTTCTTATTGCGGCTTAGTGTTACAATGAGGTTACTTTGATTGTGAGTCGGGATGGTTTGAACATAATGGTGCTGATGATAACGTGTTGGTGAATCTATCCTAATACAAGGTGAACGATGAGAGGATGTGTAGGAGTACACAGTGGGTTGTCTCGTTGAACACTGCCCTAGGCCCCGAGTTCTTGTGTTGTGATCCAAGACAAAGATTACTACCACATGTAGGGTTTAATGGGGACCCCGTTTGGCCTATTAACTCACCCCCGATCAAGTCCAGAAGTCACACTAGTTCGGGCTTTCCATTTGGCATGTGCATAGAAAAAGAATGAATGAGAGGTTGCATCATTTAGATATATGTGGGTGGACCTGTGAGGCAGTGAAACTGTCACAACCCCAAGTTAGGTATGTGCTAGGATCAAGTGCTCCTTTGCATCATGTGAAAAATTCAAAAAAGAAAATCAAAATTGCGGAAAAGAAAAGCCCTGAGAAATTAAATCAAATGGCCAGATAAAAATCTTTTTCCAAAAATCATTTGAACATTTGGGAAAATCCTATAAATGGTGCTGATCATTTTAAAAATGGTTTGGGATCAATCCCATGCTCATGGATTTTTCAAAAATTCAAACAGAGGCTTGGAAATTAAATTTAAATGCTATTTGAATTGGATTCAAATAATTTGAATTCCAAAAATCTTCAAATCTTGGGAGTGACTAGTTTTATGTCACATAGGTCCAAGATAAAAATTTGGGGATTTTTAAAAATGCTTTGATATTTTTTCAGAGCAAAACAAATAAAACAGAAAGTAGAAAAAGAAAAATAAACAAAAAGGCTGAAAGCCACTTACCTGGCCCACCTGGCCCAGCAGAGGCGGCCCAGCCCAAAGGGGCAGGGTCGTCTTCTCCACCAGGCCAGGCAGGCAGCTCGCCGCCGGCCGCGGCATGGCTGCCAGGCAGCTGCCTGGCTGCTCCCCGGCCGCCTTCTAGCATCGTGGAGACCCCCCGTGTTCTTCCCCTTCCTTTTACCCCCTCTGGAACCCTCTCTCCCCTCTCTTTCGTGCGTTCCCGCGAAGACCGAGCGCACTGCCGAGCTCACCGCCGTGCGCCACCGCGGCCACTGGCCTTCCCCCGTCGCCTCGAGTTGTCCAGGACGCGCGTCTACGTCGTCTTCGTCTTCGAGCCTGAGCAATTGAAGCGAAGGGGCTTTGAGGGAGACGCCAGCATCGAATTCCTCCGCCACGGTCTACGGGCTCCTGCGAGCGATTGCGTCGCCATTGCTGCTCCTCCGGCCCCGTCGAGTTCGTCAACACGTTTAGGGTGATATTGCGATCGTTTTACCCCTCCCCGTTGCTCTCCTCGTGCCCTGGACGACGAGCTCGTCGATCCAGTGGCTCCGGCCGCCGCCTCCGTTGGTGCTGTCGTCGCCGTGGAGCTTCCCCGTGACCCCCTCGTGCTCTACGGGATGCGGGTGTGCACGGGGCACCTCCCAGTGGCCTCCCCGTGCCAAGAAGAGGCCGGGAGCGAGCTCCGGCGAGCCCTCCACCATGTACAGTGCCGCCGGCAGCTAACCGCCGGTAGGCTGGGTTAATTAGGGGGCTAACCCCTGTTTAGTTAGGCCTTGGGCCACTGACAGGTGGGGCCAGCCCCCTCTAAACCAAGTTAAGTTTGAATTTAAACCGGGTTTAACCCCACTGTGGATGACAGGTGGGGCCCCCTAGTCAGTTTGACTGATCAGCCCCCCTGCTGACGCAATAAATCCAAAAATAATTAAAATAACCAGAGAAAATTCCAGAAATTCCAGAAAATACCCCAAACTTGGAAATTCATAGAAAATTCATATTAACTCCAAATTGGACAAATAATATATGAAAAATGATCAGGAGAAAATTATCTTTCCAAATATGCAACTTTCAACTATGTTGGAGTTGATTTTAAAATGGGACCAGTAGCATATGTCATTTGGTTTATTTGAAATTAATTCAAATTCAGTTCAAATGATTTTGCAACTTGGACCATGGAATTATACTATATTTCAACCACACTTCAGAGGCATATCATACACATTTGAAGATGATTCAAAATGATCAAACAATGTCACATGCAACTTGGTTAATTTGAATTCAAATGTGGAGTTTTAATTTGCAATTCAATTTGCAATATACTCCATTTAAATGGAATTTCCCAAACACATCAGAAAAATATACATCAAGTTTCAACCTTCAACCATGTGTTTGTGCATTGTATTTATATTGCTTCCTTGTTTGTTGTTTGTCGAGTAGAGGTGGAACCGGAGCAGGAGGCTTCCCCCTTCGTTGAAGACACCGTTATCGAAACCTCGTCAGCAAGGCAAGCAAACCCCCATTGATCATGTCAATAAAATCCCACTTCCCTCTCATGTCTCGCTTATGCATTATTTAGGATGATCACCATGATAACGTTTCTACCGTATAGTTGAACCCATATCCTTTGCATGACCTATCATCTTGTCACGGTAGTAAGCAAACCACAATCCTAGCAGATGTAGGAGTTGGTTGATATCATGTGCCCCCCGCAACTGTTACTGCTTATTGCATGCTTAGTGGTACAATGAGGTTGCTTATGATGTGAGTCGGGATGATGATAAACATGGTGTTGATGAAAGTGAAACGTGTTGGTGAATCTACCCTAATACGAGGTGAACGATGAGAGGCTGTGTAGGAGTACACAGTGGGTTGTCTCGTTGAACACCGCCCTAAGCCCGAGTTCTTGTGTAGTGATCCAAGAAGAAGAGTACAACCACACATTGGGCTCACTGACCCCTCTCATCCTAGTACCTCACCCCGTTCGAACCCCAAGAGTCGCAGTAGTTCAGAGTTCTGGTAGGGCTGTGGCACGGTCTGCGAAGTGGATGAACGACTTTTCAAGACCGGCTTGGGACCCTGCACACATCGTTTGAGGCTGTACTGGAACCTCGGCCGGACTTCCATACGGATCCCCCTCAGATAGGCGACTCTCTGGACTAGAACGGAGCTGTGGGCGAAGTGTTGTGGTGAACATCCTCGCCGACACCCCTTGAATGGTGTCGAGGCCAAAGGCGGTAACTGATGGTCATGTGTGTGTAGTAGTACACCCCTGCAGGGTTAACAAAACTATTCGAATAGCCGCGTCCGCGGTTAAGGACTGCTTGGAGAGCTGTGCTCGATTATTAGACAACTTGAACTGGATACTTCTAAAACTCGCAAGATAAGCGTGAGTGCTATGGTGTGCTTCTCGTGGGGAAGTCGAGGAAGTAACCATAGTGGTGTAATTGGTTGAAGAGATGTAGTGGACTCGTGTACGCTTCTTACCTCAAGTCTGGTACTCGTAGTTCAGGATTAGCCAAGTCAAAGCTGGCACTTCTGCAAGTGAAACCCCACCTCCCTTTACCTTGATACATATGCATGAGTAGTATAGCTCCTATGTAAGTCTTGCTGAGTACGATTTTGTACTCACGTTTTCTTAATCTATGTTTTAGATGAACCACCGATCCCGATGGTGGCTTATAACCGAAGCTCGAAGAATGAAGACTCAGACCAAGACCAAGCTAGTGTAGTCCCAGTCAGACGACTGGTTCCCTCGTGGAGGGCTTGTTTTTAGATAAGGCTTCTCTAAGCCATTTGTTAAACTTGTCTGTACTCAGACCTACTTTGCTTCCGCTTGTCTGTTGTAATGTTGGATCACATGCTTGTGATCTCTGTGTGCACTCTGTAAGGGTTATTTAATAAAGATATATACTTTGTAGAGAATTGCAATGATACCTGCTGTTCATACAAGGCATGTGTGCTGCGTGTATGTTTATAACATGCATGTCTTTGTATGGGTTTTCGAGACCTTAGTTGTGATCTGGCTGGCGGTCTTTTATACACCAAGTGGCCCTTAGATGTGCGCAGCTTGGGGCATCGCGATGCGATTGTTCGAGACTCTGTCTCATGCACACTTTGATGTATGATCGAGCCCGCCCTAGACCCCGACTAAGTGATCGGGCTGGAGTAAGTCTATGTAAGGGTTATAATACAATCGATAGTATGGTTGAGGCGACTTGTCTATGAGTATGGGAGTTCATCACCCATATCATTTAGACTTGTGTGCGGACGATGAGAACCAATTTCAGTTGATCATCCGGCCTGGATGGGATGCCCCTCACGTTCGATGCTTTCCGAGAACGTTCTGTGCTTGGCCTTGTCTGCTTAGACAAGTGGGTAAGGTTCTCGGCTCTCCATATGATTGTGTTGTAGCGAGGCTTGCATACGCTAACCCCGGGTCCCGACAGACTTGGTATCAGAGCAGGACTGACTGTAGGATTATCAGCCTTGGCCGAAGTCGAGTCTAGCCTTCTATAGTTATATAGTTACTCTGGGTGTATAAGGGAACAACGTAAGGCTTCTTTTTCTCCTTACCCTCATCGATCTGAGTTCTGAGTCACCCTTACCTTTTCTACGGGATGATAGGACTAGGCTCATCTATGTCTTACTAGAACATCTCGTTGAGTGCTTCCTTATAGCTGTAGGACAGTTGTGGTCGTCCAGAGTCTTCGTGTTTTGAGTTCCTTGAGGAAGTTCTGTCCAATCTCCTCGAGGTTGTCTTGTTTTCCATCCCGATGTAGCCGTTATGCTGCCGGATTTGTTCCGTGTTTCTTTGAATCATTGCCTTTGCATTATAGTCTTCTCCTTCTGAAATCATATCCTGTTATCCTTGCCTCCATCGTACAACCTGTTCTGATTGTTGATTTTTATCACACAGGATGTCAGGTGGAACTCGTAGTGCTGTTCTTCGGAATCGAGACCGTGATCGGAATCGAAATGATGATGAACCTCCAACTCCGCCTTCTGCGGCGGAAATCATGATGGAAGCCGAGCGGAATAGACGTGATCAAACACGCCTTTTGGAGCTCATCGAGCAGAATACCGCCCACCATCGTAATGTGGTGGTCAGCATTCAGGACTTCATCCTCCTCAAGCCACCGGTATTCCGATGTTCTTCTGAGCCCCTTGAAGCTGATGCTTGGCTCCGTTCCATCGAGCGTAAGCTTGATACTGCACATGTTGCTCCCGATGACCGAGTTGTTTTCGCGGTATACTTCTTGGAAGGTGCTGCTCTTCAATGGTGGGAGAACCATGTTGCAATGTCGCCAGATGGTCACATAGTGACTTGGCAAGAGTTCTGTGTTGCCTTTCGAGGGTACCACATTCTGGATGAGTTGATGGAGCGCAAGAAGGAAGAGTTCTGCAATCTGAATCAAGGAGAGATGTCCATCCATGAGTATGTCAGAGAATTCAACCGTCTTGCTCGGTATGCCCAAGATGAGATCACCACCGATGCCAGAAAGCAGGCAAGGTTCCGTATGGGACTTAGCCCCATCCTCCGTCATGATCTCAACCTCATCGAATTTGCCACCTTTGAGGATTTAGTCAACAGATCCTTCAGAGCTGAGCATGGCAATGAAGTTTTCGAGAAGTCTCGCAAGCATGCTCTTGAGCTTGCCCCTTCTTCCAGTTCACGCCCTCAGAAGCGTATGATCTGGATTCCTAATAGTTTGATCCACCAGAACAACCCACCGAGGCCATCCCTTGTGCCGCCTCGTCCACCAACTCCACCAAACAACCCAACTCCCCGCACTATCTTTGGAGCCTGCTTTAGATGTGGCCAGCCTGGTCACTATTCTCGTGAGTGCCCCGTCAGTCAGAATGCTCCACCCCATGCCAGAGGAAACCCCACTGTTCGTGCCAAACCACCCCCGAAGGTTCCCACCGCTAAGCCATCCACCTCAGAAAATCTTGGACGTGTGAACCAAATCTCAGTTGAGGAAACTGATAGTACTTCTGACGTCATTCTTGGTACGCTCATGTCAATTTTGTTCCCACTTCTGTTCTTTTCGACCCAGGAGCATCTCACTCATTCATGTCGAAGAGTTATGCACTTCGACATGATTTATCCTTTGATGAAATGTTCACCCCTATGATCATTCAAACTCCTGGTTCCAAGTGGCAAACTAATAGAGTAAGCCATGGTAAGCAAATTGCAATTGAGGGTTTAGTATTCCTTGCTTCACTCATAGCCCTCAAGTCTTCAGACATTGATGTCATCCTTGGTATGGATTGGTTATCAAGACAACATGCTTTTCTTGATTGTAAAGCCAAGTCAGTTAGACTTACACACCCTTCAGGCCAGACAATAGATTACACCTCACCCAGAACAAGAAACCAAGTACAATCTTTGAATGTGCTTCCCCTTCCCGACCTTGAAGATGTTCCGGTGGTTCGTGACTTCCCGGATGTCTTTCCTGAAGAGCTGTCGGGAATGCCACCCGACAGATGTGTAGATTTCATAGTGGATCTTGCCCCAGGTACCGCACCAATTTCCAGACGCCCATACAAAATGGCCCCACGTGAGTTAGCTGAGCTTAAAACCCAACTGGAAGCTTTGTTGGAGAAAGGCTTCATCCGCCCTAGCTCATCGCCATGGGGTTGCCCCGTTCTGTTCGTAACGAAGAAAGATGGAACAGAAAGGATGTGCGTAGACTATCGCCCGCTAAATTTAGCGACGATAAAGAACAAGTACCCACTGCCCAGGATCAATGATCTTTATGATCAACTTGCTGGATCCTCTGTCTTCTCCAAGATGGATTTGAGATTAGGTTATCATCAAATCAAGATCCGAAACGAGGACATTCCCAAAACGGCTTTTACTACTCGTTATGGTCTTTACGAGTACACCGTCATGTCCTTTGGTTTAACCAATGCCCCCGCCACTTTCTCACGCATGATGAACTCGATCTTCATGGAGTATTTGGACTAGTTCGTCGTGGTTTACCTCGATGACATCCTTATATACTCGAAGAACGAAGAAGAACATGCCGAACACCTAAGGCTGGTATTGATGAAACCTAGAGAGCATCGCCTGTATGCTAAATTCTCCAAGTGTGAATTTTGGCTACCAGAAGTGACCTACTTAGGCCACGTGATTTCTGCAAAAGGCATTGCTATGAATCCCGAGAGAGTTCAGGCCGTCCTTGACTGGACTCCTCCTGAATCGGTTAAGCAAGTTAGGAGTTTTCTTGGCCTAGCCAGCTATTTCCGTTGCTTCGTCGAGAACTTTTCTAAAGTTGCAAAGCCTCTTACTGAACTCCTCAAGAAAGATAAGAAATTCCTATGGACTCCCAAGTGCGAGGAAAGCTTTCAAGAGCTAAAAAGAAGATTGACTTCTGCACCCGTACTTGCACCTCCAGACACCAAAAAGGATTTCGAAATCTATTGTGATGCATCACGACAAGGGTTAGGATGCATACTTCTGCAAGATGGACATGTGGTAGCTGATGCTTCACGCCAGTTGCGTGCACATGAAGAGAGCTATCCTACCCACGATCTTGAACTCGTTGCCGTAGTTCATGCCCTAACAACTTGGCGACATTACCTCCTTGGTAATCGTTGTGAGATCTATTCCGACCACCAAAGCCTCAAATACATTTTCACCCAGCCAGATCTTAATCTCAGGCAAAGACGCTGGATTGAGTTGATAAAAGATTACGACGTAGTAATTTCTTACACCCCAGGCAAAGCCAATGTCATGGCCGATGCACTAAGTCGTAAGTCGTATTGTAACAACCTCATGTTACAACAGTATCAACCACTTCTTCATGAGGAATTTCGAAAGCTTAACCTCGAGATTGTTCCTCGTGGATCTCTTTTCAACTTGGTGGCGAAACCAACCCTTGAGGATCAAATCATAGTTGCCCAAAGGCGTGCACGAGGTGTACGCCGGATTAAGGAGAACATTGCTAGCGGAGTTGCTAAATGTTTCTCCACATATAGTAAAGGAACGGTATTCTTTGGAAATCGTTTGGTAGTACCTAAGAATAGGGATCTAAGGCAACTCATCCTCAAAGAAGCCCATGACACACCCCTCTCGATTCATCCCGGTAGCACAAAAATGTACCGAGATCTACGCCAGAGATTTTGGTGGACCAGGATGAAGAGATACATTGCTCAATTTGTTGCTGAATGTGATGTTTGTCGTCGCATTAAGGCAGAACATCAAAGACCTGCTGGTACACTTCAACCTTTGCCTATTCCAGAGTGGAAATGGGACAAAGTCGTAATGGACTTCATCACCGGCTTTCCAAAAACCCAGAAAGGAAACGATGCCATCTTCGTTGTCATAGATAGGCTTTCCAAACTTGCACACTTCCTTCCAGTTCGCGAGTCTATAACTGCTAGCAAGTTAGCGGACTTGTACATCTCTAGAATTGTGTCTCTTCACGGTGTTCCTTTGGTGATCAATTCTGATCGTGGTAGCCTTTTCACCTCTAGATTTTGGGGAAGCTTCCAACGTCCTATGGGAACTCATCTCTCCTTTAGTACAACTTTCCATCCTCAGTCTAGCGGTCAAGTTGAAAGGGTTAACCAAATTTTGGAAGACATGCTCAGAGCTTGTGTTATACCATTCAGAAAGAATTGGGAGAAGTCTCTTCCATTCGCCGAATTTTCTTATAACAATAGTTTTCAATCTAGTCTGAACATGGCTCCTTTTGAAATCCTTTATGGACGACGATGTCGAACACCACTAAACTGGTCAGAAACCGGTGAGAGAAAATTCTTTGGACCGGATATGATCAAGGAAGCAGAAGAGAAAGTTCGCATTGTTCGTGATCGTTTGAAAGCCGCACAGTCTCGTCAGAAGAGCTACTATGATCGTCATCATAGAAAGGAAAGCTATAATCTGGATGAGAAGGCTTACCTTCGGGTTACTCCTCTGAAGGGAACCCAACATTTCGGTATCAAAGGCAAATTGGCCCCACGTTACATCGGACCTTTCCGCATTCTTGCTAAACATGGAGAAGTTGCCTACCAACTTGAACTACCCCCGCACCTTATCCGAGTACATGATGTATTCCATGTGTCACAACTCAGGCGTTGCTTCAAGGACCCCATCCGCGAATTCGACCATGAAACGCTTGATCTACAAGATGACCTTTCTTATCGAGAATACCCTGTTCGTATTCTTGATTCTGCAGAGCGTGTCACTCGCCGAAAGAAGATCAAGTTTCTGAAAGTTCAGTGGTCACACCACTCTGAGAAAGAAGCCACATGGGAAAGAGAAGACCGTCTCCATGCCGAGTACGCCTCCTTCCTCCCGCAGACTTTTGAATCTTGGGACGAGATTATTTTGAGTGGGGGCGAGTTGTCACAACCCCAAGTTAGGTATGTGCTAGGATCAAGTGCTCCTTTGCATCATGTGAAAAATTCAAAAAAGAAAATCAAAATTGGGGAAAAGAAAAGCCCTGAGAAATTAAATCAAATGGCCAGATAAAAATCTTTTTCCAAAAATCATTTGAACATTTGATAAAATCCTATAAATGGTGCTGATCATTTTAAAAATGGTTTGGGATCAATCCCATGCTCATGGATTTTTCAAAAATTCAAACAGAGGCTTGGAAATTAAATTTAAATGCTATTTGAATTGGATTCAAATAATTTGAATTCCAAAAATCTTCAAATCTTGGGAGTGACTAGTTTTATGTCACATAGGTCCAAGATAAAAATTTGGGGATTTTAAAAAATGCTTTGATATTTTTTCCAGAGCAAAACAAATAAAACAGAAAGCAGAAAAAGAAAAATAAACAAAAAGGCTGAAAGCCACTTACCTGGCCCACCTGGCCCAGCAGAGGCGGCCCAGCCCAAAGGGGCAGGGTCGTCTTCTCCACCAGGCCAGGCAGGCAGGCAGCTCGCCGCCGGCCGCGACATGGCTGCCATGCAACTGCCTGGCTGCTCCCCGGCCGCCTTCTAGCGTCGTGGAGACCCCCCGTGTTCTTCCCCTTCCTTTTCCCCCCTCTGGAACCCTCTCTCCCCTCTCTTCCGTGCGTTCCCGCGAAGACCGAGCGCACTGCCGAGCTCACCGTCGTGCGCCACCGCGGCCACTGGCCTTCCCCCGTCGCCTCGAGTTGTCCAGGACGCGCGTCTACGTCGTCTTCGTCTTCGAGCCCGAGCAATTGAAGCGAAGGGGCTCTGAGGGAGACGCCAGCATCGAATTCCTCCGCCACGGTCTACGGGCTCCGGCGAGCGATTGCGTCGCCATTGCTGCTCCTCCGGCCCCGTCGAGCTCGTCAACACGTTTAGGGTGATATTGCGATCGTTTTCCCCCTCCCCGTTGCTCTCCTCGTGCCCTGGACAACGAGCTCGTCGATCCAGTGGCTCCGGCCGCCGCCTCCGTTGGTGCTGTCGTCGCCGTGGAGCTTCCCTGTGACCCCCTCGTGCTCTACGGGATGCGGGTGTGCACGGGGCACCTCCTAGTGGCCTCCCCGTGCCAAGAAGAGGCCGGGAGAGAGCTTTGGCGAGCCCTCCGCCGTGTCCAGTGCCGCCGGCGGCTAACCGCCGGTAGGCTGGGTTAATTAGGGGGCTAACCCCTGTTTAGTTAGGCCTTGGGCCACTGACAGGTGGGGCCAGCCCCCTCTAAACCAAGTTAAGTTTTAATTAAAACCGGGTTTAACCCCACTGTGGATGACAGGTGGGCCCCCCTAGTCAGTTTGACTGATCAGCCCCCCTGCTGACGCAATAAATCCAAAAAGAATTAAAATAACCAGAGAAAATTCCAGAAATTCCAAAAAATACCCCAAACTTTGGAAATTCATAGAAAATTCATATTAACTCCAAATTGGACAAATAATATATGAAAAATGATCAGGAGAAAAATATCTTTCCAAATATGCAAATTTCAACTATGTTGGAGTTGATTTTAAAATGGGACCAGTAGCATATGTCATTTGGTTTATTTGAAATTAATTCAAATTCAATTCAAATGATTTTGCAACTTGGACCATGGAATTATACTATATTTCAACCACACTTTAGAGGCATATCATACACATTTGAAGATGATTCAAAATGATCAAACAATGTCACATGCAACTTGGTTAATTTGAATTCAAATGTGGAGTTTTAATTTGCATTTCAATTTGCAATATACTCCATTTAAATGGAATTTCCCAAACACATCAGAAAAATATACATCAAGTTTCAACCTTCTACCATGTGTTTGTGCATTGTATTTATATTGCTTCATTGTTTGTTGTTTGTCGAGTAGAGGTGGAACCGGAGCAGGAGGCTTCCCCCTTCGTTGAAGACACCGTTATCGAAACCTCGTCAGCAAGGCAAGCAAACCCCCATTGATCATGCCAATAAAATGCTACTTCCCTCTCATGTCTCGCTTATGCATTATTTAGGATGATCACCATGATAACGTTTCTACCGTATAGTTGAACCCATATCCTTTGCATGACCTATCATCTTGTCACAGTAGTAAGCAAACCACAATCCTAGCTGATGTAGGAGTTGGTTGATATCATGTGGCCCCTGCAACTGTTACTGCTTATTGCATGCATAGTGGTACAATGAGGTTGCTTATGATGTGAGTCGGGATGATGATAAACATGGTGTTGATGAAAGTGAAACGTGTTGTTGAATCTACCCTAATACAAGGTGAACGATGAGAGGCTGTGTAGGAGTACACAGTGGGTTGTCTCGTTGAACACCGCCCTAAGCCCGAGTTCTTGTGTAGTGATCCAAGAAGAAGAGTACAACCACACATTGGGCTCACTGACACCTCTCATCCTAGTACCTCACCCCGTTCGAACCCCAAGAGTCGTAGTAGTTCGGAGTTCTGGTAGGGCTGTGGCACGGTCTGCGAAGTGGATGAACGGATTTTCAAGACCGGCTTGGGACCCTGCACACATCGTTTGAGGCTGTACTGGAACCTCGGCCGGACTTCCATACGGATCCCCCTCAGATAGGCGACTCTCTGGACTAGAACGGAGCTGTGGGCGAAGTGTTGTGGTGAACATCCTCGCCGACACCCCTTGAATGGTGTCGAGGCCAAAGGCGGTAACTGATGGTCATGTGTGTGTAGTAGTACACCCCTGCAGGGTTAACAAAACTATTCGAATAGCCGCGTCCGCGGTTAAGGACTGCTTGGAGAGCTGTGCTCGATTATTAGACAACTTGAACTGGATACTTCTAAAACTCGCAAGATAAGCGTGAGTGCTATGGTGTGCTTCTCGTGGGGAAGTCGAGGAAGTAACCATAGTGGTGTAATTGGTTGAAGAGATGTAGTGGACTCGTGTACGCTTCTTACCTCAAGTCTGGTACTCGTAGTTCAGGATTAGCCAAGTCAAAGCTGGCACTTCTGCAAGTGAAACCCCACCTCCCTTTACCTTGATACATATGCATGAGTAGTATAGCTCCTATGTAAGTCTTGCTGAGTACGATTTTGTACTCACGTTTGCTTAATCTATGTTTTAGATGAACCACCGATCCCGATGGTGGCTTATAACCGAAGCTCGAAGAATGAAGACTCAGACCAAGACCAAGCTAGTGTAGTCCCAGTCAGACGACTAGTTCCCTCGTGGAGGGCTTGTTTTTAGATAAGGCTTCTCTAAGCCATTTGTTAAACTTGTCTGTACTCAGACCTATTTTGCTTCCACTTGTCTGTTGTAATGTTGGATCACATGCTTGTGATCTCTGTGTGCACTCTGTAAGGGTTATTTAATAAAGATATATACTTTGTAGAGAATTGCAATGATACCTGCTGTTCATACAAGGCATGTGTGCTGCGTGTATGTTTATAACATGCATGTCTTTGTATGGGTTTTCGAGACCTTAGTTGTGATCTGGCTGGCGGTCTTTTATACACCAAGTGGCCCTTAGATGTGCGCAGCTTGGGGCATCGCGATGCGATTGTTCGAGACTCTGTCTCGTGCACACTTTGATGTATGATCGAGCCCGCCCTAGACCCCGACTAAGTGATCGGGCTGGAGTAAGTCTATGTAAGGGTTATAATACAATCGATAGTATGGTTGAGGCGACTTGTCTATGAGTATGGGAGTTCATCACCCATATCATTTAGACTTGTGTGCGGACGATGAGGACCCATTTCAGTTGATCATCCGGCCTGGATGGGATGCCCCTCATGTTCGATGCTTTCCGAGAACGTTCTGTGCTTGGCCTTGTCTGCTTAGACAAGTGGGTACGGTTCTCGGCTCTCCATATGATTGTTTTGTAGCGAGGCTTTCATACGCTAACCCCGGGTCCTGACAGAAACCATCTTCCAGGGTGGCGTCTCGGTCGCCTACATTGTCTGGGTCCGTATCGTGAACCGGCCGGACTCTCGAGCGGTAACCAACTCAGATAGTCGACTCCTGGATTAGAGAAGGTAAGGTGAGGTAAGTGCCTTGGTGATTATCCTAGTCCGACATCCGCTTGAAGGATGACGATTCCTGGGCGGTAAGTGATGACACACGTGTGAAGAAGTACACCCCTGCAGGGTTAATAAACTATTCGAATAGCCGTGTCCGCGGTTATGGACTACTTGGAGACCTATGCTTGATTATTAGACAACTTCAATGGACACTCTAAAACTCGCAAGATAAGCATGAGTGCTATGGCGTGCTTCCTCGTGGGGAAGTCGAGGAAGTACCCATAGTGGTGTATTGGTTGGAGACTTGGTAGTGGACTCGTGTACGCTTCTTACCTCAAGTCTAGTACTCGTAGTTCAGGACTAGCCAAGTCAAAGCTGGCAGTTCTGCATGTTGAAACCCCACCTCCTTTACCTTGAAACTTGAGCATGATTAGTGTAGTTCTGATGTAAGTCTTGCTGAGTACGACTTTGTACTCACGTTTGCTTATTCTATGTTTTAGATGAGAACCTGGACCCCGATGGAGTCACCTTCGTGAAGCTCGACGTTGACCTTGGTAGTATAGTTCCAGACAGCAGTCTGGTCCCTCGTGGATGGGCATGTATGTTTACAAGGCTTCTCTAAGCCATTTGTAAAACTTGTCTGTACTCAGACCTAATTTGCTTCCGTTGTATGATGTAATTGTAGGGCAACGCGGCAGAAAACAAAAAATTTCCGCACTACGAACAGCCCAGGACCACTATGGAGACTGCATACAAGGTTTTGATCTGATCGTTACCGACTCGTAGCGCAGTGGAAGTAGAGTCAATGTAGATCGTTGGTGCAGACCCCCGCAGCTAGGATTTACAACCTCCCAACCGCGAGGATGTTCTCCCTCGTCTGCTCCTCGGACAGCGCTCCGAGAGGCGGTCGAACAGTCCCTCGGACGATGTCACGGACAGCCCTTCGGGAGGACCCTCGAAACTTGAACGGTAACTCGGACAGCCCTTCGGGAGGACCCTCGAACAGTCCCTCGGGAAAAAGATCAAAACTACGACCTCTCTACGGGGTTGCACACATACGGTGTCATCTATCCGGCAGGGCTTCGCCGTCCAGAACTACTTCCTGCCGGAACCCAGACAGCCTTTCGGCTCTACGAAACTATTTCGTGGGGGGAGAGAAGAAAGCCAGATCATGCAATGGCACTTGTTGAGAGTTCAAGTGAGAACTTGGATCAGATTTGAGAGACCCCTCTCCACCCCTATTTATAGGGTGAGAGGCTATGGGGAAAAACCCAAAATGCCCTCCAAACTGCATCATTGCCTGCATCATCATGCAAGCTGCATCATCGCCTGCATCATCATGCAAGCTGCATCATCGCCTGCATCATCATGCAAGCTGCATCATCACCTGCATCATCATGCAAGCTGCATCATCATGAATAGTGTATCCACTATTCATGAAGACATTTATCTGCGACCGTAAAATCCAAAACTTTTCTGTAGGTCTTAGAAAAATTCCAGTACCCACTAAAAGGATTTTGGACGCGTTCCGAAACAATTCCGGATTAGTGATTTTCATCTGCGAAAAGCAACCAAAGCGGTTCCGGCAGCTCCGGAACATTTCCGGTTTTTTCTCTCTGGAAAAATCCCAGAAGTTCCCAGAACAATTCTGGCACCCTCCAAGAATTTCCAGGCGTGTGCCGAAATCATTTTGACTTAATGATATATTCCGAAACAACTTTTCGGTTTTACCGAAATTATTCCGGTGTTCTCTTTCCGAAACTTTTCCGTTTTCTCCGAAACCATTCCGGTGACTTTCTCTCAGACTCCCTGTCTAGTATTCAGCAGATAGATGACCCTTAAGCGTGTGACCCTATAGGTTCGGTGAAGTATAGACATGACCCGGAACACTTTCCGATCAATGATCAACATCGGAGCCGTGGACACCCATATTGACCCCTATACCCACACGAATAAATATTCGAGTGAACCTCCAGTTGCCGTGTGCTATTCCTGTTGCTTCGCGATATGTTACAAATACCCGAGGTGAGACTTATCGGCATCCCCGTGGATCAACACTTGTCCACTATGCCAGTTACCTCGTTACTGGTATTGTTGTCTTTTCTCGTTCCCGCGTTCCGGCATCCCTGTGATCAAATCACACTGTGTCTGGCCAGACGATGGTGGATACCGTAACACCGAGAGGGCCCGAAGAATATCTCTCCATCGACGGAGGAGCAAATCCCAATCTTGAGCTACCTAGTTCCTTGTCATACTTTTCCGTCAACCCGTAAGCCGCCGTAATAGCCACCCTTTTACAGATGACGTTTAACAAACCCCAAAGTTCACGAAGCAAGTACGAAGGAACTCGATACTCTCATGGTCTAAGGAATTATGCAAATGCTCAACTTTCTCTGTGTTATAATCCATTAACTGGTGACGAATGTATCTCATAGCATAACATCAATCTGGGTCGATTCAACATAAATGTTCTTCTAACATTGTGCCCTCAAAATTGCCGGCATAGTCATGCCCATGATCAGGAAAACAGAACCATCATGCAACACTTGAGCTGTTCTTAGAGGCGAGACTAGGAATATATATTTTTTATCCGTTTATTATTCCACACGTGCATATGAGTCTTCCTCCGAGCCTCGTGGTTATTGCAGACTCGAGAACCATAGCAGTTATAGCATGGAATATAAACATAATTAGGAACATGGGGATAAATAATAACATTTATTATTGCCTCTAGGGCATATCTCCTACAGACTCCCACTTGCACTAGAGTCAATAATCTAGTCAATGCTAATGCACTTTACACCTACGGCATACTGGTGTAAAATATGCTTCACATGTGGTATAGCCTGATGTCCAACGGATCTGACAACTTCAACTCCGTGTGTATCTTTGCATATCCTCGCGTTTTCACGCTTTCACAAAATTCCTATTTTGTGTGGACTTGGCTTTGTATATATGCGAATCACTGGTCGAACCTTGATTACTCAGACTGAGCTATGGAGCAACTATCTTCAATAGTGTTCCATTGACCAAAGCCATATTGGAACCATACTAAGTTCATGAATGAACTATATGATTCAACATTTTCTTTGTTGCTTCTAAAGCAGCAACATACATAGCCATTTGTTATAGAATTTCGCCACAGTAACCTGTTATGAACAATTCCAACTTACTGTGCCACCATATTGTGTATTACACACAAAAAAACTTTAACTCAAATCGAAAATCGCATGGAGCATTGATGAAGACCGTATCGATGTAATTACTTACAACAAGTACTTCATAATCTCTTCTTGCGAGAAATCATGTCATCAGTGCTACTTTAGTACTCAATGACATTTTTCACTGTTGTCCCACGATCAGTTCTTCGATCACTTTGGTATCTATACTCGCAACAACTTTGGAGTATTGGACATATCTGGTTGTTTTACATACCATGGAATACATGATTAATCCCAACACGAAGGTGTGTGGAATCTCCATCATGTAATTTTCTCATCAGTGTTTTGAGACACTGAGTCTTGCAAAAACTCTTTCCATGTGACTTTGGCAAGAATCACTCCTTGTCGTTTTTAATGCTAAATTGTTTTGGCATCTTGTCAGTATGTATTTTGGCTTAGCCCTATTAGGCAATTCTATCTCTTAGATAATTATGCCTAATATCAAGGCTACTTAGCCCAAGCACTTCATCGAAAGACTATTTTCAATGAAGTCCTAATTCGTGTCAAGAAGTTTATATTATTTCTGATCAACAATGTGTCAGGCACACAAGGTTTTTAGAAATGTTATTATGCTCCCACTTACTTTCTTGTAGCCACAAGCATCTTCGTTATCCATTGATGAAATCAAACTCTTTTGACTATTTCATCAAAATCGAAGATTCCAAATCCATTATGCTCTCTTTTGTCCATCGTAGGAACTCTGAAGTTTGCATACTCACTAGCATCCTCTGGACTGACAAAATACCTTGGACTGTATCATATGCAAGTCCGAGGTAGTATTTCCATCTTATGGAAATCCTTTTGGCATCCATGTTTCATATCTCATGAATGAAATATGTATTAATTGCTAGTTTAACCCGAACCGACTTTAAGCATCGCTACGGAGAGACAATCTCGCTGTAGTTAATTCCTTGAATTTGTTATAAGCAACAAGTCGAGCTTTATGGATAAAACATTTTTATCCGTATTTGTTTATAGTTCCATTACTATTCGTTAGACTCAAAGTCTTCCGAATGGTCCATCAAGATACAATCTTGACTTATTTATAAGGAAACTATCTCGGATTGTATTGGCACTTAGCCAATTCCGGAGTCAGGGCCCATCATCGCTTCCTTGATTATCGTAGGTATACTGTTGTCTAACAACAATATCTAGTTTGCGCACCTGAGAGGTTTGCATGGGTTTTTCCTACGTGGTTCAGCTGCAAGTTCGACCGAAGTTCATACGTCTCATGTAGGAGCTTCCGTATCAGTCGCAGTAGGAAACTCTGGAATCACTTCCAAGGTTCCTTTCCTTTGATCTGATGACGAAGATACTGTTATCTCGTCGAGTTGCACTGTCCTCCCACTCACCTTTTTGCAAGAACCATTCTCTTTAAAAGCATACCGTTCTTTGTGGCAAAACCTTTTGCCTCGGTATAGTGGTGGAGGAATTCCCAATAATTTGGGATAACCTACAAAGTAGCACTTGTCTGATTTGGAATAGGTTTGTAAACAGTTTACACAAGCCCCATATTCCAAATGTTAAGAAAAGATAAAACATGGTTGGGCGTACCATACCATGGCGTCATTTCAACAGACCTGATGGCGCTCTTTTCAGTGTAAAAGCCGCAGTCTCTAAAGCATTACATTAAAAGGGATAATGGCAAATTTATTTATGTCATCTTTGATCTTACCATGTCATGAATGGTTCGATTAATTCTTCACATACTTTCCACTTGCAGTGGTGTTCCGGGAGGTGTAAGTTATGAAAACTCTTTTCATAACTCATCAGACATTCGCTAAACTTGTAACTCAAAATATTCCTTTCTGCAATCGAATTGTAGAAACATAATTTTCTTGTTACAATAACTTCCACTACTAGTAACAACATTTATCGGACTACATACATCAAAATGTATGATCACGAATAAGTTTGTTGCTCGTTCCTTATGGCCTGTGAACGGTATTTCAGTCACTTGACCTTTCGGACGAAGGTTGCAAGTGTCAGATGATTCATAATCAAATGACTTTAAAATCCATCATTATGGAATTTCTCCATGCGGGTTTCTCCAATGTGACCAAATGCAGTGCCACACATATGTGGTATTCTTTTAGTCTTTCGACATTTAGCGTCATTGTTATGGATGTATCATATTACCATCAATATTCGTAACATACATCGCATCCCCGATGGAAGCATGGCCCTTTATGTTATTCATAATACTGAACAACAATTGTTCTTTTATGAACAACCTTCTTGCAACATACTTTATGCAATGGGCTAGAGTGTATAAAACTCTAAAACGAATTATGAAAATAAATACAGATGGTGATACACCGATGGAAGGTATAGTAACTTTTACTATGTTCCCAGCGCGTATCTAAACCTCATTACTGGCAAGTCTTTTAGGCCGTTGTAGTTCTTACATCGAGTTTCAACAGAATGCAATCGAGCGGGTATCTTTGTGATTTAACTCACAATACCCAAGAATTAGTGATTAACATGTTTAACCATAATTCCCAAGAACTATATTTTTGACCAGCCTTCTATACATCAAAAACTTGTATGACATTCATACATGAGCTGGATATTCCAGTCTTCTTTCCTTTTTGCCTTTATACTTCTAACAGTTTAACTTTCAATATTTCTCCTACTCTCAGAAGAAGCACCCAACTTTAAGAGCGGCGTTAGCCCCGGACTTCCTAGGCGTGTGAGTCACACTAACACCCTTTGGACATTTCCTTTCTCTTTAAGTTGTTTGTTTTATTCACCTTCATCATATGACAGGCGTTCTTCTGGATCCCTCTCCTATCAGTCAAATGCCCAGTAAACACTTTACTAATACTTTGCAAACAAATATTGCTTTGGATATCTCATATCTTTTAGCCTTTTTCTGTATCTGAAAACAATTTTCAGTTCCATGAATATTACATAACTATCCCAAACTTGTGAAGTTCGGGTCTTATGGAAGCAAACGTATTGCACTTGACCACAATGGAATTCTAGCTTTTGGATCGAAGGACGAGAGTCACATCATCCATAGCATTAGCGGGAGGACACCGAAAGCATGCGATAGGACAAAATCCTTCTCGGCACTCTTGAGGACAATCCTCGCATTACGTTACCAACCGTAAAGTTTTAACCAGATATTTAACAGCTTATTCAATTTTAATAGGGAAGGTGGAAACGCGAGCCATTATTCTACAACTATTAGCAAATTATACTTAGACAGTGTTCATAATTAATTGCACTCAGAATTAAACAAGTTAATTCTAAAATGCGCTCCCACTCAAATCAATATCTCTCAAAATTGATTATGAGTGATTCAAGATCCAAATATCAATACAACGCCATAGAATCATCATCTCATGACGAGGATTTTGATTTGGTAGGCCAACTTGCCGATCACATCTCTATGTGACTCTTGTTCATCTTTCGATGCGTGTGTTCCGAGCTCAGGACGATCCTGCCATGAACGTCAAGACAACCAAGTGATCTTGCTGCGAGGTCTGACCTCACCCGCCTTACATTTCTCCAATCGTTCGTACCCATGCATCCATGGCGCACCCCGAAAGGATAGATGCTGTGACGGTGCTACATTTGGGAGAACACTAACTACTTGATATTTTAAGTGAGAGATCACCCTAATAAAAAGCGACTACCGCGCAATCAAGAAGGGTGCAACTTAAGGGATAAACATCTCAGGTAATTCATAATTGCATGATATGGTATAGCCCCTTCTGACGGAGAAGTCAAGTATTTCTTCGTCTTTGGCATTTGCGTCGGAGTTCACCTTCGCGAAGTTTGCCACCACCTTGTCGATGCACCAAATAATATTGCTATCTCTATAGCTAATAAAATAAGTGCATTACATAAGGTTGACTCGTAGGTCATTAAAGTGACAATCATATGGCTCCAGCCATCATGCCGAATCATGACACGCAGGTCATGTTAATAAATTTACATTATATAGTCATCTCATACATAATCAAATTAATATGAGCTTTGCTATACCACATCACATGCACATCCTGCAAAACCAAGTTAGACGCCTCTAATCGGTTTATGCAAAATTTTATTTTACGTGGCTTCTAAGGTTTTGACTTAAACCGCAGCTACCAACGTTTATCATCAAGCATGATTATTCAAGTCGCTAGATTAACTTTGCGGGGTGTATGAAACACGAGATAATAAAATCTCGAGACCCATACTGAACTTCGTCATACGCGTGATCCCCGTGCAGATCATATCTGCATTGCCCTTTAGTCTGCAAAATTTCTTCTTTCTCTAACTACGGTGGAATTCAACGAACTGTTAGCACTTCTTTGATCAATCAGGATCGCAGATTGCCAGAACTTTGAAACTCCACCATACTGTTATTGAGATCAGAAATACACAAATTCCAGGGAAGCAACAAGAACATCGGGTAACAGATTTCATCTGCCACCCGCATAAATAATTTTCAGCAATAGATCTGATCTACTCCAAAATTATATTATGCAATACCCATACATCTCCATGTATTCTAGATCTCAACATGCATCTATGCATAGCACGGCTCTTGATGCCACTGTAGGGCAACGCGGCAGAAAACAAAAAATTTCCGCACTACGAACAGCCCAGGACCACTATGGAGACTGCATACAAGGTTTTGATCTGATCGTTACCGACTCGTAGCGCAGTGGAAGTAGAGTCAATGTAGAT
The DNA here is from genome assembly GCA_950022295.1 of Bromus sterilis. Taxonomy (NCBI): domain Eukaryota; kingdom Viridiplantae; phylum Streptophyta; class Magnoliopsida; order Poales; family Poaceae; genus Bromus; species Bromus sterilis. Next base: position 88,657,890 of record OX465601.1, on the reverse strand, counting down.
CGTTGGTGCAGACCCCCGCAGCTAGGATTTACAACCTCCCAACCGCGAGGATGTTCTCCCTCGTCTGCTCCTCGGACAGCGCTCCGAGAGGCGGTCGAACAGTCCCTCGGACGATGTCACGGACAGCCCTTCGGGAGGACCCTCGAAACTTGAACGGTAACTCGGACAGCCCTTCGGGAGGACCCTCGAACAGTCCCTCGGGAAAAAGATCAAAACTACGACCTCTCTACGGGGTTGCACACATACGGTGTCATCTATCCGGCAGGGCTTCGCCGTCCAGAACTACTTCCTGCCGGAACCCAGACAGCCTTTCGGCTCTACGAAACTATTTCGTGGGGGGAGAGAAGAAAGCCAGATCATGCAATGGCACTTGTTGAGAGTTCAAGTGAGAACTTGGATCAGATTTGAGAGACCCCTCTCCACCCCTATTTATAGGGTGAGAGGCTATGGGGAAAAACCCAAAATGCCCTCCAAACTGCATCATTGCCTGCATCATCATGCAAGCTGCATCATCGCCTGCATCATCATGCAAGCTGCATCATCGCCTGCATCATCATGCAAGCTGCATCATCACCTGCATCATCATGCAAGCTGCATCATCATGAATAGTGTATCCACTATTCATGAAGACATTTATCTGCGACCGTAAAATCCAAAACTTTTCTGTAGGTCTTAGAAAAATTCCAGTACCCACTAAAAGGATTTTGGACGCGTTCCGAAACAATTCCGGATTAGTGATTTTCATCTGCGAAAAGCAACCAAAGCGGTTCCGGCAGCTCCGGAACATTTCCGGTTTTTTCTCTCTGGAAAAATCCCAGAAGTTCCCAGAACAATTCTGGCACCCTCCAAGAATTTCCAGGCGTGTGCCGAAATCATTTTGACTTAATGATATATTCCGAAACAACTTTTCGGTTTTACCAAAATTATTCCGGTGTTCTCTTTCCGAAACTTTTCCGTTTTCTCCGAAACCATTCCGGTGACTTTCTCTCAGACTCCCTGTCTAGTATTCAGCAGATAGATGACCCTTAAGCGTGTGACCCTATAGGTTCGGTGAAGTATAGACATGACCCGGAACACTTTCCGATCAATGATCAACATCGGAGCCGTGGACACCCATATTGACCCCTATACCCACACGAATAAATATTCGAGTGAACCTCCAGTTGCCGTGTGCTATTCCTGTTGCTTCGCGATATGTTACAAATACCCGAGGTGAGACTTATCGGCATCCCCGTGGATCAACACTTGTCCACTATGCCAGTTACCTCGTTACTGGTATTGTTGTCTTTTCTCGTTCCCGCGTTCCGGCATCCCTGTGATCAAATCACACTGTGTCTGGCCAGACGATGGTGGATACCGTAACACCGAGAGGGCCCGAAGAATATCTCTCCATCGACGGAGGAGCAAATCCCAATCTTGAGCTACCTAGTTCCTTGTCATACTTTTCCGTCAACCCGTAAGCCGCCGTAATAGCCACCCTTTTACAGATGACGTTTAACAAACCCCAAAGTTCACGAAGCAAGTACGAAGGAACTCGATACTCTCATGGTCTAAGGAATTATGCAAATGCTCAACTTTCTCTGTGTTATAATCCATTAACTGGTGACGAATGTATCTCATAGCATAACATCAATCTGGGTCGATTCAACATAAATGTTCTTCTAACATTGTGCCCTCAAAATTGCCGGCATAGTCATGCCCATGATCAGGAAAACAGAACCATCATGCAACACTTGAGCTGTTCTTAGAGGCGAGACTAGGAATATATATTTTTTATCCGTTTATTATTCCACACGTGCATATGAGTCTTCCTCCGAGCCTCGTGGTTATTGCAGACTCGAGAACCATAGCAGTTATAGCATGGAATATAAACATAATTAGGAACATGGGGATAAATAATAACATTTATTATTGCCTCTAGGGAATATCTCCTACAGTAATGTTGATCACAGACATGTGATCTTTGTATACTTGATACGTCCAAAACGTATCTATAATTTCTGCTTGCTCCATGCATGTTTTGTGTGATATTGCTATGATCTAGATACACTTTCATACACTTTTGATCATATTTGGACTAACCTATTAACTCAGTGCACCCCAGTGCCAGTTCCTGTTTTCTGCTGTTTTTCTATTTCAGATTTCCCCCATATAAAAAATGCCAGAAAAATTCCGGGAAAAATACAGAAAAAAACAGCATACAGGAAGCTTACAGAAGAGCCTGGGAGGGGTCAGAGGGGGGCCAAGGGGGGGGGCAGGCGGCCACCCGGCGCGGCCCCACCCTTGACCGCGCCAGGGGGGCGCCTGGGGCCCCTGGCCCACCTCTGACTGCCCCCTTTCACCTATTTATCCCCCGTCACGGGAAAACTCCAGAACAAGAACCATATTCCGCGAACTCGCCTCTGTTCCGCCGCCGTCGCGCTTCCAAGATCGGGAGCACCAGAAGACCTCTTCCCGGCACCCTGCCGGAGGGAGGATTGACCTCCGGGAGTCTCCTCTCCACCATGGATGCTCCCCGAATGTCCCGTGAGTAGTTTTCCTTGGACCATGGGTCCGTGATCAGTAGCTATGTGATGTTCTCCTCCCCTCTTTGATCTTCATTGTTTAGACCTCGTGAGCTGCCCTACATGATCGAGGCACCTTTGTAATATTTCTGCTATTGCTATGTTGAGTTTGATCGGATCTGATGGATTATGAGATTATGTTCAGATTGTGATAAAGTAATATATTTGGTTTCTATCTTTTATATTTTTGTTCCTAAGTAATTCTTGCATGTTCTCCGTTGCTGTTTATTGCTTTGGCCAAGTAGTAGGTAGTGACTCCAAGAGGGAGCGTTGTGCTAGATTGTGGGTTCATGCCTCCCCGATGACATGCTTGAGTGACAGAAACATGAGTCTAGGGGATGTGCTGTTGCCACAAGGGGGAAAACAACGGTGCTTGTAACCACGGTTACAAGGATTGTTTACTTTACGCAGAGTTCTTTTTAATGCAGTTGTCTGTTGCTTTGGATTTAAACTTTGGGTGGGGCTCGCAACTTAATACCAGCGAGATGTTCTGGATAGATATCTCAAGGTGGATGATTAGTAGTAGATGCAGATGGATTTCGGTCTACTTACTTTGGCGTACCGCCCGTGATTTTGAACCTCTTCCTTTCTTTTGTAGCATAGTTAGCATTGCGGTGCGTTCATAATCCTGTCAATTGCCTTTCTATAATTTGTTTACCTCGCATAGCAATTTTATCGTCTTTTGGGAGAGAGACATCACTAGCGAACATCACGTATCCCGGTCCATATCCTTATCACTGTTTCCACGCTACATTTACTTTACCGCTTTTATTTGCTATCATTATCCCTTGCATTTTATCCTTTGTAAACAACAAGACCGGAGAGATTGACAACCTCTCTGAACTTCGTTGGGAACAAAGTTATCTGTGTCTGTGTGCAGGTCCGCGTCAGTTGCGCCACTGACACCTACTTATCATCTCTGGAGTCCTGCTGGAGAAAAACCTTGGTATCTTCACCGAGGGAAAACTGCTGTTGCACTACATCTCAACCTTACACTTGGGGAAACCAACGAAGGGGCGAGAAGCCATCAAGCACGTTTTCTGGCACCGTTGCCGGGGACTCCAAGTGCTAAGATAGGGGAGTTGCACACTACCCTTTACCTTTGTTTTTTAGTCTTGTTACTTTATCTTTCAGTTTTTATCTTTGTGTCTTTTATCAAAAACTACAATTTTTTTTGCCACACTTGCTGCTACTATAGGTTCCACTGAAAACACCAAGTTGTGTGACTTCACTAGTCACAACAACCAAGACTTTATCTGCACTCCCATTGCCACACCTGCCACTTCAGCTACCTCTTATGAAATTAAACCTGCTTTGCTAAACCTTGTTATGAGAGATCAATTCTCTGGTGCTGGAGATGATGCTGCTTTACACTTGAATAATTTTGTTGAATTATGTGATATGCAAAAGTATGAAGAAGTATAAGGTGATGTTGTTAAGCTCAAGCTCTTTCCTTTCTCTTTAAGGGGAGATGCTAAAATCTGGTTTCAATCTTTGCCTAGAAATAGCATAGATTCTTGGGATAAGTGCAAAGATGCTTTTATAGGGAAGTACTACCCTCCTGCTAAGATTATCCAATTGAGGAGTAATATTATGAATTTTAAGCAATTGGATAATGAACACGTTGCCCAAGCTTGGGAACGAATGAAATCTCTTGTTAAGAAATGCCCTACACATGGTTTGACTACTTGGATGGTTATCAAGACTTTTTATGAAGGCTTGAACTTTACCTCGCGGAACCTGTTAGATTCGGCTGGGGATGAACCTTTATGTCAACTACACTTGGTGCTGCCACAAAGCTTCTCGATGAGATGATGACCAATTATTCCCAATGGCACACCGAACGCGCTCCAACAGGTAGGAAGGTAAATTCTGTCGAGGAAATTACCTCCCTCAATGAAAAAGTTGACTTAATTATGTCTCTACTTACCAAGCAACCCTCTATTGATCCACATGATGTTCCTTTAAATTCTTTGGTTGCTCAAGAACAAGTAGATGTAAACTTTATTGCTAGAAACAACTTCAACAACAATGCTTATAGGGGAAATTTTGCTAGCAATCCTAGACCGTTTCCATCCAACTATGGGAACAACAACACGTACCCTAGCAACAAGAACCCCTCTTCTGAATTAGAAAGCATGCTTAGAGATTTTATCACTACCCAAAAAGCCTTCAACAAAAATGTAGAAGAGAAATTATCTAAAATAGATAACCTCTCTTTCAAGGTAGAAAGCTTAGCCCTTGATATTGAGATGCTTAAAATTAGAACCTCCCCCCTTGAGGAGAATAAGACCACTCCTATTAATGCTATCCAGTTACAAATCAATGAAAATATTAGGATGATGTCTAAACTCAAAGAAAGATGGGCTAGAGAAAAAGAGGAAGAGGGTAGAATTAAGAGCCTTCCTACACACCACACAGTTGCCACTATCCAAATTGTTGAGGACACTCAAACTATTAGCACCCAATGCACTCCTAGTCCCGTTGGACCTATTAATGGTGATGCTAATACCTCAACCGTAGATAAAGAAACTCCTATGAACATAGAGGGTTTCAAACAAGTGAGCCTAGATGACACTACTACCACCTTTGATAGTAGTGATATTGATTTTGATAGTTGTACCCTCTCAGAAGTTATTAGCTTGCTACACAAAATGTCTAGGGACCCCCACACTAGCACACTTAATCTTGCCTTCACAGAGCATATCACAAATGCTCTCATCAAAGCTAGGGAGGAGAAGCTTAGAGTAGAAGCCTCCATACCTAGGAAGCTAGATCATGGTTGGGACCCTATGATCAAAATTAAATTGAATAACTTCTCTTGCTATGCTTTATGTGATGTTGGAGCTAGTACCTCCGTTATGCCCAAAAGAATATTTGATATGTTTGAATTGAAACCTTTTGAGCCTTGTTCTTTTGGTGTTCGTCTTATTGATTCTTCCATAAAGAAACCTTTGGGGAAGATCGACGATGTTCTTATCATTGTGAATGACAACTATGTTCCCGTTGATTTTATTGTTATGGATATAGAGTGTGAACCTTTGTGTCCAATTATTTTGGGACGTCCTTTCCTTCGCACCGTTGGTGCGGTTATTGACATAAAAGAGGGGGAATATAAAATTCCAATTCCCATTCAAAAAGGGGATGGAACACTTCCATAGAAAGAAAATCAAGTTACCTTTTGAGTCCGTTACACGGGCTAGTTATTCTCTTTCTCTTGATAAAACTTGATTCTTCTTTTTGCATTATGCCTAGCTAATGGCTTTAAAGAAGCGCTTTCGGGAGGCAGCCCGCAACGAATTTAGGTTTTTCTTTTTTTCTTTTGTTGTGTCTTGATGATTGTTACTTCTGTAGCAACATCATTGTATCTTTACTTTTCAGCTTTGGGGATGTTGATACGTCCAAAACGTATCTATAATTTATGCTTGCTCCATGCATGTTTTGTGTGATATTGCTATGATCTAGATACACTTTCATACACTTTTGATCATATTTGGACTAACCTATTAACTCAGTGCACCCCAGTGCCAGTTCCTGTTTTCTGCTGTTTTTCTATTTCAGTTTTCCCCCATATAAAAAATGCCAGAAAAATTCCGGGAAAAATACAGAAAAAATCAGCGTACATGAAGCTTCCAAAAGAGCCCGGGAGGGGCCAGAGGGGGGGCCAAGGGGGGGGGGGGCAGGCGGCCACCTGGCGCGGCCCCACCCCTGGCCGTGCCAGGGGGGCGCCTAGGGCCCCTGGCCCTACTTTGGCTGCCCCCTTTCGCCTATTTATCCCCCGTGACGGGAAAGCTCCAGAACAAGAACCCTATTCCGCGAACTCGCCTCTGTTCCGCCGCCGCCGCGCTTCCAAGATCGGGAGCACCAGAATACCTCTTCCCGGCACCCTGCCGGAGGGAGGATTGACCTCCGGGAGTCTCCTCTCCACCATGGATGCTCCCCGGATGTCCCGTGAGTAGTTTTCCTTGGACCATGGGTCCGTGATCAGTAGCTATGTGATGTTCTCCTCCCCTCTTTGATCTTCATTGTTTAGACCTCGTGAGCTGCCCTACATGATCGAGGCACCTTTGTAATATTTCTGCTATTTCTATGTTGAGTTTGATCGGATCTGATGGATTATGAGATTATGTTCAGATTGTGATAGAGTAATATATTTGGTTTCTATCTTTTATATTTTTGTTCCTAAGTAATTCTTGCATGTTCTCCGTTGCTGTTTATTGCTTTGGCCAAGTAGTAGGTAGTGACTCCAAGAGGGAGCGTTGTGCTAGATTGTGGGTTCATGCCTCCCCGATGACATGCTTGAGTGACAGAAACATGATTCTAGTGGATGTGCTGTTGCCACAAGGGGGAAAACAACGGTGCTTGTAACCACGGTTACAAGGATTGTTTACTTTACGCAAAGTTCTTTTTAATGCAGTTGTCTGTTGCTTTGGGTTTACACTTTGGGTGGGGCTCTCAACTTAATACCAGCGAGATGTTTTGGATAGATATCTCAAGGTGGATGATTAGTAGTAGATGCAGATGGATTTAGGTCTACTTAATTTGGCCTACTGCCCGTGCTTTTGAACCTCTTCCTTTCTTTTGTAGCATATTTAGCATTGCGGTGCGTTCATAATCCTGTCAATTGCCTTTCTGTAAATTTTTTACCTCGCATAGAAATTTTATCGTCTTTTGGGAGAGAGACATCACTAGCGAACATCACGTATCCCGGTCCATATCCTTATCACTGTTTTCATGCTACATTTACTTTACGCGTTTATTTGCTATCATTATCCCTTGCATTTTATCCTTTGTAAACAACAAGACCGGAGAGATTGACAACCTCTCTAAACTTCGTTGGGAACAAAGTTATCTGTGTCTGTGTGCAGGTCCGCGTCAGTTGCGCCGCTGACACCTACTTATCATCTCTGGAGTCTTGCTGGAGACAAACCTTGGTATCTTCACCGAGGGAAAACTGTTGCTGCACTACATCTCAACCTTGCACTTGGGGAAACCAACAAAGGGGCGAGAAGCCATCAATACTCTATGTGTAAGTCAATAAATAAGTACTTTGTAGAGTTATGTGATGATACATGCTGTTCATACTAGACATGTGTGCTGCGTGTATGTTTATGACATGCATGTCTTAGTATGGGTTTTCGAGACCTTAGTTGTGATCTGGCTGGTGGTCTTTTATACACCAAGTGGCCCTTAGATGTGCGCAGCTTGGGGCATCGCGATGCGATTGCTCGTGACTCTGTCACGTGCATACTTTGTTGTATGATCGAGCCCGCCCTAGACCCCGACTAAGTGATCGGGCTGGAGTCTGTTTATGTAAGGGTTATGATTCAATCGATAACATGGTTGAGGCGACTTGTCTATGAGTATGGGATTTCACCACCCATAATCATTTAGACTTGTGAGCGGGTGATGAGGACCCATCTCAGTTGATCATCCGACCTGGATGGGATGCCCCTCACTTACGATGCTTTCCGAGAGTGCTCTGTGCTTGGCCTTGTTTGCTTAGACAAGTGGGTACGGCTCTCGGCTCTCCATGTGATTGAGTTGTGACTGGAATTACATACGCAAATTCCGGGTCCCGACATATTGGGTGGTGATTTCCTCTGAACGAGACTCGGCCTTAACCCAGAGAAAATGAGGTCGTGGTATTTGCGGATCATGTAACTCATGGTTTCCGCCCTCCCGTGTCTCGCTTCTTTAGGAGTCTTCTGAATTTCTTCGGGTTATGCCCTCAAGATTTATCAGCCAACTCCGTTCTGAATATTAGCAACTATAGCAACTTCATAGTTTTTTTGTGAGGTGTACCTCCAGATGGAGACGTCAATTCCTTTGTTTCAGTAGTTTTTCTATGGGAACAAACAAATTGAACAAAGAAAAGGTCGCCCCATGGAGTGTGGAGACATATCCATTCGGCGACGTGCTCGCCGCAATTTTCCAAAGATGAAACTTCATAGTCGGGTCAAGGAATGGCAGAAGTCTTTTTTCTATTGCAAGGATACTAGCCTAGAGGGCGACCGCCATTGCCTAGCTTCCGTAAAGACCGACTTAAATATTCTCCAATTCTGAATTCCTGGCCCAGCATAGAGGATAAGAAGAAGCTTGAGATGGTTCTCAGGCGGGTCGATTCTCTTTTATCCCATGTCTTATGTGCCATCAATCTGGTGAAATGTTGGGTCGGATGGCAGATCCAACCCTTAAGTGCACGCTCTTGGCTCCTATGTGAGTACTTTGGTCTGGAAGATTATATGAGTTCTACTCAAGCAACTGTAACACCCTCACTATCATGGAACAGTAATCACTGTTGATAATGATCATTACTGTTGCTAACCATGCCTTGATCAACTTAGCATTTGATGATATCCATAATCATGAGGGTTGTTATTAAAACCAATGTGCCAACTATGCCTTGATCATCATGGTTCAAATCAAAATCCATTTTTCTTGATAATAAAACAAAGTGATAAAATAAAGTTTCTCTAAAAATGTTGAAACCTATTTTGTTAAATGCCTAATAATCAGTAGGCCTTATTAAAATTGAATTGGGGATTTATTAAAATATTTTAATATTGTAAATAAATAAAAACAATAGCAAAATAGTGGCACTTAATTCCTTTTAGATAGAACAATAATGCAGATGGTTTTATAATGCCACCAAACTTTTTGTGGCACTAGTATAAAGTGAAACACTAATTTTGGAGCTAGTCTACCATTTTACAAAATTGCATAAATTGAGAAATAAAATGCAAACACAAAGAACAGAAAAGAAAAATAATAGAAAAAATGTAAGAACCCTATCTACCGCACTAGGCGAAGCCCACCACCACCCGACCCACTCCCCTTCCCCCTCCCCCCCACTAGGCCGAGCCCACCCGGGCTCTCTCCCTCCTCTTCCCTGTTCATGGCGCGTCGTGCACGCCATCCACGCCGTTCACGGCAGCGGCCGTCGCCGTGGCGACCATCCACGGCCAGCCGACGACGTTAAGGGGCGCCTCCTGTCCCCGCAATCCTAACCCTAGCCCCTCGCAGATCCCGAGCCATTTTCCCCCTTGCCCCGTCGTCTTCAACATCGAACCCGAGCCGCCATGGCCATGGCCCGATGAACCCGCGTGGCCACACTCACTCCTATCCACCGTGACCGTGTCCCGTCGACTCGTAGCAGTCGCCTTCGTCTCCACGCCGAAGAGGAGGAGCTCGGAGCCACTGCAGCGACTGAAATCGCCGTCGTCGTCTACCTCCAGCCGCCGGGATCGACTCCGAATTCCACCGCCTACGCGAAGTCTCCGAGCCAGTCGTTTGCACCGTCGTGATCACGGTGAGCATACTCGCCGTCCCCAACTCCCCGTAGCCTCCCGATAAGCCCCGGTGTGATTCCCCTCTTTTGAGTGTTCTGGTCGTCGCCGTTGGCGCCGCCTACGTGCTCCCAGGCCACCCTAGCGCGCGCTTATGGCACCAGTGTGCTCCCCGTAGACCGTAGGATCGATTCAACCTAGTAGGTCACTCGATTTCGCCTCGCGTCGCCGGTTGTCATTGAAGCCGTAAGCCGGCCACCGCCATTGACCACCGCGAGCTCTGCTCCGGCCATGTCTGGCCGCCCTGTGACCCCCAATCGGCGCGGCTCGACGAGCCCATTCGAACGCGCCCTCCCACGCCTCCTACCATGGCCCGGAGCGAGCATAGGCCCGCCGCCGGCGCCCCCTGTCCTCGCCGAAATGGACCTCTGTCACTGGCAGGTGCCCCCATGTCAGGTTTTTAATTAGCGCTAATGCACTCCCTAACATCCCCTCTAATAGTCTCTGGTTAAAACTAATGGAAACACCCCTGTGACTTACATGTGGGTCCATCCACTTAAGTAACCCCTATTAAATTAAAATAACTGTTGGAATAATTTGACTCTATGACAGCTGGGCCCCAGGCCATGGTTGATTAAATGAAATGATTAATCATAAACATGTGTCACTTACACCTGGACCCCACTGCATTTTATTAATAATTTTTTTTCTGAATTAACCAGGCTATGACATGTGTGTCCCACTGGTCAGGTTTGAACAGTCAAATCTTACTGTTATGGATAATGTTGCATTTTATTAATAAAATAAATTCAAAAATTCATTTAAGATGGTTTAAACTTTAAAATTGAATATCTTTTAAACCGTAAATCAGATTCAAAAACTTTATACATGAAAATTGATCAGAAAAATATAAGGAATACAAATACGCTATTTGTTTGTCTACCACACCCCCTAGCGCAACGAACATCGACACACCCCCTCCGGGTCGTCTGTCCGATAATTGCCCGATACCGTTAAACTCTCCGGATGAATTTATCCTGAACACGAAAGTTGTTCAGAATGGATCAACTAACACGGATACCCCCTCCGCATATTTGTCCGATGTCCACGACACCTCCGGCATGGTACCTTCCCTCTCCGGACACCCTGTCCGGTAATCACCCGGAGCCGGTAGTTCATCCCCGAAAGAATTTCCGCTCCTAGCTGAGTGCCTCGTACTACGTTAGAGCATCGATAACATTTCATCTGTCAAATCATGCATTTGATTGCTATGTTTGCTTTATATTTACTGTTTCTCCCCTTCTTTATTCTCCGGTAGACCCCGCTGCTGCCACCGACTACACTGCTGCCGGGTACGACTACTTCGTCGAGGACCCTGCCCCTACCGTCGGACTTTCAGGCAAGCAGAGCCATTCTCTTCCCCAGATATCGCCTATATTTTCCGTACATTTCTTGCACTAGGCATTGTTACTGCTGCTACGTTACAATCCTATTCAATTGCATAGCCTGATTTTGTCACCCCTTGATGTACCTTCCTTTATCCTATGCTGCCTACTTTAATTATGCATTATTCAGCAGTGAGCCCTGCGTATTGTTAGCTAGGATTAGATAGCAGGCCGTGATCGCTCTGGAGTGAACACGGATACGATTTATTAATTGTAAGAGGTACGGTACAATGCAGACACCGCCTAAGGTCCCATAGCTCGGCTCTGCCGAGCCACCATCAAGTGTGGGCTATCAAGGCGTAATACTCGTACCTCCACTCGTTGCTGACTCTGTATAGCCGCTCTAGGGTCCTGTTACCCGGTTGTCCTTAAGGTAAGAAGTCGGTCGACGCAACGGTGCCCGCGAGCGGTATTGCGTTGGGAACGACAAGGAAGGTACGAGCAACGTTACTGGCGTGCTTGGCCCCTGTTCGTATCTCGCGAGAGTTACCAAAAACCACGAAAGTCGAGCTCTACCCAGAGCACACGCGAGACAAGGTAAGGAGACGGTTCACCTTGTTGGTAACCGCAGAGACTTGATGGGACGATAGGGCAGGCACCGATGTATTGGTGTTCTTGACTGCTGTCGTTGACGGCGGGTCAGTTAAGTCGAGGCAATGATAACGGTTGTCACGCAGGTTAATTAAAATGCTAAATGGTTCGGCGGATGTCTTGAGTAGGCTTTTGGCTTGTACGCACTACCTACACGTGGGATAAGGAGTGTGGGCTCCCCTGCATCGTAGTCTCGTTCGAGGGTCTTCAGACGTCAGCAGTATCGCGGGCTGATTGCCGGGAAGTGGTGTTATCTTCTCTTGCTTGAGCGTTGTATTTGTATTTTCTTTGATTTTTCTTCACCGGCCAGTCATGCACCGTGCAGGAGTACGTTCGGGTTAGGGTTCAAAGCCCGGCGTACATATGATATAGTCCGGCGGATGACCTCTCTGTTGATTGCCGAAGGATGGGATACTTTGTGTCGGATAGCTTCGGTTGGATTTTCCCTAACAAGGTGTACGCCACCCTGGAGATCCGAGCGTCGTAGAGTCACGCCAGTGCACCCCTGCAGGGAAGATTAATCTATTCGAATAGCTGTGTCCACGGTAACAAGACGCTTTATGCTGAAGCTGGATCTTACCACTACGAACTAGTACTATTAAACTGTATGGTTCCGGGTCTTCTTCCTCGCAGGGAGTCGAGGAAGGGAACTTGGAGGCATTATTATTATTAATTATTACAACTTACTATTATACAATGCTGCAGCAACTTCTGCTGCATTGTTATTACATTCATGTTATTGAACTGTTGGTTGTTTCTCTTCTCATGCTGCAAGACACGTCATAAGATGCTACTCTTCGATAGGCCTAGCTTCTTACCCTTATACTGATTTCTACCTTGCAGTCCACTATATACAGCCTCCCCTTTCCATTTGATACACATGCATAAATGCTTAGTAGCGGACGTAAGACTCGCAGGTATGCTAGATACTCACCTTTGCTTTATTTCCCCTTTATGTTTTGCCTGATCGGCCGCTGTAGTCGACGTTGGAGCCCAGGAGCAGGAGTAACCCGGAGGCACCTACTACTACGTCGAGACCCCCGCTGACCAGGACCAGGAGTAGTTTCGGAGGCTCCCAGGCAGGAGGCCTTGTCTTTTCGATCTGTATCTCTGATGTTATTTGTGCTAGCCTTCTTAAGGCAAAACTTGACTAACTATTTCTGTACTTAGATATTATGGTTTGTATGACTTTGTATTCGGGTACGCGCGACCCCCCCTTTATTGTAACATATTGGTTTATCCTTTTGTGTTTAGTGTTGTGCTGTGATATTCTCACCGTGGCACCCTAATCTCAGCCGTGTACCCTGCGTGTATGATTACTGTACATGGATTGATTTTAGGGGTGTCACAAGTTGGTATCAGAGCCGACTGCCTATAGGACACCCCCTTCCAACTCCTTGGTCGAAGTCGAGTCTAGTCTTTGCAAAACTACTTTACTAACAGTATCGTGTGGCTTATCGGCCCACGTCGCAAACTGGGTGGTATTAGGATCTTTTAGTCTGTACCTTTACTCTGGACTCTGCTCTCTCTTCTCTTTCGGGTTAAAGATTTTGCTAACTCTGACATTAGGTTCTCGTGACTACTTCCTCCCGGAGAGCCCCTCTTTACAAATGATCGCTTGCTTCACGAGAATATTCCGAAGATTACTCTCTGATAAAATTCCCGAGACCATATGTGTCGATCACCTTTACACTTCCCTGGCACCGATGAGTCCGTATGTATAACCACATACACCTTCCGTTCATCCATTCAATCCCAGTTGCTCTTGTGTTCGCAAGATGCATCAAAATACTTTCCGTTGATTCGGGAATCCTTTGAGCCTACTACCTTGCAGCTTCTTTTCACCCCTGCGGATAATTCCTCACATTTAGCGAGGATCCGTTCATCCTAAGTGGTTATTGTAATTCCCAAAATACTTTGGAATAATATTCGATCTCGCGACAATCCTCGGTAGCCTACTGCTTTGGAGATTCTTCTTACCTGCTTGCACTGTGATTAATCTCGTTTGTCTTGTAGTCTTTGGTGACCTCCCTTGGCATTGTCATTATGGTCTGTTGAATCATCGTGTGTGCTAGTGCACGCATTCATCAGTTGATCTCTATGAATCCTTTCTTCTGGCTCAGACGTCATTCCGGACATGAGCTGGATCTCGGTAAATCAAACCTTGATTGATTGTCCGTTCAGTTTTATTCAACTTACTCATCTTACGATCGGAGCGTCTTCTTCCGATCCTTCCTTCTGGAAATCATAATTCATTTGAATTCAATCATCGAATTATTAGATGCTTTTATCATCTGATGCCCTCTGATTATGTATTTTATGGTTGAGTACTGATGCTCACACCAGACTCTTTGTACGCCACCTGACCTTTTGGTGGATTACTACCTACCGCCCCCTTGTGTTCTAAGTCATTGACGAGTTTCCCCTGATACGAAATGCCTTTGGCGAACGGTATCATCTGCTCCGTGTCATCAGCCTTCTGCTTTCAAACTGGTTCCCTTATTCTTGTTCTATGTTGTATAGATTTGTACAATGTCCCTATGGGTTGTATCTATGCTTCATCCATCTGTATGAACCCATGAACTTCTATGGGTCATACTCTACTGGTGTTATGCCATATAAAATTTTGAACACTACAAATTTATCGACAGCGAGAAGTGACTGAAAGGCTATGCATTGAAGAAGTGGGAGTCGACCTTGAACTTGTGTTCATGCCCATGGATACTATGTAGAACTTATTATGAAAGCTTCTTGTAAAAGGAATTGTACCCTTGGTATAAATCCTTCTGCACCTATGATCCTCCTTTCTACCTTCGAGTATTACCCCTGGTATCTCGAGGACATCATGCCTTTGCACTACATCTTATGAATTGTGATGAAACAATGCAAATCCATGTCATCACTATTTCATGGTTCTGGGTTGTCGTCAACCGGGAACACCGAATACTTTTGCTTGATGTCGCTGTTGTTCTATTGTATTTTCTGGAAACATTTTGACATGATATGTCGTGGTCATCATCGACATTTTGACTTCTCCCAAGTGTTACTTGGATGCATCGTTAGAAATACCATCCTTGCCCCTCGATGATTTGTGATATCATCGACAACCTTCCTTGACCCCCTCCCCCGCCAATACAGTCTTGGTCATATATATCTTTTGCTCTGCCTTCTCTTGGAAAAGATATACATGTGATACTTGTGTATCATTACATTTTCCCTTCCATTTTCTGATTAATCGGATAATCACATCTTCCCTTTCATTGGTATGTTTAACCTTTCTTGTGATATAACTTATCTGAGCAGTGATAATTCCCTGCTTATCTAAAAACTTCGGTGTATTACGTTGTCCATACAACCTGTTACTAATGTTGATAACATTTTGGTAACCACCGATGGACGAGAACTTTGCCTATTTGTCCGCCTCGTCTTAACGAGCAGGAAAATGGTTCTCTTCATTCCTGGCCCTTGGTACCGACGTTGTTGCCAACATAGCTAACAAGTTTTTCTCTGACTTACCTTGCAACTTGATCGCATTGTTTGCCACCACCCTTCTTATTCAATGTGGGCCCATAACCCACAGTTCCACAGGATCGAAACCTGACTCTCTTGTACCTTTCTGTTCTCGAGGTTATTCCTCTTGCTTGACCTCTTATGCAATTCATGAGTCCTCTACCTTGTGATATTCAGTCCGATATCAGACTCAGTGCTTATGTCTGATGCTCTGGACCCCTTTTCAACCTCCGTTATCATCGTCGAGTGCTTGCATATACGCTTGAAAACTTCTCATGCCTTCTTTTGTTTCTCTCGATGTATCTCCCTGAGTTTAACTCGTGAGATACTTTGTACCCCATTCCCTTGGATAGCCTTGGTTGATTAACCTTGTACCGATCCAACAGCCCTTGAGTTCTTCTCCTAGCCTATCCGTAGGTACGATGCAGCCCCGCAGGAAGGATGACAACACGTCGAGATGCACCGATACAGAGAAATGAAGACGTCAACGTGAAGGATTAACTTCTTTGAGAAGAGCAACAAGAACCAGAAGACTCGTTAGAATACGAAACCGAAACGTTACCCCTTGGCCTACTTTTAATTCCCGGGACGAGAATTATGTGTAGTGGGGGAGATTTGTAACACCCTCACTGTCATGGAACAGTAATCACTGTTGATAATGATCATTACTGTTGCTAACCATGCCTTGATCAACTTAGCATTTGATCATATCCATAATCATGAGGGTTGTTATTAAAACCAACGTGCCAACTATGCCTTGATCATCATGGTTCAAATCAAAATCCAAAATCCATTTTTCTTGATAATAAAACAAAGTGTAAAATAAAGTTTCTCTAAAAATGTTGAAACCTATTTTGTTAAATGCCTAATAATCAGTAGGCCTTATTATAATTTAATTGGGGATTTATTAAAATATTTTAATATTGTAAATAAATAAAAACAATAGCAAAATAGTGGCACTTAATTCCTTTTAGATAGAGCAATAATGCAAATGATTTTATAATGCCACCAAACTTTTTGTGGCAGTAGTATAAAGTGAAACACTAATTTTGGAGCTAGTCTACCATTTTACAAAATTGCATAAGTTGAGAAATAAAATGCAAACACAAAGAACAGAAAAACAAAATAATATAAAAAATTGTAAGAACTCTATCTACCGCACTAGGCGAAGACCACCACCACCCGACCCACTCCCCTTCCCCCTCCCCCCACTGGGCCGTCGCCGGGGCGGCCATCCACGGCCAGCCGGTGACGTTAAGGGGCGCCTCCTGTCCCCGCAACCCTAACCCTATCCCCTCGCAGATCCTGAGCCATTTCCCCCTTGCCCCATCGTCTTCAACCTCGAACCCGAGCCTCCATGGCCATGGCCCGATGAACCAACGTGGCCACACTCACTCCCAGCCCCCGTGACCGTGTCCCGTCGACTCGTAGCTGTCGTCGTCTACCTCCAGCCGCCGGGATCGACTCCGAATTCCACCGCCTACGCGACGTCTCCGAGCCAGCCGTTTGCACCGTCGTGATCACGATGAGCATACTCGCCGTCCCCAACTCCCCGTAGCCTCCCATTAAGCCCATGTGTGATTCCCCTCTTTTGAGTGTTCTGGTCGTCGCCATTGGCACCGCCTACGTGCTCCCAGTCCACCCTAGCGCGCGCTTATGGCACCAGTGTGCTCCCCGTAGACCGTAGGATCGATTCAACCTAGTAGGTCACTCGATTTTGCCTCGCGTCGCCGGTTGCCATTGAAGCCGTAAGCCGGCCACCGCCATTGACCACCGCGAGCTCTGCTCTAGCCATGTCCGGCCGCCCTGTGACCCCCAATCGGTGCGGCTCGACGAGCCCATTCGAACGCGCCCTCCCACGCCTCCTACCATGGCCCGGAGCGAGCACACACCCGTCGCCGGCGCCCCCTGTCCTCGCCGGCATGGACCTCTGTCACTGGAAGGTGGCCCCCATGTCAGGTTTTTAATTAGCGCTAATGCACTCCCTAACAGCCCCTCTAATAGTCTCTGGTTAAAACTAATGGAAACACCCCTCTGTGACTTACATGTGGGTCCATCCACTTAAGTAACCCCTATTAAATTAAAATAACTGTTGGAATAATTTGACTCTATGACAGCTGGGCCCCAGGCCATGGTTGATTAAATGAAATGATTAATCATAAACATGTGTCACTTACACCTGGACCCCACCGCATTTTGTTAATAAAAACAATTTCTAAATTAACTAGGCTATGACATGTGGGTCCCACTGGTCAGGTTTGACCAGTCAAATCTTACTGTTCTGGATAATGTTGCATTTTATTAATAAAATAAATTCAAAAAATCATTGAAGATGGTTTAAACTTTAAAATTGAATATCTTTTAAACCGTAAATGGGATACAAAAACTTTATACATGAAAATGGATCAGAAAAATATAATGAATACAAATATGCTATCTGTTTGTCTACCACACCCCCTAGCGCAACGAACATCGACACCCCCCCTCCGGGTCGTCTGTCCGATAATTGCCCGATACCGTTAAACTCTCCGGATGAATTTATCCCGAACACGAAAGTTGTTCAGAATGGATCAACTAACACGGATACCCCCTCCTCATATTTGTACGATGTCCACTACACCTCCGACATGGTACCTTCCCTCTCCGGACACCCTGTCCGGTAATCACCCGGAGCCGGTAGTTCATCCCCGAAAGAATTTCCGCTTCGAGTTGTGTGCCTCGTACTACGTTAGATCACCGATAGCATTTCATCTGTCATATCATGCATTTGATTGCTATGTTTGATTTATATTTACGGTTTCTCCCCCCTTTATTCTACGGTAGACCCCGCTGCTTCCACTGACTACACTGCTGCCGGGTACGACTACTTCGTCGACGACCCTGCCCCTACCGTCGAGCTTCCAGGCAAGCAGAGCCATTCTCTTCCCCAGATATCGCCTATCTTTTCCGTACATTTCTTGCACTAGGCATTGTTACTGCTGCTGCTACGTTACAATCCTATTCAATTGCATAGCCTGATTTTGTCACCTCTTGATGTACCTTCCTTTATCCTATGATGCCTACTTTAATTATGCATTATTCAGTAGTGAGCCCTGCGCATTGTTAGCTAGGATTAGATAGCGGGCCGTGATCGCCCTGGGAGTGAACACGGATACGATTTATTAACGGTAACAGGGATGATACAATGTAGACAACCTAAGGTCCCCTAGCTCGGCTCTGCCGAGCCACAATCAAGCGTGGGCTATCGAGGAGTAATCCTCGTACCTCCACTCGTTGCTGAATCTGTATAGCCGCTCTAGGGTCCTGAGCCCCGGTTGTCCTTAAGGTAAGAATTCGGGCGACCCAATGGTGCCCACGAACGGTATTGTGTCGGGAACGACAGGGAGGGTACGACCGACGTTATTGGCGTGCTTGGCCCCTGTTCGTATCTCGCGAGAGTTACCAAAAACCACGAAAGTCGAGCTCTACTCAAAGCACACGCTAGAAAAGGTAAGGAGACGGTTCACCTTGTTGGTAATCGCAAAGACTTGGTGGGACGACAGGGCAGGCATGTCGGGACCCGGGGTTAGCGTATGTAATTCCGGTCACAACGAAATCACATGGAGAGCCGAGAGCCGTACCCACTTGTCTAAGCAGACAAGGCCAAGCACAGATCACTCTCGGTAAGCATCGGATGTGAGGGACATCCCATCCAGGTCGGATGATCAACTGAGATGGGTCCTCATCGTCCGCTCACAAGTCTAAATGCTTATGGGTGGTGAATCCCATACTCATAGACAAGTCTCCTCAACCATGTTATCGATGTAATCATAACCCTTACATAGACTTACTCCAGCCCGATCACTTAGTCGGGGTCTAGGGCGGGCTCGATCATACAACAAAGTGTGCACGTGATAGAGTCACAAGCAATCGCATCGCGATGCCCCAAGCTGCGCACATCTAAGGGCCACTCGGTGTATAAAAGACCTCCGGCAAGAACTCAACTAAGCTATCGAACCGGACACTAAGACATGCACGTTATAATCATATACACAACATACATGTCGAGTGTAAACAGCAGGTAACACAACATGAAGTCTACAAACTCATAGTCTTTATAACTTCTGCTAAACAGAGCAGACATAGTAGTTGTATTACAAGCAGAGATCACATGGATGTGACCCAACATTACATCAAGCATCAACGGAAGCAAATTATGTCTTAGTAAATACAAGGTTAACAAATGGCTTAAGAAGCCTGAAAGAAAAGTACAACGACCCTCCAAAGGGCACAGGCTGCTGTCTGGAACTATACGACCTGGTCCACGTCGAGCTCGAGGTAGAGGCCACCATCAGGGTCAGTGGTCTCGTCTCTAAAACATGGAATAAGCAAATGTGAGTACAAATTCGTACTTAGCAAGACTTACATAGGAACTATACTACTCATGCACATGTATCAAGGCAAAGGGAGGTGGGGTTTCACTTGCAGAAGTGCCAGCTTGGACTTGGCTAGTCCTGTACTACGAATACCAGAATGAGGTAAGGAGCGTACACGAGTCCAAGTAACAAGTCTCCAACAAATACACCACTATGGATACTTCCTCGACTTCCCCACGAGGAAGCACGCCCTAGCACTCACACTTATCTTGGGAAGTTTTAAAGTAACCATTGAAGTTGTCTATGATCAAGTAAATGTCTCCAAGTAGTCCATAACCGTGGACACGGCTAGTCGAATAGTTCATTAACCCTGCAGGGGTGTACTGCTACACACACGCCTCATCAGTTACCGCCTGGGGATGGACCCTTCAAGTGAGTACCGGCGAGGATGCTGCCACGACACTTCACTCACGACACCATCTCTAGTCCTAGGGAGTCGCCTATTTGAGTTGGGACCACGATCGGAATCCGGCCGATTTTTCCGATGCGGACTCAAATGTTGTGTGACTGCCATCAAGCTCAACTCGATCATGATCACTTGATTCAACGTGCCCACAACCTACGCCATGCACTTACCTTGGTTCCACCTGCTTGAGATCGTTAAAGGGCGAACTACTTGCGACTCCTGGACAGGTCCGGGGTGAGGTACTAGGCCGAGAGGGGTCAGTGAGCCCAATTTGTGGTCGTACTATTAGTCTTGGATAACAAAACAAGAACTCGGGCTTAAGGCAGTGTTCAACGAGACAACCCACTGTGTACTCCTACACAACCTCTCATCGTTCACCTTGTTTAGGTCAATTCACCAACACGATACCACCATCATTCACATGATCACTACCATCCCGACTCACAACAAAGTAGCCTCATTGTAAACTCTAAGCATGCAATAAGCTGTAACAGTTGCAGGGGCCACATGATATCAACCAACTCCTACATCTGCTAGGATTGTGGTTTGCTTACTACTGTGACAAAATGATAGGTCATGCAAAGGAATAGGTTGAACTAGCGGTAGAACGTATCATGGTGACATACTAAACATGCATCAGCGAGAATGAGAGGGAACTGGGAATTTATCGACATGATCAAAGAGGGGGTGCTTGCCTTGCTGACGATCACGAGGTACTAGTCTTCTGACGTGAGGTTGAACTCGTCTCCGAGATCAACTCTACCGAGAAGAAGCAATCATCGAAGCACTGAAAGTAAAGCACAATCAAGATAATACAATGCACATTCAATATGAAAAACATAGCATGGCAGGGTGCTGAGGTGACCTATGTTTAAATTGCAACATGTTAATTTGAAGTTGATTTGAAAAGTAAATTCAAATTCAAACTCCAAATGTATTCAAATTGGTCCAAGTTGCATTTCCTAAAGTTTGTTCATTGTAAACCAAGTGATCAAGTATGTGAAATGCTTCTGAAGTGTAGGTGATCATATTAGCATTGCAAGGGTTCAAGTTCAAATGAGCATTGCATTTTATTTGATTTAACCCAAATGATCCATATAGCAAAATGCTACTGGTTCATCAAGATAACTTGTTAAAATAAGGTTGAAAGTTTGATATTTGGATAGATAATTTTATTCTAATAATTTTTCATATATTAAACTTTGCATTTGGAGTTATAGATTAAAAGATATTCAAATTCAAAGTTTAGCTTATTTTCTGGAATTTTCTGATTTAATTAAATCATTTAACAATTTCTGCGTCAGGGTGACGTGGGGCAACCCTGGCAGCTTGGGCCCACTGGTCAGTGTCTCTGTGTTAACAATGGGTTTATTTTAATTTAATTAAACTAGTTAATGGCCTTGGGCCCATGTGTCATAGGGATAGGAGGGGGATTAGTGCATGGTTTGGGGCCTAATGGCCTCGGCTTGACGCCGGTGGCCTCTGGCCACGGCGGCGCCCTCGCCGGAATCGCTAGGAGGCACGGGAGAGGGGGCAAAGGGTGCTGGCTGCTCCTCGCGACGTCACGCGTCTGGTAGGGCGACTGGGGGGGTCAGGGGGAGGTCTCGGCCACGATAACGTCGATGCTCGCGGCGGCCGGACCTCTGACCTTGATGAGCACGGCGAAAACGGCCACCGGAGGACGAACGGGGAGGGGAAAACGACGTGCGCGGCTCACCAGAACACGAAGGCGTCGACGGGGAGGTCGGGGAGGAGCTGGCCATGGCTTATTTGTCGAAGATGCCCACGGCGGCCGACGGCGATGTGTTGATGCGGGCGTCGTCGTTGGGGCGCTTCGGGCTCGATTCAATGCTTGGCTCGACGAAGACGGCCACGACGGTGCCACTGGACAAGGTGGTGCGTCTTGGGGAGCACGGTGGCCACGATCTCGCTCGACGGCGACCGGCGGGAAGCTCTCGGGGCGGCTCTACATCGAAGAAAAAGAGGAGGAGGGCGACCGAGAGGAGAGGGGAAAGGTGCGGGCGTGCGTGGCCTATCTCCTGGCGAGGAGATGAGGTCCAGGGGGGCTGGGAACCTCCTCGGCGTCGAGGTGGCGCCGCCCACATGCTCTGCCTCCACCGAGCTTCTTGGCTCGGCGGGGAGGTAGACGACAGGGAGGCCCCCTGGTGGGTTGGGCCGGGTAGGCTGGCTGGGCCAGGTAAGTGGGTAAGTTCTTCTTTTCTCTGTTTTTCTTTTTATTTCTTTTCTGTATTTTTGTTTTGATTTGATTTTGAAACCAAATCATTTTATAAAAATCCCAAAACTTTGATGTGAGCTTAGAGGACATATATAAATCCCCTCACAAAGTTTCAGAATTATTGGAATTTTATTTATTAAATTCCAATTGCAAATACATTATTTAATTAATTTCCAAGGGCATTTTGGACTTTTTGAGAAATCTTTGAGCATGAGGTGGGACCCACTTCACTTGAAATGTGATCATTCCCATTTATGAGACTTCCCAAAAAGTTCAAATCATTTTTGGAAAAAGATTTTTGTCTGGCCTTTTATTAAAATTATTTTGAGGCTTTTTGCTTCCCCAATTCTTTTCTTTTTGCAAAACTTTTCATGATGCAAAAATGCAAGCTTGGAAAAGCACAAACCTAATTTAGGGTTCTGACAACTCGCCCCCACTCAAAAGAATATCTTCCCGAGATTCAGAAGTCGTCTGGAAGAGGGTGGGGTACTCAGCTCGTAGACGATCCTCTCGTTCCCAGGTGGATTCATTCTCTGAATGATGTGACCACTGCACTTTGAAGAATCTGATCTTCTGACGTCTGGTGCTACGCTCGGCTTCATCAATAATACGAACAGGGTACTCTCAATAAGAAAGGTTATCTTGGAGATCAAGCGATTCGTGGTCTACTTCACGGATGGGGTCCTTGAAGCAATGCTTGAGTTGAGAGACGTGGAAGACATCATGAACCTGGGAGAGGTGAGGGGGTAGTTCCAATTGGTAGGCAACTTCTCCACGTTTGGCGAGAATGCGAAAGGGACCGATGTAACGTGGGGCCAACTTGCCTTTGATACCGAAGCGATGGGTACCCTTCAGAGGAGTAACCCGAAGGTAAGCCTTCTCATCCAGATTGAAGCTTTCTTCCCTATGATGACGATCATAATAGCTTTTCTGACGAGACTAGGTTGTCTTCAATTTCTCACGAACAATGCGAACCTGCTCTTCTGCATCCTGAATCAAATCCGGTCCAAAGAATTGTCTTTCACCGGTTTCTGACCAGTTTAGGGGTGTTCGACATTTCCGTCCATAGAGAAATTCAAAAGGAGCCATGCCCAAACTAGATTGGAAGCTATTGTTATACGCAAATTCGGCAAAAGGAAGAGAATTCTCCCATTTCTTTCCAAAAGAGATAACACAAGCTCTGAGCATGTCTTCGAGAATTTGATTGACCCTTTCTACTTGACCACTAGACTGCGGGTGATAAGCGGTCTAAAGGAGAGGTGGGTTCCCATAGCATTCTGGAAACTTTCCCAAAATCGAGAAGTGAAAAGACTACCATGGTCTGAATTGATTTCCAAAGGAACACCATGAAGTGACACGATTCGGGAGACGTACAAGTCCGCTAACTGGCTAGCAGTAATAGACTCGCGAACTGGAAGGAAGTGAGCAACTTTTGAGAGTCGGTCAATGACAACGAAGATGGCATCGTTTCCTTTCTGGGCTTTTGGAAAGCCGGTGATGAAGTACATACCGACTTTGTCCCATTTCCACTCGAGAATAGGCAAAGGTTGAAGTGTGCCAGCAGGTCTTTGGTGTTCTGCCTTAATGCGACGACAAACATCACATTCAGCAACAAATCGAGCAATGTCTCTCTTCATCCTGGTCAAGCAAAATCTCTGGCGTAGATCTCGGTACATCTTTGTGCTACCGGGATGAATTGAGAGGGGTGTGTCATGGGCTTCTTTGAGGATGAGTTGCCTTAGATCCCTATTCTTAGGTACTACCAAACGATTTTCAAAGAATACCGTTCCTTTACTATTTGTGGAGAAACATTTAGCAACTCCTCTAGCAATGTTCTCCTTGATCCAGCGTACACCTCGTGCACGTCTTTGGGCAACTATGATTTGATCCTCAAGGGTTGGTTTCGCCACCAAGTTGAAAAGAGATCCACGAGGAACAATTTCGAGGTTGAGCTTTCGAAATTCCTCATGAAGAAGTGGTTGATACCGTTGTAACATGAGGTTGTTACAATACGACTTACGACTTAGTGCATCAGCCATGACATTGGCTTTGCCTGGGGTGTAAGAAATTCCTACGTCGTAATATTTTATCAACTCTATCCAGCGTCTTTGCCTGAGATTAAGATCTGGCTGGGTGAATATATATTTGAGGCTTTGGTGGTCGGAAAAGATCTCACATCGATTACCAAGGAGGTAATGTCGCCAAGTTGTTAGGGCATGAACTACGCCAGTGAGTTCAAGATCATGGGTAGGATAGTTCTCTTCATGTGGACGCAACTGGCGTGAAGCATAAGCTACCACATGTCTATCTTGCATAAGTATGCATACTAACCCTTGCCGTGAAACATCACAAAAGATCTCGAAATCCTTTTTGGTGTCTGGAGGCGCAAGTACGGGTGCAGAAGTCAATCTTCTTTTGAGCTCTTGAAAGCTTTCCTCGCACTTGGGAGTCCATTAGAATTTCTTATCTTTCTTGAGGAGTTCAGTTAGAGGCTTTGCAACTTTGGAGAAGTTCTCAACGAAGCGGCAACAATAGCTTGCTAGGCCAAGAAAACTCCTAACTTGCTTAACCGATATAGGTGGAGTCCACTCAAGGACGACCTGAACTCTATCGGGATTGACAGCAATGCCTTTGGCAGAAATCACGTGGCCTAAGTAGGTCACTTCTGGTAGCCAAAATTCGCACTTTGAGAATTTGACATATAGGCGATGCTCTCTAAGTTTCATCAATACCAGCCTAAGATGTTCTGCGTGCTCTTCTTCGTTCTTCGAGTAGATGAGAATGTCATCAAGATAAACTACAATAAATTTATCTAAATACTCCATGAAGATCGAATTCATCAAACGCGATAATGTGGCGGGGGCATTGGTTAAACCGAAGGACATAACGGTGTACTCATAAAGACCATAACGAGTAGTGAAAGCCGTTTTGGGAATGTCCTCGTTTCTGATTGATGATAACCTAATCTCAAATCCATTTTGGAGAAGACAGAGGAACCTGCAAGTTGATCATAAAGATCATTGATCCTGGGCAGTGGGTACTTGTTCTTTATCGTCGCTAGATTTAGCGGGCGATAGTCTATGCACATCCTTTCTGTTCCATCTTTCTTTGTTACGAACAAAACGGGGCAACCCCATGGCGATGAGCTAGGGCGGATGAAGCCTTTTGCCAACGAAGCTTCAAGTTGGATTTCGAGCTCAGCTAACTCACGTGGGGCCATTCTATATGGGCGTCTGGATATTGGGGCGGTTCCTGGGATAAGATCTACCACAAACTCTACAGATCTGTCAGGTGGTATGCCTGGCAGCTCTTCTGGAAAGACATCCGGGAAGTCACGAACCACCGAAATATCTTCAAGATCAGGAAGTGGAAGCACATTTAAAGAATGCACCTGGGTTTTAGAGCTTGGTGAGGTGTACTTGATTGTCTGGCCTGATGGATGGGTTAGTTTTACTGACTTGGCTTTACAATCAAGGACAACATTCTGTCTTGATAACCAATCCATTCCTAGGATGACATCAATGTCTGAAGACTTGAGGGCTATAAGTGATGCAAGGAATACTAAACCCTCAATAGCAACTTCATTTTCATGACTCACCATGGTGGTGTGCCATCTGGATCCATGGGCTTGCACAACTAAGGGGGTGGATAACATCGAAAAAGAGATGTCATGTGACAGTGCAAAATCCTGGGATATGAATGAGTGAGATGCTCCTCGGTCAAACAGAACCGAAGCTGGGGTGGAATTGACAGGAAGGGTTCCAAGTACAACATCGGTTGACTTGTGGGAATCCAGAATGGATACGTCACATAACCATATTCATAGGCAGGAGGCTTGACATTGGATTACCACGACGAAAGGCTTGCTTTGGATTAGGTGTGGTGGCTACATGATTTTGGGGACACTCTCGAACATTGTGGCCTGATTGTCCACATTGGAAACAAATGCCACGTGGAATGAAAGGAACTTGAGCACTTGATTGTCCAACAAAATTCCAAGGAGGAAGATTGGGTTGAGGTGGACGATATATGGTGGTTGATGGTCTAGAAGCACTTACAGCATGACTGACATCATTGAAGGGAATCCATACACAGCGTTTCCGAGAAACTGGGCCAGAAGATTGTGCAAACTCACGATCACGCTTGCGAGACTCTTCGTACCACTCATTTCCATACTCTTCCTTGAAGGACTTGTCGACTAATTCCCTGAAATTGACAAACTCGTGAAGATTTAGGTCATGACAAAGAACGGGGCTAAGTCCTTTGCGGAACCTTGCTTTATTCTTGGCATCGGTGGATACTTCTTCTTGGGCATAACGTGCTAGACGAGTGAACTCAGTCCTATACTCATGAACAGTCATCTTTCCTTGGGTCAGATTGCAAAATTCTTCTCTCTTGCGCTCCATCAGCTGATCCGGAATATGATATCCTCGGAAGTCATCACAGAACTCTTGCCAAGTCACCACGTGACCTATGGGCTGCATTGCTACAAAATCCTCCCACCACTGAAGAGCAGCACCTTATAGAAAGTATGCCGCAAATAGCACACGATCACCGGGAGCAACATGGGCTGTCTCATGCTTACGCTCGAGGGAACGAAGCCAATCATCGGCATCAAGGGGCTCGGAAGAACATCGGAATACTGGCGGGTTGAGGAGAATGAAGTCCTAGATGGTAACAACACTATGACACTGACGAGAAGTGTTCTGCCTAATACGCTCGAGAAGACGTGTCTGATCACGACGATTCTCCTCAGCCTCCATCATGATTTCTGCCGTTGAGGTTGGTGGTGGAGGTTCTTCACCGTCTATGTTACCGGAACTGGGATCAACACCTTGATTTTCACCTAACATTCTGTGTGATAAGAATCAACAATCAGAATAGGATTTACGACACAATTCTATGCTAAGATAGAAGACTATAATGCAATAGCATCAAAGTCACAAACGGACAGCATAACGGCTGCACCGGGATGGAAATTGAGACAACCTACAGAATAACAAACATCACTTCCACAGAAACACTATGGAATGATGACTCTGGAAGACCATAACACTCCTACAACTACAAAGAAGCAAACAACGAGATGTTCTAGTCAGACAAAGATGATCCTAGTCCTATCTTCCCGTAGAACAAGATGAGGGTGACTGCTTAGCGGCTTCTCGCCCTTCATTGGTGAGCCCCAAGTGGAAGGCGTGATGCAGTGCAACAGCGAGTTTCCCTCGGTGAAGATACCAAGGTTTGTCTCCCGTAGGACTCCGGATATGATAAGTAGGTGTTAGCGGCGCGACTGACATGGACCTGCACACAGACACAGATAACTTTGTTCCCAACGAAGTTCAGAGAGGTTGTCAATCTCTCCGTTCTTGTTGTTCACAAAGGGTAAAACACAAGGGATAATGATAGCAAGTAAAAGCAGAAAAGTAAAGATAGCTTGGAAACAGTAATGAGGATATGGACCGGGATACGTGATGTTCGCTAGTGATGTCTCTCTCCCAAAAGACGATAAAACTGCTATGCGAGGTAAACAAATTACAGAAGGGCAATTGACAGGATTATGAACGCACCGCAATGCTAACTATGCTACAAAAGAAAGTAAGAGGTTCAAAAGCACGGGAAGTACGCCAAAATAAGTAGACCGAAATCCATCTGCATCTACTACTAATCATCCACCTTGAGATATCTATCCAGAACATCTCGCTGGTATTAAGTTGCGAGACCCACCCAAAGTGTAAACCCAAAGCAACAGACAACTGCAATAAAAGAACTTTGCGTAAAGTAAACAATCCTTGTGATCGCGGTCACAAGCACTGTTGTTTTCCCCCTTGTGGCAACAACACACCCCCTAGACTCATGTTTCTGTCACTCAAGCATGTCATCGGGGGGGGGGGGCATGAACCCACAATCTAGCACAACGCTTCCTCTTGGAGTCACTACCTACTACTTGGCCAAAGCAATAAACAGCAACGGAGAACATGCAAGAATTACTTAGGAACAAAAATATAAAATATTGAAACCAAATATATTACTCTATCACAATCTGAACATAATCTCAAAATCCATCAGATCCGATCAAACTCAACATAGAAATTGCAGAAATATTACAAAGGTGCCTCGATCATGTAGGGAAGCTCACGAGGTCTAAACAAGGAAGATCAAAGAGGGGAGGAGAACATCACATAGCTACTGATCACGGACCCATGGTCCAAGGAAAACTACTCACAAGACATCCGGGGAGCATCGATGGTGGAGAGGAGACTCCCGGAGGTCAATCCTCCCTCCGGTAGGGTGCCGGGAAGAGGTCTTCCGGTGCTCCAGATCTTGGAAGCGCGGCGGCGGCGGAACAGAGGCGAGTTCGCAGAATAGGGTTCTCGTCCTGGAGTTTTCCCGTGACGGGGGATAAATAGGCGAAGGGGGGCAGCCAGAGGTGGGCCAGGGGCCCCACGCGCCCCCCTGGCGCGGCCAGGGGTGGGGTCGCGCCGGGTGGCCGCCTGGGCCCCCTGGCTCCCCTCTGGCCCCTCCCGGGCTCTTCTCGAAGCTTCCACCACGCTGATTTTTATCTGAATTTTCCCGAATTTTTCTGGCACTTTTTATACGGAGGAAAACTGAAATAGAAAAACAGCAGAAAACAGGAACTGGCACTGGGGTGCACTGAGTTAATAGGTTAGTCCAAATATGATCAAAAGTGTATGAAAGTGTATCTACTCCCTCCGATCCTAAAAAAGTGTCTCAAGTTACACTATAAGTTATAACTATCCTAGTTGTTTTTTCAAGACACTTTTTAGGATCGGAGGGAGTAGATCATAGCAATATCACCCAAAACATGCATGGAGCATGTAGAAATTATAGATACATTTTGGATGTATCAACATCCCCAAGCTTAATTCCTGCTCTTCCTCGAGTAGGTAAATGATAACAAGCATAATTTCTGTGGTGACATGCTAGCAACCATAAAAGAACTTTGAAAAGTAAAGCAATCAAGGTTAGAGATTCAATTCAAGTCATAACATGCAAGAGTCTATATTAGCATTGAAACAAGTAACAAAAGAACAAAAGGTGCAAGAGCTCTCGCTGTCCGTGACTCGAATGTCTCCAAATGGTGTTTGCGTGCAAGAAGGGGGATAGGGAATACGAGAAAAAAGTATTTTTGTTGAGAACTCAATCTACTAAAGTTTCACACTTGGTCTTCTTTGGAATCTTATCTTGACTCGTCCCCAGACCACTAGCCAGGTACAAGTCAATTTGATCCACTCCTTTTCGATATTTTGAGCACTCATGCAATGGATGACCGTAAGCACGAAAGTTGACACTTAGGATGACAAAGAGAGAAATATGGTGGAGGAGGAAGACAAAAAGGTTGAGAAAGGCTCACATCAATGAGGACAATCATAGGCAAGAGATGCCAAATGATAGATATGATGTGAGGAGTAGGGATTGCCATGCAACAGGTGCACATACGAGCTAGGAAGCTCTCCAAACTATATGTATAAAGATCATCTCCATGGAGTACAAGGATATAAAGGGAGTACTAGTGTGGATCTCTCAAAAGGATAGTAGTGTTGCCCCTTTCTCTCTTTTTATTTTTTTCTTCTTTTTTCTGAATTTTTTTGTGGCCTCAATGGCTCTTTCTATTTAACTCTCATTTGTCCTCTTTGGGATCTTTTAATGTGTCCACTTTGGGATCTTTTCCTCACTTAAGGGCAACACTCTATTTTACAAGAAGGTAAAGGAGATCTTTCACACTTTACAAGGTACACAAAATCAGAAAGAAGATGTAACTATCATGATGTATGCAATGTATGCTTCTGCTAGTGTAGCAGGAACATGTATGACATGAAGATCAAGTCATGAAGAGGTGGAAGTTGCATGGCAATGTAACTCGGAAAGGCTATGGAAATGCCTTGATAGGTAGGTATGGTGGCTGTTTTGAGGAAAGATAAAGGGAGGCTTATGATGACAGAGCGTATCATGCCAAGGGTTTGGACGTACCGGCGAAGGTGGAAACCAACTCTCGGAGTGAGAAGAAGGTAATGCACGACACGGGAAAGGCTAGCAAAATATGGGAAGATGGAAGTGTCAACTCTCAATACTTACATTAGTCCGAAGAACTCATGCACTTATTATCGGTAACTCTCAATCTAATGAGGAGGTTCACAAAGAGACAAGTACCCGGAGGAGGAGTGTATGGGGGTTTGGTTATCCTTGTGCATCCTTGACTCATGGTACGTGAGTGTACTCTAATATTCGACCCCTCAGAAGAGTAGTGATCCATCTAGTAGCTAGAGTTCTCAACTAGTTTTGTAGGTTTTGAAAATAAACACGGATTGCCCAAAATACGACACCTATCACTAATAGGCTAGAGCTCTTGACACCAAAAGTCCAAACATTACTCATAACAATACCTCAAAACTATTGCAAGCTACTACTAAAATTAAATAGTAACCTTAATCACCTACTTTCAAGACAAAACACAACTCAGTGCAACAACCAACTGTCTTTAACAAGATAAACATGAAAACTAAAAAGAGTTCCAGCAACAAACTAAACAAAAGCCAAGGCTCTTGCTAAAGACAAACTAAGACTAAAACTAAACATGGCAGTAACTATGAAAAGATAAAGAACACACAATAGCAAAAAGATAGGCATAAAGAATCCTATGATGTGTTCTAGATTTTGAAAGTGGAGCGTGTTTCTCTCCCACACAAAGTAAGAAGGGATCTAACTTGTTATGAACAACAAGCACAACTAAAGAAAACTAAAGACAAAACCTAAGAGCGAGACGCTCCAAGCATAGCACATAACACATGAAGTGATAAAAATATAGTGAGATGAAGGACGAACTGATGATTTGTTGATGGAGAAGGGGATGCACAGGGGCATCCCCAAGCTTAGACACTTGAGTCTTCTTGAATATTTGTTGGGGATGCATGGGGGCATCCCCAAGCTTGAGCGCTTGACACTCCTGGATCTTCTTCCATCATCTTCCATCGCACACTTGAAAACTCCCTTCATACATAACTCATCATAAGCTGATTCGAGAGGTTAGTACCCTTAATAAATAATTTTTCTCCACTATATATAAGGATATTCTTGAAGAGCTACTGTTTCTCAAGAGTGCCAAAAAGTTTTTGCAAAGAAAAAGCAAGCTTAAGGTTTGCAAAAGTTAGGAGAGACAAAACGTGGCAGAATCTGTGAAAAACAGAACAACAGATAGTAAAGAATTTTTAGAGGCACTTCTGCAACTAAAATCAAAAAACTCAGAACATACGGAAGTTTCGTAATTGTATAGAGCATACCGTGTAAAATTTCAGCTCAAAAAGATGAATTGGGATTTTTCTGGAATTTTTCTGGTCACGAGGACATAATCTGTTTTCTGGACAGCATGTCACGACTTTTACTTCCCTTGCTGTAAGAGGCTATAACTTGGCACAAAGTTGAAAAATAAAGATACAATGATGTTGCTACACTAGTAAGAATCATCAAGACACAACAAAATCAAAAAGAAAAACCTAAATTCGTTGCGGGCTGCCTCCCGAAAGCGCTTCTTTAAAGCCATTACCTAGGCATGATACAAAAAAGAAGAATCAAGTTTTATCAAGAGAAAGAGAATAACTAGCCCGAGTAACGGACTCAAAAGGTAACTTGATTTTTTTCTAGGGAAGTGTTCCATCCTCTTTTTGAATGGGAATTGGAATTTTATATTCCCCTCTTTCATGTCAATAACCGCACCAACGGTGCAAAGAAATAATTGGACATAAAGGTTCACACTCTTTATCCATAACAATAAAATCAACGGGAACATAGTTGTCATTGACAATGATAAGAACATCGTCGATCTTCCCCAAAGGTTTCTTTATGGAAGAATCAACAAGAAGAACACAAAAAGAACAAGGCTCAAGAGGCTTCAATTCAAACATATCAAATATTCTTTTGGGCATAACAGAGGTACTAGCTCCAACATCACATAAAGCATAGCAAGAGAAGTTATTTAATTTAACTTTGATCATAGGATCCCAACCATCAACTAGCTTCCTAGGTATGGAGGCTTTTACTCTAAGATTCTCCTCCCTAGCTTTGATAAGAGCATTTGTGATATGCTCCATGAAGGCAAGATTAAGTGTGCTAGTGTGGGGGTCTCTAGACATTTTGTGTAACAAGCTAATAACTTCTGAGAGGGTGCAACTATCAAAATCAATATCACTACTATCAAAGGTGGTAGTAGTGTCATCTAGGCTCACTTGTTTGAAACCCTCTATGTTCATAGGAGTTTCTTTATCTACGGTTGAGGTATTAGCATCACCATTAATAGGTCCAACGGGACTAGGAGTGCATTGGGTGCTAATAGTTTGAGTGTCCTCAACAATTTGGATAGTGGCAACTGTGTGGTGTGTAGGAAGGCTCTTAATTCTATCCTCTTCCTCTTTTTCTCTAGCCCATCTTTCTTTGAGTTTAGCCATCATCCTAATGTTTTCATTGATTTGTAACTGGATAGCATTAATAGGAGTGGCCTTATTATCCTCAAGGGGGGAGGTTCTAATTTTAAGCATCTAAATATCAAGAGCTAAGCTTTCTACCTTCAAAGAGAGATTATCTATTTTAGTTAATTTCTCCTCTACATTTTTGTTGAAGGCTTTTTAGGTAGTGATAAAGTCTCTAAGCATGCTTTCTAATTCAGAAGAGGGGTTCTTGTAGCTAGGGTAAGTGTTGTTGTTCCCATAATTGGATGGAAACGGTCTAGAATTTCTAGCAAAATTTCCCCTATAAGCATTGTTGTTGAAGTTGTTTCTAGCAATAAGTTCACATCTACTTGTTCTTGAGCAACCAAATAATTTAAAGGAACATCGTGAGGATCAATAGAGGGTTGCTTGGTAAGTAGAGACATAATTAAGTCAACTTTTTCATTGAGGGAGGTAATTTCCTCGACAGAATTTACCTTCCTACCTGTAGGAGCGCGTTCGGTGTGCCATTGGGAATAATTGGTCATCATCTCATCGAGAAGCTTTGTGGCAGCACCAAGTGTAGTTGACATAAAGGTTCCTCCCGCGGCCGAATCTAACAGGTTCCGCGAGGTAAAGTTCAAGCCTTCATAAAAAGTCTGGATAACCATCCAAGTAGTCAAACCATGTGTAGGGCATTTCTTAACAAGAGATTTCATTCGTTCCCAAGCTTGGGCAACGTGTTCATTATCCAATTGCTTAAAATTCATAATATTACTCCTCAATTGGATAATCTTAGCAGGAGGGTAGTACTTCCCTATAAAAGCATCTTTGCACTTATCCCAAGAATCTATGCTATTTCTAGGCAAAGATTGAAACCAGATTTTAGCATGTCCCTTTAAAGAGAAAGGAAAGAGCTTGAGCTTAACAACATCACCTTCTACTTCAATACTTTTGCATATCACATAATTCAACAAAATTATTCAAGTGTAAAGCAGCATCATCTCCAGCACCAGAGAATTGATCTCTCATAACAAGGTTTAGCAAAGCAGGTTTAATTTCATAAGAGGTAACTGAAGTGGCAGGTGTGGCAATGGGAGTGCAGATAAAGTCCTGGTTGTTATGACTAGTGAAGTCACACAACTTGGTGTTTTCAGTGGCACCCATAGTGGAAGCAAGTGTGGCAGATTTTTTTGGTATTTTTGATAAAAGACACAAAGATAAAAACTGAAAGACAAACTAACAAGACTAAAAAAAAAGGTAAAGGGTAGTGTGCAACTCCCCTATCTTAGCACTCGGAGTCCCCGGCAACGGCGCCAGAAATTCTCTTGCTTAGCGGCTTCTCGCCCTTCGTTGGTGAGCCCCAAGTGGAAGGCGTGATGCAGTGCAGCAGCGAGTTTCCCTCGGTGAAGATACCAAAGTTTGTCTCCCGTAGGACTCCGGATATGATAAGTAGGTGTCAGCGGCGCGACAGACATGGACCTGCACACAGACACAGATAACTTTGTTCCCAACGAAGTTCAGAGAGGTTGTCAATCTCTCCGGTCTTGTTGTTCACAAAGGGTAAAACACAAGGGATAATGATAGCAAGTAAAAGCAGGAAAGTAAAGATAGCTTGGAAACAGTAATGAGGATATGGACCGGGATATGTGATGTTCGCTAGTGATGTCTGTCTCCCAAAAGACGATAAATTTGCTATGCGAGGTAAACAAATTACAGAAGGGCAATTGACAGGATTATGAACGCACCGCAATGCTAACTATGCTACAAAAGAAAGGAAGAGGTTCAAAAGCATGAGCAGTATGCAAAAATAAGTAGACCGAAATCCATCTGCATCTACTACTAATCATCCATCTTGAGATATCTATCCAGAACATCTCGCTGGTATTAAGTTGCGAGCCCCACCCAAAGTGTAAACCCAAAGCAACAGAAAACTGCAATAAAAGAACTTTGCGTAAAGTAAACAATCCTTGTGACCACGGTCACAAGCACCGTTGTTTTCCCCCTTGTGGCAACAACACACCACCTAGACTCATGTTTCTGTCACTCAAGCATGTCATCGGGGGGGGGGGGGGGGCATGAACCCACAATCTAGCACAATGCTCCCTCTTGGAGTCACTACCTACTACTTGGCCAAAGCAATAAACAGCAACGGAGAACATGCAAGAATTACTTAGGAACAAAAATATAAAAGATAGAAACCAAATATATTACTTTATCACAATCTGAACATAATCTCATAATCCATCAGATCCGATCAAACTCAACATAGCAATTGCAAAAATATTACAAAGGTGCCTCGATCATGTAGGGCAGCTCACGAGGTCTACACAATGAAGATCAAAGAGGGGAGGAGAACATCACATAGCTACTGATCACGGACCCATGGTCCAAGGAAAACTACTCACAAGACATCCGGGGAGCATCCATGGTGGAGAGGAGACTCCAGGAGGTCAATCCTCTCTCCGGCAGGGTGCCGGGAAGAGGTCTTCTGGTGCTCCCGATCTTGGAAGCGCGGCGGCGGCGGAACAGAGGCGAGTTCGCGGAATAGGGTTCTCGTCCTTGAGTTTTCCCGTGACGGGGGATAAATAGGCGAAGGGGGGCAGCCAGAGGTGGACCAGAGGCCAGGGGTGGGGCCGTGCCGGGTGGCCGCCTGGGCCTCCCTGGCTCCCCTCTGGCCCCTCCCGGGCTCTTCTCGAAGCTTCCGTCACGCTGATTTTTTATCTGAATTTTCCCGAATTTTTGTGGCACTTTTTATACGGGGGAAAAATGAAATAGAAAAACAGCAGAAAACAGGAACTGGCACTGGGGTGCACTGAGTTAATAGGTTAGTCCAAATATGATCAAAAGTGTATGAAAGCGTATCTAGATCATATCAATATCACCCAAAACATGCATGGAGCAAGCAGAAATTATAGATACGTTTTGGACGTATCAGTGACTCAGAACTCAGATCGATGAGGACAAGGAGAAAAAACAAGTCTTACGTTGTTCCCTTATACCCAAAGTAACTATATAACTATAGAATGCTAGACTCGACATCGGCCAATGGTTTGATAATCCTACAGAAAGTCCTGCTCTGTTACCAAGTCTGTCGAGATCCGGGCCGTGATCGCTCTGGGAGTGAACACGGATACGATTTATTAACGGTAACAGGTACGGTACAATGTAGACACCGCCTAAGGTCCCCTAGCTCGGCTCTGCTGAGCCACCATCAAGTGTGGGCTATCGAGGAGTAATCCTCGTACCTCCACTCTTTGCTGACTCTGTATAGCCGCTCTAGGGTCCTGAGCCCCGGTTGTCCTTAAGGTAAGAAGTCGGGCGACCCAATGGTGCCCGCGAGCGGTATAGTGTCGGGAACGACAGGGAGGGTACGACCGACGTTACTGGCGTGCTTGGCCCCTGTTTGTATCTCGCGAGAGTTACCAAAAACCACGAAAGTCGAGCTCTACCCAGAGCACACGCGAGACAAGGTAAGGAGATAGTTCACCTTGTTGGTAACCGCAGAGACTTGGTGGGACGACAAGGCAGGCATGTCGGGACCCGGGGTTAGCGTATGTAATTCCGGTCACAACGCAATCACATGGAGAGCCGAGAGCCGTACCCACTTGTCTAAGCAGACAGGGCCAAGCACAGATCACTCTCGGTAAGCATCGGACGTGAGGGACATCCCATTCAGGCCGGATGATCAACTGAGATGGGTCCTCATCGTCCGCTCACAAGTCTAAATGCTTATGGGTGGTGAATCCCATACTCATAGACAAGTCGCCTCAACAATGTTATCGATTGAATCATAACCCTTACATAGACTTACTCCAGCCCGATCACTTAGTCGGGGTCTAGGGCGGGCTCGATCATACAACAAAGTGTGCACGTGACAGAGTCACGAGCAATCGCATCGCGATGCCCCAAGCTGCGCACATCTATGGGCCACTTGGTGTATAAAAGACCACCGGCAAGAACTCAACTAAGCTATCGAACCCCACACTAAGACATGCACATTATAATCATACACGCAGCATACATGTCCCGTGTAAACAGCAGGTAACACAACATGAACTCTACAAACTCATAGTCTTTATAACTTCTGCTAAACAGAGCAGACATAGTAGTTGTATTACAAGCAGAGATCACATGGATGTGACCCAACATTACATCAAGCATCAACGGAAGAAAATTATGTCTTAGTAAAGACAAGGTTAACAAATGGCTTAAGAAGCCTGAAAGAAAAGTACAACGACCCTCCAAAGGGCACAGGCTGCTGTCTGGAACTATACGACCTGGTCCACATCGAGCTCGAGGTAGAGGCCACCATCAGGGTCAGTGGTCTCGTCTCTAAAACATGGAATAAGCAAATGTGAGTACAAAATCGTACTGAGCAAGACTTACATAGGAACTATACTACTCATGCACATGTATCAAGGAAAAGGGAGGTGGGGTTTCACTTGCAGAAGTGCCAGCTTTGACTTGGCTAGTCCTGTACTACGAATACCAGAATGAGGTAAGGAGCGTACACGAGTCCAAGTAACAAGTCTCCAACAAATACACCACTATGGATACTTCCTCGACTTCCCCACGAGGAAGCACGCCATAGCACTCACACTTATCTTGGCAAGTTTTAAAGTAACCATTGAAGTTGTCTATGATCAAGTAAAGGTCTCCAAGTAGTCCATAACCATGGACACGACTATTCGAATAGTTTATTAACCCTGCAGGGGTGTACTGCTACACACACGCCTCATCAGTTACCGCCTGGGGATGGACCCTTCAAGTGAGTACCGGCGAGGATGCTGCCACGACACTTCACTCACGTCACCATCTCTAGTCCTAGGGAGTCGCCTATTTGAGTTGGGACCACGATTGGAATCCGGCCGATTTTTCCGATGCGGACTCAAACGTTGTGTGACCGCCATCAAGCTCAACTCGATCATGATCACTTGATTCAACGTGCCCACAACCTACGCAAACCACTTACCTTGGTTCCACCTGCTTGAGATCGTTAAAGGGCGAACTACTTGCGACTCCTGGAAAGGTCCGGGGTGAGGTACTAGGCCGAGAGGGGTCAGTGAGCCCAATGTGTGGTCGTACTCTTAGTCTTGGATAACAACACAAGAACTCGGGCTTAAGTCAGTGTTCAACGAGACAACCCACTGTGTACTCCTACACAGCCTCTCATCGTTCACCTTGTTTAGGTCAATTCACCAACACGTTACCACCATCATTCACATGATCACTACCATCCCGACTCACAACAAAGTAGCCTCATTGTAAACTCTAAGCATGCAATAAGCTGTAACAGTTGCAGGGGCCACATGATATCAACCAACTCTTACATCTGCTAGGATTGTGGTTTGCTTACTACTGTGACAAAATGACAGGTCATGCAAAGGAATAGATTGAACTAGCGGTAGAACGTATCATGGTGACATCCTAAACATGCATCAGCAAAAATGAGAGGGAACTGGGATTTTATCGACATGATCAAAGAGGGGGTGCTTGCCTTGCTGACGATCACGAGGTACTAGTCTTCTGACGTGAGGTTGAACTCGTCTCCGAGATCAACTCTACCGAGAAGAAGCAATCACCGAAGCACTGAAAGTAAAGCACAATCAAGATAATACAAATGCACATTCAATATGCAAAACATAGCATGGCAAGGTGCTGAGGTGATCTATGTTTAAATTGCAACATGTTAATTTGAAGTTGATTTGAAAAGTAAATTCAAATTCAAACTCCAAATGTATTCAAATTGGTCCAAGTTGCATTTGCTAAAGTTTGTTCATTCTAAACCAAGTGATCAAGTATGTGAAATTCTTCTGAAGTGTAGGTGATCATATTAGCATTGCAAGGGTTCAAGTTCAAATGAGCATTGCATTTTATTTGATTTAACCCAAATGATCCATATAGCAAAATGCTACTGGTTCAGCAAGATAACTTGTTCAAACAAGGTTGAAAGTTTGATATTTGGATAGAGAATTTTATTCTGATAATTTTTCATATATTAAACTTTGCATTTGGAGTTATGGATTAAAAGATATTCAAATTCAAAGTTTAGCTTATTTTCTGGAATTTTCTGATTTAATTAAATCATTTAACAATTTCTGCGTCAGGGTGACATCAGCATGACGTGGGGCAACCCTGACAGCTTGGGCCCACTGGTCAGTGTCTCTGTGTTAATAGTGGGTTTAGTTTAATTTAATTAAACTAGTTAATGGCCTTGGGACCACGTGTCATAGGGATAGGAGGGGGATTAGTGCACGGTTTGGGGCCTAATGGCCTTGGCTTGACGCCGGTGGCCTCTGGCCACGGCGGCGCCCTCGCCGGAATCGACTAGGAGGCACGGGAGAGGGGCAAAGGGTGCTGGCGTGCTCCTCGCGACATCGCGCGTCTGGTAGGGCGACTGGGGGGTCAAGGGGAGGTCTCGGGCCACGACAACGTCGAAGCTCCCGGTGGCTGGACCTCTGACCTTGATGAGCACGGCGAAAACGGCCACTGGAGGACGAACGGGAGGGGAAAACGACGTGCGCGGCTCACCAGAACACGAAGGCGTCGACGGGGAGGTCGGGGAGGAGCTGGCCATGGCGAATTTGTCGAAGATGCCCACGGCGGCCGGCGGCGATGGGTTGATGCGGGCGTCGTCGTCGGGGCGCTTCGGGCTCGATTCGATGCTTGGCTCGACGAAGACGGCCACGGAGGTGCCACTGGACAAGGTGGTGCGTCTTGGGGAGCACGGTGGCCACGATCTCGCTCGAC
The DNA here is from genome assembly GCA_950022295.1 of Bromus sterilis. Lineage (NCBI taxonomy): Eukaryota > Viridiplantae > Streptophyta > Magnoliopsida > Poales > Poaceae > Bromus > Bromus sterilis. Next base: position 88,618,245 of record OX465601.1, on the reverse strand, counting down.
GGCGACCGGCGGGAAGCTCTCGGGGCGGCTCTGGATCAAAGAAAAAGAGGAGGAGGGCGACCGAGAGGAGAGGGGAAAGGTGCGGGCGTGCGTGGCCTATCTCCTCGGAAGGAGATGAGCTCCAGAGGCTGGGAACCTCCTCGGCGTCGAGGTGGCTCCGCCCACGTGCTCTGCCTCCACCGAGTTTCTTGGCTCGGCGGGGAGGTAGACGACAGGGAGGCCCCCTGGTGGGCTGGGACGGCTAGGCTGGCTGGGCCAGGTAAGTGGGTAAGTTCTTCTTTTCTCTGTTTTTATTTTTATTTCTTTTCTGAATTTTTGTTTTGATTTGATTTTGAAACCAAATCATTTTATAAAAATCCCAAAACTTTTATGTGAGCTTAGAGGACATATATAAATCCCCTCACAAAGTTTCAGAATTATTGTAATTTTATTTATTAAATTCCAATTGCAAATACATTATTTAATTAATTTCCAAGGGCATTTTGGACTTTTTCAGAAATCTTTGAGCATGGGGTGGGACCCACTTCACTTGAAATGTGATCATGCCCATTTAGGAGACTTTTCAAAAAGTTCAAATCATTTTTGGAAAAAGATTTTTGTCTGGCCTTTTATTAAAATTATTTTGAGGCTTTTTGCTTCCCCAATTCTTTTCTTTTTGCAAAACTTTTTTGATGATGCAAAAATGCAAGCTTGGAAAAGCACAAACCTAATTTAGGGTTCTGACAAGGCACCGATGTACTGGTGGTCTTGACTACAGTCGTTGACCGCGGGTCAGTTAAGTCGAGGCAACGATAACGTTTGTCACGCAGGTTAATTAAAATGCTAAATGGTTCGGCGCATGTCTTGAGTAGCCCTTTGGCTTGTACGCACTACCTACACATGGGATAAGGAGTGTGGGCTCCCCTGCATCGTAGTCTCGTTCGAGGGTCTTCAGATGTCAGCAGTATCGCGAGCCGATTGCCGGGAAGTGGTGTTGTCTTCTCTTGCTCGAGCGGTGTATTCGTATTTTCTTTGATTTTGCTTCACCGGCCAGTCACGCACCATGCAGGAGTACGTTCGGGTTAGGGTCCAAAGCCCGGCGTACATAGGATATAGTCCGACGGATGACCTCTCTGTTGATTGACGAAGGATGGGCTACTTTGTGTCGGATAGCTTCGGTGGGGTGTTCCCTAACAAGGTGTACGCTACCCTGGAGATCCAAGCGTCGTAGAGTCATGCCAGTGCACCCCTGCAGGGAAGATTAATCTATTCGAATAGCCGTGCCACGGTAACAGGACGCTTTATGCTGAAGCTGGATCTTACCACTACGAACTAGTACTATTAAACTGTATGGTTCCAGGTCTTCTTCCTCGCAGGGAGTCGAGGAAGGGAACTCGGAGGCATTATTATTGTTAATTATTACAACTTACTATTATACAATGCTGCTGCAACTTCTGCTCCATTGTTATTACATTCATGTTATTGAACTGTTGGCTGTTTCTCTTCTCATGCTGCAAGACACGTCAGAAGATGCTAGTCTTCGATAGGCCTAGCTTCTTACCCTTATTCTGATTTCTACCTTGCAGTCCACTATATACAGCCTCCCCTTTCCATTTGATACACATGCATAAATGCTTAGTAGCGGACATAAGACTCGCGGGTATGCTAGATACTCACCTTTGCTTTATTTCCCCTTTATGTTTTGCCTGATCGGCTGCTGCAGTCGACGTTGGAGCCCAGGAGCAGGACTACGCCGGAGGCGCCTACTACTACGTCGAGACCCCCGCTGACCAGGACCAGGAGTAGTTTCAGAGGCTCCCAGGCAGGAGGCCTTGTCTTTTCGATCTGTATCTCTGATGTTATTTGTGCTAGCCTTCTTAAGGAAAAACTTGACTAACTATGTCTGTAATCAGATATTATGGTTTGTATGACTTTGTATTCGGGTCCGCGTGACCCCCCCTTTATTGTAACATATTGAGTTATCCTTTTGTGTTTAGTGTTGTGCTGTGATATTCTCACCGTGGCACCCTAATTTCAGTCGTGTACCCTGCATGTATGATTACTGTACATGGATTGATTTTAGGGGTGTCACAACAACCCTAGGGACAACTGAAGTGATTCAGTCCGTAAAAAAGCTCCTTGGGGTATTAGTTGAACGATTAGTCAAGTGGGTTTGAGTCCCTTTTGGGATCCTAACCGAGCTACTCAGGTACCGTACTTTACTACATCCAACCTTTGGTGAAGTGCAATTTTCTTACTGTTTCTATGATTTGCAGATCAATGATCCATGGTGGTCCACTACTCATTCCTCGACTCCTGTCGAGGAAATTGAGGAGGATGGTGAAGATTAAGAGGAGGAGTCGGAAAAATTCCTAGTATTATCTTTTCCTTTGTTTGCTTATTCCTTGTGCCGACTGATACGTCCAAAACGTATCTATAATTTCTGCTTGCTCCATGCATGTTTTGTGTGATATTTCTATGATCTAGATACACTTTCATACACTTTTGATCATATTTGGACTAACCTATTAACTCAGTGCACCCCAGTGCCAGTTCCTGTTTTCTGCTATTTTTATATTTCAGTTTTCCCCCATATAAAAGTGCCAGAAAAATTCCGGGAAAAATACAGGAAAATTAGCGTATAGGAAGCTTCGAGAAGAGCCCGGGAGGGGCCAGAGGGGAGCCAGGGGGCCCAGGCGGCCACCCGGCGCGGCCCCACCCCTGGCCGCGCCAGGGGGGCGCCTGGGGCCCCTGGTCCACCTCTGACTGCCCCCCTTCGCCTATTTATCCCCCGTCATGGGAAAACTCCAGAAAGAGAACCCTATTCCGCGGACTCGCCCCTGTTCCGCCGCCGCCGCGCTTCCAAGATCGGGAGCACCAGAAGACCTCTTCCCGGCACCCTCCCAGAGGGAGGATTGACCTCCGGGATCCTCGTCTCCACCATGGATGCTCCCCGGATGTCTAGTGAGTAGTTTTCCTTGGACCATGGGTCCGTGATCAGTAGCTATGTGATGTTCTCCTCCCCTCTTTGACTTCATTGTTTAGACCTCATGAGCTTCCCTACATGATCGAGGCACCTTTGTAATATTTCTGCTATTGCTATGTTGAGTTTTATTGGATCTGATGGATTATGAGATTATGTTCAGATTGTGATAGAGTAATATATTTGGTTTCTATCTTTTATCTTTTTGTTCCTAAGTAATTCTTGCATGTTCTCCGTTGCTGTTTATTGCTTTGGCCAAGTAGTAGGTAGTGACTCCAAGAGGGAACGTTGTGCTAGATTGTGGGTTCATGCCCCCCCGATGACATGCTTGAGTGACAGAAACATGAGTCTAGGGGATGTGCTTTTGCCACAAGGGGGAAAACAACGGTGCTTGTAACCGCGGTTGCAAGGATTGTTTACTTTACGCAAAGTTCTTTTTATTGCAGTTGTCTGTTGCTTTGGGTTTACACTTTGGGTGGGGCTCGCAACTTTTAATACCAGCGAGATGTTCTGGATAGATATTTCAAGGTGGATGATTAGTAGTAGATGCAGATGGATTTCAGTCTACTTATTTTGGTGTACCGCCCGTGCTTTTGAACCTCTTCCTTTCTTTTGTAGCATAGTTAGCATTGCGGTGCGTTCATAATCCTGTCAATTGCCTTTCTGTAATTTGTTTACCTCGCATATAAATTTTATCGTCTTTTGGGAGAGAGACATCACTAGCGAACATCACGTATCCAGGCCCATATCCTTATCACTGTTTCCACGCTACATTTACTTTACTGCTTTTATTTGCTATCATTATCCCTTGCATTTTATCCTTTGTAAACAACAAGACCGGAGAGATTGACAACCTCTCTGAACTTCGTTGGGAACAAAGTTATCTGTGTCTGTGTGCAGGTCCGCATCAGTTGCGCCGCTGACACCTACTTATCATCTCTGGAGTCCTGCTGGAGACAAACCTTGGTATCTTCACCGAGGGAAAACTGCTGCTGCACTACATCTCAACCTTCCACTTGGGGAAACTAACGAAGGGGCGAGAAGCCATCAAGCAAGTTTTCTGGCGCCGTTGCCGGGGACTCCAAGTGCTAAGATAGGGGAGTTGCACACTACCCTTTACCTTTGTTTTTTATTCTTGTTAGTTTATCTTTCAGTTTTTATCTTTGTGTCTTTTATCAAAAACTACAAAAAAATCTGCCACACTTGCTGCTACTATGGGTTCCACTGAAAACACCAAGTTGTGTGACTTCACTAGTCACAACAACCAAGACTTTATCTGCACTCCCATTGCCACACCTGCCACTTCAGCTACCTCTTATGAAATTAAACCTGCTTTGCTAAACCTTGTTATGAGAGATCAATTCTCTGGTGCTGGAGATGCTGCTGCTTTACACTTGAATAATTTTGTTGAATTATGTGATATGCAAAAGTATAAAGAAGTAGAAGGTGATGTTGTTAAGCTCAAGCTCTTTCCTTTCTCTTTAAGGGGAGATGCTAAAATCTGGTTTCAATCTTTGCCTAGAAATAGCATAGATTCTTGGGATAAGTGCAAAGATGCTTCTAGAGGGAAGTACTACCCTCCTGCTAAGATTATCCAATTGAGGAGTAATATTATGAATTTTAAGCAATTGGATAATGAACACGGTGCCCAATCTTGGGAATGAATGAAATCTCTTGTTAAGAAATGTCCTACACATGGTTTGACTACTTGGATGGTTATCCAGACTTTTTATGCAGGCTTGAACTTTACCTCGCGGAACCTGTTAGATTCGGCCGCGGGAGGAACCTTTATGTCAACTACACTTGGTGCTGCCACAAAGATTCTCGATGAGATGATGACCAATTATTCCCAATGGCACACCGAACGCGCTCCAACAGGTAGGAAGGTAAATTCTGTCAAGGAAATTACCTCTCTCAATGAAAAAGTTGACTTAATTATGTCTCTACTTACCAAGCAACCCTCTATTGATCCTCATGATGTCCCTTTAAATTCTTTGGTTGCTCAAGAACAAGTAGATGTGAACTTTATTGCTAGAAACAACTTCAACAACAATGCTTATAGGGGAAATTTTGCTAGCAATCCTAGACCGTTTCCATCCAACTATGGGAACAACAACACCTACCCTAGCAACAAGAACCCCTCTTCTGAATTAGAAAGCATGCTTAGAGACTTTATCACTACCCAAAACGCCTTCAACAAAAATGTAGAAGAGAAATTATCTAAAATAGATAATCTCTCTTTGAAGGTAGAAAGCTTGGCCCTTGATATTGAGATGCTTAAAATTAGAACCTCCCCCCTTGAGGAGAATAAAGACACCCCTATTAATGCTACCCAGCTACAAATCAATGAAAACATTAGGATGATGGACAAACTCAAAGAAAGATGGGCTAGAGAAAAAGAGGAAGAGGATAGAATTAAGAGCCTTCCTACACACCACACAGTTGCCACTATCCAAATTGTTGAGGACACCCAAACTATTAGCACCCAATGCACTCCTAGTCCCATTGGACCTATTAATGGTGATGCTAATACCTCAGCCGTAGATAAAGAAACTCCTATGAACATAGAGGGTTTCAAACAAGTGAGCCTAGACGACACTACTACCACCTTTGATAGTAGTGATATTGATTTTGGTAGTTGTACCCTCTCAGAAGTTATTATCTTACTACACAAAATGTCTAGGGACCCCCACATTAGCACACTTAATCTTGCCTTCATGGAGCATATCACAAATGCTCTCATCAAAGATAGGTAGGAGAAGCTTAGAGTAGAAGCCTCCATACCTAGGAAGCTAGATGATGGTTGGGACCCTATGATTAAAATAAAATTAAATAACTTCTCTTGCTATGCTTTATGTGATGTTGGAGCTAGTACCTCCGTTATGCCCAAAAGAATATTTGATATGTTTGAATTGAAGCCTTTTGAGCCTTGTTCTTTTGGTGTTCGTCTTGTTGATTCTTCCGTAAAGAAACCTTTGGGGAAGATCGACGATGTTCTTATCATTGTCAATGACAATTATGTTCCCGTTGATTTTATTGTTATGGATATAGAGTGTGAACCTTTGTGTCCAATTATTTTGGGACGTCCTTTTCTTCGCACCGTTGGTGCGGTTATTGACATGATAGAGGGGAATATAAAATTCGAATTCCCATTTAAAAAGGGGATGGAACACTTCCCTAGAAAGAAAGCCAAGTTACCTTTTGATTCCGTTACTCGGGCTAGTTATTCTCTTTCTCTTGATAAAACTTGATTCTTCTTTTTGCATCATGCCTAGCTAATGGCTTTAAAGAAGAGCTTTCGGGAGGCAGCCCACAACGAATTTAGGTGTTTATTTTTGCTTTTGTTGTGTCTTGATGTTTGTTACTACTGTATCAACATCATTGTATCTTTATTTTTCAGCTTCGTGCCAAGTTATAGCCTCTTACGGCAAGGGAAGTAAAAGTTGTGACATGCTGTCCAGAAAACAGATTCTGTCCTCGTGACCAGAAAAATTACAGAAAAATCCCAGTTCATCTTTTGGAGCTGAAATTTTTACAAAGTATGCTCTATACAATTACGAAACTTCCGTATGTTCTGAATTTTTTTATTTGAGTTGCAGAAGTGCCCCTAAAAAATTCTTTACTATCTGATGTTCTGTTTTTCACAGATTCTGCCACGTTTGTCTCTCCTAACTTTTGCAAACCTTAAGCTTGCTTTTTCTTTGAAAAAACTTTTTGGAACTCTTGTAAAACAGTATCTCTTCAATAATATCTTTATATCATGTGGGGAAAAATTATTTATTAAGGGTACTAACCTCTCTAATCAGCTTATGATGAGTTATGTATGAAGGGAGTTTTCAAGTGTGCGATGGAAGATGATGAAAGAATATCCAGGAGTGTCAAGCGCTCAAGCTTGGGGATGCCCCCATGCATCCCTAATAAATATTCAAGGAGACTCAAGCATCTAAGCTTGGGGATGCCCCCGTGCATCCCCTTCTCCATCAACAATCATCAGTTCGTCCTTCATCTCACTATATTTTTATCACTTCATGTGTTATGTGCTATGCTTGGAGCGTCTCGCTCTTAGGTTTTGTTTTTAGTTTTCTTTAGCTTTGCTTGCTGTTCATAACAAGTTAGATCCCGTCTTACTCTGTGTGGGAGAGAAACACGCTCCACTTTCAAAATTTAGAACACATCATAGGATTTTTCCTGCTTATCTTTTTGCTGTTGTGTGTTCTTTATGTTTTCATAGCTACTGCCATGTTTAATTTTAGTCTTAGTTTGTCTTTATCAAGAGCCTTGGCTTTTTCTTAGTTTGTTGCTGGAACTCTTTTTAGTCTTCATGTTTATCTTGTTAAAGAGAGTTGGTTGTTGCACTGACTTGTGTCTTGTTTTGAGAAGTAGGTGATTGAGGTTGCTATTTAATTCTAGTAGTAGCTTGCAATGGTTTTGAGGTATTGATGTGAGTAATGTTTGAACTTTTGGTGTCACGAGCTCTAGCCTATTAGTGATAGGTGTCGTATTTTGGGAAATCCGTGTTTATTTTCAAAACCTACAAAACTAGTTGAGAACTCTAGCTACTAGATGGATCACTACTCTTCTGAGGAGTCGAATATCAGAGAACACTCACGTACCATGAGTCGAGGATGCGCAAGGATAACCAAACCCCCATACACTCCTCCTCGGGGTACTTGTCTCTTTGTGAACTTCCTTATTAGATTGAGAGTTACCGATAATAAGTGCATGAGTTCTTCGGACTAATGTAAGTATTGAAAGTTGACACTTCCACCTTCCCATATTTTGCTAGCCTCTCCCGTGCCGTGCATTGCCTTCTTCTCACTCCGAGAGTTGGTGTCCACCTTCGCCGGTACATCCAAACCCTTGGCATGATACGCTCTGTCATCATAAACCTCCTTAAATCTTTCCTCAAAACAGCCACCATACCTACCTATCAAGGCATTTCCATATCCTTTACGAGATATATTGCCATGCAACATCCAACTCTTCATGACTTGATCTTCATGTCATACATGTTCCTGCTACACTGGCATCGACATACCTTGCATACACCATGATAGTTACATCTTCTTTATGATTTTGAGTACCTTGTAAAGTGTTAAAGATCTCCTTTACCTTCTTGTAAAATAGAGTGTTGCCCTTAAGTGAGGAAAAGATCCCAAAGTGGACACATTAAAAGATCCCAAAGAGGACAAATGAGAGTTAACTAGAAAGAGCCATTGAGGCCACAAAAAAAATAAAAAAAAATAGAAAAAAGAGAAAAAGAAATAAAAAGAGAGAAAGGGGCAACACTACTATCCTTTTGAGAGATCCACACTAGTACTCCCTTTATATCCTTGTACTCCATAGAGATGATCATTATGCATATAGCTATGTGGGGACCTTCACACTATAGAACTTGTCTTGCATATTCCAAGGATGAACCTCCTCAAACGAGCTCTAGGTCTTCTTGAGCGATCAAGTTAGATGCACCCCCACTAATTCCTTTGGAGAGCTTCTTAGCTCGTATGTTCATCCGTTGCATGGCAATCCCTACTCCTCACATCATATCTATCATTTGGCATCTCTTGCCTATGATTGTCCTCATTGATGTGAGCCTTTCTTATCCTTTTTGTCTTCCTCCTCCGCACTCCTCTCTTTGCCATCCTAAGTGTCAACTCTCGTGCTTACGCTCATCCATTGGATGAGTGCTCAAAATATTGAAAAAAGGAGTGGATCAAATTGACTTGTACCTGGCTAGTGGTCTGGGGACGAGTCAAGATAAGATTCCAAAGAAGACCAAGTGTGAAACTTTAGTAGATTGAGTTCTCAACACAAACATACTTTTTCTCGTATTCCCTATCCCCCTTCTTGCACGCAAACACCATTTGGAGACATTCGAGTCACGGACAGCGAGAGCTCTTGCACCTAATGTTCTTTTGTTACTTGTTTCAATGCTAATATAGACTCTTGCATGTTATGACTTGATTTTAATCTCTAACCTTGATTGCTTCACTTTTCAAAGTTCTTTTATGGTTGCTAGCATGTCACCACAGAAATTATGTTGTTATCATTTACCTACTCGAGGACGAGCAGGAATTAAGCTTGGGGATGTTGATACGTCCAAAACGTATCTATAATTTCTGCTTGCTCCATGCATGTTTTGTGTGATATTGCTATGATCTAGATACACTTTCATACACTTTTGATCATATTTGGACTAACCTATTAACACAGTGCACCCCAGTGCCAGTTCCTATTTTCTTCTGTTTTTCTATTTCAGTTTTCCCCCATATAAAAAGTGCCAGAAAAATTCCGGGAAAAATACAAGAAAAATCAGCGTACAGGAAGCTTCGAGAAGAGCCCGGGAGGGGCCAGAGGGGAGCCAGGGGGGCCCAGGCGGCCACCCGGCGCGGCCCCACCCCTGGCCGTGCCAGGGGGGCGCCTGGGGCCCCTGGTCCACCTCTGGCTGCCCCCCTTCGCCTATTTATCCCCCTTCACGGGAAAACTCCAGAAAGAGAACCCTATTCCGCGAACTCTCCTCTGTTCCGCCGCCGCCGCGCTTCCAAGATCGGGAGCACCAGAAGACCTCTTCCCGGCACCCTGCCGGAGGGAGGATTGACCTCCGGGAGCCTACTCTCCACCATGGATGCTCCCCGGATGTCTCATGAGTAGTTTTCCTTGGACCATGGGTCCGTGATCAGTAGCTATGTGATGTTCTCCTCCCCTCTTTGATCTTCATTGTTTAGACCTCGTGTGCTGCCCTACTTGATCGAGGCACCTTTGTAATATTTATGCTATTGCTATGTTGAGTTTGATCGGATCTGATGGATTATGAAATTATGTTCAGATTGTGATAGAGTAATATATTTGGTTTCTATCTTTTATGTTTTTGTTCCTAAGTAATTCTTGCATGTTCTCTGTTGCTGTTTATTGCTTTGGCCAAGTAGTAGGTAGTGACTCCAAGAGGGAACGTTGTGCTAGATTGTGGGTTCATGCCCCCCCGATGACATGCTTGAGTGACAGAAACATGAGTCTAGGGTATGTGCTGTTGCCACAAGGGGGAAAACAACGGTGCTTGTAACCGCGGTTGCAAGGATTATTTACTTTACGCAAAGTTCTTTTTATTGCAGTTGTCTGTTTCTTTGGGTTTACACTTTGGGTGGGGCTCGCAACTTAATACCAGCGAGATGTTCTGGATAGATATCTCAAGGTGGATGATTAGTAGTAGATGCAGATGGATTTCGGTCTACTTATTTTGGCGTACTGCCCGTGCTTTTGAACCTCTTCCTTTCTTTTGTAGCATAGTTAGCATTGCGGTGCGTTCATAATCCTGTCAATTGCCTTTCTGTAATTTGTTTACCTCGCATAGCAATTTTATCGTCTTTTGGGAGAGAGACATCACTAGCGAACATCACGTATCCAGGTCCATATCCTTATCACTGTTTCCACGCTACATTTAGTTTACTACTTTTATTTGCTATCATTATCCCTTGCGTTTTATCCTTTGTAAACAACAAGACCGGAGAGATTGACAACCTCTCTGAACTTCGTTGGGAACAAAGTTATCTTTGTCTGTGTGCAGGTCCGCGTCAGTTGCGCCGCTGACACCTACTTATCATCTCTGGAGTCCTGCTGGAGACAAACCATGGTATCTTCACCGAGGGAAAACTGCTGCTGCACTACATCTCAACCCTCCACTTGGGGATACCAACGAAGGGGCGAGAAGCCATCACCGACCTTTGGATCGCAATGATGATAATGTATAGTTCATTTCTCAGGAGAAGCAAGAGTATTATGGGGAAGACCCTCTGACGGGTGATGGCGAGGAGTCGGATGTAGCCCCTGTGGATGAAAAGGTATCCATAGGCTAGCCCAAATAACATGGGTGCCTTAAGAAGGCTAGCCCAAATAACAACAGATAACATGGGTGCCTTAAGAAAGCTAGCCAAAATAACAACAGATCGAAAAGGCGAGGCCTCCTTCCTGGGAACCTCCGAACTACTCCTGGTCGAGGGGGGGGGGACTCCACGAAGCAAGCACCGGGGATCTTCTGCTCCTGGACTCCAAGGCTCCAATGTCTAATTGCATCAACTGGGTATATAAAAAAGGAAAAAAAGCAAGGGTGGGTATCTAGCATATTCAACGAGATTTAAACCCAGGCTACTAAGCATTTATGCATTGGTATCAAAATGGAAGAAGAGGCTGTATAGTGGACTGTAAGACAGAAATACCAGGGTAAGAGGGAAGAAGCTAGGCCTATCGATGACTAGCATCTTCAGTCGGTTCTTGAAGCACAAGAAGAGATTAACCAACAGTTATATATAAAGGATAAAGTAACAATGCAACAGAAGTTGCTGCAACATTGTATAATAGTAAGTTGTATTAATTATCAATGCCTCTGAGATCCCTTCCTCGACTTCCCTGCGAGGAAGAAACCCGCAACCAACAGTTTACTCGTAATAGTTTGTAGTAGTAGGATATGGCTTCAACATAAAGCGTCCTGTTACCATGGACTCAACTATTCGAATAGATTATCATCCCTGCAGTGGCTGCACTACTATTATCCTACACACTCGAATCTCCCAAGTGGCGCACACCTTGATAGGGTATGCCCCATCGAGGCTATCTGACATGATGTAGTCCTACGTAGGCTCACAGAGAGGTCCCCGCCGGTCTACATCCTAAGCGCAAGGGGGTCTTGGGCCGTCTCCCCTCGTCCTCCGGGTCGTTGTGTACAAGGTGAATTCCATGCAACTCCTCTAGGATGCAGATCCGACCGTGCCACAATGCTGAACTAGACGTGTTTCACAGTTTTCGATAGAACATACGGCGTTGAGCGCCCACACCATAATCCCACGTGGACGTAGCGCGCATAGGGCACGATGACCCACTCAAGTCATCCACATGACCCATTTAAGCATTTTTATTATCTCGCGAGTCAACCGTTATCGTTTTCCAACTTATTAACACAACGGACAACGAACAACAGCTAGGACCATCGCTCACAGGGGCCCGCATTGTCGTCCCGTCAAAGAATATGGTTACCAACAAGGTGAACCGTCTCCTTACATTATCTCGCGTGTGCTCCTGGAGGAGCTCGACTTTTGTGGTTTGGTATCTCAAGGCCAATGAGAAAGACCAGGCCCATGATGGTATCCTCCTATCATGTCGTCCCGATATAATACCTCTCGTGGGCACCATTGGGTCACCCGACTACTTACCTTTAAGGACACCAGTTGATTCAGGTTCCTACCATCAAGTGAAACCAGGAGGAGTCACTCTCGATGGTAACGATAGAGACATCAGTAGGAATCAACTAAAGAGGAATATACTCGTACCACCCCGGTGGAGCTTTGCTACTGAGCCGCGGCAACGAGAGTAAAATACGAGTCCATCCGCTCGTAAGTCAAACATGAAGCGACTCGTCAGAGTCTCATCGTTGTAGGTTCCTTGGGCATCTACTCTGTACTATACCTATTGTAGCAATTTAAATCGTTTTTGTTCCGTGTTCACTCCCCAGAGTGATCGCGTCCCGATTACTAAACCTAGTTGACTAACATTGCGCAGGGCTAACTGCTGAATATTATATTTATATACTAGGCAACATAGGATAAGGAAGGTACATCAAGGGGCGACAATGACAGGCTATACAATTGAATAAGAATGTAACATAGAAGGAACAATGCCTAGTTCAATAGATAAATATAGATAGATAGGTGGTATATGTGAGAGGTGAAGGGGCATTGCTTGCCTGGAAGCTCGACAATAGGGGTACGATCGTCGATGTAGTAGTCGTACCCGGTGGTGTTGTCAGCGGCAGTATCGGGGTCTACCGAAGAAGAAGGGGGTAAGAAATAATAAATACACTACAATGATAGCAATACAAATACAATACATGGCAATATGTTAAGACGGGGTCAACTAACGTGGTGGTACACGTTGCAGACGAAACATAAATTCAACCAGACGTTTTACCGACTCCGGGTGATTACTGGACAAACGATCCGGAGTAGGAATGTTCCATGTTCGGCATGTTAAAGGGGGGTGGTTAGTATTCGGGTAGCGTATTCTTATTCGTTGTATTTTTTCGAGCAAATTTCATGTATAAATTATTTTGATCTGATTTACGGTTTATTAAATATTGCTTTTCAAAGTTTAAATCATTTTAAATCAATTTCTAGAGTTTATTTATTATTAAAAGCAACATTATCCATAACCTTATCCACAACAGTGCCACTGACAAGGGGGACCCACATGTCATTGACGGTGACATTTAAATTCAATTTATTTTAATAAACAGAACAGAGGGCCCACCTGTCATACTCATACTCTATTAAATCATTTTATTTGTTTTAAATGGCAGGGGCCCAGCTATCATACACAATGACTAAAACCAGAGATTTATATTGAACAAAATGATTACTTAGTGTCTGGGTCCCACGTGTCATAGAGACATTTACTTTAACAGTTTTCTATTCTATTTAAACACCTAGTTAACTAGGTGAGGCCACATGTCATTGTCTCATCTAGCTAACAGCGGGTTATTTTAACTTGACTAACCATCTAACAGAAAAGGGCCCCACAGGTCAGTGGATGTTAGCCCACTGGCTTAACCAGTGCTCCGACGATGGGCTACATGGAGCACGGCGACGACGTACGCTCCGGCGAGTTGCAAGGGGATGAGGCCGGCACTACGAGCGAAGGCAAGCCGGGGCGGCACAACAGCAACAGGCCGGGGTGGCGCGGCAGCGGCAGGCCGGGGCGGCGCGACGAGCAGCGCGGCAGGGAATGCGGCGGCTGGGGGTGAGCAGAAAGGGCGCGCGGGGCGTGGCGAGCGCAGGCGAGCGCGCGCACGCTGTGGCGCGGCCGGGCCAAGTAGCACAGCAGCGGCAGTGTGAGCGGCCCGGGAGCGCAATCTTCATCCATGGTGGACAGCGGGTACAAGGGTCATCTAGGGCGACGAAGCGCGGCGAGGGAAGGGGAGATTGGGGGAAGATGCTCACGACGAGTGCGGGGAGGTGCTCGGGGAGGCCTGGGGCACCCGGCCAGCGGCGAATTTTCCGGCGAGATGCGGCGGTCGGCGATGAAGGGGAAGAATAAGGCGTCGCCTACGCAGCTCCTGGGCTTTGATCTGTTGGCGTAGAGGAAGTAACACTTGTCTGCGCAACTCCTGGACATGCTCACGGAGCCTGGGCACGATGGGGGTCGCGAGTTCCGGCGAGGTCCGCCCACGGCGGCGCAGGGGGATAGGGTGAAAATGGTGGCGGCTAGGGTTTTGGAGGGGGCACGGGGGCCGTCTTATGCTCGCTGGCGATGGAGGGATGGCCGCCACGGCGATGGCGATGTCCATGCTGTCGTGGGATGCGTGACATGCATCTGGGTGAACAGGGGGAAGAAGAGAGAAGGAAAACGGGCTGGGCCTAGTGGGGTTTTTCCCTGAATGGCTTATAGTCCTTTTGCATTTTTTTTATTTTCTGCTTTCTTTTGCTTTCTGTTTTTATTTGTTTATCTAACTTTTGATTTGTGTAAAATGTGAAATCAATTCAAATATTAATGTTTCATGATATAACAATACCACAAAAAGGTTGGTGGAAAAATAAAAGCATTTGCATTTTTTCATATTTTAAATAGGGTTAATGGTGGTTGTTATGCTACTGTTTTGACTTGTTTGAATTGTCTAATCAATATAATAAATCCAATTGATTATTTATTATGATCTACTCACTTTTTAGGCATTTAAAAAATTTGGTTGCACAATTTTTAGTTCAAGTTTACTTTTCACCTTTTGTTTTCAGTTTCATCCAAGGGGGACTATAACGTGATTTGAATCAATGATGATCAAAGCATGATTAAGCACATCGGTTTGAAATTAACAAAAGTATTGCTGTTGCTTGACACTAAGGGTGTTACATATCATTAATATAAGAATAACTCATTCATAACCATAATGTGACCATAAAAGATATCATTCATAAAAGATGAACAACTGACTTGTTTATCACTAATATGAATAATTGTCTTCGCGAGATGCAAGACACACTAATAAAGTCCACACTCAAAACGATCATAAATTTATTCATATAATTAATCAAATGATAGATGTCAAGTGAGAGTATTGTCGACCATCAACTATCTTGATTACCGCCAGCACAGATTGTCACCTCATACCTTCCAAGCCACTCTCAAGCAGTAAGTTCAAGTATCGATTACTTAATCAGCCGCATTTAGTGTTTTGTGGGGAAAAACATTTATAAACCGTATATCAAATATACCTTCTTTGTTAATAACTATCCCTGCATTGGTTCTACATCTAAAGTTCACAACTTTAACCATGACCTCTTGACAGGTGAACGATTCTCCTTCATGACATAGTCTAGAGACGATCTTTGTAGGTGGGAGGATGCCGATGCCACTTCCCTGTTATCGCAAAGTAACCAGTCATTCATTAGTCCAAGTTGTACACAAGGTTTTTATGTATCTTATACATTTTCCATGTGACCTTCTCAGCAGGTTGTTCCTTCCAACATAGTTGAAAGAAACCCCGTCCATATACTCATATTGCATTACTCTGATTTGTGACTTAGTGCTTTCAAATTCACCTAGCACGTCATTCGTGTTGGTGTCGTCAATACGCACTCGCAATTTAGATTCCATAGAATGAAGTTTGGTGTATTGGACAGTCATTCATAAGTGATGGTGAGTACGATACCCATCATCATCTTCTTTAATTACGGAGTTATCATGTGTATCTCCTAGCAGTTCCTATTACATTTAGCAAGTCATTACTAATGAGTATGTCTCCAACGGTGTTGGTAACAATCAATGAAGTAAGACCCATCTACCTTAAGTTCTTCATTACACTAAAAGAGCCATACTTATAAACATTTTGGGTATGCCATTTTCTACAATGGTATTTGCTAAGACATGAAGATTAAGTTCATAATATGTGGAGTTAATTTTAATATATTCTAAAACTCCAACTTAGTTAAACATCTCCCAATTTACTAAGTGATTACATGATCCAGATTCACTATTAGCCCTCCAATATCACACGGCCGACGGATTAGTTTCAAAGGTAGAAAAATACTTGTGCGATCACATCATGCACGTGACTCATACTCGATCATTCGATCTCCAGTATTCCGAGATCATATCTGCATATGCTAGGCTCGCCAAATTGACCTCAGTGTTATAGTCTCTTAGCAAGGCCATATCTGTTGGATATGTGCCCTAGAGGAAAATTAATAAAGATATTTGTCACATATACGTTTTGTTCATAATACGTTTTATAATGTGCTATAACTGTATTACTTGGAAATACTAATAAACGTGTGGTATAAAACACAAGTCCCTAGTCTAACTCAGGTAAACTAGCGCATTGGGCAATTGATTGATCAAGCTTTCCTGATCATGGCAAATCTTAAGTCCATTGACAATGAGGTCATATCATTGGGATAATGATGTGATGGAAACACACCCACCTAAAGCATTGTAATGTGACCGGTCACATAGTTCAACATTGCGATGACTTTGTAAAGTATGGCTTAGTCCTTAGACCGTAATGATCATACGTAATTGTCATCTATGAGGAGACTTTGATTTGTATCCCACCGCCTAACAGAAATATGCTGGCTATAATGGTGAACTTTGGGTATTCTGAAATAGATGGTTGATGAGTACTTAATAGATCAGAGCGGGATTTGTCAGTCCAAGTGATGGACAAGTACTCTGCGCCCACTCGATGATATTGCATCAATAGCTTGCAAGCAAGTGACTAGGTCACAGGAGATGCAATAGGCACGGACGAGTAAATTTTTGTGTTGTGAACGAGATGTGAACACGGTATGTTGGATACCGACAATCAAACCTCGGACAAACAAAGTACCGCAACACAAATGGATTACGTCGTATCGTTAACGGTTTCCAAAAGCGATTGAAGTTCATTCGATGGAAGCGCAGGGGTTGTCAAGGATTTTAACCAGGTCCAACTGACTAGTCATTGGTCAATGAGAGTGTCTCAATCATGTGTGTTGTTTCCCGGATCGTTAGGGTGTTACACTTAAGGTCAATCGATGCATTGGGATATATTCGGGATCATCGGTGAAATAGGAGAAATCACCGGAATAGTTCCGGAGGAGAACGGAAGTTCTTCCGGACATTTTGAAAGGTTCAAAATAAATTTTAATTGTATTTAATAATGTTTTATTATTCAATTATCTGAATTAAATATTAAAATATAATTAAATTAATTAAAAAGTGGAAAAGGCTTAATGGGCCATGTGGGCCCATTAGGGGAGGAGGGGGTTTCCCCCTTGGGCTTGGCGCCAAGGGTGGGGCCCATCCCCCTCCCTTGGTCGGCGCACCCCCCCTCCCTTGGGAGTTTAGTCCCACCTCAGGGAGGGGAGGAGGATGGCACCCCCCCTTGGCCTGTATAAGGAGGGGTAGACCCCCCTTTTTCCAACACAAAAAATCTCTCTCCCTCTCCTTCTCCTACCTAGTGAGTGGACTCCCCTTGTCTGGAGTCTACACCTAGTGTGGAGTTCTCCACCATAGCATTTCGTCGCTCTCCCGGAGTCGGGATACGAATACATCTTTCTTCCGCTGCTCGCCTGGTTCAGGGCCCGGAGGGAACATCGATTGTACTGTATGTGTATAATCTCTTCGAGGCACTACACCTGTGGTGCTACTTCATCGCTGGAGGTCAACTGGGAGTCTCCATCGCCGGTGGTCTTCTACGCGACAGGGAGTTCGTATTTCCAAGTCTACGCGAGCCACGTTCGCAAGAACGTTTCCCTCTTTCGGTCTTCAAAGGTATGAACTCTGATTCCCTCTGTACTTTACATCGGCGTAGCATAGATCTTGGGTTCGGGTTACCGTAGGTATGAAAAAATTGTGTTTTCTACCCCGTATCCCAACAATATCTTCATATGCCAGGCTTGTCAAACCCAACCTCATGCGAACGCTATTGATTATGTAGGACACCCGATGAACGGTGCGTCAGCCATAAGAGAGATCCTTCTGGGTGGTGCACACTTTGGTATAATACTTGTGTTTGGTATTTAAGAGGGATTATCCTATTGTGCTACCGTTGTTATATCTAGCATATTAGCAGAACGGGAAGTAAAACAATAAATCATACATGCTATGATTCCCCCGACATGCAAATTAAAGTTAAAATGCCTTCAACTTTATATTTTGCAAGTTTTGCGTGGCTGCTAGGGGTTTCGAGAAAATAACCGTTTTCTATCATACGAAAACAAGCCACAACACCAATACCGCAAGTGTCTCTATTACACCCCTGTCGGGGCCCTTCGTTGCAAACGTCTTTGCATCGCTAACGTTAGAGAGATAGACACCCCCAGTCACTTATATGGTACAAGACATATGTCAAGCGTGGAACCAGTCTCGCGTAAACGTGTAAGGTCGGTCGGGGCCGCTTCATCAGGACATTGCCGCAATGCTAAACGGGTACACGTGAGAGGGTAACAATTGGAGAATTGATGCCCACATACTAAATGTGTTCTATCCGTAGAATACATCGGCGCATAGCCTTGCTCATGATACCACTATTGGGGAACGGGGCAGAAAACAATAATGTTGCATAACCTACGTCTCCAAAACACAAGACCTCTGCTATGGCGATGCAAGTAACGGATGAAAATAGGTCACAAACCAGTATGTAGTACGTTAAGCGGGAAACGTTCCCGCGTGAATGTGCACGAGTGCGGGACGTAGCTATCCAAACATTTTTTTACCCCTATCGCCTACGGGAATCGGAACCGTCGCCTTGCGTTCGATTGCGATAGGGGGCCTATTCGACACGATAGCCAAAAACCGTTGCCTATGAACTAGTCCGAGCAGACGCACATGATAAATCGAACGTTTGTGTTGAGTTATAGTATCCCAAACGGTTTGCATATAGTACACGTTTCTGTTGTTCACATCTACACAAACGTTTGTGCACAAATGCTCGTGTGGTTAAAGAATGAAATCCCAAACATTCTTTTCGGTCGAATTGTATGTGATGTACGCTGAACATTACAAACGTTTGTTCATAAAATATGGTGTGGAATTAGAAATAAATCCCCAACGCTCATTTCTTATCGGATATGTGCGATTTATATAGCTACCGGTGACGAACTTATATGCAGAACCGTGTTCAATTATCTAATCACTCGTAGTTTAATTAGCATTGTATTTATCTGAAATATTTTAGGATATTTTGTAATTGCTCATATAACCACATTCATATATATATATATATATAACACAATATCTTTCATATGCTTGTAATGGTCACCAGAATTTTCATAATTACTGAAATCACAGTACAACCAGTAGTTAGTATAGCAGACCACAATACAAAAACACAAAATATATGGTAACAACCAGCAGATAGTACACCAGGCCGCAATACTAATAACCTTTGCAAAGTACATCATAGTCGAGAAAGCTGAATACCTATGCAACTATAGCCCAGCGCATGTTCATGATTGCCCGTCCATCCTTCGAACTCTTCAGGAAGACTTCAATATTGTAGCGTGGGTGTTGTACAAATACCTTTCTTGCCTCTTGACCATACAGGTGGGTTGAGAGGTAATCATCGGTGAACTGCTTCGGAAAAACTGAATACAAAGATTGGCATAAATATCGTGTCTCAGCATTGACATTGTGTGTATTTGTAAGAAAATATGGTAGGGAGGTGAATTAGTACCATCCTATAGCTGACTTAAGTCTCCTTCACGGTGTAGACAAAGATTTTGGTCTTATTGTGGACGTTTGTTTATCCTAAAAATCTTTCTAAGAGTCTTGACTTGGTTCTTGGTCATGGTCACCTCATTCTCCAGATGCAAAATGGGTCGAAGAGTGGATCTAAACCTCTGGAAAAATGAGCTACAAGCAACATGTAAATATTAGAACCAAACACTCACATTTTTTCCTTCACTTGTATAGTAAGGGGGTATAAGACATTTAGACCAAGTGCATACCTCGGTTGTAAAACTGAGAGTGACCCATTGCTACCCTGCAATTGCATAGAGAATATAATGATTAGGTAATGTACAAGGATAATCTATCAAGCATTAAAACAATGCTACGAGGACAATGCACAAAGCGATCCTGTGCAAACTCGTGAAAATATCAGAAAGAGCTAAGAATGAATAATATGCAACTGAAATTTATTGCAAGATTACAATGCTCATAATCTAAACATAGTAGAGTAGTATCTCACTTGCCCCCATAAGCAAAGTGCAACATAAATGCAAAGGCAATCAATGATAACATGCTCGTTCATATAAAATAAAGAAAAAAACCAACTCAGAAAGACATACAATCGAACAGGTTCACGACATGGACAGTCCATATAAGTAACTACAACATGAGCATCACAATGCATGATAACATTTCGCAGTGTGCGAGTTCAGTTACTTGAAATTATTGATGCAATACAATCTAACTATACATGATTTGGTGGTCGGGCCATGCATGATCGATGGAGGAGTAAGAGCATCAGCATGAGGAGGGCGGCCGGGATCTTACCGGAACAGGGTGAGCGGTGAAACGAAGAGCCGTGGCTAGCAGGGAGGGGCCGACCGGCCTATTCAGTCTAGGCCGCCAGGCGCACTATATGGAAGGGTGGTTACGCCGTGTAGGCCGCCGCGCGCAGTATACGACAGGGGGCGAGGCTGCGCCATGTTGGCCGCCGCGGGAGTTGCCGGCGCCCGTCTAGGACGCGGAGCTAGGAGGGGCAAGTGGGGATTTGAACAAGAAAGGGGGATGCAACACCTTTTGGTGGTGGCGGAGGGGAAATTTAGATATTTGACTCGGCTGGCAATTTTTTTCGCTTGTGGGAGAGAGTGCTGGCGGGATATGTGATATTGCAGACGAATCTTCATTATAAATTGTGTGTAATATACTTGAATATATATCCAACCACTCAGGTCGCATAACGATCTTCTCGAAGATCGCGGTAAGATCCAACGACTATCGTTCGGCGCCACGGTTACATCCAACGGCCATAGTTGTGCGCTAGGGTTACGTGATATCCTCTAGGGTTTTGAGATGGTCAACGGGGTTTTTCATTGTTTCACCACTATTCAACTAACGCATTTTGTACACAAAGTCTATCTAATATTTTCTATAATCCTGTCAATTTTTTGCCAGCTACCGTGTGTGACGCCCCCAAAATCAGACACGTGTACAGTAATCATACACGCAAGGTCCACGATCGAGATTAGGGACTCACGGTGAGATATCACAACACAACTCTACAAATAAAAATAATACAAGTTGTTTAATACAAGACAGGGGCCACGAGGGCTCGAATACAACAGCCCGTGAGCACAAAGTTAACGGAAGCAATAGTATCTGAGTACAGACACAAGAATACAAGGTTGCCTTAAGAAGGCTAGCACAAATAACAACAGATCGAAAAGGCGAGGCCTCCTGCCTGGGAACCTCCAAACTACTCCTGGTCAACGGGGAACTCGACGTCGTAGAAGGCATGAGGGATCTTCATGTTGCGGTGGTCGGCATCGGTGATCTCCTGCTCCTGGACTCCAAGGCTCCAACGTCGACTGCAGCGGTCGATCAGGCAAAACATAAAGGGGGAAATAAAGAAAGGGTGAGTATCTAGCATACCCGCGAGTCTTATGTCCGCTACTAAGCATTTATGTATTTGTATCAAATGGAAAGGGGAGGCTGTATATAGAGGACTGCAAAGTAGAAATCAGAATAAGGGTAAGAAGCTAGGCCTATCGAAGACTAGCATCTTCTGACGAGTCTTGCAGCACAAGAAGAGAACAACCAACAGTTCAATAACATGAATGTAATAACAATGCAGCACAAGTTGCTGCAGCATTGTATAATAGTAAGTTGTAATAATTAATAATAATAATGCCTCCGAGTTCCCTTCCTCGACTTCCCTGCGAGGAAGAAGACTTGGAACCATACAGTTTAATAGTAGTAGTTTGTAGTGGTAAGATCCAGCTTCAGCATAAAGCGTCCTGTTACCGTGGACACGGCTATTCGAATAGATTAAACTCCCTGCAGGGGTGCACAACTGTTCAGCCCGCACGCTCGGATCTCCAGGGTGGCGTACACCTTGTTAGGGAATGCCCCACCGAGGCTATCCAACACATCGCAGTTCATCCTAGGCTCAGCAGAGAGGCCATCCGCCGGACTATATCCTATGCGCCAAGGGGTCTAGGTCCCTCACCCTTGCACGCTCCTGCACGGTGCGAGTCTGGCCGGTGAAGCAAAAGCAAATCCAAACACACCTGCTGCAGCAAATAAGACAACACCGCTTCCCGGCGATCAGGCCGCAGTACTGCTGACGTCTGAAGAGCTTCCGGACGAACTACGACGCGGACGAACACCAACGGGTCTCTCAAGTCATCCGCTGAACCATTTATCATTTTAATTAACCTGCGTGACAACCGTTATCGTTGCCTCGACTTAACTGACCCGCGGTCAACGACAATAGTCAGGACCACCAGTACATCGGTGCCTTCCCTGTCGTCCCACCAAGTCTCTGCGGTTACCAACAAGGTGAACCGACTCCTTACCTTATCTCGCGTGTGCGCTGGGTAGAGCTCGACTTTCGTGTTTTTATAACTCTCGCGAGATACGAGCAGGGGCCAAGCATGCCAGTAACGTCAGTCGTACCCTCCCTGTCGTTCCCGACGCAATACCTCTCGCCGAGCTAGGGGCCTTAGGCGGTGTCTGCATTGTACCGTACCTGTGCAGTTTATAATAAGTAGTACCCGCGTTCACTCCCCTGAGTGATCACGACCCGCTATCTAATCCTAGCTAACAATGCGCAGGGCTCACTTCTGAAATAATGCATAATTATAATAGGCAGCATAGGATAAAGGAAGGTACATCAAGGGGCGACAAAAACAAGCTATGCAATTGAATAGGATTATAACATAGCAGCAGCAGTAACAATGCCTAGTTCAAGAAATGTACGGAAAATATAGGCGATATCTGGGGAAGAGAATGGCTCTGCTTGCCTAGAAGCTCGACAGTAGAGGTACGGTCGTCGACGACGTAGTCGATCACAGGGGCGTCAACAGCGGTCGTCGGGTCTATCGGACAATAAGAGGGGGGGGGGAAGAAACAATAAATACACAACAATAATAGCAATACAAATTCAAGACAAGGAAACGCGTTGTTGGCGGTGTTCTAACGCAGTACAATGTAATATGCTCGGAGAAGGAATTCATCTGGGGATGAAACACCGGCTTCGGGTGATTATCGACAGACAACCCGGAGGGGGAAGGTTCCATGTCCGTAGTGTTAGAGATATTTGAAAGACATGTCGATATTGTATCCGTGATCGTTGATGCATTCCGAACAACTTTTATGTTCAGAACATTTCCATCCAGAAAGTTTTACCGGTACCGGGTTATTACCGGAGGGGGAAAGTCTCGGGTTCGGTATGTTAGAGGGGTGTGGTGGGGGTATGGAGAGCGTATTCGGACTTGCGATATTTTTCTGATTAATTTTCATGAATAAAGTTTTTTCATCTGACTTACGGTTTAAAAGATATTGATTTTCAAAGTTTAAATCAATTTAAAACAATTTCTGAAATTCTTTTTATTATAAAAAAACAATCTTATCCACAAGTAGTTGACTGGTCAAACCTGACAAGTGGGACCTACTGACCAGTGGGTCCCACATGTCAGCCTCACATTTTAATAAAAATCCAAACAATGGGGCCCAGTTGTAAGTGACACAATGACTTAATGATCTGATTAAATCCAAACAAAGAGTTATTTAGTGGCTGGACCCACATGTAAGTGTCACTAGGTTTTTTTTGGTTAATTTAAATTCTAGTTAATTTGAGGGGTGGTATGGGCCCATGTGTCAGTGTCTATACATGGGGGTTTTAGTTAGTTTAATTAACAAGTAAATAAGGAGGTTAGCTAGGGGGTTAGTGGCTAATGAAGACGGACCCACATAACAGTGGGCTAACCCCACAGCCAATCCGCCCGGGGCACGCCGGCGACGAGGAAGCCGCGGCGAGGCCGTTCCGGCGAGGTTGCTGCGGCGAGGGGGGTCAAGCGTGTGAGGGCACGTGCGAGGGTGCCCTAGCGGGCTTGCGCGCGAGGGCTAGCGGGCACGCGGGGGCGCGCCGCCATGGCGCTCCAGCGACGGCTGAGCAGGAGCACGACGAGCAGCGCAACTACGTGTGGTGAGGGCGGATACGTGGCGTGGCCACGCGGAAAGTGTGGTTCGCAGAGAGTGGGGCGCCAGGGCACGACCAGAGCGAGGTGAGCGTGGGCGTGGCTCGGTCGGATGGCGACCACGACGAACACGGATGGCGACCGGAGCGGGGCTACGTGGGGAACAGCGGCCACAACGAAGGGTTCGCAAGGGGGAGAGAGGGGAGGCGTGAGGGAGCTCAGTAGGATGCGGGAGAGGAGCTCGAGGAGGTTGTTTGTGCGGCGGCGGCGACGCAATCGGCGAAATTGCGGAGGCGGCCGTGGTAGAAGATGGGCTCGATTGCGAGCGCACATGGCACCTTGGCTCGTCCCAGTTGATGGAGGCGATGTGGACATCGATGTGGAGCCGCACGGACATGCAGGCCTGGCCTGAGGACCATGGTAGCTGCGTGAGCTCGTCGGAGCGCGCCCATGGCGGCTCTGGTCGAGGTGGGGGAAGACGCTGCCGAGGGGGAAAAGATCCTGCGGTTTTCCACGGGTGCCAGGGGTTGGGTCTTATCCTCCTTGGGGGGGGGGCTGTAGCGACCGAGGGGCGGTGAGTTGGTGCGAGGGAGACGCTGTCCATGGCACTGGCGCCATGGCCGACCCTGCCTGATGAATAGGGAGAGGGAGGGGTAGCAGGTGGGCCTGGTGGGCTTCGCCCTAGGCGACATTTTAATATTTATCCATTTTCTGTTTTCTGTCTCCTCTTTCCTTTGTATCTTTATGTTTGTAATTAGTTTTATAGCATTTATATATTTTTTACAACATGAAACTTGCTCCTAAATTATTGTTGGACCATACTTAAGTGCCACAAATAGATTTGGAGTTTTATAAATTCTTTTGCATTTTTTGTTTTATTAAAAAGCTATTAAATGCCACTATTTTGCTAATGTTTGAAATGTTTAATTTATTTCCTAGCTTAATAAATTCCCATACCCACATGGACATGGTCCACTAAATATTGCGCATTTTATAAAAGTAGTTGCAATATTTTTGGATTAAGTTTTATTTCCACTTGTATCTGGAATTTTTATTTGGTTTGAATTTGAACAAGCTTTGATCAAGGTGATCATCACAAGTTAATCAAGGTGACTTGGCATTAGCACAAGGTGAGTAGCGTGACACTCGGGATGTTACACCGTGCAAGTCAAATAACGACAGCATGCCAAGTCCCAACCTTTTTAGAGGTCATTTAAATTGGTTTTCAAGCGACATCTAAAAAGGATGAGACTTGGTATGCTGTCGTTATTTGACATGCATGGTAGCTGGTAAAAACAAAGAGGGTGATAAAAAAATAGTTGCGCTTCATGTACAAACTAGACCATTCCTTTCGAAGTATCGGAGATTCGATCGGAATCAACCACATTATAAAGACATCGCATTATGTGTTCCACATTAAGCATTCACACTAAGATCCTGAAATTTCAAACGTTTCTGACTTCATTTGACAATTTCAAAGCATTAAATGAATTACTTTTGATCAAAATGGTCTTGAAATTGAAAGCAATTGAAACGACCTCTAAAAAGAACGAGACTTGGCATGCTGTCGTTATTAGACATCATAGTTTTCGGTCCCACGATAGGGAATTACACCTGGTGGATGTACAATGGCTATATTCACCAACCAAAGTTCTATGAGATCATAGTAGAAACGCCGTCTCCATCGACGGCCTTCCCCAGCATGATGAACCCCAAGAGATGTGAATGGAGGCACATAAACTATCAATCCAGTGTACACGTTGTGCAATTGGATGCCTCTATTACCTAGAAGCAAGGTCAACCAATCGCCATTCGCACCAACCCAAGACTATCGTGCAGTTGTGTTGACGCTGGATTGCACCCTAAACGACCACATCACGTGTACCCGCGGCGTTGATGACCCTCAACAGTAGGGGATCGTTTTTAGCATTTTCGATAAATAAGAGTGTCGAACCCAAGGAGGAGGAGAAGGTATTTGTATGTGACTTTGGTAAAGAAATACCTGCCTGAACTGGAAGATAACTTTTTAGGGATTTTTGATATAAGCAACAAAAAAGGTAAAAGCGAGCAAAGTAAAGAGCACTGAGGAGTAACAAGTGGCCCAATCCTTTTTGATAAATCGATAGGCCTAGCAACTGAACTTATAAAGGCTAAAGCGTTCTTGAGGACACACGGGAGAAATAGGCATGTGTTTTCACCATATTCCGTATCGGTACTATATGCCGTGTTGATAAGTGTTGAGTGGGCGGATCTATGCTAGTGCACCCTCTAGACTAAGATAAGTGCACTCTTATGATTAAACACCTTGCAAGCATCCGCAAATACAAGATAGTAATTAAGGAACAAGCCTAACCATAGCAATATAATCGATGATCCATTGTTCCCTTGTGCAAAAGAGTGCGAACTGGGGTTCAGGTTTCTTTCACTCCGGCAACCCACCGTAAGCATCATTTGTACACAATATATTCCCCTAGGTCCTTAATAAGGCGAAGTGTTGAGTGTTCGACTCACACAACACCACTAGAAAAATAACAACACAACTTAAGTATCAAACACCACATATTACTTCAACATCATATGACTACTAACAACTAGACTTCTCCCATGTCCTCAAGAACTAACTTAACTACTCACAAGACATAAAAGAGATCATGATAAGTGGGGATAAATAGATGATAAACAATCTGGACACAATGATAATTCTCCAACAAAACTCAATAGCATTCATCACACGGTAGTAATCAACACCGATAGAGTAGAGAGGATAGATAGTACGGATTACAACACAAGTTTGACTTGTGAGGTGAGATTGGATGAAGATAAAGATGGTTCTGATGTTGGGGATGATGTTGATGATGATCTCGATGGTGCCCGTGACGATGGTGATGACGATGGCGACGATCTCCCCTTCCGGGAGGTGGTCTCCCCGGCGGAATCTGCCCGCCGAAGATGTCTTTTCTCCTCTGTAGGTTTCCGCCATGGAGCGGCGATGGAACTCCGAAAACTCTCTATGTTTTAGGGTTTTTGGTATATGAGCGATATATAGGCCAAAGGGGGGAGCCGGGAGTGGCCCCAGGGGTCCAGACGCCCTCCCGGCGGGCTAGGGTGGGGGCCGCGCCAGGTGGCCTCCTAGGCACCCTATGGCCCCCCCTCTGGCCCCTTTTCGTCGTGTCTTCGTTAATCTTCTGAAAAATGCCCTCCGTTGATTTTCAGGTAATTTGGAGGTATTCTTCATCAGCAACTCAGCGTCCACTTTTTACCGCTGAATCCCGCGTCTGGTGCTTCGGCATCGGAAAGTTGCAAACTGTGTAAAATAAGCCAAAACAACATGAGAACATCATCATAACATGAAATATATCAATGAATAAGATATAGTTACTATATAAAATAGTGATGCATTTTGGACGTATCAACTCCCCCAAGCTTAGACCTCGCTTGTCGCCAAGCGAATGCTGAGCTCGGTAAACCTGTCCACAAGTTTAGATAGTGAAGTGTCAATAAATAAAATACGGACAAGAAGCATCAAGGTTTCTTCATCAAACTAAATCATCCTCAACAACAACCTTAACTCATAAGGCCCTTATGAGAAAGTAATAACAATTATAATCAAAATTAGGGCTGACAAAACTCATCAAATTATGGCAAACATATCCTTGGTCAAAGGACAAACCAATAACTTTCACTTTTGCTCTTTCTATTTATAATGAAACAATTTGAAGATTTTGAAAGAACATGTTATTAGTCAAGAAGTGCAAATGTTAACACAAAGGAAGATGTTTGCTTGGCAAAAGCTTTCGCAAACAACTTAATTATCAAAAGATAATGTCAACAATGATGTGGCATGACAAAACTTAATGCAACATTATATGGATGAATCCTCATCAGCATCAAGTGTCTGTTCTCTTTGGGAAAAGAAGGAAGTAGGAGAACTGACTCAACAAAAAGTAAAGGAAGAACCTTGTTAAATGTAACAACCCAGATTTCACAAAAAATAAAAATTCTGTTTTCGGTGTGAATTGTTTGATTGTCTGATTTGTTGCGGTGTTTGCATCCCCGATTTATCGATCGGCGATTACTTCCCCCCTCTTATCTCGTACCGGACGGATCCCGACCCTTTCCACCCTGACACTCGACCTTCGCGACACCGGGTTTCACCCGAGCACCGTCGCGAAAACCCGCACGAGGCCAGCCATAGCCAACGGAACGAAAACCCCTGTTTAATAAGTAAACGGGATATTTTTATAGCACGGCGTAAAGTGTTCTCGGGAAGATTACAGCGCGAGGTGAACGCCGCCGGCTCGACGCGCTGATCGCGTAGTTTGAAGTTTTACCCGAATCGGAGGTCCTGCGGACCCTCGGCGGTCAGATAAGTAAACATCGCGCGCGCGAGAGAAAAACCGGGGATGTTTTTGCAAATTGCTAGCCACCTAAGCTATATAAAGACCACCACTCCACCACCCCTTTCTAAGGTTCCCCTAAGCCAAAATTGCAGCCACCCCTCCACTTTGCCCCAATCTGCCCCAAAATATCCCCATTTTCGCAACCCTAGCCTTCCCTGCAATCTGGACCGTCGGATCGGCCGATCCAACGGCCCAGATGCACCCTAGCCCTCCACCTACCACCTCTCTTCCTCCTCCAGCCGCGGGCACTCGCCGCCGCCGTGCGCCTCCGGCCAGGACGCCGTCGGCCGCCTCCTTCCTCTCCTCCCCGCGCCTGGCCTCGTTCGCCTCCCTCTTTCCTTCTACCTCTCTTCCCCACGGTAACCTCTCCCTCTCCTCTCTCTATTTACAGGACGCAGTCACCATGGTCGCCATGGCCGAGCTCTCCACAGCTGCCGCCGCAGGTCAGCCATGCCGCCTGAGCCCACCGGCCACCGGATCCGCCTCCTTGCGCCCCTCGTCTCACGCCGCCGCTCCGGTGCACCGGCGAGAGCCGCCACCAGCCGGCCTCCCTCCCTGGGTCAGGGGAAACCGCCAAGCCAGCCGCCGGCCAGGCTGGGCCGGCACCCCTCCCCAGCGGCCCACTGCTCCAACGAGGCCCAGCATGCGCTAGCGGCCCAGCGCCAGCCAGGCCGATGTGAGCCGAGCCCATGGTGGGCTTCTCTTTTTTTCCAGTATTTATCTTTTTCCAATTTTCACTAAGTCTGGAGAAAATTGCTACTGATTCAATTTTTCGAGTAGATTTGTGATCAAACCGTAGCTCGGATCGCGTTGCGCCCAAAAGGAAAATTGTTTAGTTTTGTGTGTACTTCAATTCATATTTTGTGAGCATTTTTATTTGAGTCCATCTTGATGTTGTTAATCTGTGTTGAAGTGGGCACCAGACTGTTAACTGCTGCTAATTTCTGTTAAGTGCTGATGTTGTTATTTTTTGCAAGTTTGATTGATGATTGTGACACATCCTTGAGGCCTATTGCATTGATTCTTTTTGCATACTGTTAAGCATCATGTCTACTTCCATTACATGTATTGCATTGTCATGTTTGCATTCCTGGTCGTAGTTATTTTTAGCACCCAAGTTGCTATGCCACTTTTTTGACAGCCGCCTCTGTTTTTCTCTAAGTCTGTAACTTTCCGATGCCATGTTGCATGCTTAATATCATTTGATCTGTGATGCCTATGAACTTGATTCTTGTTTGTACCTGATCACCATCATGTCTAGTTCATGCCCATATATTGCTATGTCATGTTGCTGCACTTTTGCATGTAGTTTTACCCCTGTTTATACAGCATGATTATAACAGTTTCTGTCATGTTTTCCTGATTTTCACTAAGTCCTTGACCAGTAATGTTTTATAGCATTTTGTGTTGCTTATAACTAGTGAACCATGATGCGTTTTTGCATGATTACTTTTGCCATGCCATGCCTGCCATGTCTAATTTAGTTTCATATCATTTTTGTGCATGTTTACAACCTTTTGCTTGTTTATTTGATGCTCTAAAGTGTGCTTCCTGATGTTGGCAGATTGTGCATGTAACTTGTTTTGCTTATATCTTTTTAACCGTAACTCCGTTTGGAGTGTTCTTTATATGTATATTGATTAGTTTTTCATGTACTTTGTGTTTATGATATTGTTTGTTGTTGTTAACCAACCTAAAATATGGTGTAGGACAGAACAGTACCAAATCCTTTAATTGTCATGCGGCACTTAGTGGAATGCCATGTTTAGCATTCTGCCTCACTTAAATTGACTAGCATAGATATTTTACCTTATGATTTACCTCTTGTCATGTTTGTGTGCTATGCCATGCTTGAGTGAGATGCCATGTTAACAACCTTTGTTGATAACCTGTAGCTAAACAACTTGAACCCACGTAAACGTGCGGTATCGTCGTGTGTGATGAGTACTCCACTTAACCTGTTAGCAACCGCTCTCGACGGTAGGTGCGATGCCTTGTGTTGCCTTCTTGTTGATGCTTGCTCGTGTTTGCCTTGTAGTAATGGAGTGCTTGCTCATTGATTGCTTTCTAGTGTTTAGCCTCTTGTGTGCTTCCGCGGTTACCTTTCGGAGACGATGCGAGCTTGCGATCAACTACACCTTCGGAACCCGACTTATCAACAGGCAAGGACTATACATTACTTACGATCCATTCTATTTCAAGCAGCGGTTTGCATGCTAGTCTAAGATAGGTTCGATGTTTGATCCTACCACATGTTTACAGCCTCTTTCAAACCGATACAGCCATGTCCCCTCCCAGCAAAACTTGTACTGCTATGTTACTATTGCTCGTTGCTCAACCCCTGCTTAGTATGCATGCTTAGGATGCTATGATGTTACCCTGTTACTCCTTGGTTTGGGGCTATCACATTATTATATTGTTTTTGATGATATGATTATTATAATGTTGACTATAGTCGACGAAGGATGGAAGGTCTAGGCTATCCCGCCCCGACGCTTTGTTCCATTCGAGTCACCTAGGAACCGAGTTCCAGGTATTGTGTCTCCTGACGAGCGTGCCTAACCGCGTGTGGGATGCTATTGGGTCCCCTTTTCTTACCTACCTAGCTTCAAACATTTCTAGTGGTGGCCCAAGCTGATTTACCATTTGAAAACATTGTGTGTGTCTGTCGGGTCACTCCTAGCAGATATTCTTTAAAACAACTCGGGCCAGCGGAGACAGAGTTCCTTCGTTGGTCCACACCTGGAAGCTAGGGGGATGCCCACATAGTTTGGGTAGCTAACCCAACCTCGTCCAGACGGTAGAGGCCAATTCGAGAGCGTGACCGCCTTTTGAGTTGGATGTCGACTCACCGGGGGCCACCCGGATTTGTTCGTTTTTAGTTAGAGGGACCTGTCGTACCGGATCTCTCGAAACTAAATCATAAAATGACTGCCTGTGATGGGTAGAAACTGAGAGTGATGGGCGTGCGTGCAGAGCCTTGTAATGGGAAGTTGGTACACCCCTGCAGGGTTAAATCTTTTCGAGAAGCCGTGTCCACGGTTATGGACGACTTGAGACCTACTCCTTGTTCATATACAACAACAACTGAGATAATATTAATAAACTTGATCAATGTGTGTGTGCCTTGACTGCTTCTTCTTCGTCGGGATGCGAAGAGGAGGACAAGGATAGGATAGGAGTTATGCTTGCGTAAGTAAATGATAGCAAGACTTCTTGGAGGCAATTCCTCATCGAATGCTTGGCTTCTTATCTTACTCTCTAGATCGTTAGCCACTTCATAAATGCTAGTGCGGCAACAACCTCACCACTTACCCCATCCTTACCGTAAACTACTAGTTGTCCTAGAATGACGAGTGATGAAGTCATTGCTGGGTCAGTTGACCACTACAGTTGGATGCTGAGTAATTCTGTACTCATGATACTACCCCCAAACTCTTTTCAGGGTTCTTGATCGACATCAGGTATGGTGATTGACGTTTCACGTGGAGACTCTACGACGACTAGTTAGGCGGATCCCGGCGGAGGGCCTGGACCCGTGTGGTTATGGGGATCGATGATTTTCTCTTTGCCAGTAGGCATTTGATTGTAGTCTATACTCAGACATATACCTTCCGCTGATGTATTATATTTAAGGCAGTTGTATGCCGATTGTATGAGATGTTGTATCCTTGTATCTGTAATGTTGTGATATCATGTTGGAAATCCGGGGCATATGGCTATGTCATATGTCGCGGTGGGACCGATATGTGCTTCGTCCCCGGATCTGGATGGAAACATCTAGATCTGGAACAGTACCGCATATCGGTCCTTACATTAAAGGCCAGCATGGAAAACTCATGTTCTATCCTTAAATCAAAGAGAATGAAAATATATTTTGGGAGGTGCATAGTTTGTCAACGAATGCTAATAGATAGCTCAATTACTTCTCAAGATGGACAAGTTTCGAGGAACGACTCCCAAGTGGGGACGATCACATCCCCTTAGTCTCCTTTGTTTATCACTGCCAAAGTTTCTGATTTCTCATAGACCGAGCGTGAAGGAGGTTTTTTTTGTTATATTTTCTTTCAAGCTGGGCGCACTCATGCCAGTTCCTCCTCATATTATGGGTTTGCAGATTAGACATGCAATCCTGGGGTAAAACTTGTCCAACTTAAGAAGATCATGAATTACCTACTACTTCCTCATGAGCTAAACAAGAGGCACAAAACAGAAGATTTTGAACATTTAAGGATAACACATAAATTCTATACTTTTAGGAGTGGTAGGGAAATACAACGAATAGGAAGGTATGGTGGACTCAAATGGAAGGTATTGGTTTCAGGGTATGGATGTGATACGTCCAAAACGTATAATTTCTGCTTGCTCCATGCATGTTTTGTGTGATATTGCTATGATCTAGATACACTTTCATACACTTTTGATCATATTCGGACTAACCTATTAACTCAGTGCACCACAGTGCCAGTTCCTGTTTTCTGCTGTTTTTCTATTTCAGTTTTCCCCCATATAAAAAGTGCTCCAAAAATTCGGGAAAAATCAGATAAAAAATCAGCGTGAAGGAACCTTCCGGAAGAACCTTGGTGGGGCCAGAGGGCCACCACCAGGGGCCCAGGCGCCTTGGTGGCGCGCCCTAGGGCCTGGCCGCGCCAGGGCCTGGACCCCTGGTGGCCCCCCAGGCTGCCCCCCTTCGCCTATATATTCTCCGTCAAAGGAAACTTCCGAAGGCAGAACCCTTTTTCGCGATCTCGCCTATGTTCCGCCGCCACCGCGCTTCCGAGATCGGGAGCACCAGAAGACCCCTTCCAGGCAGCCTGCGGAGGGAGGGCCGACCTCCGGGAGTCTCCTCTCCACCATGGATGCTTCCCGGATGTCTCGTGAGTAGTTTTCCATGGACCATGGGTCCGTGATCAATATCTATGTGATGTTCTCCTCCCCTCTTTGATCTTCATGGTTTAGACCTCGTGAGCTGCCCTACATGATCGAGGCACTTTTGTAATCTTTCTGCTGTTGCTATGCTGAGTTTGATGGGATCTGATGGATTTTGAGATTATGTTCAGATTGTGATTGAGTAATATATTTGGTTCTTATCTCTTATATTTTTGTTCCTAAGTAATTATTGCATGTTCTCCGTTGCTGTTTATTGCTTTGGCCAAGTAGTAGGTAGTAACCCCAAGAGGGAACGTTATGCTTGATTGTGGGTTCATGCCCCCTGATGACTAGCTTGAGTGACAGAAACATGAGTCTAGGGGATGTGCTATTGCCACAAGGGGGAAAACAACGGTGCTTGTAACCGCGGTTGCAAGGATTGTTTACTTTACGCAAAGTGATTTTTAATGCAGTTGTCTGTTGCTTTGGGTTTACACTTTGGGTGGGGATCGCAACTTAATACCAGCGAGATGTTCTGGATAGATATCTCAAGGTGGATGATTAGTAGTAGATGCAGTTGGATTTCGGTCTACTTATTTTTGCGTACTGCCAGTGCTTTTGAGCCTCTTCCTTTCTTTTGTAGCATAGTTAGCATTGCGGTGCGTTCATAATCCTGTCAATTGCCCTTCTGTAATTTGTTCACCTCGCATAGCAGTTTTATCGTCTTTTGGGAGAGAGACATCACTAGTGAACATCACGTATCCCGGTCCATATCCTGATTACTGTTTCCACGCTCATTTACTTTTCTGCTTTTACTTTTAGTTGCTATCATTATCCCTTGTGTTTGATCCTTTGTGAACAACAAGACCGGAGAGATTGACAACCTCTCTGAACTTCGTTGGGAACAAAGTTATTTGTGTCTGTGTGAAGGTCCACGTCAGTTGCGCCGCTGACACCTACTTATCATCTCCGGAGTCCTACTGGAGACAAACCTTGGTATCTTTACTGAGGGAAATTTGCTGCTGTGCTACATCACGCCTTCCACTTGGGGTTTACCAACGAAGGGCGAGAAATCACTGTCATTACCTCGCACATCAAGCCAAATTTCTGGCGCCGTTGCCGGGGACTCCGAGTGCTAAGATAGGGGAGTTGCACACTACCCTTTACCTTTGTTTTTTAGTCTTGTTAGTTTACCTTTCAATTTTTAATTTTGTGTCCCTTATCAAAAATACCAAAAATACCTGTTACCTTGCTTGCTGATGCTATCTTTACCATGGGTGTTGAACCACCCAAATATGGAAGGATGTACATGTTTCACTTGGCTCGTCTTCGATCAATTTGTGCTCGCGCTAAAAACCCAACCGACTTGGTTGATGGAAAATCATTGGATGAGCATGCTCATTACACGCGGCACCGCCTATCACAGAAAGGGAAACACTTATGGGACCAAATACAAACTTCTTATTGCTATGCTGAGTGTTTATGCCACATTTATGATTTTACTTGCTGCTCTAATATAGAGCGTAAACACCTTCCTTTCCAATGTGAGTTTAATAAAAATGAGATCCTATCTTCTTATGCCAAAGGTGTTTATGATTACTTTGATGTTGAAAAGATTGAAGAGTTTGTTTCTTTTAAAGGTGCTTATGAGATTGCTTCTTTGATTGAAAAGTATTACGATACTATTCACAAGTCTGAAAACTTTGTTGTTCTTGCTTATTGCTTTGAGAACTATACTTCCAATGCTTATATTGAGGATTTTAAAAATAGAATGCTTGCTGCCCAAGAAGAGGCTAATGATTGCTATGAAGAGGAATCTTATGATTCCGAGGACTCACTTGATACTTGCTTTGTTGATGGCCATGATGCCACTATGGATGATGCCTACGAAGATGAACTTGCTATAGTTCCGTATGTTAAGCATGAAATTATTGTTGTTGCACCCACACTTGTTTGCCCTATTATCCTTTTGAAATCTCCAACTATTCCGGAGAATTTTGCTCTTATCAAGGCTCAATGTGATGGGTTGCATCTATCTTATCATCCTAAAAACCATGTTGAAAACAATACACGTGTTCTTGTAGGTCATGAACAACATGATTTATGTGATAGTTATATTCTTGATGTTGTTCATGATACTACTGAAAATTATTTTGAGAGAGGGAAGTTTGGTTGTAGAAACTTCCATATTACTAAAACTCCTCTCTTTATGTTGAAAGTTTTGAAGTTGTTCTTGTTCCACCTTCCTATGCATGTCACTTTGTTCTTATTTGATTTATTTTCTTTCAAGATGCCTATGAATAGGAAGTGGGTTAGGCTTAAATGTGTTTCACATTTGCTTCTTGATGCTCTCTTTTGCTTCAATTCTTATTCTCTTGTGAGCATCTTTCATAATCTTTAAGCCTAGCTAATGGCTTTAAAGAAGCGCTTTCGTGAGGCAGCCCGCAACGAATTTAGGTTTTTCTTTTTTGCTTTTTTTGTGTCTTGATGTTTGTTACTACTGTAGCAACATCATTGTATCTTTATTTTTCAGCTTTGTGCCAAGTTATAGCCTCTTATGATAAGGGAAGCAAAAGTTGTGACATGCTGTCCAGAAAACAGATTCTGTCCCTGGACAGAAAAATTTGAATAAAATCACCAGATCATCTTTTTGATCTGAATTTTTTTGAAATAATGCTCTATACAATTGTGAAACTTTCGTATGTCCTGAGTTTTTTGATTTGAGTTGCAGAAGTGTCCCGAAAAAATTCTCTACTACCTGCTGTTCTGTTTTTTACAGATTCTGCCACGTTTTGCCTCTCTTCACTTTTGCAAACTTTAAGCTTGCTTTTTCTTTGAAAAACCTTTTTGGCACTCTTGAGAAACAGTAGCTCTTCAAGAATATCTTTACATCCAGTGGGGAAAAAATTATTTTTAAGTGTACTAACCTCTCTAATCAGCTTATGATGAGTTATGTATGAAGGGAGTTTTCAAGTGTGCGATGGAAGATGATGAAAGAAGATCCAGGAGTGTCAAGCGCTCAAGCTTGGGGATGCCCCCATGCATCCCCAATAAATATTCAAGGAGACTCAAGCGTCTAAGCTTGGGGATGCCCCCGTGCATCCCCTTCTCCATCAACAATCATTAGTTCGTCCTTCGTCTCACTATATTTTTATCACTTCATGCGTTATGTGCTATGCTTGGAGCGTCTCGCTCTTAGGTTTTGTTTTTAGTTTTCTTTAGTTTTCTTGCTGGTCATAATGAGTTAGACCCGGTCTTACTTTGTGTGGGAGAGAAACACGCTCCACTTTCAAAATCTAGAACACATCATAGGATTTTTCCTGCTTATCTTTTTGCTGTTGTGTGTTCTTTATCTTTTCATAGCTGCTGCCATGTTTAGTTTTAGTCTTAGTTTGTCTTTAGCAAGAGCCTTGGCTTTTGTTTAGTCTGTTACTGGAAATCTTTTTAGTTTTCATGTTTATCTTGTTAAAGAGAGTTGGTTGTTGCACTGAGTTGTGTCTTGTCTTGAAAGTAGGTAATTGAGGTTGCTATTTAATTCTAGTAGTAACTTGCAATAGTTTTGAGGTATTGATGTGAGTAATGTCTGAACTTTTGGCGTCAAGCGCTCTAGCCTATTAGTGATAGGTGTCGTATTTTGGGCAATCCGTGTGTATTTTCAAAACCTACAAAACTAGTTGAGAACTCTAGCTACTAGATGGATCACTAATCTTTGGAGGGATCGA
This sequence comes from Bromus sterilis, assembly GCA_950022295.1. Classification (NCBI taxonomy): domain Eukaryota; kingdom Viridiplantae; phylum Streptophyta; class Magnoliopsida; order Poales; family Poaceae; genus Bromus; species Bromus sterilis. The sequence continues at coordinate 88,581,125 of OX465601.1, read as the reverse complement.
ATATTAGAGTACACTCACGTACCATGAGTCGAGGATGCGCAAGGATAACCAAACCCCCATACACTCCTCCTCGGGGTACTTGTCTCTTTGTGAACTTCCTTATTAGATTGAGAGTTACCGATAATAAGTGCATGAGTTCTTCGGACTAATGTAAGTATTGAAAGTTGACACTTCCACCTTCCCATATTTTGCTAGCCTCTCCCGTGCCGTGCATTGCCTTCTTCTCACTCCGAGAGTTGGTGTCCACCTTCGCCGGTACATCCAAACCCTTGGCATGATACGCTCTGTCATCATAAACCTCCTTAAATCTTTCCTCAAAACAGCCACCATACCTACCTATCAAGGCATTTCCATATCCTTTACGAGATATATTGCCATGCAACATCCAACTCTTCATGACTTGATCTTCATGTCATACATGTTCCTGCTGCACTGGCAGCGACATACATTGCATACATCATGATAGTTACATCTTCTTTATGATTTTGAGTACCTTGTAAAGTGTGAAAGATCTCCTTTACCTTCTTGTAAAATAGAGTGTTTCCCTTAAGTGAGGAAAAGATCTCAAAGTGGACACAATAAAATATCCCAAAGAGGACAAATGAGAGTTAAATAGAAAGAGCCATTGAGGCCACCAAAAAATACAAAAAAATAGAAAAACGAGAAAAAGAAATAAAAAGAGAGAAAGCGGCAACACTACTATCGTTTTGAGAGATCCACACTAGTACTCCCTTTATATCCTTGTACTTCATAGAGATGATCATTATGCATATAGCTATGTGGGGACCTTCACACTATAGAACTTGGCTTGCATATTCCAAGGATGAGCCTCCTCAAAAGAGCTCTAGGTGTTCATGAGCGAGCAAGTTAGAGGCACCCCACTAGTTCCATTGGAGATCTTCCTAGCTCGTATGTGCATCCGTTGCATGGCAATCCCTACTCCTCACATCATATCTATCATTTGGCATCTCTTGCCTATGATTGTCCTCATTGATGTGAGCCTTTCTCATCCTTTTTTGTCTTCCTCCTCCGTACTTCTCTCTTTTCCATCCTAAGTGTCAACTCTCGTGCTTACACTCATCCATTGCATGAGTGCTCAAAATATTGAAAAAGGAGTGGATCAAATTGACTTGTACCTGGCTAGTGGTCTTGGGACGAGTCAAGATAAGATTCCAGAAAAAGACCAAGTGTGAAACTTTAGTAGATTGAGTTCTCAACAAATAAATGTTTTTCTCGTATTTCATATCCCCCTTCTTGCACGCAAACACCATTTGGGGACATTCGAGTCACGGACAGCGAGAGCTCTTGCACTTAATGTTCTTTTGTTACTTGTTTCAATGCTAATATAGACTCTTGCATGTTATGACTTGAATTGAATCTCTAACCTTGATTTCTTTACTTTTCAAAGTTCTTATATGGTTGCTAGCATGTCACCACAGAAATTATGCCGTTATCATTTACCTACTCGAGGACGAGCAGGAATTAAGCTTGGGGATGTTGATACGTTCAAAACGTATCTATAATTTCTGCTTGTTCCATGCATGTTTTGTGTGATATTGCTATGATCTAGATACACTTTCATACACTTTTGATGATCTAGATACACTTTCATACACTTTTGATCATATTTGGACTAACCTATTAACTCAGTGAACCACAGTGCCAGTTCTTGTTTTCTGCTGTTTTTCTATTTTAGTTTTCCCCCATATAAAAATTGCTCCAAAAATTCAGAAAAAATCAGATAAAAAAATTAGTGTGAAGGAACCTTACGGAAGAACCTTGGTGGGGCCAGAGGGCCACCACCAGGGGCCCAGGCGCCCTGGTGGTGCGCCCTAGGGCCTGGCCGCACCAGGGGGGGCTCCTTGACCCCTGGTGCCCCCCTGGCTGCCACTTCGCCTATATATTCTCCGTCACGGGAAACTTCCGAAGACAGAACCCTTTTTCGCGATCTCGCCTCTGTTCCGCTGCCGCCGCGCTTCCGAGATCGGGAGCACCAGAAGACCCCTTCCCGACACCCTGCCGGAGGGAGGGCCGACCTCCGGGAGTCTCCTCTCCACCGTGGATGCTTCCCGGATGTCTCGTGAGTAGTTTTGCTTGGACCATGGGTCCGTGATCAGTAGCTATGTGATGTTCTCCTCCCCTCTTTGTTCTTCATGGTTTAGACCTCATGAGCTTCCCCACATGATCGATGCACTTTTGTAATCTTTCTGCTGTTGCTATGCTGAATTTGATGGGATCTGATGGATTATGAGATTATGTTCAGATTGTGATTGAGTAATATATTTGGTTCTTATCTCTTATATTTTTGTTCCTAAGTAATTCTTGCATGTTCTTCGTTGCTGTTTATTGCTTTGGCCAAGTAGTAGGTAGTGACCCCAAGAGGGAACGTTATGCTCGATTGTGGGTTCATTCGGGGCTTTGGGTTTACACTTTGGGTGGGGCTCGCAACTTAATACCAGCGAGATGTTCTGGATAGATATCTCAAGGTGGATGATTAGTAGTAGATGCAGATGGATTTCGGTCTACTTATCTTGGCGTACTGCCCGTGATTTTGAGCCTCTTCCTTTCTTTTTTAGCATAGTTAGCATTGCGGTGCATTCTTAATCCTGTCAATTTCCCTTCTGTAATTTGTTTACCTCGCATAGCAGTTTTATCGTCTTTTGGGAGAGAGACATCACTAGTGAACATCACGTATCCCGGTCCATATCCTCATTACTTTTTCAACGCTCATTTACTTTTCTGCTTTTACTTTCAGTTGTTATCATTATCCCTTGTGTTTGATCCTTTGTGAACAACAAGACCGGAGAGATTGATAACCTCTCTAAACTTCGTTGGGAACAAAGTTATTTGTGTCTGTGTGCAGGCACTACAAGAAATATGTCAACTAGTGACCTTCTGTTAGTGACCTCTGAAAATTTGGTCGTGAATTTGCGACCATTTCAAACCAATTGGTCACCGACTGTTTGGGAAGGTCTAAACTTTAAAACACAACGACCATTTTTGTTTAAAATGTCACATTCTGCTTACACAAATTGTTCATAACGCAAACAACATTTGTCTGCTTCCTAATTTTTTATCTAATTGAGACCAATTTAAATTGTCGTTCATGTTTATTTGGCATAGGTGGAAATAATGAGGCTGCCACCTCAACTGTTTCGTCTATGTGTCAATTTTCGCCTATGTGGCATATATCTGTGTCAATTTTAACCAACCACATAGGCATATATCTGTGTCAATTTAACCAACCACATACTGGTGGGACCCATGTATTGACTTGTTGACCCTGAGTCCAACTACAAAGTATATACAATGACAAGTCGGACCCATAAAAAGATGACATGTGGGCCCTAACCGAACTTACATGTTGACCAAAATAACTAATATTCAAAATAAACAGCAAAATGGAGCAGAGGGTACTCAAACACACGACCTCAAGCTCACATCCTACAACACAAACCATTAGGCCACTTCTTACTTGTTGCCACAATTGCGCGCGCGGCCTCCTTATTGTATAATTCCTAGTGGGTTTGGGCCTTGATGGGTGAGGCCACTATTTCTTCCCTTTTTAATGTTTTTTACTATTCAAGCAGACCGTTAGGCCACGCAGCTAGGCTGGGCCGGCTCGGTCGGTTCTCTATTGTTTTTCTTTAGTTCGGTTTTTCTTTAATAAGTTTTAAATTTGAACTCCAATTTTAACAAAATAAAATTTGGAAAAAAACGTAAAGACATCCTTGGTTATTATAGATTATTAATGAATGTTTTCATCAAAATAAAAATATAAAAAACGGAATGAACCATAAAAAATATATTTATATAGTTTTTTGAATAACTTGATTTTTTTGAATTATTCATTTACATTCAAATGAACCATAAACGGAATGCATGGTTTTAAAATAATTCCATGTTTAAATGCAAATATACACTTAAAAATATTTTGTTTTCCATATAATGACATAGTGCAATATTTTTTGCATTTTTTTTTGAATTTCGTATGCCGATTTGAACACATGGTCAAAACATTGGGCAGAACCGTTCGTAGTTGGCGCTTGAATCTTGAGAAACCCTTGGTGTATCTCTGATAAAATAGGCACTTTAGTACCTAAAAATGATTTTTACAAAAAATCAGGAGCAAGCTACAATGCACCTGTAGTTCAAATTTGAACCGCTTCCAGCTGAATCGGTCGGATTTTGTGTTTTTCAAAAAAGGTGGATAGAAATCTTATCAGAGCGAACCATTTGGTTATTTGTGACTATAACATGGTCTAGTATTTTCAAAAAAATGTAGCTCTTCAATTTTTCACATATAATGATACAATGCGAAGGTTTTCCAATTTTTTGATTTTTTTTTTGAATTTCTTATGCCCGTTCCAAAATACGGTCAAAACGACAGGCATGACCGTTCATAACTAGGGGTTGAATCTTGTAGAACTTTTGGAGTACCTCTGATTAAATAGATAGTTATGTACCTACAAATGATTTTTTGAAAAAATAAAGAGCAAACTATCAAGCAGCTGCAGTTCAAATTTGACCCTCTTCTAGCTGAATCTGCGGAAATTTGTCTTTTTCAGGAGAGGTGTATAAAGATCATTTATCATGCAAACATTTGGTCAAATTTTGATTAAATATGGTCTAGTATTTTTAAAAAATGGAGTGGTTCAAATTCACACCAAATGTTTGGTAGCTTCTTCACAAAACAACCCTACTTTTGGCACTCGGAAAATGAAAAATAGATTTTTCATACAACGAAAATGAAAACTTTCTTTGGAAAACTTGTTGCCCATTTCAATATGCACCAATTTGCACAAAATGAGATCATTTGAGAAAACTATCATTTGAAACTAGCACTAACATTGGTCATCTGGCTTGAAAGGCATGAACCTTCACACTCGATAGCTCATTTTGAGAAGATTTTTTTAAGATATTTGCATTATTCCAAGTTTGTTGGTTTTTATGGTTACTAGGACATAAATGAGGATGCAGCGCAAAGGTTTTTGATTTTTTTTTGATTTTGTTTTGAATTTTAAATGCCCATTTCAAAATGCGGTCAAAACGACGCGCATGACCGGTGATAGCTAGCGGTGGAATCTTGGAAAACTCTTGGTGGATCTCTTATTAAATGACTACTTGTGTACCAAGAAATGATTTTTTGAAAAAATAAAGAGCAAACTATCAAACAACTGCAGTTCAAATATGACCCGCTTCCAGCTGAATCTGCGGAAATTTGTCTTTTTCACGAGAGGTGTATAAAAATTATTTATCATGCACACATTTGGTCAAATTTTAATTAATTATGGTCTAGTATTTTTAAAAAATGGAGTGGTTCAAATTCACACCAAATATTTGGTAGCTTCTTCACAAAACAACCCTACTTTTGGCACTCGGAAAATGAAAAATGGATTTTTCATACAACGAAAATGAAAACTTTCTTTGGCAAACTTGTTGCCCATTTCAATATGCACCAATTTGCACAAAATGAGATCATTTGAGAAAACTATCATTTGAAACTAGCACTAACATCGGTCATCTGGCTTGAAAGCCATGAACCTTCACACTCGATAGCTCATTTTGAGAAGATTTTTTTAAGATATTTGCAGTATTTCAAGTTTGTTGGTTTTTATGGTTACTAGGACATAAATGAGGATGCAGCGCGATGGTTTTTGATTTTTTTTGATTTTTTTTTGAATTTTAAATGCCCATTTCAAAATGCGGTCAAAACGGCGCGCATGACCGATGATAGCTAGCGGTGGAATCTTGGAAAACTCTTGGTGGATCTATTATTAAATGACTACTTGTGTACCAAGAATGATTTTTTGAAAAAATAAAGAGCAAACTATCAAGCAGCTGCAGTTCAAATTTGACCCGCTTCCAACTGAATCTGCGGAAATTTGTCTTTTTTAGGAGAGGTGGATAAAATCGTTTATCATGCAAAAATTTGGTCCATTATTAATAAAATATGGTCTAGTATTTTACAAAAATGGTGTGGTTCAAATTCATACCAAATATTTGGTAGCTTCTTCACAAAACAACCCTACTTTTGGCACTCAAAAAATGAAAAATGGATTTTTCGTACAACGGAAATGAAAACTTTCTTTGGCAAACTTGTTGCCCAATTCGTAAAAATAGTTTCTCATGACAATATACACATCTATGCAAAATATGAGATCATTTAAAATTTTCCAACACCTTATTTTTAATCAATTTCAATCAATATAAGTGGTTACACATATACTCTGTTCTAATTGGTCCATAGCAGATCACGCGGATCATGCATCCAATACAGTTGGATATTACTGGATCCAACGGCAGCCCTCACCCACTCTCCTTCTCAGATCCCCACCCGCAGCCCAACTACCGAAACCCTAAGTCAGATACCCTCGACCCGTCCTTCCATCGCACTCCTCCTCCCTCATCCCCATCTCCTCGCCGCCGCCACCTCCTCCCCGTCCCCGACCTCCTTCCGCGACGCGTCCTGCAGCGGCGCCCACCGCATCGCCTATCGGTCGCCTTCGCGGGTGGCTGCGTCCGCGGCGGCCTCGTCGTTCCCAGAGGCCGCGGCGCCCCTCAAGGCTGAGATGGCGACCCAGATCCACCCACCCACCCCACACCTCCCTCCATCGCTCCCGCCGCCGGCAGGCTTAGCCAAGGGCTCCGCCGCCGGAGAGGTAAGGCGACGGCGAGATGCTAACCAAGTTCGAGACAAGAAGCAACCGGGTCAATGGGTTCGCATTCCACCCGCGTCGCCCATGGATCCTCGCCAGCCTCCACAGCGGGTTGTCCAGATGTGGGACTACCTCATGGGAACCCTCCTCGACCGCTTCGACGAGCACGACGAACCCGTCTGCGGCGTCCACTTCCACAATACCCAGCCCCTCTTCGTATCCGGAGGTACCTTACTTCCGTACGAGCGCAGAGATCTCCCCTTATCCGCGCCTCATCTCCACTCCCCTGGATCTGGCCTAGTTACTACCCACTGCTGCTTCAATCAGATTGCACAACAGTTACGCTTCCGGATGCTGTTCACTACATGTTCTACTCAAGCCTTTAGGTGTGTAGAATAATTTCAGGCAGATGTTGTGCTGTTAGGTTGTGCAAGTGTGATTTGAAATCTAAAATTGTGCATTGTAGAGTATAATGTGCTAAATGTGACCTCTATTTACATGTTCCTGTCATTTGTAGTTGTTCTACTTTCACTGTGTGAGACCTTTGTGCATTGATTCAGATTCTGGCATTCTTGTGGTCGGGTTCTATCACTGGAACTTCTAAGTTGTAGAATTACTACTATTTTATTCCTATGCTATGCTTAAGGATGTTTTAGGATGTAACTAGTGTCGTTGTTGGTTCATGGTGCACTAGATCATAAACTACTGTTAATACTCTGCTCTGTATAATTATACTTGATGGTTCTATGTTGTATAGTTCATTCAGTTTGTATAAAAGCATTAATGAAATCTACTATTAATCATGTATGGGATCTAGCTCTAGTTCTATTCCTGTTATGTGTTCGCACAATTTTGTTTGATTGAGTTTTGTTTGCATTTTTGTTCGACTACAGCAAATCATAATTGAACTCATTTTGTGCAGCAGCAGAGGCTCACCAGCAGAGTCAGGCTCATGGAGCAGCAGAGGCAGAGTTGGGAGCGGAAGCAACACAACTGCAATCTGGCCTTCGTTCATCTTTTGTTGCGAGCTCTAGGAAGTTGGAAGAAAGATAGTTCTAGATCACTTGAGATAGTTATGCTTGATAGCTAGTAGTTTAGTCTTAGTGGATGGATACCCGACGTGAACTATGATTCAATGTGAACCTGATGTGAACTATGTTCAATTGTAATGTGCCAAGTTTGGCGTTTTGCTCTATTGAAGTAAACCTGACCTGGTGGAGTATTACTTTTATTTTCTGTCTGTTAAATATTTATTTATTTATTTGAAAATTAAAATCTGAAGAATATTGCCTTGACAATTGGGATCCACTTACCAGAACCTGACAATTGGGACCCACCTCGCTAGTGGAGCAAAAAAAAGAAAATTATAGCCGTTTGGTGAAAAAGGCCACATTCCAAAAAATAAAAGGCTGAATTATTGGAATTGGCCCATTTAACTAATCAGATCTGAAAGGAAAAATATATATTAAATGGGCTAAATTGATGGGCTAGGCCCATATAGATGGTTTAATTGGACCAGGCTGATTTTGCCACATCAGCTTGCCATGTTGGATCTGACGTGGCCTGGCCAATAAGCCAATGACCAAACCAATTGGTCACAACATCTATGACCTTTGGTTTGGTCACAATCATCTATGACCATTTCAGAAGAAAAGGTCACATTGTCCGCTTTGCGACCCTCAGCTTTTGACCAACTGATTTTGGTCACAAAAAGGTCACAAATGTAGAACAGTGACCTTTCAGTGACCAATAGGTAGGGTCACAAGTTAGCATATTTCTTGTAGTGAGGTCCGCGTCAGTTGCGCCGCTGACACCTACTTATCATCTCCGGAGTCCTACTAGAGACAAACCTTGGTATCTTTACTGAGGGAAACTTGCTGCTGTGCTACATCACGCCTTCCACTTGGGGTTTACGAACGAAGGGTGAGAAATCACTATCATTACCTCGCACATCAGGATGCACAAGCAGAAATATGCTAGGCAAAGAGTTTGGCTAGAAAAGGCTTTGAGAGAACATAGAATTGATGCTAACTTAGATGCAAAACATATGAAGCATAAACATTAAGGTAAGCATAACACATCAAGTTGTGTTCCTTGTCAACATAACACTTCAAGCATAATAACATAAAGGTTTTGGCTATGTCGCTACTTGAGAAAACATGCATGTTGTCAAGACCAAAGCTATGTTTTCCAAAAATAAATAAAGTTTTCAAAGCCATACCTGATATAAGGTCAATACTCCCCATAAGAACATCATCTAAGATTGATTGCATGAAGAGAATACCGAGTGCAGCGAAGGAACCAATAGACTTCTCATTAATATTCCATCAAAGACGACTCCACACTCACGGATACAACCTCTCCACAGAAGGAGTGATAGACCTCAATGCAAACACCTATTTCATATAATAACTTCCCTAGACATGATACGACTCTACTTGACTCTAAAAGGCTAAGATAAAGATAAAGATACCGGGCACTCCCCCAAGCTTGGAACAAGATGAGGGGGTGCCATTACCCAAGGAGATTTACTCATTAATTATTGTTGTGGTTGTTTCTTCAAATCCCTGATGACACGGCGAAGGGTTCGGTTTTCTGACTTGAAGACTTCCACTTGTACTTTTAGTACACGGAAATCTTCACAGAGTTGGTTGGTTATGCGGTAAGCCTCGGAGATGGTGGAAAGCGTACGTTGATCTTCAAGTGAAGTGGGAGGCCCTGAAAGTTTAAGATAAAGATCATATTGAGGTTGGACACATCCCACCATGATGGGATTGCTTGGAACTCCTTGTTGCTGAGATGTAATAATCTTGACTTCCTCTCTCACGGAGCGCTCCATCTCCGCTTGCCTTGCAGCGGTTTCTTCTTCTGTAGCCCACTCAATGTGCTTCCCTTGATTGAGATCCTTCTGGACTTGACGTAAACGCCATCCCAAGAAGTCCTCTACGCTCGAGCCACAAGAAGACATCTCTAAAAAAAACTTTTTGTCCTGGCAGAAATATCTCGAAAATAAAATACGGGAAATCGAGAGATATGGTGTCGGGGCTATCCGGGCAAATATATAGAAAGAATTTCTGCAAAAATAGGAAGGGAACGAGCCAAAGTGGAGTCGGAGACGGGCTCCGGGGTGCCCAAGCGGCCTCCCGGCGCGGCCAGAAGGTAGGCTATGCCAGGGGGCGCCTGCCCCCCTAGAACTCCTCTCCGGCTCCAATCAGGCTCTAATTTTCTATATTTTGAAAAAACGCGTAATCTGGAACTTTTATGGAGGTTTAGCGATGTTTCCTTACCGTAATACATACCTTTTCTTATTCTGCTTATGCTGGTGTCTGAAACGGGGCTGCAACATAATCTTCATGAGTTGTTGTGTGTATTATATTTACATCAACATTGACGGGGTCCCCCGCCATGTAATGCTTGAGTCTTTGCCCATTCACAAATTGAGGTTTGCTACCATCAAAATTATTAATTTTGATTGCACCCGACTGGTAGACTTCTTTGATATGAAATGGCCCTTCCCATCTGGAAAGTAATGTACCTGGAGAAAACCTAAAACAGGACCTAAACAACAAAACTTTATCACCAACATTAAATTCACGTTTCAGAATCCTTCTATCATGCCACCTATTTACCTTTTCCTTGAACATTTTAGCGCTCTCGTAAGCTTCACTTCTCCACTCATCTAGAGAAGTCAAGTTCATGAGACGCTTTTCATCGGCTAACTTCGGGTCAGCATTAAGCTCTCTAACAACCTAGAAAGCTTTATGTTCTAATTCCAATGGCAAATGGCAAGCCTTGCCATAGACCATCTTATAAGGGGACATGCCCATGGGGTTTTTGTAAGCAGTTCTATACGCCCACAAATCATCTCCTAATTTCTTTGACCAGTCTTTTCTAGAACTGTTGACTGTCTTTTGCAAGATCAACTTGATCTCTCTATGGGTGAGCTCAACTTGCCCACTAGTTTGAGGATGGTACGGTGAAGCAATCCTATGATTGTAATCGTACTTTGCTACAACTTTTCTAAAATCTCCATGCGTGAAGTTTGACCCTCCATCTGTCATAAGATACCTAGGTACGCCAAACCTAGGGAAAATTACATCTTTGAGCATTTTCAAAGATGTCTTGTGATCAGCACTCTCAGTGGGGATTGCTTCAACCCACTTTGTAACATAATCAACGGCTACTAAAATGTGAGTGTACTTGTTGAAGGGAGGAAAAGGACCCATAAAATCAAAACCCCAGCAATCAAAAGGCTCAATCACTAGTGAGTAATTCATAGGCATCTCATTCCTCCTACTAATATTACCAACTCTCTGACACTTATCACAAGATAAAACATAATTTCTAGAATCTTTCAAGATAGTAGGCCAATAAAAACCTGATTGGAGAACCTTATGTGCGGTCCTCTCACCGGCGTGATGTCCTCCATAGGGACTATCGTGACATTGCTGGAGAATGTCCTTCTGCTCATGTTCCAGTATGTATCTTCTCACGATCCCGTCAGGACCTTCTTTGAAAAGATGAGGGTCATCCCAAAAGTAGTGCCACAAATCATGGAAGAACTGCTTCCTCTGCTGAAATGTTAAACCTGGAGGCAAATACTTTGCAACGATAAAATTAGCATAATCTACAAACCAAGGATCGGAGAGAGATTGTAATTTTACAACGACAAGTTATTCATCTGGAAAACTGTCGTTGAGTGGGATGGGGTCATGCAGTATATCTTCCATCCTTGAAAGATTCTCCGCCACCGGATTTTCTGCTCCTTTTCTATCAACAATCTGTAAGTCGAATTCTTGAAGAAGGAGTACCCATCTGATTAGTCTTGGTTTGGCATCCTTCTTCGCCATAAGGTACTTAAGAGCAGCATGGTCAATATGAATAATAACTTTAGAATCAACAATATAAGGTCTAAATTTATCACAATCAAACGCTACTGCTAAGAATTCCTTCTCAGTAGTAGCATAATTCTTTTGAGCACTATCAAGGGTCTTGCTAGAATAATGTATAACATTCAATTTCTTATCAATCCTTTGTCCTAACAAAGCTCCAACAGCAAAATCACTAGCATCACACATAATTTCAAAGGGCTATTTCCAGTCAGGTGGTTGTACTATAGGAGCGGTTATCAAAGCTTTCTTAAGAACTTCGAAAGCCTCCTTACAATCTTCATCAAATACAAAAGGAACATCCTTTTGGAGAAGATTAGTAAGGGGTCTCGAGGTCTTAGAAAAGTCTTCGATAAATCTTCTATAGAAACCAGCATGACCGAGGAAACTATGAATACCTTTAATGTCCCTTGGATAGGGCTTCCTTTCAATAGCTTCAATCTTCGCCTTGTCCACTTCAATTCCCCTCTCAGAAATATTGTGACCAAGCACGATCCATTCATTAACCATGAATTGACATTTTTCCCAATTTAGAACTAAGTTTGTTTCCTCGCATCTCTGCAAAACTTTAGTAAGATTGTGGATAAAGTGGTCAAAGGAAGTTCCATAGACGGAAAAATCGTCCATGAAGACTTCCACAATCTCCACACAGAAACCATGAAAAATTGCAGGCATACATCTCTGAAAAGTAGGAGGCCCATTGCATAAACCAAAAGGCATACGCCTGTAAGCATAAGTACCGTAGGGACACGTGAAGGTGGACTGCTCTTGATCAGCGGTGTTAACATGAATTTGAGAGAAGCCAGAGTACCCATCAAGATAGCAAAAGTGGGTGTTTTTAGACAACCTCTCTAGCATCTGATCAATAAAGGGAAGTGGGTAGTGATCCTTCCTGGTTGCCTTGTTCAACTTCTTGTAATCAATACACATTCTATATACAATAACAACTCTTTGAGGTATTAGTTCGTTTTTATCATTAGGAACAACAGTCATACCTCCTTTCTTAGGAACACAATGAACTAGACTTGCCCACCTACTATCAGCTATAGGATAGATGATACATGCGGCTAGAAGTTTGAGAATCTCTGTCCTAACCACGTCCTTCATCCTTGGGTTCAGCCGTCGTTGATGATCAACAACTGGCTTAGCATCGGGCTCGAGATTGATAGTGTGTTGGCAAATCGATGGACTACTCCCCTTAAGGTCATCAAGGGTATAGCCCAAGGCACCACGGTGTCTGTGGAGTGTCTCCAATAATCGCTCTTCTTCAAATCCTGAAAGGTTAGCATTGATAATGACAGGATATATTTTCTTTTCATCTAAATAGGCGTACTTGAGCGTATCGGGCAGTGGATTGAGGTCAAACACCGAGTCTTATTTTGGTTGTGCTAGGATTCCTAAAGTCTCAAACGGAAGGTTGTGCTTCAGGATAGCAGTTTGTCTTGTGAATATTTCGTCTAACTCACTTCTTTCCTGCATATGCATGTCATTCTCGTGGTCTTCCATATATTGATGCAAAGGATCATTAGGAGGAATAGCAATAGAAGCAATATTTTCAATAATTTTATCATCACTAAGTAAATCAGTACCACGAGGTTGCTTGGAGAATTTAGAAAAGTTAAATTCATAGGGATCACCACTGAATTCAACAGAGACTTTACCTTTCTTACAGTCTATAACAGCTCCACAAGTGTTGAGGAAAGGTCTACCAAAGATAATAGGGCAAAAACTATCTTGCACTAAACCAAGTACGAGAAAGTCAGTAGGATACTTTACCTTTCCACATAGAACTTCAACATCTCTCAAAATTTCGATGGGAGAGATAGTTTATTTGTTTGCTAGATAAATAGTAGCATCGATCTCTTCAAGTTCATAGGGGGAAATCTCACCCATGATCTCCTGATAGAGTAAATAAGGAATAGCGCTAGCACTGGATCCTAGATCGCAGAGCCCGTAATAGTTGTGATCTCCTATCTTGATAGATACAACTGGTGTACCTGAAATTGGACTCTTATTCTTGGCTGTGAAATTGTTAGTTGAAACGGCACAAAAACTTATCTTGGAATCTGAAATATCATTAGTGACTAAATCTTTAATCGCCTCAACTTGAGGATCGACCTTGATCAGGTCCTCAGGTTCGTCGGTTCTTCTCTCACTCTTATTCATTATGCCTGTCACAAAAGAGTGCTCCCTCATCCTTGTAGGAAAAGGGGGCTTTTCATAGAAAACTGCAGGCCGAATAGGGTCAACAACATTTATATCAACATGTAATTCTTTAGAAGGTTTATGATACTGAGCCTTCTCTTCTTTCGAAGAGTCAATGTGAGAGGCAAAGTTCTTGAAAAAATCAATCATGAGCTGGGAATCAAGACCAATCTTAGAACAAAAGGTATTAAAGTAATCAATTTTCACATAGCTCTCCATGTAATCATGCTCATAATTTATAGTGGGTTCAATACCTTTATCAATTTCCCAGTCTTCAGTATTCTTCTGGATTCTCTCGATGAGATCCCACTTTTCTTCAATGCTTTTTGTTTGGAATGCCCCGCTAGAGGAGGCATCCAACATCTCCTTATCTTCACGGGAAAGCCTGGCATAATTTTTTTTAATTATAATATCTTTGGGGAGTTCATGAATAGGACATTTGAACATTAGGGATTTAAGTCTCCCCCAAGCTTGAGCGATGCTCTCTCCGTCGCGAGACCAAAAGTTGTAAATGTAATTCCTGTCTCGATGAATTTCATGAAGAGGGTAAAAATTTGTATAAAAGAGAGACATAATATCTTTCCAACTAAGTAGATGTGAGTTATCAAGGAGCTTATACCAATCTGAAGCTTTACCTATAAGTGATACGGAGAATAATTTCTTCATGAAGAACTCCAGTGACACCCCTGCAAGCTTAAATAATTAACATAGTTGTGATAAATATAGCAAGTGTTCACCTGGATGTCTATCTCCAGCATAACGATTAGCTAAGACATGATTGATAATACCAGATGGTATTTTGTAAGGCACAATTTCAGTAGGGGTAAGAGTGACCACCACATTTGTGGGGCATTTCCCCAAAAAACAACGATCCAAGAGTAGAGGTGTCCATAAGGACAAAAGCAGCAACGGCAAAAAAGAAACAGAAATATAAAAAACTTCCTTACCAGCTTCACTTACTAATAGCGCTACGCTCCCCGGCATCGGTGCCAGAAAACATTACTTGATGACCCTCAACTGTAGGGGGTCATTTGTAACATTTTCGATAAATAAGAGTGTCAAACCCAACAAGGAGCAGAAGGTATTGGTAAGTGACTTTGGTAAAGAAATAGCTACATGAACTGAAAGATAACTTTTTAGGTATTTTTGATATAAGCAACAAAAAAGGTAAAGCGAGCAAAGTAAAGAGCACTGAGGAGTAACAAGTGGCCCAATCCTTTTTGAGCAAAGGATAGGCCTAGCAATTGAACTTATAAATGCTAAAGCGTTCTTGAGGACACACGGGAGAAATAGTCATGCGTTTTTGCCATATTCCGTATCGGTACTATATGCCGTGTTGATAAGTGTTGAGTGGGTGGATCTATGCTAGTGCACCCTCTAGACTAAGATAAGTGCACTCTTATGATTAAACACCTTGCAAGAATCCGCAAATACAAGATAATAATTAAGGCAAAAGCCTAACCATAGCAATATGATCGATGATCCATTGTTCCCTTGTGCAAAAGAGTGCGAACTAGGGTTCAGGTTTCTGTCACTCCGGCAACCCACCATAAGCATCCTTTGTACACAATGTATTCCCCTAAGTCCTTAATAAGGCGAAGTGTTGAGTGTTCGAATCACACAACACCACTAGAAAAATAACAACACAACTTAAGTATCAAAGAACACATATTACTTCAACATCATATGAATACTAACAACTAGACTTCTCCCATGTCCTCAAGAACTAAAGTAACTACTCACAAGACATAAAAGAGATCATGATCAGTGGGGATAAATAGATGATAAAAAATATGGACACAATGATAATTCTCCAACAAAACTCAATAGCATTCATCACACGGTAGTAATCAACACCGGTAGAGTAAAGAGGATAGATAGTACGGATTACAACACAAGTTGGACTTGTGAGATGAGATTGGATGAAGATGTAGATGGTGCTGTTGTTGGGGATGATGTTGATGATGATCTCGATGATTCCCGTGAATATGGTGATGACTATGGCGACGATCTCCCCTTCCGGGAGGTGGTCTCCCGGGCGGAATCTGCCCGCCGGAGATGTCTTTTCTCCTCTGTAGGTTTTCGCACAGTGGGGGGCCAACCGAAAGCGCGATACACAAGACAATTCGGTTAGATCTTTCTTAACAAGACACCCCAAGTCCTCGGGAGGGACCCCGTCAGAGAACTCGGCGACGATTTTCTGCCCTAGGTCGTCCTAGACGCCCCCGGAGCTTCGCGATTCGTGTTCCTACAAGAACAAGAGTAGACGAAGAACAAGAAGAAAGAACACGGTAGATTAGATGTAAAGGTAGGGTTTGTTGTGTTTTGCGATTATGTGTTGTTTAAATCGGCCGTCACCTCATCTATTTATGATGGGGTTGGACTTCCCTTGAAAGAAAAGGACTCAAATTCTCGTCCAAATCATCAAATTCCAAGCCAAACTCGGATGCACAACGCGGGGGGGGGGGGACGTTCAGACTCTATCCCGGGCGGGCCGGACTGCAGGGTCGGCCGGTGTGACTTCAAGGTCGTACGGTCCGAGGTATGGCAAAAATCCTTCTGTAATCGTGGTCCTCAAGTCGGACCGTCCGACGTGGGCCAAAATTCTTCTGTAAAGGGAGGTCTTATTCCGGATGGTCCCACCTGGTTTTTCAGTGCTGTACTGTTTTGGCCTTCACTTTATCATACGAACTCGGATTTGGACGTTTCAAATATCAAAATCTACGGGTTCGACGAGGTGAAGCCACCCCATGTGGAAGATGTTCCCATTTGACGATGTCTTGAATACCTTATTGGCAGAATAGTACTTCGAATGACATGATCTTATCACTTCCAACATAGTTTTGGCCTCCAAGCTGGAATGGGATGGTGATTACTCGAACTACAAAGATGTTCATATCGAGGATACCAAACTTTTTCATGTAGAACACTTTTTCATTTGAAGCCATCTTGTATATGAAAATTGTCGTGCCAAAAACTAGTGACAACACATGCCCCCCTGTTTTTCGGCAAAACTTGTGTGCCGAAATATAATTTGCACCATGTTTATTCAAAGGATGATGTCAACACTCCATCGGCCATGAATTTTCTAAGGGAACTAATTACTTATCGGCCATGTGCATGCTCAGGATGATGAGTATGTACTCTGAAGCCGATTACCACCAATCGGTTTTGGAGATATGGGTATCAATCTGTTCCTTGTAGCACAAAGGAAATCAAACTCCCATAGATCACGTCCTTATAAGACAATAAGATCGGGATGATTCCAATCTGTAGACGCATCGGCCAAAGCAACACAAGCCGAGTTGTCAGCATGAATAACTTCCACTTCGTCTTCGACCCATTGTATCAAGAATTGGTGCATGGTGGACGGCCCACATTGATTAGCATGAACCCAATCACGGCCTAATATGACATTATAGTTACCTTGAACCTCGACGACAAAGAATGTGGTGGCCAAAGTCTTGCTTCCCACAGTGAGTTCCATACACATTACGCCTTTGGCCTTTGTCTTTTCTTTACCCTCAAATCCATTAAGCACCATGTTGGTCTTGATCAATCCATCATCATGTAATGCCAACCTTTTGAACACCGTTTAGGGCATAAGATGTATCACAACACCACCATCAACTAGCATCTTTGCAACCGGTGACCCATTAGTGTGACCTTTAAGGTATAACGACTTCAAGTGTTTCACCGACTCTTTTGGCTTCTCAAATATAGCATTCCTAGGGCCGAGATCTAGCTGAGCCATATCTTGTTCATCTAAAACACGAAATTCAGCGGGAAAGTAATATACCATATTCATATCCATACCTCCCCGAATTGGCACATGTTCATTATCCTTGATCTTATCTTCCTCCTCATTCATATCCACCGGCTCTGATATATCTTCAAGTGAAGGGGAAGCGGTAAGTGATGTGGAAGATACAATGGCAATTGCATCTTCCTATCCTGGTGGTGTGGATGTTGCTGTAGTAAAGGCACATGCGCCTTCCTAATGTTTGGGCCTCCATATCTTTGCACTGGTGCCATAGGCCGAATTTTCTTAACTAATTTGTCCCTTTGCTTCTCTGCCTCCTGCCCCCCTTCTCATAGTTTCTTAAGCGGTGCAATCTCCTTTTGTGCGTCTTGGTCAAACCGTGAGGGCACCATGGAGGTTGGGTATATTTAGAATACCTTGGCTTGTTATTTCTCGTACTAACTTCATGATCATTGTCCATGGGACCCTGCGTAAGAGCAATCACATATGTACTCGGAGCAGCAATACCACTCGGAACAGTAACTACACCACTACTCCTAATAGCCGAAATACCATGATTCGACTCTTCAGCACTTGGTTTCTTGGCGCGCCATATTTTCTTGTTGGTCTCCTTTGAATAATCTTGCGCTGGCTGGTTGCCACCATTGCTCATGTGGCCTTGTGTAGAGCAAGGGAACCTGTCCATAGAAGACCTCCTAGGTGCTGAAGAACCTCGATGAGAAGCGTAGAGAGCCATTAGGGGTCGCCCCACCTCTTCTTTGATCCGCCCGAGTGGTATGGCACATGGGAGGTGGCGCCATCCATGGTGTTGGCTCCCAGTCTCCATATGGCCTTGCATTACGCTGATACTCCTGCTCGTGAGGCGATCTCGAGCGCTTTGAATTTGATGGCCGGTTAGAGCTAAAACCAGCTGCTTTGTCGGCATACTTGGCAAGTAGCATATAAAAGGTTGGCTTTATTTTCTAGCGTTGCACCTTATCCTTATTCCACTTGCCTATCTCTGGACTTTTGGGCTTGATGAATTTAGTGCGAGCATTATATTTAGATTGCCCCCCGAGTGACTCGAAGGATCTTGGCCGAGTAACTTGCGACTCGGGGCTGCCCAACAGAGTGGTGTGTAAGTCGGGGCTGCCTCCTGGCCGAGTAACAGATAACTCGGTCCTTGATTGATGCGCCATGCTAGTACCATTAGAATTCCGGATGGTGATCTTGATTATTTCTCCTCCACCAGGTTGCTTGTCAATTGTCACTTGCCTCCCCGAGCTCTTGCCACTATCCTTCTTCTCTCTGGACTCACCAATGACTACATTTTCTTTGTTAGCTAATTTGGCGTTGTCCGGCCGAATCAACACCTTTTTTCCTTCCAAGTCGATGGTGTTCACCAGGAAGGGTTGCTTTTCAACCTGCATCTCAGAAAAACTCAATCGTCCTTCATTAATGGCCGATTGTATATGTCTCCGGAAAACGCCGTTTTAGTAGCATGATAGAAAGAATTGTGATATTTACAATAAGAACGCCGTTTTAGCTATTCAAACGGCGGTAAAGTGTGAGATATTCTAATCATTTTATCTTGTAACAAAGCATCAAATATCCTATCACACTTGGCTATGTCAAAGGTAAGCTTCATGTCCTCATCACGATTCTTGTGAATCGGCTTAAGAGCATTGCACGAGTAAGGTTTGGCCTTTGAGGACCAAACAAACTCAGTGGTATATACATCAACCTCATCGTCCGAGTCATCATCATTGTAGTCAACCATATGCATTCAAGGACGGCCGGTTGTTGATTTATGAACCTCTTTAACTCGGATCTCTTGGGCCAAAGCTTTCTGCAAAACTTGGTTAATATTTAAGAACTCATAACTTTCTAGCCTCTCTTTGATGTGGGATTTCAAACCATTAAGAACCAAGTCTGCTAAATCTCTCTCAGTTATCACTAAGCTACAACATCGGTTTTTTACATCTCTAAATCTTTTGACATAATCGGTGACCGATTAATCATGTTTTTTCCTAACCGATGTAAGATGTGATAATTTAAGCTCATTTTCGCCACTATAAAAATGATCATGAAATTTCTGTTCTAATTGTGACCACAAAACAATAGAGCCATGTGGCAAAGCAGCAAACCAAGAAAAGGCGGTGCCGGTTAAAGATATGGGAAATAGACACACTTTGAATTCTTCTATGGAATCGGCCTCACCCAACTGTGCTAAGTACTGACTAACATGCTCCCGAGTTGTTTTTGTGCCCTCTCCACTAAATTTAACAAAATCAGGAACCTTATAACCTTGAGGGTGCAACTTGTGCTATGGGCGCCTCACTATAGTTCGGCGGAAGACAAAATGTGCCTGCCCCTATAGGTGATGTGATAAAGTAATTCGACATTGGCACCGAATCGGTTGAACTCGGAATAGGGTTAGGGTAGGTAGGTGAAGTCACAAGTTGATTGGTTTGGCTGGGATAAGAATTCATTGGCATATTATAATACTGTTGCATAGGAGGTGCTGAAATAGGCAAGGTTGGATTAATTTTTTATGGGCTAACAACAGTACCACTAGATGATGGGGGCATATTTTTTGTGCACTGCTATTTGCTAGGAACGCATTATACATCATATTATTGCCCATGCTAACCAAACACTCAATCATAGCAAGTTGACCATTAGAAAAAACTTTACTCATAGTGATTTCATCTATGTTGCAATCAAGAGGAGGGAGCTTGATTTCTCCAACCGGAGTGATGTTGCCTTGGCGTGTCTTGTCGAAATTCGCAATAAAGACTTGCAAATCCTCCTCCTCGCGCTGCTTCATGAGCGCCTCATAAGCCTCCATGCGATGCTCCTGGCGCTGCTTCTTGATGGCTTCATATGCTTGACGATGTTCCTCCGATAGTTTATCAAGACTTGGCATGATGATGTTATCGGCGTTGATCTCTACTGACTTGGACGTGGTTGATGAAGATTTCTTGAAACTTTTCCCCAGCGGAGTCGCCAAAAAGTGTGTTGACGCTGAACTGTGCCCTACACGAACATGTCACGTGTCCCCGCGGCGCCGAGGGAGATACTCCGTAGATCGCACCGTGGGGGGGCCAACCGGAAGCGCGATACGCAAGACAATCCGGTTAGCTCTTTTTTATCCAGACGCCCCAAGCCCTCGGGAGGGACCCCGTTAGAGAACTCGACGACGATTGTCTGCCCTAGGTCTTCCTAGACGCCCCTGGAGCTTCGCGATTCTTCTTCCTGCAAGAACAAGAGTAGACGAAGAACAAGAAGAAAGAACACGGTAGATTAGATGTAAAGGTAGGGCTTGTTGTGTTTTTGCTATTGTGTGTTGTTTTAATCGGCCGTCACCTCATCTTTTTATGAGGGGGTTAGACTTCGCTTGCAATAAAAGGACTCAAATTCCCGTCCAAATCGTCAAACTCCAAGCCAAACTCAGACTCAACGCGGGGAGGGGGGGTGGGGGGGTTCGGACGTCCGGACTCTATCCTGGATGGTCCGGACTAGAGGGTCGGACGATTTGACTTCAAGGCCGGACGGTCCGAGTTATGGAAAAAATCCTTCTGTAATCGGGGTCCTCAAGTCGGACGGTCCGACTTCGAAGTCGGACCGCCAGGTCGGACCGTCCGGGCTAAGATCGGACCGTCCGACTTCGAAGTCGGACCGTCCGACGGAGGCCAAAATTCTTCTGTAAATGGAGGTCTTATTCCGGACGGTCCGACCTGGTTTTTCATTGCTGCACTATTTTGGCCTTAACATTTCTATACGAACTCAGATTTGGACGTTTCAAATATCAAAATCGACCGGTTCGACGAGCCGAATCCGCCCCATGTAGAAGATTTTCCCATTTGACGATGTCTTGAATACCTTTTTGGCAGAATAGTACTTCGAATGCTAGGATTTTATCACTTCCAACATAGTTTCGGCCTCCAAGATGGAATGGGATGATGATGACTCGAACTACAAAGGTGTTCATATCGACGATACAAAACTTTTTCATGTAGAACACTTTTTCATTTGAAGCCATCTTGTATATGAAAATTGTCGTGCCAAAAACTAGTGTCAACACATGCCCCCCTGTTTTTCGGCAAAACTTGTGTGCCGAAAAATAATTTGCACTATATTCATTATAAGGCTGATGTCAACACTCCATCGGCCATGAATTTTCTAAGGGCGATAATTACTTATCGGCCATCTGCATGCTCAGGATGATGAGTATGTACTCTAAAGCCAATTACCATCACTCGGTTTTAGAGATATGGGTATCAATCTGTTCCTTGTAGCACTAAGGAAATCAAACTCCGAGAGATCACGTCCTGATAAGAAAATAGCATCGGGATGATTCCAATATACATACGCATCGGTCAAAGCAACACAAGCCGAGTTGTACGCATGAATAACTTCCACTTCGTCTTCGACCCATTGTATCAAGAATTGGTGCATGGTGGACGACACACATTGATTAGCATGAACCCAATCAAGGCCTCATATGACATTATAGTTACCTTGAACCTTGGCGACGAAGAATGTGGTGACCAAAGTCTTGCTTCCCACAGTGAGTTCCATACACATTACGCCTTTGGCCTCTGTCTTTTCTTTACCCTCAAATCCATTAAGCACCATGTTGGTCTTCATCAATGCATCATCATCTAATCCCAACCTTTTGAAGATAGTGTAGGGTATAAGATTTATCACAGCACCACCATCAACTAGCATCTTTGCAACCGGTTACCCATTAATGTGACCTTTAAGGTATAATGACTTCAAGTGTTTCACCGTCTCTTTTGGCTTCTCAAATATAGCATTCTTATCTTTGATCTTATCTTCCTCCTCATTCATATCCACCGGCTCCGATATATCTTCGAGTGAAGGGAAAGCGGTGAGTGATGTGGACGATAAAATGGCAATTGCATCTTCCTTTCCTGGTGGTGTGGATGTTGCTGTAGTAAAGGCACATGCGCCTTCCTAACGTTTGGGCCTCCATACCTTTGTAGTGGGCCCCATAGGCCGAATTTTCTTAAATAATTTGTCCCTTTGCTTCTCTGCCTCCTGCCCCACCTTCTCATAGTTTTTTAAGCGCTACAATCACTTTTTCTGTGTCTTGGTCAAACCGCGAGGGCACCATAGAGGTTGTATATTTAGAATCCCTTGGCTTGTTATTGCTCGTACTAAATTCATGATCATTGGCCATGGGACCCTGCGGAAGAGCAATCACATCTGTCCTCGGAGCAGCAATACCAGTTGGGATCCGCCCGAGTGGTATGGCACATAGGGAGGTGGCGCCATCCATGGTGCTGGCGCCCAGGCTCCATATGGCCTTGCATTACGCTGATACTCCTGCCCGTGAGGCGATCTCGAGCGATTTGAATTTGATGGCCGGTTAGATCTAAAACCGGCTGCTTTGTCGGCATACTTGGCAAGTAGCATATCAAAGGTTGGCTTTATTTTCTGGCGTTGCACCTTATCCTTATTCCACTTGCCGACCTTTGCACTTTTGGGCTTGATGAATCTAGTGCGAGCATTGTATTTAGATTGCCCCCCGAGTGACTCGGAGGATCTTGTCCGAGTAACACGCGACTCGGGGCTGCCCAAGAGAGTGGTGTGTAACTCGGGGCTGCCTCCCGGACTCTATCCCGTACGGTCCGGACTGCATGGTCGGATGGTCTGACTTCAAGGTCGGACGGTCCGAGTTATGGGAAAAATCCTTCTGTAATCGGGGTCCTCAAGTCGGACGGTCCGACTTACGGGCTAAGGTCGGACCGTCCAACTTCGAAGTTGGACCATCCGACGTGGGCCAAAATTCTTCTGTAAATGGAGGTCTTATTCCGGACGGTCCGACCTGGTTTTTCAATGCTGCACTATTTTTGCCTTAATTTTTTCATACGAACTCAGATTTGGACATTTCAAATATCAAAATCGACCGTTTCGACGAGCCAAAGCCGCCCCATGTAGAAGATTTTCCAATTTGACGATGTCTTGAATACCTTATTGGCAGAATAGTACTTCGAATGCCAGGATCTTATCACTTCCGACATAGTTTTGGCCTCCAAGATGGAATCGGATGAGGATGAATCAAATTACAAAGATGTTCATATAGAGGATACCGAACTTTTTAATGTAGAACACTTTTTCATTTGAATCCATCTTGTATATGAAATTTGTCGTGCCAAGAACTAGTGTCAACAAGTTGGATCGTCAAAAAACTTGACAGGCTGAGTGAAATGAAATTTTGTAAAGAAAGACGTACGTTAGATCACCTACCTGAGCGCGGGCGAGAATCGTCGCTAGAAAAGGAGTGTTATCAAGAGGGGTGATGGTTCACTTGTTGCTCAGTGGCTGTTCCTGCTCCGATGCCATGTACTGATAATGTACTGTTTCCTCCATTACACAGGGATGCCCGAGCACCGACTTCATCTCCTCAATCCGACATATGACGAGGTGCATAGCCCCAGGGCCACATGATGCAAACCTTGCGACGCTCAAAATGTCTGCTCTAGTGTTGTTGGAGACCATAGTTGTAAGTGTATCGCCGTTGATTTCTTCCACTTGACATCTTTGTGCCTGAGGGCAACTGTCGATGTCCGCCACGGGGTTTTTCTTTGAGCCGAGTGGCTGACATGGCTCATCAGTGTCTGGTGGCTGGTCATCAGATTGGGGATTGTGGGTGGGTTGGTCGGATATGCCATTTGGTGGGGCTGGATGTGGTGGAAGCGGCCAGCCACCGACGCCGGGGGTGAAATTGAAGGGGCAGTGATACGTCCGAAATGCATCTATAATTTCTTCTTGTTCCATGCTCATTTCGATGACTTTGCTATGTATTTTGCTACACTTTCATACCTTTTTACACATATTTGGGCTAACCTACTAACTCAGTGCACCCAATGTGAGTTTATGTCTGCTGCTGTTTATGAATTGCAGGTTTTTACCCATATTTACAGAGCTCAAAAAATTCCAAGAAAAATATAAAAAAATCAGCGCAACAGAAGCTTCCGGAAGACCGAAGGATAGCCAGAGTGGGGCCACCCCCTCCCATGCAGCTAGGGGGCGCGGCCCCACTCCTGGCCGTGCCAGGAGGCCGCCTGGGGGAAGGGGCCACCCCCTGGTACCCCATTTGGCCTATATTTACCCCCGATAAGAACACCATGAAAAAAGATCCCGTGTCGCGAATTTCTCCTCTGTTCCACCGCCGTCGCGATCCCGAGATCGGGAGCACCAGAAGACCTATTCCCGGCACCCTGCCGGAGGGAGGATTGACCTCCTAGAGTTTCTCCACCACCATGAGCGCTTCCCGAATGTGTCGGAGTAGTCCCCCTTGGACCATCGGTCCATGACCAGTAGCTATGCAATGTCTTATCTCCAATCTTGTGCTTCAATTCTTAGCCCTTGTGAGCTTCCCTACATGATCAAGGCACCTATGTAATTTTTCTGCTATTGCTATGTTGTGTTTGCGGGGATCCGATGGATTATGAGATTATGTTCAGATCGTGATGAGTTATATATTTGGTTCTCCTTCTATATTTTTTCTTGAGTAATTCTTGCATGTTCTCCGTTTCTTTTTATTTCTTTGGCCAAGTAGTAGATAGTAACTCCAAGAGGGATCATTGATGCTTGATTGTCTGTTCATGCCCCCCGATGTCTAGCTTGAGTGACAGAAACATGAGACTAGGGGATGTGTTGTTGCCACCAGGGAGAAAACAACGGTGCTTGTAACTGTGGTTGCAAGGATTTTTTACCTTACGCAAAGTTTGTTAATGTAGTTGTCTGTTGCTTTGGGTTAACACTTTGGGTGGGGCTCGAACTTTATACCAGCGAGTTGTTCTGGATAGATATCTCAAGGTGGATGATTAATTAGTAAGTAGATTGTGATGGATAAACGGTCTACTTGACTTGGCGTACTGCCCATACTTTTGAGGCTCTAACTTTCTTGTGGCATAATTAGTATTGCGGTGCGTTAATAATTCTTTCAATTGCCCAGCTGTAATTTTTTCACCCAACTTAGTTGTTTTATCATCTTTTGGGAGAGAGACATCCCTAGTGAACATCATGGGACCCCGTTCCATATTTCCAACATTGTTTACACCTCAACTCATTTACTGCTTTATTTTCTTTCAGTTGCAATCATCATTATTATTCCCCTTGTGTTTTGATCCTTTGTAAACAACAAGACCGGGGAGATTGACAACCTCTCTGACCCTTTGGGAGAAAAGTTATTTGCTTTTGTGTGCAGGTCCAAGTCAAGTGAGTAACTTATCTCAAACAGCGCCTTGCTCGTTTGACCACCTTCTTGTTGATCCTTGGAGTCCTCCTAGTACGATATCCTTGGTATCTTCACTGAGGGAAATTTCCTGCTAGCTACATCTCAACCTTCCACTTGGGGTAACCAGCGAGGAGCACTACTTCAGTGCCATCAGGCGGCATGGGGGAGTGCACACCATCGTCGATGCTAGTGGGATTGTAGATTTATGGGATTCGCTGGCAAATTGCAAGGAATTGATCCTTATATTGAGAAGTTGTCCAGTGTAGAATGGTGTGCACATGAACTGATTGGGCCGCCCCAGCCGAGGGTCATTGAATAAGGATGCGAGGAGGCAGAAGGATCCGAGGCCTTCCATCATCGATCTGACGGTTCAAACAATGATTCCAAACGTCTTGAATGGTCCCAATCAGTGGCTCGTCAAAATGTACGCGTGACACTTCGGAAGCGTCGTCGGTGGGGATTGGATGAGCGGGCGGCGGGGCTAATTAAAGCTTGGTTACCCCGTCCGATCGAGGTAGCTAGCACCAATGGAAGGATTTTCAGAAGCGTGACTGATATATTATGCATTCACACATTTCAGTAACTATGAGCGATTGCGAAGAAGACCTAGCGGTCCATTGTTTGCAACCATGGGTTTTTTTAATGCTCATAATCGACGGTTGTTGGAACCAACACTAAGTTTTGCAGACGTACCGGATAGGTTACACATCCCACACGTTTTAGTAAATACAAATGATTGTGAAGAAGGGCTAGCAGTTCATTCTTTCCAACCGTGGGTTTTCTGGCTGCTCATGCAGACGTTTGTTTGAACGAATCATTAGCCCTTGTTTCACACACGAAAGGATTTTCAGAAGTGTACCTGATAGATTAGGCATTCCAAACATTTTGGTAACTATGAACGATTGTGTAGACAGGTTGGCGGTCCTTTATTTGCAATCGTGGGTTTTCACCATAAACATCCTAGACAGGTTTTCAAAGACCTGCGAACCCTACATAACCCATGCAATAATTTTCAGAATGGTGGCCATTGTCGTACGTTTATACCATTTGTGTTCATAGCATCGCAAACAGTTTCATACAAGAGGGAGTGGGAAAGGAGTATCATGTTAGCCCCTCTTTGCACTAGTGGTGGTTGATGTAGTCGCACCCGGCAATCCCCGATGCCACGAAGATCCATGATGACTCTAGAAGCCACCCGTTCCTTTTAGACTGATGAAGGGATTACATCCTCGTCGAAATGTTGTCGGTGAATACGTCGCGATATGGCCTCGATGATGAAGCAGCACCACAAGTGAAGCACCTCGCGGGATTACACACATATGGTGTACCCGACGTTCCCTCCGGGATCCGAACCAGAAGAGAAGTGGAAATAAGATGGATTCGTATCCCGACTCCAGCAGCACAACGACGTGATTATGGTGGAGAAACCCCCAACCCAGTGCAGACTCCAAACAAGGGGAGTCCGCTCAAAGGCAAGAGAAAGAGAGCGAGAGACCAGAGAAACATGTCTCAAATCAATTGTTGTTGTTGTGAAGAAAAGAGCACCCCTACCCCTCCTTATATAGGCCAAGGGGGTATGCCACCCTCCCTGAACTTCCCATGTGGGACTAAACCCAAGGGAGAGGGAGGAGGTGGGGCCCTTGTCGTGGGAAAGTGATGACCCACAACCGTAAGGGATCTTTTGTAGCGTTTTCGATAAGTAAGAGTGTCGAACCCAACGAGGAGAGAAAGGTATTGATAGCTGATTTTGGACAAGGAATAACTGCAAGCACTGAAAGATAAATTTTTACGGGTTTTCGATATAAGCAACAATAAGATAAAAGCAAGCAAAGTAAATAGCACTGAGGAGCATCAAGTGGCCCAATCCTTTTGAGCAAAGGATAAGCCTGGAAACTTAACTTATAAATACTAAAGCGTTCTTGTGGACACATGGAGAGGTAGTCACGTGCTTTCGCCATACTCCATATCGATAACAAGTGTTGTGCTGATAAGTGTTGTTTGGATGGATCTATGATAGCACACCTTCTAGTCTAAGATAAGTGCACTCTTATGATTAAACATCTTGCAAGCATCCGCAAATACAAGATAGAAATTATGGCAAAGCCTAACCACAACAATAAGATCAAGGATCCATTATTCCCTTGTGCAAAACTGTGCAAACTGGGGTTCAGGTTTCTGTCACTCCGGAAACCCACCATAAGCATTCTTTATACACAATGTATCCCCCTAGGTCCTTAATAAGGCAAAGTGTTGAGTGTTCGACTCACACAACACCACTAGGAAAATAACAACACAAATTAAATATCAAAGAAAACAAATTACTTCAAGATCATATGACTACTAACAACTAGACTTCTCCCATGTCCTCGAGAACTAAAGCAACTACTCACAAGACATAAAATAGATCATGATCATAGGTGATAAATATATGATAAACAATCTGGACATAATGATATTTCTCCAACAAAACTCAATAGCATTCACCACAAAGTAGTAATCAACACCGATAGAGTAGAGAGGATAGATAGTACGAATTACAAAACAAGATAACCTTGTGAGGTGAGATTGGATGGTGGTGGAGATGGTGCTGATGTTGGGGTTGATGTTGATGATGATCTCGATGATGCCCGTGACGATGGTGATGACGATGGCGATGATCTCCCCTTCCGGGAGGTGATCTCCTCGGCGGAATCTGCCCGACGGAGAGCCCTTTTGTTCTCTGTAGGTTTCCGCCACGGAGCGGCGGCGGAACTCCGTAAAAGCTTCTCCTTTTAGGGTTTTCGGGTAACGAGGAGTATATAGGCCAGAGGTGGGAGCCGGGAGTGGCCCGAGGGCTCCACGCACCCTCCCGGCGCGGCCAGGGGTGGGGCCGCGCCAGGTGGCCTCCTGGGGCCCCCGTGGCCCCCCTTTGCCCCTCTTCGGCGTGTCGATTTTCGGGTAATTTGGAGGTATTCTTCTTCAGCAACTCAGCGTCCACTTTTTACCGCTAAATCCTGCGTCTGCTGCTTTGGCACCGGAAAGTTGCAAACTTTGTAAAATAAGCCAAAACAACATGAGAACATCATCGTAACATGAAATATATCAATGAATAAGGATGAATTACGATATAAAATAGTGATGCATTTTGGACGTATCAACTCCCCCAAGCTTAGACCTCGCTCGTCCCCAAGCAAAAACTTAGCTCGGTAAACCTGTCCACAAGCTAGAGAGTGAAGTGTCGATAAATAGAATACAGACAAGAAGCATCATGATTTCTTCACCAAACTCAAACATCCTCAACATCAATCTTCAACTCATAAGGCCCTTATGAAAGAGTAATAACAATTATAATCAAGAGTAGGGCTAAGGAAACTCATCAAATAATGGCAAACATGTCCTTTGGTCCAGAACAACTAATAGCTTTTACTTTTTCTCTTTCTTTTTGTATTTTGATGAGACAATTTGGAACTTTTTGAAAGAACAAGCTATTAGTCATGAAGTGAAAATGCTAACACAAAGGAAGATGTTTGCTTGGAAAATGCTTTTAATCAACAGATAATGTCAACAATGATATGGCATCGAAAAACTTAATGCAGCATTATATGGATGACCCTTATCAGCACCAAGTGTTTATTCTCTTTGGGAAAGGAGGAAGTAGGGAAAACTGACTCAACATAAAAGTAAAGGAAAAGCCTTGTTAAAGGAAAGCAGGGAAAACTCAAGTGTTATCCTTAAATCAAACAAAATGAAAAAAAGTTTTGAGAGGTGCATGATTTGTCAACGAATGCTAATAGATAACTCAATTACTTCTCAGATTGGACAAGTTTCGAGGAACGGCTCCCACACGGGGACGATCACATCCCCGCAATCTCCTTTGTTTATCACTGCCAAAGTTTTCTGATTTCTCATGAACAAAGCGTGAAGGAGGGTTTGTTTGTTGTATTATCTTTTGTGAGATGGGCGCACTCATGCCATTTCCTCCTCGTATTAGGGGTTTGCAGATTAGACATGCAATCCCGGGATAAAACTTGTCCAACTTAAGAAGATCATGAATTAACTACTACTTCCCCATGAGCTAAAATAGGGGCACAAAATAGAGGATTTTGAACATTTAAGGATAACACAAAAATTATATGCTTTAGGAGTGGTAGTGGAATACCACGAATAGGAAGGTACGGTGGACTCATATGGAAAATACTGGTTTCAGGCTATGGATGTACAAGCAGAATTTCGCTTAAAATAGAGGTTTGGCTAGCAAAGACTTTGAGAGAACAGACAATTGATGATGACTTGGATGCAAATCAATATAAAGCATAAACATTAAAATAAGCATAGCACATCAAATTGTGTTCCTTGTCAACATAACACTACAAGCATAATAACAAAGAGGGTTTGGCTATGTCGCTACTTTGAGAAAAATCAAGCTTGTTATTTTGACCAAAGCTATGTTTGCCAAGATTAAATAAAGTTTTCAAAGCCATACCTGATATAATGTCAATACTCCCCATAAGAATCATCATAAGGTCGTTTGCGTGAAGAGAATACCGAGTGCAGCGAAGGGATCAATAGACTTCTCATTAATATTCCATCATAGACGACTCCACACTCACGGATACATAACTCTCCAAAAAGGAGTGATAGACCTCAAAGCAAACACCTATTTTATAAGATAACTTCCCTAGAGATAATATGACTCTACTTGACTCTAAAAGACAAAAAATAAAGATAAAGATACCGGGCACTCCCCCAAGCTTGGAACAAGCTAAGGGGATGCCATTACCCGAGGAGATTTACTCCTCATTCTTATGGTTCTTCAGGTCCCTAATTATACGTCGGAGGGTTTGGTTTTCAGATTCCAGGATTTCCACTTGCACTTTCAGTACACGGAAATCTTCACAAAATCGGTTGGTGATGCGATAGGCTTCGGAGATGGTGGAAAGCGTGCGTTGACCTTCAAGTGAAGTGGAGGGCCCTGAAAGGTTAAGAGAAAGATCATATTGAGGTTGGACAGATCCCACCATGATGGGATTGCTTGGACCTCCTTGTTGTTGGGCAGTGATAGTCTTGACTTCCTCTCTCACGGAGCGCTCCATCTCCGCTTGTCTTCCTGCAGTTTCTTCTTCAGTAGCCCAATCGACATGCTTCCCTGAGTAAGATCCTTCTGGACTTGACGTAGGCGCCATCCCAAGAAGTCTTCTTCGCTTGAGCCACAAGAAGACATCTGTACTACTCAACTTTAGTCCTGGCAAAAACAGCTCGAAAAGAAAACACACGAAATCGCGAGATACGTTGCCGGATAAATCCGGTAAAATATATAGCAAAAGTTTCTGCACAGAAAGGAAGGTAACGGGTCAAAGTGGAATCAGAGATGGACCCCTGGGTGCCCAGGCGGCCTCCTGGCGCGGCCAGGGGTGGGGCCGCGCTAGGGGGGGGGCGACTGGGCCCCCTGGAGCTGGTCTCAGGCTCCACTTTGGCCTCAAATTTTCTATATTTTGCAAAAACTCGTAATCTGGAACTTTTATGGCGGTTCGCGATGTTTCCTTACCGTAATACATACCTTTCCTTATTCTGCTTCTACTGGTGTGTGAAACAGGGCTGCAACATGTTCTTCATGAGTTGTTGTGTATATCAAATCCACATCAACATTGACAGGGTCTCCTGCTATGTAATGCTTAAGTCTTTTCCCATTCACCACTTGAGGTTTGGTGCCTTCAAAATTGTTAATATTGATCGCACCCGAGCGGTAGACTTCCTCAATATGAAATGGCCCTTCCCACCTGGAAAGTAGTTTACCTGGAGAAAAACTGAAACATGATCTAAACAACAAAACTTTACCACTAACATTAAATTCACGATTCAGAATCCTCCTATCGTGCCACTTCTTTACCTTTTCCTTGAACATTTTAGCGCTCTCGTAAGCTTCACTTCTCCACTCATCTAGAGAAGTCAAGTTCATGAGACGCTTTTCACCAGCTAATTTCGGGTCAGCATCAAGCTCTCTAATAGCCCAGAAAGCTTTGTGTTCTAATTCTAATGGCAAATGGCGAGCCTTGCCATAGACCATTTTATAGGGAGACATGCCCATGGGGTTTTTATAAGCAGTTCTATATGCCTACAAAGAATCTCCTAACTTATTCGACCAATATTTTCTATTTCTATTAAATGTCTTCTGTAAGATCAACTTGATCTCTCTATTGGTGAGCTCAACTTGCCCACTAGTTTGAGGGTGGTATGATGAAGCAATTCTATGATTGACATCGTACTTGGCTAAAGATTTTCTAAACTCTCCATGTGTAAAGTGTGACACCCTGGATTTTGGAACTTTCTTTTTTCGAAAACTCTCCTGATTTATTTCTGGATTTGCTATTGGATTTGTTTTTGATCACCTCGTTGAACTTGAAACTTGAGCATATTTTCTTTCCATTCTCAAGTGGCCCTTGAATCCAAGACTTTCCAATGCCATTCCATTGATCTATCTCATCCAAGCCACCATTTTATTCTAGCCATATATTCCTTTTCCATAAAAAGGGATATTCCTATTATTTGAGGTTTGTGAAGCAACCCCTATTTATATTGCTCCATAAATCCCCAAATAATTCCCACATGTCATTGACATCATATCTTGCCAATTTCTCCAAAAACATTTCATAGCCCAAGTGGATTTTTCCTCTAGAAAAATTCATTTGTCTGTGGGGGCAGAATGGATCTTTGTGAAGGGAGTGCCATTTCTATTAATCCATTGCTGGTGAAACTTTTTTTTCAATATCATATGATCATATCATTAATCTCCACCAAATTCCACCACCATTCTCTTAGCAAAACTCCCAAAATAAATTCCCAAAGTTTGGGTGCAACAAGGGGGCATTGTGAAGCAAGTGCATGATAGGGGATCCCATTCGCCTTGAAACTTTTTGAGCATGATCCTACCACCAAATAACTCCAACAAACCAGATTTGATACAAATCCCCTTTGCCCATCTGAGTGCATTGTCATGTTTAATTTTCTGGTCAGTGGGCCACATTGTGAAGAAAGTGCTAGCTATGTGTGTCCAATGGCTATGAAATTTTATACACATGGGAACCATGCCAGATAACCCCAGTAGACCAATTTTCAGCCAATTCCACAAATCCTATGCGATGCTAGATTCAACTTTGCATTTCTGGTCCAATTGGACATTTGTAAAGGAAGTGCTAGCTAACTTACTCCAAATGAGATGAAACTTGGTGTACATACTCATCCTAGTGTATGATTGAACTATGCAAAAGATCATGCCTAGGGGAGCAATGTAAAAGCCACACCACAGTACAAGCACCTTCAGCCTAGATGGTGCATTTGCAAAAGATGTACCATGTACATTGATTATTCTGAGCCCAAACTTTACAGATCACTAGTACCTCCTATCCTAAAGCCAAAAGACACCCTGGCCCCATCCAAATCCCCACCATGTGATCCCAACTTATGCTCCAAGTTTGCTGCATCAAACTATTGCTTGAGATAGAGATCAATCTAGAGCCCCTATTGACGATCCAGCTGTACCCATGTGATCAACACTCAAAGGAGCACAAGCTAGACATCTTTGGCCACGCGAGAACCTATCATAATCACCAGTGCATTTTGTGGCCATGCCCATGGCAGCACCCGGTGTGATCTGGCCGCGCACCGCGCGTGCTCGACATGTCTGCCTCATGCCACAGTGCGCATTCATCGTTTCTCCGTGTCCCTCCGCACCGCATGGCTTTGCGCAGTCGCGTGCACTCCTCTGGAACCTCCTCGACGCCGCTCGGTGGCCGCCAGCTCACCTCCACGCCATGGCCGTATCTCCCCGTCGCGGCCCGAGCCTCCTCTTACCCTATAAATGGCGCACCCCCGAGAACTTCCGAGCACCACCAGAACATCCCCGAGCTCTCCTAGCCCCAAACCCCCTTCCAATTCGTCACCGGAGCCCCCGTATTGCCGCCATTGTCAACGTGGCCGCCGCCGGCCTCGTCTTCACATTCGGGCAGCTCGAGCCCCCATCCTCCTCCCAGCCCGCAGCTGCAGCGCTCCTCGCCCCGCGGATCTCCCCGGCGCCCTGGAGCCGCCGCCCCGCGGCCTAGCCCCGCCGCGCCCCAGGCAGCCGTCCGCTGCAGCCAGCGCACCGCTCGCCGTGGCCCTCCCCGGCCCGCGAAAACGAGTGCTGGCGGCGCCGCCCTCGACCGAGAGCCCGCCGGGTAGCATGAGGAAAAAGAAGGCCTCGGCCCTCTCCTCTGTCCCGCGCTTGAGGAAGAAGAAGGCAGGTGAGGAGAGAGAATACCGAGTGGGCCCCGTGTGTAAGTGGCTGAGATGAGACCGACAGTTGGTCCCGACCCATCCTTTTAAGTGGAGACGGTTTTCGATGAAGTACGCTTTCGTTTCAAGAAGGCGTATTTTCCCCTTTTGTTGCCCGAAGTACGCCTTACCGCATAGAAAGCGCATTTCTTCCTTCTGCGGCCCGAAGTACGCTTTCAGCTTCTGGAAAGCGTATTCCACCCAAATCATCCACCCCCGATACCGTTTCGCGAATATCTTTGCAACCGTAAGTCCAAACGGGTTGATTCTTTTTGTGTTGGTTTCGTATCGAGCTCCTCTTCGTGTTGGCATAGGTTTCATGCCATGTTGTGATGTAATTATTTGCTGGTCAAACAAAATATGATGTTTGACTTGTTCTCCATTGCTTTATTTGAAATTTTTTGCAGGCTTTTGTCGGTGTCGAAGACCGGGAGTGTTCCACACTCCTCTGGTGCAAGGCAAGCCACAATAACCTTTGCACCTTTGCAAAGCTTTGACGTTCTTTTAAAATTGCTTTACAGTGATGTGCTTATATCGTTGACCGTGATCATGTTGCCATGCTATGATAGATGTTATCATTGCCATGCTATCCTTGGTATGCTACTACTATACTATGTTTTGTCATGTACATCCATGCTATGCTTTGATTATATCATTGCCATCTTAGGTTCTGCGTCATCGTAACCACAATATACTAACACCATGTCAAGTTGCTCATGTTACACCTGCTCATGTTGTGCCTAAGTTATGCTCAACTGCATTCATAATGTTGCCATGTTAATAACTTAATATTTGTAACACAGATAAGTTCACCACCTAAAATGTGTTTGATCATGTCTGAAACTGTCATGTTATTATGCTATGCATTGTTAAGATCTGAGAATCATGTTGCACCTGATACTTGTGTTCGCTGTTGGAGATATGCTTCGTGACAAGTTGATCAGGTGCCACCGAACCGGACTTATCCGTGCAGCCACATTCGCTTGTATGGGCAGGCCTTGATTTGGTCTACCGGTGGGCGTCTCTTATTTGTATCACCAAAGAGGGGAGGCTATGCGCGCGCGTTGCCCTGATCAGGCAGGAGGCAGTAGTCTTGACAGCCAGAGTTGTTATGCGCGCGGTCCAGAGTTGGGCAAAGTTTAAGGACCAAGTGATGGTCAGAGTGGTTCTGGTGGTAACGAAGGACACCTAACCACAGGGCTACCCAAGACGAGATGTCGGTTATACGGTACGAGGGACATGCGGTAGCATCGGTCTCGTTGGAGAAGTCCTAGTCCACTCCTGCGGTGCGAGTTCCAAGGATACCGTGGGACAAGTACCGAGGTGCTGGATGGAGGAAGAACTCCATAGTGTGGGTAACGTGCACAAACTCTGCAGAGTCACACAAATCTATTTGAATAGCCGCGTCCACGGTAATGGACACAGTTCGTACTAGGTCACACCTTATGATCAACATGAGTTCGGTGGTATGTTTGTGGTAAGTGGATGGTTATACGATGACTCGATCGGTTGGGTGGTAACGAAGGACACCTAACCTGTTGAATGGTTGTGCGATGACCCGTTTGGTCATCCGACGACCCGTGGAAGTGATTGGTCACGAAGTGACCCGGTGCTTGAGTCTGTAAGGACTGCAAGGTAAGCCACGTGATCATGTGGGGTCCATTGTGTGTGCATTATTCTTAATGCTGATAATATGCTTGCTGAATATCTGTTTGCGTGATATTGTTGCTCACCTGTTTAATTCACTAATATACTTGAACCTGTTGCCATATTATTGTTTTGCCTTGTTACATGGTTGTTGTGAGCTTGCAAGTACATTCAATGTACTGACCTGGCGTGTTATGTCAGATTTGCAGGCCGTGCTTTGGATGCGTAGGACGACGTTCCCGGTGTTTGGGAGCTAGGAGGTGTCCCAGCCAGTGTCCTGTGGGTTGGAGTTCGTCATCGCCGTTATTGTTCCGCTGCCGTTGATATTCCGCTGCTAGAGTTATGCTTCTGCTTGGTGTAGAGCTGAGGCTAGCCTGAGGAGCAAGTTGTGCCTCCGCTAGTGTTGTAATAAACCTTGTGTACCCCTATCCTCGGTAATAGAAATCTGTTCAGTTCTATATCAATCAGTGCCGTGTTCCAGAAGACTTGATCTCTGGGCTGGTGCACGGGGCGTTCCGGTCCTCTGAGCCGGGGTGCCACAACGATTGGTATCAGAGCAGGACTGGCTGTAGGACCCGCTAGCCCGCACAAACGTTAGAAGGACGTTAGAGCTAGAGTATAGCTTACTTGTGTGATTCTATTGTTTGCTGTATTCGTTTGCTGCATATAGACGATATGTTTTCGCTAACGATCTGATCTAACGAGTGTAGATGGCGGAATACCCGGTGGGATACACAGGATCCTCATTTGCAACTAACTTTGACTACCTCCTTGAAGACGTATGGTGGACTCTCTAACCCAGTGGAGAGCTTCCAAAGTACCAAGTTTCCCAGACGCTGATCGGAGGGCAACAACTTGAGTACCGCGCCAACGTCTACGTGACCTCCACCATCGCCATCGGCGTGCGCTCCTACAACTTCCAGGGTGGACCCGCTTCTACCCCGGATCGTGCCATTCAGCTTGCCGCGTTGGGGGGCCTGTTAGGCCTACGCCACCAGGAAAGTGCGATGTAGCAGAATCGTGCCTTCCATTTCTATCCCACCTTGGGGGCGACTCCGCAGCAAGTAAGGTTTCCTCGCCCTTTGGCGGAAGCCGATGCGGCGGTGATCACCATGTCCCGCTACATGATCTCCCTGTACGCCCTCATCGTCGATCTAGTCCGTGATGCAAGGGATGCAAGGAGAGCTCTTGCTGTAGCCCTATCGTTGTCGACTCCTCCGCCCACTCCTGCCATCCCCGGCAACCCGTCGTCAGATCAGAACGCCTGAGCTTCACGTAGTTAGTGATGCATGAGTAGTAGTCTTGCATGTTGCTTGTTGCATGTTGATGTGTGGAGATCCTGCGTGTGATCTCAGTGTTTGTTCAGTATTGCTTTTCCTGCTTAGTTGGTTCTCATTGTTGGTTCTTTGTTCAGTTTGTTCGGCAGTTACTAACTCTGTTTTGGCAGGTGTTAGATCACTTGGAGGACCCTTTCTTGTTGTTCTGCAGTGGCACCACGTCTGATTCTGAGCTGATGCATCGTCGGCCGTCCAGAGTGGATGCCTGTTTTACATTTCTCTTTTAAACAACCGACCCGTGTTCTGAGCTGCTTTTCGGCCGTCTCGGGTAGTTGTTGAGTTTCTTTTCGCAGTGGAGACCCTATGCTCTGAGATGTTTTCTCGGCCATCTTAGGGGACCTCTGCATTCTTTTTATCAGCATTGCCTCATGCTCTGAGCTGATTTCGGTCGGCCGTCGTGAGAAATGCTTGAGCTATTCCAGTACAAGTCCCAGATCTGAGTTGCAAAGACCCTTCTGGTGGCTACTGGGTTATTCGCTGTTTTCTTTGCAAGGAGTCCGGATAGTCATCAACTACCTCTAAAGCTGATGAAGTAGCAAGCCGCTTCTCGTTTACTTTTGTCCCGTGGTTTTATTCGTTGGTTCTTCTTTTGGTTCTTTGGTGTCACTTTATCCGCCCCGATGGAAAGTTGCTCATAACCCCCGCATACCTCGAAGAATCAGTGCAAGACCGTAGAGCATTATGAAGCTACCAAATAAATGACCCACACCAGCTTCCGGCAGGAATGTTCAGCTCCCGTATGAGTTATGCCTGAATGAATCAAGTCTGCATCATTCTGGTAAATGTTACAGCCATGAAGATTCCATCAGTGGAAGACCACAGAGAAATGAAGAAAATCAACCAGACATGAATGACGCATACCCGGTCGCATCTCACACATTTTTCTCAAAGTGTGAATCATGCGGCAACTATCAGGCCTGCATTTTGTCTGTAACCAGAATAGCCTGAAGACTCAGACAGTTAAAGGCAGCAATGGTGCAAGAAATCAGCAAGTCAGACAGGACTTTTACCCAGCTGCGTTGGAAGCAAGTGGCTCCCGAATTGTCGTCGATATGTGATGGCAGATGCCATGGGGATGGCTAAAGTGAGGGGAAGACACGAGGGAGGGAATGTCGATGGTGCCGGAATCGGGTTGGGCACAAGCACGGTGAAGACACCACGATGTACCCAGGTTCGGGGCTCTCCGGAGAGATAACACCCCTACTCCTGCTTATCTCTTATATATCAATGAAGGAACTACAATAACTGCTCTTCTATCTTCTCAGGGGAAGGAGTAAACCGCCGCCGTGGGCAAGGTATTCTCCTGCTTCCCTGAGGAGTGACTACGGGCAGTAAATGAACTGAGGGGAGAAAGAGTTAATGAGATCTCAGGTGTGGCGTCCCTCGCGCAGGAGGGGTACCCTGGCTCTTATAGTGTGAGTCCAGGGTACTTCGGTAACTTCAGTGCCGAATGGGCCCAGCTGTCAACCTCTAGTCGGCCTGGGCCCACCGACTGCTCCTATCCGGGTGATCCGGGGCCTACGAGCGGCGACCCATGCTGCTACCTTGTAGGGTCTAGTGATGAACAGTGGAGCTATGAGGTACGGCCTTGTCGGCCTGTCCGCGGAATCGGCGGAGAGGTCGACATCGTATCTCCCGGAAATCCTCGATATGACTTGGCCTTCCTGCCACCCAGATATCTCGGGATATGGCATTTATGACCTCGTAATCATACCCCCGACTGGGTGTCAGGTAGCTCCGATTGCGCCTGGACCGACTGGTGGTTCCTGGGTAAGGTCGATTGCTCTGGGCAATCGGTCTTCTAGGAAACGACCTCGATCCAGCAGCAGGTCAATCGGACGATCGTCTTCAATGAACAAAAGGGTGGACCGATTGCGCCTGGGCCGACTGCCGGCACTTGGTATGGCCGATTGCCTTAGAGCAATCGGCCGTACCCCTGCCTAGCTCGGCCCAGCTGCAGCCCAATCGGCCCATCCTTGTCTTGAAAGCTTGCTTCCGCTTGGGTTAGCCTACCCGGGTACCAATCCCCCGACAGTAGCCCCTAAAGCTGTAAAGGTCCCACGGTCACTTGACCACGGGGCCTTTGCAGTTTTTCAATTTGTCTTGAGGTTTTCCGACTGCTATGGCCTCTTCGAGTGCGTCATTCCGAGTTCGTCGGCCGACTCGGAGATCACACTCGGCTGACCTCGTTCCCATCCGATTGGATTTGGCTCCTTCTCGCTTCGTATCTTCATTTTCTGGAACAGTACCTTCTGCCGATTGCGCTCCAACGGTTACCTCCGACTTGCCCACGACGTGATCAATGAGCTGGAACCCACGACCCACGCGCGACGTGACATGACTGCAGGAGCCGACCCCCACGTCGCACGTCTCACCTTCTGTGCCAGGATCCTCTGTGCTGATCTGTCGGTTGGCCTTCTTGTGCCCTAGGTCACACCGGGCCACATGGCCACAGGGTGATCCCACTCCCCTCCCCCGCCGCCCATATAAGCCACCGGGGGGGGGAGCCTCGCCTCTTCCTTCTCCAACACATCTCCTTCAACCTCCAGCTTTCTCTCTCTCTCCGCGCCATTGCCGCTCCTCGCGCAGATTTCTCTCCCGCGGACCTCTGCTCTCCCGCCTGCTCCGGCAACTGATTCGCGCTCCTCGCCGCCTCCGCCGCCGCCGCAGCAGTTCGCCGGCGTCGTCCTCGCGCTCCGCCTCGGTCTGCTTCCTCTCCTTCCTCTTCTGCGGAACCAATGGCGCCACGACGGGACGTCTCGCAGGCGAGCCGCGGGTGCTGGAAGGGATCCCAAGCCACCTCCGTCGCCGTCAAAGCACTGATTCGCGCCCGAAAGATGCCCGCAGAGATCGAATGGCGGATCCCGGGCCAGGCCGACGTCGTGCCCAGCGCGCGCACGGGCGAGAGGGTCGTCTTCCTCGCTCACTTTGAGCGTGGATTCGGCCTTCCCGCAAGCGCCTTCTTCCGCGAGTTCCTTGAGTTCCACCGACTTCAGCCTCATCATCTCGCCGCCAACTTTATCATGAACCTTTCCGGGTTCGTGACACTCTGCGAGGGCTATCTCGGGTGCCGACCTAGCATCGCGCTCTTCAAGCGCTTCTTCAACCTCCGAGCCCACAATGCTCGAACAGGAGAGATCGTTGCCCCCACCATCGAAGGCGGCAAACCCTCCTATCCGACTGATATGACCGACTGTGGCAGTTGTCTTGCCGCAGCCGGCAAGATAAAATATCCCAGCCCCGACATCGTCCAGTCCTGCAAAAACTGGCAGACGTCGTTCTTCTACGTCAAGTCTCCCGATCGAGGCCCCGACCTCCTCAACCTTCCCGAGTTCTCACTCGCTAGGCCGGTTGAGAAACATCAATGGGCTCTGAAGCACGGTGCTGGGGATTGCGATGTCGACGCTCAAGCCACCAGGGTCACCCAGCTGGAGCGAGAGGGACTCCTTCCAACCGACTTGATAGCGGCATGGCTTCACGCGCGAATTCTTCCCCTGCAGCGCCGAGTGCACCGTCTCTGCGACGTGTCGGGGCCTCGGGACCCCACTCGGCTCTGCACATGGGAAATGAAGACCGAGATCCTCTGCGCCCGAGTGAAAGCCATCACCGCCAGTGCGCTGCCTGATCCTTTCCGGTTCGGGCTTGCCTACCTTACCCGACAGTAGAAACCGCCTGTGGTATGCTCCGATTACTTGTGCCTTCTTTTCAGCACTTCATTCAGTCCGACTGCCTGCTCTTCCGACTACATGCTCTTCCGATTGCTCTGATCACTTGTGCCCCTTTTAGCACTTCATTCAGTCCGACCGCATGGAGGACGGCCAGGAAGCTGGTGTGTTTGCCCCTGATCGCACGGAAGAGGACCCCATTGACCTTGAGTACAATGGCGAGATCCCTTCCGCCGACTTCAGTGAAGATGATGAGGATGAAGACGAGTCCTCTGGGGAATCCTCCGACCCCATGGACGCCGAAGATGATGATGCTGCGCGCGCCATCCCTCCAAGGACCACCACTCGGCTGCCAGCTCAAGGGGGTACGCCCGAATCTTCCCTTGAGCGACTTTTGGCTGATTGGAGTGACGATGATAGTATCTCAACGGGTGCTACTCCTGCTGAAGCTCCTTGGGATAAGCCTCCCAGGGTGCCAGCCAAACGCATCTCGGCAGCTGGCTCTTCCTCTGGTACCGCTCCCTCCAAGGTCATGCAAACTGCGCCGACTTCCCACAAAGGCAAGCAGGCCCAGGAGACGACAGCTCGAAGGCCGACCACTCAGGCGCCGCTGAATGTCGCCCCACTCTGCTGCCGAATGCCTACCGGCGCACCTCGAACGATCGGGTATGCTTCTGACTTTCTGCGCAGTACTTTGCTACCTCTGCTTCTACTGACTCTTCTCCCTTTCTCCCTTCAGCGAGCCGATTGGGCTTGATGACATCGACACCGAGATCTCGGCTCGTGTCGGCGCCATCATCTCGCCCGCTGCTTCTGCTGCGGCTGTTCGCAAGCGGCCGACCGCCACCCATCACTCCTCCAAAGACGCCGAACGTGCTGCCAAGAGAGCTCGGCTCGCAGCAGCCCAGAGGACGTCTCCTTCCGACCTCGCCCCAAAGATTATCAAGCGTGCGGCCGACCCGGTATCTCCTGGTGTCGGGGGAATGCAATCGGTCGATCCGATTGCCCCGTCCCCGCCACGCCGCTCCAGCCCGGCCGCCGCTGCTGCAACTTCTCCCGCTCCGTCGACCGCCGTGCCCGACGCACCAATGGTGACGATCTCGCCGCCGACTGTGATGTTGGCACCGCCAACCATTGCTACCACGCCACCCTCTGTTCTATCAGCGCCGCCGACGACCACAACTCTTCCCCCAGTCATCGTTACTACCGCTGCTCCGACTCGCCCGATTGTGCCACCGCCGCAATCGGGTGCTTCTGATTTTCAAGTGACGACGGTGCCACCAGCTCTTACAACTGCCACTTCCATCGCGATTCCAACCTCAGCGCCGACGCCGACCCCCACTGCCTCAGAAGTTTTAATGCGCACGGTGGATCAATTCCGGGCCGAGTACTCTCGCGCCTGTCACGCTGGTGCTGAGGCTGACGCTGCGCTTCCTTCTCAAGAGCCCATGGCGTCCGCGCTGAGCCGAGTGAACCGCTTCGCAAATGCCATTGCTCGGGATCTGCAACAGCTCGCCTCGCATCATACGGTAACCTCTTGCTTTCCTTCTTTTCCTTCTTTTACTTTAGACATTTTTCTTCCGGTGGGTGCGCGCAAGCGCACCCAGTGGGTGTAGTCCCCGAGATTCGGGCCGATTGATTACAATCGGTTCGGATCTTCTTAGTACTTTCGCTTTTCTCGTTTGCCTTCCTCAATCGGTGGAATTTCCTTCCGGTGGGTGCGCGCAGGCGCACCCACTGGGTGTAGTCCCCGAGATTCAGGCCGATTGGTTACAATCGGTTCGGATCTTTTAGCATTTTTGCTTTTCTCATTTGCCTTCCTCAATCGGTAGACTTTCCTTCCGGTGGGTGCGCGCAAGCGCACCCACTGGGTGTAGTCCCCGAGATTCGGGCCGATTGGTTACAATCGGTTCGGATCTTTTAGCATTTTTGCTTTTCTCATTTGCCTTCCTCAATCGGTGGACTTTCCTTCCGATGGGTGCGCGCAAGCGCACCCACTGGGTGTAGTCCCCGAGATTCGGGCCGATTGGTTACAATCGGTTAGGGTCTTCAATATTCTTTTCTCTATCACTGACTTTGTCGTACTGTTCTTCTCAGGCTGTTATGGAGGAGAAACGAAATGTCTTCCAAAAACTTCTTGAAGCTTATACCGCCAGCCTCCGGACCCTCGCCCAGGCCCAGCTGCAGGTCAACAACCTGTCAGCCGAGACCTCCAAACTGAAAGGTATCTTCTAGCCCATCTGCCTTTTCTCCACTAGCCGATTTCTCTAGCGCTCATATCTCTATGCTCTCTTCTAGCTACTGTTCCTCTGGTAGGTGACCTCCAGGGCCGGATTTATGAATTAACTGCAGAACTTAACCAGCAGAGCCCAGCTCTCGCCAAAGCTTCTGAAGAAGTGACTCGGCTGCAAGGGGTAGAGACTGACTTGAACCGGACTATTCACAATCTTCGCGCCGAGATGGCAGCTCTTGAAAAGAAACATCTTGCGGACGTTGCTGCTGTGACGGCTACTAGCGCTGGGCTTCTTGCCGAGCGGGATGCCGCAGTCTCCGCCCGAGATGCTTTACAAACCGAGAGGGATGAAGCAGTCGCCGCGCGGGATTCCATTCGCAAGGATCGCGACGAGCAGATCGCCAAATATGAAGAAATGGAGAAGCAGGATCTTGAAGAGAATGCCCGAATGCGCTGCCGAGCCAAAGGTTTCTGCGACTCGCTAACTGACATGGATCTTCTCCTTAGCGGTGAGTCTTCCTTTATGCCGATTGCATTTTCCGATTGCTTTCTTCTTGTATCTGATTTCTCACATTTTTCCTTCTTGACACAGAGGCCTGGCCCGAATCTGAGGCGGCTGCCTACGCCGCTGTCGCCCAGTCTCGGGAGGATCATATCGCTGCCGGAGGGACTTGTGACCGCGCGGACAGAGTCTGGACCCGACATGAATATCTGATCGGCACTCAAGCTCGCATTCCGGTCATCCAGGGAGTGGCCCTGTCCTTCAAGCTCAGAATTCTGAAGATTGCCGAAGCCCTGTGGCCGGCGGCTGAGCTCAAGGCCGGACTAAAGAGAATGGAACATGCTGCCGACTCCTCCGCCGAGGTTCGCAAGGACGACCCACAAGAGGACGAAGATTCTGATCAAGGGGAAACTCCGAATGCGACCACTGAGCAAACTCGGATTCTCCTCAAGGCTATCCCACGTCGGATCGACGTTCTGCTGAATTCCGCGGGTCGTACTGGTGCGGAGACCGCCCTTCAGACAATATTGACTTGGTACCCTCAGGTGAAACTCTCCAAGTTATACAGCCTCCGAGATGGTGCCGGGGACCTTCTTGAGAAAACCTACGCTGAAGTCAATCGGCTGGCCAGCACTATGGCGAATTGGTTCTCTCCGTATGACTACACTCCATATCTTGATGACGGAGGGAACCCACTCCCTGCTTCAACTATCTCTGCGCTAGCCGAGGAGCCTTCCGACAGCGACTCATCTCAGACCTCTCCGAAGACGAAACGAGTTGATGCTGCCGGTTCTGAAGCTCAATCGGATCCGTCTGCTCCATCCTCCAGCTCGGTGCCTCCGACTGCTTGAGATGTGCCCTCTTGATTTGTATTCGGACTGTCCACCTGCCGATATTAGATCGGTTTTACTTTTCCTTGTAAGACAATTTTAATTCTGTCGACACCCACTTGATGTAATGAACTTATTCGGCCTTGGGCCTGTTACTTTTGATGCAAATCGATTGCTTGTTTTGACTGTTTTCATGCGCGATCAACTTTGCGTCTTTGCCGGTTTCTTTCATCGGCTGCGCTTGGGAATGTTTACTGTGTCGATCTTGCTGCCGACATGCGGTCCCCGATCGGATCAACAGTAAAACGTCCAGCCAAGGTTCGATGAGTTTTTAT
Source organism: Bromus sterilis (assembly GCA_950022295.1). Lineage (NCBI taxonomy): Eukaryota > Viridiplantae > Streptophyta > Magnoliopsida > Poales > Poaceae > Bromus > Bromus sterilis. The sequence goes on along the minus strand of OX465601.1, from coordinate 88,536,520 downwards.
TTTTACACGACAAGATTCTTAACGCAAAGGATTCTGCAACAGCAGGCGCCGATTGCTCGCTTCTGGATCTAGTGTTCGAGTTTGCGGCGCAATCGGCGACTTTATCTCATCGGCGCTGCTTGTGGTGGCATGTTTCGAGTTGTTTCTCGGGATTTGTACTACCGACTGCTTCAATCGTCACCCTTTTCAATGCCACAAACCCCTTAGTGATTTGCGCTTGAGCTGGGTGTCCGATTGCGAGCCAGCCTGCAGTCCCCGTGCCACGATGGCTTATTTTCTTGACCTCGTGGTCGGCCAGTCCCCGGGTATGCTATGCACATCTCGGGTCTGACGGAGCGTTGCCGATTACAGCTAGCTCTTCGAATGGAATTATACGAAAGTACTCGAATGCTCATTTTCAGAGACATGATAACTTTAACTGATTGTTTGCCGAATGGCTTACATAAACCTATGCCGTTTAACTATAGAACGGACATAACAACTCGGCATTCCACGGCCGCTCTGTCTCTACTCCCGATGTGTCCTTGTGCCGAGTTCCCTTGGTGCAATCGATCAGGTAGTAGGAGTTGTTTTTGAGCGCTCTACTGACAATAAACGGCCCTTCCCAAGGTGAGGATAGATTGTGCTGCCCGTCTGACTTCTGGATTCGGCGGAGCACCATGTCCCCCTCTCGGAAAGAGAAAGGTCGAATCTTCTTGTTGTGGTAGTGCCGCAACTTCTGCTGATAGATTGCTGACCTAGACAAGGCCAACAAACAAGCTTCTTCTTTGAGGTCGACGCCGTCTTCTCTTGCTAACTTGGCTTCTTCTTCAGTGTATAAAGCGTGCCGAGGTGAATCAAACTCGATGTCGGAGGGGATGACTGCTTCTGAACCATATACCAGGAAGAAAGGAGTGAATCCAGTCGACCTATTCGGCGTGATCCTCAAACTGAAAAGTACTGCGGGGAGCTCATCAATCCATGCCCCAGGTGCCCTCTCAAGTGGCTCTACCAATCTGGGCCTGATACCCGATAGGATTAGTCCATTTGCCCTTTCGACTTGACCATTGGACTGTGGGTGTGCCACAGATGCCAGATCAAGCCGAATGCCTTGCTGAGATGCATATCGAGCCAATGCCCCCTTTGCAAAGTTTGTGCCGTTGTCGGTAATGATGCTGTTAGGAACACCATATCTACATACGATGTCGGCCACAAACTTGACTGCAGTCGGTCCATCCAACTTCTTGATTGGTCTTGCCTCGATCCACTTGGTAAATTTGTCGATTGCCACCAGGAGATGTGTCATGCCGCTTCTAGCTCTCTTGAATGGTCCGACCATGTCCAAACCCCAAACTGCAAACGACCAAGCTATTGGGATGGTCTTCAGTGCCGATGCTGGCTGATGACTCTTTGCCTTGAATCGCTGACAACCCTTGCAGTGCTTCACCAGATTTTCAGCTGCTGCGAGTGCAGTTGGCCAGTAGAAACCATGTCGGAAAGCCTTGTTGGCGATTGCCTTTGCTGACGCGTGATGACCACATTCACCCTGATGGATGTCTCTGAGCAGCTCCAAGCCTCTGTCCTCTTCAACACACCTCTGAAGAACACCAGTCGGACTTTCGCGCATCAGCTCGTTGTTGATGATTGTATATGCCCAAGATCGGCGACTGATCTGTCTGGACAATGCCAAATCTGGTGTAAGGATCCCATCTGCCAAAAAATCTCGAATTGGCTGTGCCCATGATGGCGCACTGACCACTACCATTACTGCTGCCTGCTGGGGTAAGGCTTCTTCTTGGATCTCGGTCTCTTGAGCATTGGCCTGCTCGATCTCGGCCTCTTGAACCTCTGCTATATCTTCTTCTGCTTGCGAACTGCCGGCTGCGGCGCCTGGCACGCATTCGGCAGCCTCTGGTGCTGACTTCTCATCTGGGGTTGAAACTTCATTACTGCAATCGGCAATTTCTGATATCACTTGTTCTCCAGAGGTTGTGCCCTCTGGCGCAGCCTCTGCTTGCTTCTCTGTGGTATCACTCTTCTTCTTATCTTCTGCAGCCCCTGTTTTGCAATCGGCAGCCCCTGGTGCTATTGCCGAGGCACCCTGAGCGCTGGATTGCTTCTTCATGGTTGCAGGCTTGGCCGGTTGAACTTCTTTTGCCTTTCTCAGAGCTTCAAGATCGGTCTCCGAGATAAAAATGAACTCGGAATCTGGTGATGGAGTGATGGACGGCTTCTTGATATGCTCGAGAGATACGCCTCGTGGAATTGCTTGCCTTGTGGAGCCAAGCTTGGACAAGGCGTCTGCTGCTTCATTGTTTGCTCTTGGAACATGGTGGAACTCGCAACCTTCAAAATATCCGCTGATTTGCTGCACCAGGAATCGGTAGCTCGCCATGTTAGCATCTTTTGCATCCCACGTGCCCGAGCACTGCTGTACCACCAGATCGGAGTCACCATAGCACTCAATATTCCGAATACCGATTTCCTTGGCCAACTTGATACCATGCACAAGGGCTTCGTACTCGGCTACATTGTTTGATGCTGCAAAGTGAATCTGGAGCACATATTGCAATTGATCTCCCCTTGGGGACGTGAGCACCACCCCAGCCCCTAGGCCATTCTTCATCTTGGAGCCATCGAAGTGCATTCGCCAGACATCCCACATGGGGAGCTGTGGCATGTACTGAGTTTCAGCCAAGTCCACCAGGAAATCGGCTAGTGCCTGCGACTTGATTGCAGTCCTTGGCTCATATTGGATGCCATGACTGGCCACGTCGATTGCCCATTTCGCCATTCTTCCGGTTGCATCTTTGCTTCCCATGATGTCGGCTAATGGAGCCGAACTGACAACAGTGATCAAGTGGGCTTGAAAATATGGCTTCAATCTCTTGGCCGCCATGTATACTCCATAGCACATCTTCTGGTAGTGAGGATAGTTCTGCTTGGATGCCGAAAGCACTTCGCTGATGTAGTACACTGGGCGCTGGACTTGCTGTGCCTTGTCCTTCTCGGGCCGCTCCACCACCATAACTGCGCTGATCACCCGATTGGTTGCCGCAATGTATAACATCATGGGCTCCTTCTCAATCGGGGCAGCCAGAATCGGTGCCGTGGATAGCATGCGCTTGAGCTCTCGGAGTGCTTCATTTGCCTGGGGGGTCCAAGTAAACTTCTCTGTCTTCTTCATCAACTGGTACAAGGGAATTGCCTTCTCGCTCAGCCGACTGAGGAATCGGCTGAGGGATGCGAGGCAACCGGTGAACTTCTGCACTTGCTTCAAGGTCTTGGGCTGCTCCATGCGCTCTATTGCGGCTATCTTCTCGGGGTTGCATTCGATTCCCCTCTCGGAAACGAGAAACCCCAAGAGCTTGCCGGCTTGGACTCCAAACACACACTTCTCCGGGTTGAGCTTGATCTGATAGGTTCTCAGATTTGCAAAGGTCTCTCTGAGGTCGTCCAACAATGTGACTCCCCTTGCCGACTTCACCACCAAGTCGTCCACGTAAACGTGGATATTTCTGCCGAGCTGAGAGTGTGTGCATCTTTGCATCATGCGCTGATAAGTGGCACCTCCATTTTTCAGACCAAAAGGCATGGTGATATAGCAATAGGCCCCGAAAGGGGTTATGAATGCTGTCTTGATCTGATCTTCTACGGCTAACTTTATCTGGTGATATCCAGCAGTAGCATCCAAAAAGGATAACAACTCGCAGCCGGCCGTAGAGTCAACCACTTGGTCAATTCGGGGCAAAGCAAACAGATCTTTGGGGCATGCCTTGTTCAAACAAGTGTAATCTATACACATACGCCAAGTCTTGTTCTTCTTCATGACGAGGACTGGATTGGCCAGCCACTCGGGGTAAAACACTTCCATGATGAAACCTGCAGCTTGTAACTTTGCAATCTCTTCGCCGATTGCTCTTCTCTTGTCCTCAGAAAAACGTCTCAGGGGTTGTTTGACCGGCTTCGAGCCTGGCCGAATGTGCAGCTTGTGCTCGGCGAGTTTTCTCGGAACACCAGGCATGTCCTGTGGAGACCATGCAAAGATGTCCCGATTCTCACGGAGAAACTCGACGAGCTCGGTTTCCTATTTGTCGCTAAGTCCAGCTCCGACCACAACAAACTTGGTCGAGTCGGAGGGATCTAGAGCGATTTTCTTGCTGTCCTTGGCCGATTGAAAAACCGATTCCTCCTCTGCTCTCTTTGCTGGGCCAACTGGCAGTGGATTCTTGCTCTGCGCTTGCGCCATTGCAATCACCTTGCCGAGCTGACGCTTCTTTGTCTCCACCACTAAGGAATCGGCCAAACTGCTGCCAGCGGATGTGCACTCGAGGGACTTCCTGAAGTCTCCGGTGACTGTGATGACGCCGTTTGGCCCCGGGATCTTCATCTTCAGGTATGTCTGTTGTGCATTGATCATGAACTTGCCAAATGCTGGTAATCCCAAAAAAGCATGGTATGGACTGCTGAGGTCGGCCACCTCGAACCAAATCGGCTCTCTCCTGAAATTCTCCTCTGTGCCAAAAATGACATCCAACCGAATGCGACCCAAGGGGGTGCAAGACAACCCAGGGACGATCCCGTGAAATGTCGTCCGACTGCGCTCCAAATCCCTCTCTGTAAGTCCTAGCTTGAGCATCGTATCTCGGTATAGGATGTTGATTGTGCTTCCTCCATCAACTAGCACTCTTGAAAACTTGCATGAAAACTTAGGCCCTGCGACCAGAGCATCCACCACCAGCGGATAGTTGCCCGGATTCGGCAAAATGGTGGGGTGATCTGCTCTGTCCCAGGATATCGGACATTCTGACCAGTGCATGAATTGGGGGATCGGTGGCATAGTTGCATTGACTTCCTGAGCTCGGGCTCTCCGACTGCCCTTGTCCGTGGACTCACTGGTGAAAATCATGTGTGCTGCATCCTGCTGCGGGTACTGGTTTTGCTGCTGAGGTGGTCCTCTGTTTTGCGGTGGTGGTGGTGGTGGTGGTGGTGGGGGTAAAGCTTCTCCTTTTGCTATCCTTCTCACAAAATCACATTGCCGAGTGGTGTGCGCAGACGGCCTCCCAGGCGTACTGTGCAACTTACATGGTGCATCCAACATGTCCTCAAACGTGTACTTGGGCTTCATCTGCCCTGGGGGTCTCACATTGGGTCTCATCTTCCGACTGCCTCCTGCGGCCGCTGGGTCTTCCTCATTCTGAACAGCGGCCACCTGCCGACTGCCATACTGAGTGTCCGGTTGCTCGTCCTTTCGCTTGCCGTTGTTCTGCTGGTTGTTGTTGTTGTTGTTGTGGTTGTTCTCTCTTCTCTCTTTCCGACTGAGGCCTTGGTTTCCTGTGTCCGACTGCGGAGCCCCTGGTGACTGGATCACACCTCCAACTCCGAGTTGGATAGGGCGCATCGCAGAATCGGACATAGCGAAAGCATTTGCCACCTTCATGAGCTCGGCGAGCGATGTGAAGTCTTTGCGGAGCAGCTTGTGCTTCAGCATTGAATCGGCCAGGCATCCATCAGTGAAGTACTGAATGGCCTGAATCTCATGGACTCCTTCGCACGAATTCTTCAACTTGATCCACCAAGACAGGTAATCTCGAAGGGGCTCGTCCTTGCCTTGCACGCACAAAGCTAACTGCCGAGGGAGGTTGGGCCTTTCATATGTGCTTGTGAAGTTGTGGATGAACGCAGTCGTGAAGTCCTCCCAACAGTTCACACTGTCCTTGGGAAAACTATTCAGCCATGTCCGAGCTGAACCCTGCAGCATGAGCGGTGCATAGCGAACTGCCACACGCCGATTGCCTCCCGCAATGCGAACTGCTGTCAGGTAATCGGACAGCCAGTCCTCAGGCTTTACCGATCCATTGTACTTGGGGGTATCTCTCGGCAGTGTAAAGCCTTTGGGGAACTTCTCCGTCCGAATGCGATGACCGAAACATGTTGGGCCAGCTTCTCCTTCTTCATCTTCCTGGGCCTCCTTCTCCAGGAGCTCAATGCGATGCCTTGCATCATTCTGACCGATTTGGCGAGGGCCAAGTCGGGTACTGATTGCTGGTCTCGGTGCCGACTGCTGCGGCATGTCATGGCGCCTGCTGTTAACAGCCGGCTCTTCCATTCTTCTGCTTGCTGCTGGGCGATTGCTTCTGACCTTGCTGTCATGCCGAGATGGCGCGGGCTGGTGCCGATTCTGGCGCGACGCATTCGGCCGCTGGCTGGCTCCCGCATTCGGCCTCATTGTCCCTCTTGATGCCTCTGGCTCAGCGTTCTGATTGCCCCTTTCCACAAGCCTCTGCTCTTTTGCGGCCGCTATCAGTTCACGCATTCGGCGCGACTGCTCGCACCGCTCATCTCCTTCCAACTCTTCCAACTCAAGGGCTATCTGCTCGGCTGCTCTCAGATTCTTGTCGGGTGTGCTATATGTGGGCCTTTGGACAAATGCCGATTGCACCGGTTGCTCCGGTTGTGCTGGCCTTCTCGGACGATCCGGTTGCTCCGCCCCAGACAACTGCTGGTTGACTGCCCGGCCTCGGCTTCTCAGGTCTTCCAGGACTGCGGGCTCAATCGGCCGACGCGGTCCTGCATGTGCTGCGTTGTATTCCCGAGTGATGGCTCCCAGCCGACGCTCCTCAGCCCGCACTTGCTCGGCCCTGCGAGCCAGTGCAAGCCGTGCCGTTTCCAGCTCGGTATGCACTTGCTCCGGATCACCATTCCTGTTCACGGGTGTGTACAGCACATCCCGCAACGCACTGGTGCCGATTCGCTCTGCTGCATCAGCCACTTCCTTTGCCTTCCTTGCTGCGCTTGCCGGGTCCCGATTGGTCGAGGACGACGCTCCCGCCATCATGACTGCAGCGTGTAGTCGGCCCTCCCCTTGGCCAGGTGCTGCGGCGCAGCCCCTGGTCAAGAGAGGGTCTGTAGCACATGAGAAAACTCGGATGTCTCTTGGATATGCCTCAGGGAAGGCACCGATGAAGAGACGGTGACTTCCCACCTACAGCGACACCCCGGGCGGCAAGGGAGCTCCTTCCTCGTACCGCGCCGAGTAGTCCACCACATAGTCGATTGCCCCACGCCTTAGAATTAGGCCAGAGGTGTGGCTACCGCCCAATGCAGAGATTGATCCCGTCCGGATCTTGACTCCAGTCGACGCCTCGGTAGGCCCCACGGTGGGCGCCAACTGTCGTCGATATGTGATGGCAGATGCCATGGGGATGGCTAAAGTGAGGGGAAGACACGAGGGAGGGAATGTCGATGGTGCCGGAATCGGGTTGGGCACAAGCACGGTGAAGACACCACGATGTACCCAGGTTCGGGGCTCTCCGGAGAGATAACACCCCTACTCCTGCTTATCTCTTATATATCAATGAAGGAACTACAATAACTGCTCTTCTATCTTCTCAGGGGAAGGAGTAAACCGCCGCCGTGGGCAAGGTCTTCTCCTGCTTCCCTGAGGAGTGACTACGGGCAGTAAATGAACTGAGGGGAGAAAGAGTTAATGAGATCTCAGGTGTGGCGTCCCTCGCGCAGGAGGGGTACCCTGGCTCTTATAGTGTGAGTCCAGGGTACTTCGGTAACCTCAGTGCCGAATGGGCCCAGCTGTCAACCTCTAGTCGGCCTGGGCCCACCGACTGCTCCTATCCGGGTGATCTGGGGCCTACGAGCGGCGACCCATGCTGCTACCTTGTAGGGTCTAGTGATGAACAGTGGAGCTATGAGGTACGGTCTTGTCGGCCTGTCCGCGGAATCGGCGGAGAGGTCGACATCGTATCTCCCGGAAATCCTCGATGTGACTTGGCCTTCCTGCCACCCAGATATCTCGGGATATGGCATTTATGACCTTATAATCATACCCCCGACTGGGTGTCAGGTAGCTCCGATTGCGCCTGGACCGACTGGTGGTTCCTGGGTAAGGTCGATTGCCCTGGGCAATCGGTCTTCTAGGAAACGACCTCGATCCAGCAGCAGGTCAATCGGACGATCGTCTTCAATGAACAAAAGGGTGGACCGATTGCGCCTGGGCCGACTGCCGGCACTTGGTATGGCCGATTGCCTTAGAGCAATCGGCCGTACCCCTGCCTAGCTCGGCCCAGCTGCAGCCCAATCGGCCCATCCTTGTCTTGAAAGCTTGCTTCCGCTTGGGTTAGCTTACCCGGGTACCAATCCCCCGACACGAATGGATGCTACCCAAGCTATCCATTTAGTCCCTTCTACATCGACTACAACAGCTGCAGAGATTCATGCAAAGATAAGCAAAGACTGTGATCCACGAGCATATACACCCAAGGAAGGACAAACACCAGATACAGCCCTATGCAATACAAATCATTTCAGTATATTCCGGAAGGTGGCCAAGACATATCATGAAGCCCAGATGATCGGAAGAATGTTCCCCCTCACCAGTCGGTAGTTAGAAGCCTGTCAGACACCATGGTCAGATCTGTCTCCACGTCATTGAGGGAAAGCTCCTAGCAGAAGGAACCTCAGCCTTCCGTGACAAGGTACCCGGCACAGCCGACACACACAGTGTATCAGCCTTCCTCAGTACGCTACCGGGATAACTTCTCAGCCAAGACAGTCAGCCTTCCTCCACAAGCCACCGACAGAAGCTTACAGTGCAAGGCACTCGATCATGCTCGGTACACCACAGGTATGGACTCCAGCACAAGCCGCTCGGTCGTTTACAGTGAACTGCCGCAGAAACTTCCAGCAGAAGGAACAGGTGTATCCACAGTATAAAGAGGCAAACTTCTGGGACAAGACAACCTATCTTCGGCAGTAAGTTATTAAGAAAGCTTCCAACGCAAGCCACCTAGCCTTCTTCAGCAAGCTATCGAGGCAACTTCCCGTGTACGACACCCTGCCTTCCTCGATACGCCACCAGAGCAAGCTTCCGGGGTACGGTGCCCAACCTTCCTCAGCAAGCTACCCCAAGCTTCGTGGAAAAGATACCAGTCTTCCTCGACGCGTCATCATACCTGTAACAATATCGTCAGAAATCCAGCCATGCAGGACAGTGAAGACTTCAACATCGTCAGGACCCGCATATGGTTATGGGTATTCTTATCAAGTATGAAAGATACCCCTATGTGGATACCGCCATGCTCGTAATCAAGGAAGAATTATGCACAGGAACGACGGTGAAGAACCGCAACCCTCTAGAGACAAGTCAACCGAAGAGGCGGATACGCATCTCAGCCTGGAAGAAAGACTGACAAAGTCATGAAGGAACACAATGAAGAAAGGAAGCAAGGAGCATTGAATCCTGCTCCCGTCATGAAGGTCAGATCCTCACGACCGACAAGGCCTCGAAGCAGGATAATCTGGAGACCCCGTTCATTGCATTCGAGGTTAGCAGGATGAAACAAGAGAAAAAATGTGATGGTAACCCTTCTATCTCAGAGGAAGATTTTGACAGAACAATAAGAAGTTATGCAACAAGCAAAGAACCTTGACCGAAGAAAAGCCAGTACAAGAAAGGTGATTGCCACAGAGGCAAGACCCAGGAAAAATAGACACGGTAGGTGTCAAACCTTGCTGCAAACTAAGCAACCGTGGTACCTCGCAAGTTGTCAGAGGTATGCAACTCTCGAACCCGACGGGTTAGGAAGAAGGAATCACATGAACCTCAAGTCAAATTTGTCGCGATCAGTTGAAGTCAAGTGGAACCCCATGGATGTCTACCACAAGTAAAGCTCATTAACTATGGGCCAAGTACCGTGTACCCAGCCCACTAGCCCGAGCAATTCCTCAAGTTCAGCATCGTCCGTCTTGCCAAGATACCACAGCCTGCTTCATTAAAGGTCACCCGCTCAGCCCGGAATTTTAAATAAAAGAACTGGATTAAAGCATATAAGGACCCATCGCCACCCGGAAGGAGCAGTCAGTCAGACAAACCTCAGCATGAGTGAATGTCCAATATTTGTGCCCCGCTCCGAATCCTTGAGCGCGGTGGTTAGGCCAAAATAAATGTGAGGCAACCCCATGTGCCGTCAGTCAAGGTCACGATAGTAAACACTCTGAGATATCAACTACCGATGAAGGTCAAGCTCTTGTCAAAAAGGCCAATGCAAAGGATTCAAGATTGTACTACGAATAAAGCCCGAGGTACCCCAGAAACAATATGGGTATCGTCAGCATTCAGCCTATGACAAGGCATTCTGTTATCATACAAGTCAGAAGATATGAGGATGTAAATCAGCAGGAAAGGATGTGAGGTATCAAGGAATAACATTCTGTCAGAGCTACAGATCGGGTGAAGTAAACCCCCTCAGCAGATATCTTGGATGCTACCACGGGAACAGTATGCGGTAAAAGGAAATCCGGGAAGCAACAAGTTTACGAAGGACGGTAAGTTTGCAATGGTTCCCTGACCAACCAAATCTCGAGGAAGAGATTTTTCTAAGGGGGGTAGGTTTGTGACACCCTGGATTTTGGAACTTTCTTTTTTCGAAAACTCTCGTGATTTATTTCTTGATTTGCTATTGGATTTGATTTTGATCACCTCGTTGGACTTGAAATTTGAGCATATTTTCTTTCCATGCTCAAGTGGCCCTTGAATCCAAGCCTTTCCAATGCCATTGCATTGATCTATCTCATCCAAGCCACCATTTTATTCTAGCCATATATTCCTTTTTCCATAAAAAAAGATATTCCTATTATTTGAGGTTTGTGAAGCAACCCCTATTTATATTGCTCCATAAATCCCCAAATAATTCCCACATGTCATTGACATCATATCTTGCCAATTTCTCCAAAAACATTTCATAGCCCAAGTGGATTTTTCCTCTAGAAAAATTCATTTGTCTATGGGCGCAGAATGGAGCTTTGTGAAGGGAGTGCCATTTATATTAATCCATTGCTGGTGAAACTTTTTGTGAAATCTCATATGATCATATCATTGATCTCCACCAAATTCCATCACCATTCGCTTAGCCAGACTCCCACAATAAATTCCCAAAGTTTGGGTGCAGCAAGGGGGCATTGTGAATAAAGTGCATGATAGGGGATCTCATTTGCCTTGAAACTTTTGGAGCTTGATCTTACCACCAAATAACTCCACCAAAACAGATTTGACCCAAATCCCCTTTACCCATGTGAGTGCGTTGTCATGTTAAAGTTTTTGGTCAGTGGTCCACATTGTGAAGAAAGTGCTAGCTATGTGTGTCCAATGGCTATGAAATTTTATACACGTGGACACCATGCCAGATAACCCCAGTACACCAATTTTCAGCCAATTCCTCCAATCCTATGAGATGCTAGCTTCAACTTTGCATTTCCAGTCCAATTGGACATTTGTAAAGGAAGTGCTAGCTAACTTACTCCAAATGAGATGAAACTTGGTGTACATACTCATCCTAGTGTATGATTAAGCTATGCAAAAGATCATGCCTAGGGGAGCAATGTACAAGCCACACCACAATACAAACACCTTCAGTCTAGATGGTGCATTTGCAAAGGATGTACCATGTACATTGATTATTCTGAGCCCAAACTTTCCAGATCACTAGTCCCTCCTATCCTAAAGCCAAAAGAAACCCTGGCCCCATCTAAATCCCCACCATGTGATCCCAACTTCTGCTCCAAGTTTTCTGCATCAAACTATTGCTTGAGATAGAGATCAATCCAGAGCCCCTATTGACCATCCAGCAGCACCCATGTGATCAGCACTCAAAGGAGCACATGCTAGACATATTTGGCCACGCGAGAACCTATCATAATCACCAGTGCATTTTTTGTCCATGCCCTTGGCAGCACTCAGTGTTGTCGACACGTCTGCCTCATGCCACAGTGAGCGCACGTCGTTTTCTCCGAATCCCTCTGCGCCGCACGGCTTTGCGCAGCCGCGTGCTCCACGTGCACTCCTCTGGAACCTCCTCGACGCCGCTCGGTGGCCGCCAGCTCACCTCCATGCCATGGCCGTATCTCCCCGTCGCGGCCTGAGCCTCCTCTTCCCCTATAAATGGCGCACCCCCGAGCACTTCCGAGCACTACCAGCACATCCCCGAGCTCTCCTAGCCCCAAAACCCCTTCCAATTCGTCACCGGAGCCCCCGCATTGCCGCCATTGTCACCGTGGCCGCCGCCGGCCTCGTCTTCACATTCGGGCAGCTCAAGCCCCCATCCTCCTCCCAGCCCGCGGCTGCAGCGCTCCTCGCCCCGCGGATCTCCCCGGCGCCCTGGAGCCGCCGCCCCGCAGCCTAGCCCCGCCGCGCCCCGACAGCCGTCCACTAGAGCCAGCGCTCCGCTCGCCGTGGCCCTCCCCGTCCCGCGAAAACAAGTGCTGGCGGCGCCGCCCTCGACCGAGAGCCCGCCGTGTAGCTGCGGGCCGGCCGCCGCGCCACCACTCGCCGGCGCCCCGCGCGGCGTCGGCCCTCTCCTCTGTCCCGCGCTGGAGGAAGAAGAAGGCAGGGGAGGAGAGAGAAGACCGAGTGGGCCCCGTGTGTAAGTGGCTGAGACGAGACCGACAGCTGGGCCCGACCCATCCTTTTAAGTGGAGACGATTTTCCATGAAGTACGCTTTCGTTTCAAGAAGGCGTATTTTCCCCTTATATTGCCCGAAGTACACCTTCCCGCACAGAAAGTGCATTTCTTCCTTCTGCGTTCCAAAGTACACTTTCAGCTTCTGGAAAGCGTACTCCACCCAAATCATCCACCCCCGATACCGTTTCGCGAATATCTCCGCAACCGTAAGTCCAAACGGGTTGATTCTTTTTGCGTTGGTTTCGTATCATGCTCCTCTTCGTGTTGGCATAGTTTTCATGCCATGTTGTGATGTTATTATTTTCTGGTCAAATAAAAGATGATGTTTGACTTTTTCTCCGTTGCTTTATTTGAAATCTTTTGCAGGGTTTTGTCGGTGTCGAAGACCGGGAGTGTTCCACACTCCTCTGGTGAAAGGCAAGACACAATAACATTTGAACCTTTGCAAAGCTTTGACGTGATTTTAAAATTGCTTTACAGTGATGTGCTTATATCGTTGACCGTTATCATGTTGCCATGCTATGATTGATGTTATCATTGCCATGCTATCCTTGATATTCTACTACTATACTATGTTTTGTCATGTACATCCATGCTATGGTTTGATTATATCATTGCCATGTTAGGTTCTGTATCATCGTAACCACAATATACTAACACCATGTCAAGTTGCTCATGTTACACCTGCTCATGTTGTGCCTAAGTTATGCTCAACTGCATTCATAATGTTGCCATGTTAATAACTTAATATTTGTAACACGGATAAGTTCACCACCTAAAATGTGTTTGATAATGTCTGAAACTGTCATGTTATTATGCTATGCATTGTTATGATCTGAGACTCATGTTGCACCTGATACTTGTGTTCGCTGTTGGAGATATGCTTCGTGACAAGTTGATCAGGTGCCACCGAACCGGACTTATCCGTGCAGCCACATTCGCTTGTATGGGCAGGCCTTGATTCGGTCTACTAGTGGGCGTCTCTTATTTGTATCACCAATGAGGGGGGGGGCTACGCGCGCGCTGCCCTGATCAGGCAGGCGGAGGTAGTCTTGACAGCCAGAGTTGTTATGCGCGCGGTCCAGAGTTGGGCAAAGTTTAAGGACCAAGTGATGGTCAGAGTGGTTCTGGTATTAACGAAGGATACCTAACCATAGGGCTACCCAAGACGGGATGTCAGTGATACGGTAAGAGGGACACGCGGTAGCATCGGTCTCGTTGGAGAAGTCCTAGTCCACTCCTGCGGTGCGAGTTCCAAGGATCCCATGGGATAAGTACCGAGGTGCTGGATGGAGGAAGAACTCCATAGTGTGGGTAACGTGCACAAACTCTGCAGAGTCACACAAATCTATTTGAATAGCCACGTCCAAGGTAATGGACACAGTTCGTACTAGGTCACACCTTATGATCAACATGAGTTCGGTGGTATGTTTGTGGTAAGTGGATGGTTATACGATGACTGGATCGGTTGGGTGGTAACGAAGGACACCTAACCCGTTGAATGGTTGTGCGATGACCCGTTTGGTCATGCGACGACCCGTGGAAGTGATTGGTCACGAAGTGACCCGGTGCTTGAGTCTGTAAGGACTGCGAGGTAAGCCAGGTGATCATGCGACGATAATGTGCGGTCCATTGTGTGTGCATTATTCTTAATGCTGATAATATGCTTGCTGAATATCTGTTTGCGTGATATTGTTGCTCACCTGTTTAATTCACTAATATACACTACAGGAAACATGAGTTTTTTGCCGTCAGCCTGACGGCAAATGCTTTGCCGTCAGCTCCACGACGGCAAACCTGTTGTTAGCTCATCAGTCGGCATTGAGCTGCTTTGCCGTCAGCTTAAGATCGACCGACGGCAAAGCCTTTGCCGTCAGCCTTTTTGTACTGGCTGACAGCAAAGATGCTCGTACGGCCAGCTCTGACTTAACCCCGTGGGCTGAGTTAACGGCGTGCATTGCCGTCAGCTAGCCGTCTGGCTGACGGCAAAGCCCTTGCCTGGGCCCACATGTCAGCAGTTTGCCGTCGGCTTACGGCGGGCGGACGGCAGCCAGCCTACTCTTTGCCTTCAGCCGGTTGAAGGCCGACGACAAAGCCGTGACCAAATGGTCACTGCCACAGCCCAGATTGCACAGGCTGCCGCCACGTGTCCGCTTTGCCGTCAGCTTGCTAACGGCAACGCCTTTGCCGTCAGCAAGCTGACGGCAAAGCTCTCTGTATCTATCTTTTTAATTTGTTTTCTTTAATTCCCTGCATTTAAACAATAATATATATATATATACAGATATATTATAGTCATCTCCATCCCACAAGTAATACAAAAAGTGCATCAACCATATAATTAACAACCATCACAAGTGCATCAACCATATAATATTTACAAGTGCATCAACAAAATCTACAAAGTTTCCGAGTTCAACATCCATCCATATGACAAACACTAAAAGTTCAACATCCTATATCTACAACACACTCCAAAGGTAGCATCCATCCATGCATATAGCCAAAATCTGCAAAATGTGAACATAAAAGTATATGTTAGTTTTGGCCTTTATAAGCTAAGTATAAAAAAAGAAGAACAAGGAGAAGAAGAGTAAGGAGAAGAAGAGGAAGAATAAGAATAAGATGAAAGGAAGAAGAAAAGATGGAGAAAAAGAAAGAAGAGAAAAAGTAAGAATAAGAAGAACTTTTCTTCTTTTACTTCCTTTTCACCTCTTTCTTCTTCACTTCTTTCTTTTCCTCCTATCCTTCTTCTTATTCTACAATACTTGTTCTTCTTAGACCTCAAGAGCTAAATATATCTCATTTTAGATCTAACAAAGTCATTAATTCATTTTTGAGCTTTATATGCGAAGTATAAGTCATTTTTAGGTTTATAAGCCACTTAAGCTAGTAAATTCATTATTGAGCTTTTATAAGACAAGTATAAGTCATTGTTGAACTTAATAATCTTATAAAATCTAATTTGAGCTTTAAAAGCTTATAAAGCCAAGTTTGAGATTTATAAGCTTATAAAGTCACTATTGAGCTTTTAGAAGCCAAGTATAACTCAATTTTCATCGAACTACGCTATTAACATCATTTTTCAGCTTTATGAGCTTATGAAGTCATTGAGGAGCTATTATAAGCCAAGTATAAATCATTTTTTAGGTTTACAAGCTTATAAAGCCAAGTATAAGCTTGATAAGCTTATATAGTCATTTTTTAGCTTTTATAAGCCAAGAATAAGTAAATATTTATGTAACTAAGCTATTACTACCATTATTGAGCTTTATGAGAATATAAAGTCATTGACGAGCTTTATGTAACTTACCGGAGGCCACCTCAAGGCTGAGAAGCGCCGCCACGTGGGTTGCTCGGGGATTCACTAGGAGATTCTTGTGGGTTGTGAGATGCAGCTCCGGAATTATGCTGCAACAAAGGATGAGTTGCAATGTGGTAAGCATGATGACACTTGATGGTATAAGACCGGGCTATATTGATCATTGAAAGAAACTTACCGTTCCGAGAGGAGAAACGGTATGCGTTGGCATCGGTGGAGGGGTAAGACCTTGCTTCTCCCACATACTCTGCGAGTTAGTTTTTGAGGACTCGAGCATATTAGCAAGTGAACCAAACATATGCATATGCATTCTTGACGGATATATCCAAAAGTAGTAACTTACCGAGAAGAGGTCGTAGATGGCCTTCGTCTGGGAAATATTGCGTGCCCTCTCCTCCTCGAGTATCCTCTGGGTCCTCTCCTCCGCCAGCCGGTCCCTCTCCGCAAGCTGCTCCGACAACATCTCTTGTGTCGCCTGTCTCTCCCTCTGAATGGCGTCCTGCGAACACTCAAAAATATAGCAATTATTGTCATCATCGCTACATAGTCTAAAGAACGTAAAGAAAAATTGAGACAAAGTTATACCTGGATAGAAATGTCCACTGGCCGCAGGCGAGGTCGTACAGCAGGAGCAGAGCTCGTTTGCCTCGCCTTGATCTGAGCTAGAGTCTCCGGGCAATGTACGAAGCCATTGCACATGGAGGTGCTGCCATGATGCTTACCGCCACCAGAAATCATCAAGGCCTCCGGATCCATCTCCTCCTCGCTCGGGTCAAACTAAGGACCGCGTAGCTCTTTTGCCACCTCAGAATAGGCCATCATCTTGTGGTAGGCTGCAACTCTAGTGTACGCCTCAACACCGTCGCCCTCGGAATATGCCTTCACCGTTTTGTACTTTCCCTTATGGGCCATGGCAAATGAGCGAAATCCTTTAGGCACAGGCTGATTATGGTGTTTCGCCTACAATGAAAAGCAAAGAAAAGGCATGAAACAAATCAATTGATTAATGATGAAAGGACATGAAAATGAAAACAAAAAGGCAAATACCCATTTTTTTGCGTACTCGTTGACGTTGAGATTGCCTTGGTGGTGTGCCACACCTACCATTTGTTCATTCCTAGCCTTGGCGCTTTTGTGGGTGGACAGCCAGGCATCACTGAGCCATTTTTCCACTATCTCCTCAAAGCAATCCATCTTATTTGCACACCATCTCGGGGGCGCCTATGAATTAATAATCTTATAAAGTCATTGAATAGATTTTTTAAGCCAAGTACAAGTCAAGTTTTATGTAACTAAGCTATTATTATACTTTTTAGTTTTACAAGCTTATAGAGCCAAGTTTGACCTTTATAAACTTATAAAGCCAAGTTTGACACTTATAAGCTTATAAAGCCATGTTTGAGATTCATAAGCTTATAACAAAAGTTTGACACTTATAAGCTTATAAAGCCAAGTTTGAGCTTCATAAGCTTATAAAGAAAATTTTGACACTTATAAGCTTATAAAGCCAAGTTTGAGCTTCATAAGCTTATAAAGAAAAGTTGGAGCTAACTAGGCCTTACTTATAAGTGTAGGAATTTGAATTAGTTAGTAATTTACCTCCAAGTATTCTTCCTTCTTAAGGAAAACTTTTCTACACTTCTTCTTGGCCTTCTTCACGCCCTTCTTGGCGTACCAATCTCGAACACACTGAACACGCATCTCGTGCCTAGTGTTCGTGAGTAGCCTCACTATCTCCTTCTCGAGATTCTTCTGGGCCGCCGGCTCCATCCCCTCCTCAACCCTATAGTAGCACTGAAAAATGCATCGAACATATGCTTAGATGAGTGAAATGATTCCAACGCTAATAAATGATTGCAATGCTTAGAATACTTACCCAAAAAGTAGCCACCACCATGTCGGCTTTGGTACGGCATTCAACGTTGTTGACGCGTTCATCTGGCGGGGCCGGGCCGGCTTTGTAGTGTGGCCAAGTGAGGCCGGGCTCAGGAACCCTACCCGCAATAGGCAACTGGACTAGCCCGGGGAACTGCTCCTTAAGCACGGCACCAAGGAGGCAGTTCGGATTCCGAGCACCTTCCAGGTAAGTCCACGCCCTGCAAAATAAGAACACAAAGACATTAGTTCTTGTTGGACCATATGTACATGTATGATATATATATACAAGGAACACTAAAAAATCATCAACTTACTTCTCCCCATCTGGCGCAATCAATGTCCTCTGCGCAGGGTCCGGACGTGGTGGGAGCCATGTCATACCACGCTGGTACACCGGCTTCTGGGAAGAGGAGCTCCCCTCACCACCATCACCCCCTCATCCCCGTCGTCATCGCTATCATCATCCTCATCAGCATCATCATCATCCGTGCGAGCACGCTCCTCCCAAGGATCATCCCAACGAGGCTCCGTCGACTGCCTCGGTGCCTCCGGCTTCTCTGACTGCACCGGCGGTGTCCGCTGCTCCGGTGCCTCCGACTGCACCGGCGGTGGCCGCTGCTCCGGTGCCTCCGACTGCACCGGCGGTGGCTCCTGCACCGGTGAGACTGTCCTGTGAGTGGGTGACTCGGCTAGGGCGCCACCTGCTCGACCACCTCCTCGACCACCGGGTTTAGCTCTCTTTTGGCCTTTTCCCCGACCTCTCCCACGAGGCTGCTCAGCACGCGCCGGCGGCGAGCTGGCTGCGACAATACCCGCCAGCAACTCTCTCCATAGAGGTAGAGGTGGTTGAGACTCCACCGGTGGGTCCCTACGGCTCGCCATGTGTCAACACATGTTACGGAGTAAAGATGAATTAGTAAAGTAAGGAAATAAATAATAAAAATTCATATACACAAAAAACAAACATATGCATATAAAGATGAATTAGTACATGAAGGAAATAAATAATACAAATTCATATATACAAAAAACAAAAGAAAGTTGGGATGCATACAACTAATAGTCAGGATCATCTGTATCTTCTTCAGGATCAATAAAAACATCATCGTCACTATCACGCGTGTCGTCATGAATGATCTCTTCTCCGGGATCGGGTTCAGCGTCAACCACATTTCGAAAGCCTTTTTGTAACCGGTCAAGCAATGATAGGTCATCCGCATCGGTAACCTCTTCGTGTTCCACTTCTTCATCTTCCTCCTCCTCATCATCGGTAACCTCTTCGTGTTCCACTTCTTCCTCTTCCTCCGCATTGTCATTCTCTACTTCCATGTTTTGACCAAACGTAGAGGTTTTTCCGAAATGTTTTTTGGCCACACGTGTTTCTTGGAAGAATTCTCCGTCATATGTGTCTTGGTCTATGTGAGGTTGATAATCCTCTTCTTCATTGGGGGCAGGTAGTTTACCATGTGGCGGCACGTCATAGACGACATACCAATCTTCGAGATTCTTTACACTTTGGCAGGCCCATGGAAGATAGAAAACTTGTGTGGCCTGTTGAGCCACAATATAAACTTCGGTAACATTTAAACGGTTCTTCTGTTTAATTTCAACTAGCCCAACATGCTCATGAGTTCGTCTAGTGTCCTTCGGATCGAACCAATGACATTTGAAGACAACGGCATTCGGAGGATTTTCACCATAATATAGCAGTTCATATATTTCTTCAACTATTCCATAATACTCGACTCCTCCATCTATAGCGGACACACCAGAATTCGTTGTTTTCCGATCGGGCATAGTTTGCTCTTTCATACAAGTACGAAAGCGATACCCATTGATGTCGTATTTTTCATATGTATGGACCTTAAAGTCAAAACCATTTGCGATTTGTCTCAACTCAGCGTCCATCGACTCTGAATTAGCCTACAAGTTGAAACGGAAAGGCTTGTTTTATTAGTCGGTACTGAGACGACGAAGAAATAAAAATGGCCTGTATATCATATAAGAAGTACCGTTTGTGTAAACCAAGAGATGAAACCGGGATTGCCGCCTCCCCGCTTCTCAAGAAGATTAATCTCTTTGATGGAGTCTTTTTCGATCGCCACTCCATTCGAGAATTGCATGACGAATCGACTGTATCAAATAATTAAGAGAAGTTAGGCACACAACTCGTCAAGAAGTTGCAGAACAATTAATATGTACCACGCACTTACTCGATGTATGGCCGCACTTCTGTCATGTTGGTCAAGATATACAATGCAATGATGCCCCATTCCTCGAAGGTCAACGTCTTTGTCTTCATAACCCCACAAGGTGCGAGGCTCCCTTTAAAGAGTTTGAACTTGGATTCATGTCGCTCGGGGTCGCCAGTATTGTACTGAGGCTTTGGATTATGCAAACTGTAATTAGTGGCAGCATAGTGTGCTGTCACGAAGTTTGCCGCTTCCTCGACAACGAATGCCTCAGCCATTGATGCTTCAATTCTCCGTTTATTTTTACATTTTGCTCGAAGCGTCTTCTGCATTCTCTCGGTTGCATAGCACCAACGGTTTTGCACAGGGCCACCCAATCTTGCCTCCATCGGTAGATGCAAAATCATATGCTGCATCGGATTAAAGAAACCCGGTGGAAAGATCTTCTCTAACTTGCATATTGTAACATCCCAATTTTCTAAATTCGGATGTTAATAGATCATCATATGCATCTCATGCTGCTTCCGCATTTTTCTGGAGTTTTAAAATATTTTTAAACATTTTTCAACACATGGCAGTTCGCTGGAGAGGATAAAAAAGGACTTATCCCCATTTCTAATTTGTTGGAAAACAGTTTAAGAGATTTTTGGGAGAATTTTTAATTCTACTTTGGAGTTATAAATATTTTCTAAAATTATTTTTGGAATTTATTTATGCTCTGGAAAAGTTTTTAAATCAATTTTCGGAGTTTTCGGTATTTTTTAAATGCCTGAAAAGTATTTAAAAATATTTAAAAATAAGTTGCAAAGTTTTTATTTTATTTTATTATTTTGGTCAAGCCAAAAATTCAATTTTATTATTTTAAAATATTGGCGAAGACGGAATTTCAAAATAAATTTCCGTGATTTTTCTAATATTGTTTTGGGCCTAACGGACCTGCTCTGTTTTTTTTCCCGCAGACCGATTTTGTATTTATCTCAGATTTAAAAAAAAAGGGATTAGGGGCTGGCTATAAATAGCCCCGATTATGGCTAAATTATTTTCGCTTAGCGTTTTAGGGTTAGCTCTAAACTAATCCGCGGGACCCGCCACCACCGACGTCATCGCCGGAATCTCGCCGGAGCATCGCCGGAATTTCGCCGGAGCATCGCCGGAGTTGCGTTTTCTCGTTTTTTCGAGGTATATCTTCGCGAGCCGCCGTGTTCCGCCGTCCCCGCCTCGCCGGAGCACCCCGCCACCCCTAGCCGCGCCGCCCCGCCGCCTGCTCGACGTGCACTGTCGCCTCGCCGCCCGGAGCTGCCGCCGCTCCATGGTCGCGCCCACGGCCCATGGCCGCGCCAAGCCACGCGCCCCGTGCGCCCCTGGCCCCGTGCGCCACGCCGCCGCGCCGCGCCGCCTGGCCGCCGGCCCTCGCCCCAGCCGGCCGGAGCTCCAAGCCGCGCCAGGCCATGGCCTCCCTGTGCTGTGTCCCGCGCGTGGGAAGAAGAAGATGAAAAAAAAGTAAAAAAAAACGTTTTGGATTTTTTTTTCAGATCTGGATCCAAACCGCCCGGGGACCCGATCGCATTTTTCTTAAAAAGTTTATTTACGTACGGGTCCTTTTTACAGTAGAACCCCCCGGTACCCCCGTTTTTCACCCGAAACCGTTTTCGCGACTACTTTTCAACCATAGCTCGGAATCGAGTGATTCCAGTTGTGTTGCGACCGTGTAAAATTTTTCTAGCCATTAGACCTAGTGTTACAGAAGTTTGAAGAATTTAAATTTGGATCCCAAGCTGATCCAAATTTGAACTTCCGGCAGCCGTAACTTTTTACCGGTGCGCCCGTTTGCGCCGTTTCTTTTTGCGTTGGTTTTTATTTGACAAGTACTTTAAGTTTAGCTACTGTTAGGAAAGTTTTGCTACTGTTCTTTGAATGTTAATTATTGTTTGAGCATATTTGTATTGAACATATGATTGATTGGTGCTATGTTTGCTCGTATAGATTGTCCAGAGTGTGCCGCCTCGTATTGTGAGGATTGTGACCGTCAGGACCAGCAAGAAGGCAAGTGATGCTTTGACCATACTCATACCTATATTTTCTATATGCATTATGTTAAGAAATATCACCCTATTGCATGATAGGTAGTTTATTATACTGTTGCTGCAAAACCAGTTAGGATAGCCACATGTTTTGACTTGTCTACCGTAGATCAACCTAGCCGTGTTGTTGCTTTATTGCTATGCTTTGTAGACGTGGTTTGGGTTGTGTAAATTCATGGAGTGCATGTGAGCTATTTAATAACTTGTGTAGCAACTGTTTAACAAATAGAAATCACTTCTGGACGGGCAGGGAGTGCTTCCTGGGGGCTCGGTCCTTATCTAAGGTCGAGACCAGGTTGTACCCCTAATGGTTGGTTTGGTGGTCGAGAATACGTCATGGCGAGTACCCTCTGACGCAGTGGGCGCCGTCCAGGCTCAAAAAGATCAGACATACTTGGTGATTAGAAGCTTACATGTACAGCCGCTGGCCATATGGGCTCTGGCTTAGTTGAGTATGATGTAGGAAGCCTCTCCCGTGCAATGCTAGCAGATGTAGATGTGATAGGTGGTACCGGCTTGCCGTTGGGTGTAGGTGACCTCTTCTGAAAGACTTCGTCTCAATCTTCGGGTTGAGTCCAGCGGGGAAAGTGTACTAACCTCTGCAAAGTATAAACTAATCATGATTAGCCGTGTCCCCGGTTATGGACATCCTTGAGCTACTAGACATTACTGTTACTGGAGGATCTTGACATATGAATCACCTTAATAATTTGAGTGGGCAAGATTAAATAAAGGGTGTGGTGTTGGAACTGGGGTGCCCAGTTCGTTCTTAAGTAGTAAGTTCAACTTAAATTTTTGACTAGTATAGTTCAGGAGAAAATTGGATTTCTGCAAAACTAAACCATAAGCCTTTCCTTTGACTTACCTTGCATGTAGTTGTAGGTCCTTTGTATAAACTTTTCCGTGTCACTTGCCGTAGAAATCAGATGTACTGACCCGTTGTCGGGCTGTAACCTTCGGTGTTGCAAGTTTTTCAGACGATCAGTAAGGTGCGTTTAGGAGTTGCGAGTCTACACTCAGCATGTTCGCATGTGGCTGTTGATGGACTCCACGTTATTTGCTTTTGCTTCCGCTATATTTATATTGAATAAGCTAGCCTTGAGCTATGCAACTTTTTATTTATTTACTCTGGATCATACGTTGTATTAATGATGCACTTGTACTTTGATATACATCTATGATACTGTGTGTGCCAGCGAGTTCAATCCAGGGACTGGAACTTGAGCACAGAGACTTCAATTCTATGTGAATTGGGTCGTTACACATATCAACTCCGGCGCCAGTTTTTCCATCTCTTCTATCACAATAGGCGATAATTCTTTAGCACAAAGAACACGAAAGAAATAGCTTAGCTCTGCCATTACTAGCCATTCATCCTCGGGGATGTAGCCGCGCAACATCACCGGAATTATCCGCTCAAGCCATATGTGCCAATCGTGACTCTTCAGCCCAAAGATTTTCAACTTTTCAAGACTTGCTCCCCTTGCTAGATTCGCTGCATACCCATCGGGGAACATCAACTTTTTTTTCACCCAGATGAGGATTTCCCTCATGTGTTCCATTTTAAGATTGAACCATGCCTTTGGTTTCTCCCAATTCTTCTTCCCTTTCGGTTGTCGCATGTTCAGTGACTTCCTATTACACAGACTCTCCTGATCGACTCTAGCCTTAACATTATCTTTCCCCTTATCAGTGCCGAACAATGTACCAAAAAGGGCCTCACCCATATTTTTTTCAGTGTGCATCATGTCAATGTTGTGTGGAAGAGCAAGGTCTTTGAAATAGGGGAGATTCCAAAAGCATGGCTTGTGGGTCTAGGTGTGTTCCGTATTATATCCCAAGAAATACCCTGGCCGGTTTGGATCAGGCTCTAGTGAGTTCAACTGATCAAGAATTTGTGCGTCCGTCATCATAGGTGGTGCCTCGTGCTCGACAACTTTACCTTTGGTGAAATTCGTCTTGTCTTTTCTGAATCCATGGTCCAGAGGCAAGAATTGTCTATGCAAGTCGAAGCAAGAATACTTGCGACCCTCCAGCAACCAATGAAACTTAAGAGAAGACTTGCATTGCGGGCATGGGAACCTTCCGTGCACGCACCATGCAACAAAAAGTGCAAATGCCGGCAGGTCATGCATGGAGTACATCAACCAAGCATGCATTTGGAAGTTTTTTTTGCTAGCTGCGTCATATGTCCAGATCCCATTATCCCAATCTTTTTTCAACTCATCCATCAATGGTTGCAAGTACTCATTCATATTTTTTCCGGGATAGTTGGACCCCGGAACTATCAACGTCAAGAAGATGTGCTTTCTTTGCATAAGTACTCCAGGGGGCAGATTGAGGGGCATGATGAATACGGGCCAACAACTATACTGGGTTGCCGTCATACCGAAAGGATTGAACCCATCGAGGCTAATGGCGAGTGCCATGTTTCTTGGGTCTTTGGCTTTACCTTCTTTATGTATTTCATTGAACATCTTCCACGCTTCACCATCAGAGGGGTGGGTCAACATCTTCCCGTATTCATCTGTAGCACGTCTAGTTCCATCTCTGTGCCATGTCATTTTTTTTTCTATTTCTTCAAGCATGTAAAGCCGTTGAAGTCTTGGTAAGATCGGTAGGTACCGAAGAATTTTTACGGGTATTTTGCTCTGTGTCTTCTCACCAAGACCGTTGTCTATGACAATATACCTGGAGGACTTGCAACATGGACAATAATTATCATCCGCATACTCATGCCTAAATAAGACGCATCCTTTCTCACAAGCATGTATCCGCTCGATGGGCATCTTCAGTGCACCGAGTATTTTTTCTGAGTGGTATAGGTTTGCAGGCATAATATGACCGTCCGGTAGAAAGCGCCCGAATAAGGTCATCATCGCATCATAGCACTCTGGGCAAGTTGAATTGTGCCTTAAGAGCTATTTATTGTGCGATGGCATCTAGTTGAGAAAGCTTGGTGTGCGCATGCAGTGGGAGTTTTGAAGACTCTAGCATGGCATAAAAGGCCTTGGCAGTTTCCTCCGATTCTTCGTCCTCATGACGAGCATCGTTGTAGTCATTGACCATGTCTTCGATCCATGTACCACAATCCTCAATGCGCTGACGCACTACCTCATGTCTGTCACGTTGGGCCGACTCGCCATGAAATGACCAAAACGTATAATCAGGCATGAAACCACGTATTTGCAGGTGTTTACCCATTACATCTTTTGTCTGTTGTGAATAGTTCTTACATCTAGTGCAGGGGCACCATGTTCTTGGTTGGCCAGCACTAAATGCAACCTCTAGGAACTCCTCGGTCTAGGTCAACCATTCCTCAGTCATATTTTTTTGACTAGGGTGACCGGTGTACATCCACGCACGATCATTCATTCTGGCTAGCTAGCTAGTACAAATTAACACCAGAAGGCATATAATTAATTACAGTGATACGGCATATGCACACTAGCTAATAGGTAAAGATAGGTCCTAATCCCACCCGAGCATGTGCAGATTGGATTCATTTCCCCATGCTCTCCTCCCAATCCGACGCAAAATTTCGACAGCACCTCCCCGCTGTTCTCCTGATACACGTCTCAGCATAAACCGAGATGATGTCTACCCGGAGAACAACAAGGTGGCGCTGACGAAATTCTGCGTCCGACCCGGAGGAGAGCATATATGGGGAAATGAATCCAATCTACACATACTCGGGTTGTCCATGGATAACGTTGGACAATTCGAAAGAATCCAATTATAAATATGTAAATGAATGCATATTTATAAATGGAATCTTTCGAACGGGAGATGTATATGGGTTACGCAATGGAACCTTACATCTAAATTTTAATTATTAAATCTACCTATCTAGCTAGTGTCATCGAACGCACCGGGAGGAGATTTCTGCTCCCCCTCGAACGCACGGGGAGGTTAGAAGGAATGGAAAGGAGGAGAGGGTGCAGTGGCAGATGGAGCTCCTCTTCGTCTTTTTTCCGATGGTTAGAAATCCTCCTCCTCGACATCAGGCTGGTGAGCCTCTCCTCATCTACCCCTCTTCTTCATCTTCCCTAATTTTCTTTTCACTTTACTAATAAAAAATTTCATTCTTTCACTTTACTTTGATTATAACCTAATTAAACTTTCTAACTAACTAAATAATAATAGAATAGAACAAACTAAAAGATTATGCCAAACTAGTAGTAATAAACCTAGCTATAACAACTAACAATAACTAAAACAGATCCTATGAAATAAAAATAACAAAAACCTAGCTATATATCTAACCTTCACTAACCTAGCTAGCAACTAACAATAACAAAATTACTAACAACTAATTTATGAAAACAACTAACAATGAACATAAATCTACACTAACAGATGTAGATCTACACTAAACTAACTAAAATTACATGCCACTAACAGATCTACACAAAGATAACTAAAATATAACACATAAAAAAGGGAGAAGGGGTGGTTGTGCGCTCACCGAAGAGTGGGGGAAGCGGCCCAGACGGAGTGCCGTGGCAGCTCACCGTCGAGGCAGGGGGAGCAGGCTCTCCGGTGGCAGCGGCGGAGGCCCAGATGAAGTGGCGGCGACGGTGGGGTGGAGTTGCAGAGGAGGAGAGGAGCAGTGGGCATGAGAAGAGAGAGAGAGTGGGGAGCGCGGGAGGGGGCGGCCGGGGTGCAGGGGAGGAGGCGGTGCGTTGGAGGGTGAGTGAGTGCTCGAGCGGGGTGAGGGAGAGAGTACTGGCCGGTTAGGTCTGGCCCGAGCCCAGATAACGGCCCGCCGCTTGGCCGTCAGCCAGCTGACGGCAACACGGCTTTGTCGTCAGCTGGCTGACGGCCAAGCGGCGGGCCGTTATACTACTGCCGCGTGGTGGGGTCTGGGCATACGTTGCCGTCAGGTTCTCTATGCCGTCAGCCTTTCTGAGCTTTGCCGTCAGCTAACTGACGGCGTTGAATAGGCTGACGGCTAATGTTCCTTTGCCTACAGCTGTTTCTTTCCCGTCAGCTTTTCCAATAGCTGATGACAACCCATGGTTTGTCGTCTTCCACGATGAAAAGCTAACGGCAAAGCCCAAAGCTGACGGCAAAACTCTTGTTTCCTGTAGTGATACTTGAATCTGTTGCCATGTTATTGTTTTGCCTTGTTGCATGGTTGTTGTGAGCTTGCAAGTACATTCAATGTACTGACCTGGCGTGTTATGCCAGATTTTCAGGCCGTGCTTTGGATGCGTAGGACGACGTTCCCGGTGTTTGTGCGAGCTAGAAGGTGTCCCAGCCAGTGTCCCTGTGGATTGGAGTTCGTCATCGCCGTTATTGTTCCGCTGCCGTCGATATTCCGCTGCTAGAGTTATGCTGCTGCTTGGTGTTGACCTGAGGCTAGCCTGAGGAGCAAGTTGTGCCTCCGCTAGCGTTATAATATACCTCGTGTACCCCTATCCTCGGTAATAGAAAGTTGTTCAGTTCTATATCAATCAGTGCCGTGTTCCAGAAGACTTGATCTCTGGGCTTGTGCACGGGGCGTTCCGGTCCTCTGAGCCGGGGTGCCACATAAAGTGTGAACCCCCATCAGTCATGAGATACCTGGGTACTCCAAACCTATGAAAAATTACATCCTTGAGGATTTTCAAAGATGTCTTGTGATCAGCACTTTCAGTGGGGACTGCCTCTACCCACTTGGTTACATAATCAACAACAACTAAAATGTGAGTGTACTTGTGAGAGGAAGGAAAAGTACCCATAAAATCAAAACCCCAGCAATCAAAAGGCTCAATCACTAGAGAGTAATTCATAGGCATCTCATTCCTTCTACTAATATTACCAACTCTCTGACACTTATCACAGGAGAAAACATAACTTCTAGCATCCTTAAAGAGAGTAGGACAATAAAAACCCGATTGAAGAACCTTATGTGCGGTCCTCTCACCAGCATGATGTCCTCCATATGGATTTTCATGACATTGTTTGAGAATGTCCTTCTGCTCGTGTTCCGGTATGCATCTTCTCATGATCCCATCTGGACCTTCTTTAAAAGGATATGGGTCATCCCAAAAGTAATGCCACAAATCATGAAAGAACTTCTTCCTTTTCTGATATGTTAAACCTAGAGGCAAAAACTTTGCAACGATAAAGTTAGCATAATCTGCAAACCAAGGATTGGAGAGAGATTGTACTTTTACGACAGCTAGCTGTTCGTCTGGAAAACTGTAGTTGACTAGAATGGGATCATGCGGTATATCTTCCATCCTTGAAAGATTATCCGCCACCGGATTGTCTGCTCCTTTCCTATCGACAATATTTAAATCAAATTCTTGAAGAAGGAGTACCCATCGGATGAGCCTTGGTTTGGCATCCTTCTTCTCCATAAGATACTTACTGGCAGCATGGTCAGTATGAAAAATAATCTTAGAATCAACAATATACTGCCTAAACTTATCACAAGCAAACACTACTGCTAAGAATTCCTTCTGAGTAGTAGCATAATTCTTTTGAGCACTATCAAGGGTTTTTCTAGCATAATATATAACACATTCAACCTCTTATCAACCCTTTGTCCTAAAACAACTCCAACAGGAAAATCACTAGCATCACACATAATTTCAAAAGGTAAATTCCAATCAGGTGGTTGTACTATAGGAGAGGTTATTAAAGATTTCTTAAGAACTTCGAAGGCTTCCTTACAATATTCATCAAAAACAAAAGGAACGTCCTTCTGGAGAAGATTAGTGAGGGGTCTCAAAGTCTTAGAAAAGTCTTTAATAAATCTTCTATAGAAACCAGCATGACTGAGACAACTACGAATACCTTTGATGTCCCTTGGGTAGGGCATCCTTTCAATTGCTTCGATCTTGGCCCTGTCCACCTCAATTCCCCTCTCGGAAATCTTGAGGCCAAGAACAATTCCCTCGTTGACCATAAAGTGGCACTTCTCCCAGTTAAGCACCAAATTTGTCTCCTCACATCTCTGCAAAACTTTATTAAGGTTGTGGAGGCAATGGTCAAAAGAGGTTCCATAGACGAGGAAATCATCCACGAATACCTCCACAATTTCTTTGCAAAAACCATGAAATATAGCAGACATACACCTTTGAAAAGTAGCAGGGGCATTACATAAACCAAAAGGCATACGTCTGTAAGCAGAAGTACCATAGGGACAACTAAAAGTGGTCTTCTCTAGATCAGCAGTGTTAACATGAATTTGAGAGAAGCCAGAATAACCATCAAGATAACAAAAGTGAGTATTTTTGGATAACCTTTCAAGAATTTGGTCGATGAACGACAATGGGTAGTGTTGCTTCCTGGTTGCCTTGTTCAGCTTCCTGTAATCAATACACATTCTATATCCAATAATAATTCGCTGAGGTATTAGTTCATTCTTATCATTAGGAACCACAGTTTTTCCTCCTTTCTTTGGAACACAATGAACCGGGCTTACCCACTTACTATCAGCTATAGGGTAGATAATACCTGCGGCTAGGAGCTTGAGAATCTCAGTCCTTACAACATCCATCATCTTCGGATTCAACCGTCGTTGATGATCAACAACTGGTTTAGCATCAGGCTCAAGGTTGATGGTATGTTGACAAATAGATGGACTAATCCCCTTCAGGTCATCAAGGGTATAGCCAATTGCACCTCGATGTTTGCGAAGTACTTCCAATAGTCTCTCTTCTTCATACCCTGAAAGGTTAGAATTGATAATAAAAGGATATACTTCCTTTTCATCTAAATAAGCATTTTTGAGCGTATCGGGAAGAGGTTTAAGATCAAACACTGAATCTTCTTTTGGTTTCGATAAAATCCCCAAAGGCTAACTGGAAGGTTGTGCTTTAGGATA
Organism: Bromus sterilis; assembly: GCA_950022295.1. Lineage (NCBI taxonomy): Eukaryota > Viridiplantae > Streptophyta > Magnoliopsida > Poales > Poaceae > Bromus > Bromus sterilis. The sequence continues at coordinate 88,506,773 of OX465601.1, read as the reverse complement.
GAAGGTTGTCTCAAGAATATGTCGTCCAACTCATTTCTCTCCTGCATATGCAAATCATTCTCGTGGTCCTCCATATATTGCTGCAAAGGGTCATTAGGAGGGATAGCAATGGAAGCAATATCTTCAATAATATTATCATTACTAGGCAAATCAGTACCACGAGGCTGCTTAGAGAACTTAGAAAAGTTAAATTCATAGGGCTCACCATTGAATTCAACAGAGACTTTATCTTTCTTGCAATATATTATAGCTCCACAAGTTCTGAGAAAAGGTCTACCAAAAATAATAGGAAAAAAATTATCCCTTACTGAACCAAGTACTAAAAAGTCGGTAGGATATTTTACCTTTCCGCATAAGACTTCAACGTGTCTCACAATTCCGACAGGAGAGATAGTTGCTTTGTTTTCGAGATGAATAGTAACATCAACTTTTCAAGTTCACAAGGTGAAATCTCACCTATGATTTCTTGATAAAGTGAATACGGGATAGCACTCACTACTAGGGAATAGCCTTTTAGTGGCGTCCTTTTTTTGCGTTTAGTGGCGCATTTCAAATGCGTCACTAACGATAAGCCACTAATAAGGCCTTAATAGTGGCGCATTTCAAATGCGCCACCCCTAAGAATCTTATGCGTGGCGCATTTCGAAATGCGCCACCTATAAGCCCAAATGCGCCACCCATAAGAGTCTTAGGGGTGGCTATTAAATTTTGAATTTTGAATCTGGATCTGGAAAACAAATTTTTTTATTTTTTTTTAATCTCAGGTTAGTATGCTTAATGCCCAATCACTATGCTTAATCTCTGGTCAAACTAACCTCCGTGGTCAAACTTCCCCAAGGGTCACCCATCCGAGCACTACTCCAGCCCCAGCACGCTTAACTTCTCGGTTCTATTCAACTCTCACTTCAGCTCACCTAGCAGGCACTTGTTGATATATCTAACATATAAATCCTATTAAACCATGTTGATGTCTAGGACCTTGTTAATGTTCATGGGTGTGCTAAAATTTTCAACATTTTTTTGAAACTTTCTCGATGGGGCCATTAGCATATTTTGAACTTTGAATTTTTTTTTGATTTTTTTTTTAAAATTAATTTTTATTTTTTCTTATTTTTTAATGTTACTATCTAAAATTTTCAACTTTTTTTAACTTCCCGATTTGTCCTCTAGCCTATTTTGAATTTTAAAAAAAAATAAAAAATAAATAAATTTTAAAAAAATTAAAAAAAAAATTTGTTAGTAGTGGCGCATTTCATACAAAATGCGCCACTACTAAGTTCAAAATTTTTTCAATTTTTTCTCTTTTTTTGGGCCTCCAGATCTTCAAACGCCCGTAACTTTTTTTCTGTTAGGTTTTTGAGGATTCTAAAAATATTCAACGGGTTACACCCGGTTGAATTTGGATATAACTTTTCGAGTACATGATTTTTCATATAAAAAACTTTTTCATCGGAGGTCGTATGCAAAAGTTAAGCCCATTTTACGTAATTCTCGGGAGATTTTGCAAAAAAAGTCGAAATTCATATTTGTAAATTTTCCTTACAACTAGACCACATATCATTTGGAAAACTGATTTTCTTTTATTTTTTTGACATTTCTATCATTTTCTTTTATTTTTTTTCAAATTGAAAAGGCGGTCCACGGGGGGAGGGGGGTGCATATGGGAATTTTCCCGCCTAGTTTTTTCTTATTAGTGGCGCATTTTGGAAATGCGCCACCCCTAAGAGCTTATGGGTGGCGCATTCTGGATGCGCCACTAATAATTCCTTAGGGGTGGCGCATTTCCAAAATGCGCCACCTATAAGGTTCTTAGGGGTGGCGCATTTCTTCAAATGCGTCACGTATAAGGGGATCCAGGGCTGGCCCACTCTTAGGGGTGGCGCATTTTGGAAAATGCGCCACCTATAAGGGCTTATAGGTGGCGCATTTTTTACCAGTGCGCCACCCCTTACAACATAGTGGCGCATTACATATAAAATGCGCCACTAATAAGCTTTCCATGTATAGCTATTTCCCTAGTAGTGACTAGCACTCGATCCCAAATCGCATAGCCCATAATAATTGTAATCTCCTATTTTAACAGATACTACTGGAGTACCTGAAATTGGGCCTTTATTCTTGGCCGTGACAAGGTTAGTGGAAACAGCACAAAAAATTATATTGGATTCTAAAGCATCATTAGTAATAAGATCCTTCACCAATGCAACTCGAGGATCGACCTTGATCTGGTCCTCAGGCTCATCAATTCTTCTCTCACTTTTATTCATTGTGCCTGTCACAAAAGAGTGCTCCCTTATTCTTACGGGAAAAGGGGCTTTTCATATATAACTGCAGGAAAAATAGGGTCAGCAACATGAATATCGATAGGTAATTCTTTGAAGGGTTTATGATGTTGATCCTTCTTCTTCTTAGAAGAGTCAATATGAGAGGCAAAGTCCTTACAAAAATCAATCATCAGATGGGAATCAAGACCAATCTTATAGCAAAAGGTATTAAAATAATCAATTTTACATAGCTCTCTATATAATCATGCTCATAATTAATAGTGGAATCAATACCTTTATCTATTTCCCAATCTTCGGTATTCTTCTGGATCCTTTCAAGGAGATCCCATCTTTCTGCAACGCTTTTTGTCTGAATTACCCCACTAGAGGAGGGATCCATCATCTCCTTATCCAGACGAGAAAGTTTAGCATAAAAATTTGTAAGCATAGTTTTCTTGGGGAGCTCATGAATAGGGCATCTGAGCATTAGAGATTTAAATCTCCCCCAAGCTTGAGCGATGCTCTCCGTCACGAGACCTAAATTTATAGATATAATTCCTGTCTCGATGAACTTCATGAAGAGGATAAAACTTGGTATAAAAGAGAGACATAAGCTCTTGCCAATCAAGCAAATGAGAGTTATCGAGAAGCTTATAACAATCTGAAGCTTTTTCTATAAGCGATACGGAGAACAATTTCTTCATGACAAACTCCATTAATACACCTACAAGATTAAATAGTGAACATAGTTGTGACAAATATAGCAAGTGTTCACTGGGATGTCTGTCTCCTGCATAACGATTAGCCAAAACATAATCGATAATACCAGCTTGTATTTTATAAGGCACAATTTCAGTAGGGGGAGGAACAACCACAAAGATGTGGGGTGTTTCCCCGCAAGCAACGATCCAATAGCTAGGTTTTCCATACGGACAAAGAGTAGCAAAAATAAAATAAAAACAACAATATAAAAATTTCCTTACCAGCTTCACTTACCAATAGCGCTATGCTCCCTGGCAACGGCGCGAGTAAACATTACTTGATGACAAACAACCGTAGGGGATCTGTTGCAGCGTTTTCGATAAGTAAGAGTGTCGAACCCAACGAGGAGCGAAAGGTATTGATAGGTGATTTTGGACAAGGAATAACTGCAAGCACTGAAAGATAACTTTTTAGGGGTTTTCGATATAAGCAACAATAAGATAAAAGCAAGCAAAGTAAATAGCACTGAGGAGCAGCAAGTGGCGCAATCCTTTTGAGAAAAGGATAAGCCTGGCAATTGAACTTATAAAGACTAAAGCGTTCTTGAGGACACATGGAGAGGTAGTCACGTGCTTTCGCCATACTCCGTATCGATAACAAGTGTTGTGCTGATAAGTGTTGAGTTGGTGGATCTATGCTAGCAAACCTTCTAGTCTAAGATAAGTGCACTCTTATGATTAAACATCTTGCAATCATGCGCAAATACATGATAGAAATTAAGGCAAAGCCTAACCACATCAATAAGATCAAGGATCCATTATTCCCTTGTGCAAAAGTGTGCAAACTGGAGTTCAGGTTTCTGTCACTCCGGCAACCCACCATAAGCATTCTTTATACACAATGTATCCCCCTAGGTCCTTAATAAGGCGAAGTGTTGAGTGTTCGACTCACACAACAACCCTAGAAAAATAACAACACAACTTAAATATCAAACAACACAAATTACTTCAACATCATATGACTACTAACAACTAGACTTCTCCCATGTCCTCAAGAACTAAAGTAACTACTCACAAGACATAAAAGAGATCATGATCAGAGGTGATAAATATATGATAAACAATCTGGATAATAATGATATTTCTCCAACAAAACTCAATAGCATTCACCACAAAGTAGTAATCAACACCGATAGAGTAGAGAGGATAGATAGTACGGATTACAACACAAGATAAACTTGTGAGGTGAGATTGGATGGTGGTGGAGATGGTGCTGATGTTGGGGATGATGTTGATGATGATCTCGATGATACCCGTGACGATGGTGATGACGATGGCGATGATCTCCCCTTCCGGGAGGTGAACTCCTCGGCGGAATCTGCCCGCCGAAGAGCCCTTATCTTCTCTGTAGGTTTCCGCCACGGAGCGGCGGCGGAACTCCGTAAAAGCTTCTCCTTTTAGGGTTTTTGGGTAATGAGGAGTATATAGGCCAGAGGGGGGAGCCGGTAGTGGCCCCAGGGCTCCAAGAGCCCTCCCGGCGCAGCCAGGGGTGGGGCCGCGCCAGGTGGCCGCCTGGGGCCCCCGTGGCCCCCCTCTGGCCCCTCTTCGGCGTGTCTTCGTTAATCCCTCAGAAAATACCCTCCGTCGATTTTCTGGTAATTTGGAGGTATTCTTCTTCAGCAACTCAACGTCCACTTTTTACCGCTGAATCCTGCGTCTGCTGCTTTGGCACCGGAAAGTTGCAAACTGTGTAAAATAAGCCAAAACAACATAAGAACATCATCGTAACATGAAATATATCAATGAATAAGGATGAATTACGATATAAAATAGTGATGCATTTCGGACGTATCAGAAAGTCACGGCAGATGTCCGTAGAGTCAGACTTGATTATGGGCCCTTTGCTACGAGTTTATGAGGAATAAGAAACATCACAGAGAAAGAGAAACGCGATTTTATACAGCTTTAGGCCCTGGGAAACATCGTCCGGTAAAGACCCTACATGCTGTTTGTGGCTAGGTCTTATTCCTTTGCTCACAGGGAGTCGATGGCATGTTGCCGACTCTCTTACAGTTGTATTCAGGCGAAAGCCAACTCTGGCGGAAGCCTACTTTGGCGAAAGCCTAGTTTGGCGAAAGCCTACTCTGGCGGAAGCCTACACTGGCGAAAGCCTACTTTGGCGAAAGCCTACTTTCGTATCTAGAGAACATGGCCTCTATGGGTGCCCTACCCCTCCTTATATAGGTGGAAGGGGGAGGCTTACATGTAGAGTCCTATTCTGATACAAACTAGTCTCATCTTGTATTACAAGTCGGATATCAATCCGAGTCCTACTCTAAGTCTTGTAATCTTCCAAGTTAAGTGGACTACTATTGAGGAGAGTCTCCTATCTAGCCGACTCCTGTAGAGGAGAGTCCCCTGTCTGGCCGACTCCTGTAGAGGAGAGTCCCCATCAGGCCGACTCATGGAGGTGACTCATGTCAGCCGACTCATGGAGGTGACTCATGTCAGCCGACTCATGGAGGTGACTCAGGTCAGCCGACTCATTGAGGTGACTCCTGTCAGCCGACTCTAGTCTTTAGAACCTGTCTTCTGGCTGAGTCTTCCTTTTGGGTGCTTATCTTCTAGCCGGGTCTTAGCTGTGAGTAATCCCCCCGACAGTAGCCCCCAAGTTTAGCTTGGACGCAATCTTGGTGTCGGCTTCATCTTTCATCTGCTTTTTCTTGGCAATGATATTGTCGTAGAAGAGAACGCTGGGTGCGCGTCCATGGTAAACTTCCAGTATAATGAATAGTTAGGATAAATACCGGGTCTGGAGGCCAAACCATTAAGCCGGCTTGCTCCATTGATTCATGTCAATGAACTCGATATGATTCAATTTTGAGCTCTTCCATGTTTGGGTTCAATGTTGCTTTTTGCTTTTTCGTGTCTTGTCAAAAGGACTCGGGAACAAATTTACGGGCAATTTTATGTCCATATCACTTGTAGCCCCCAAGCTCCGAGTTTATCATCTCGTGTTGACTTGGAGTTTTGTATATAAAATAGCCTTGCTGGTGTAGCCCCCAAGTTCTTGGTTGCTCGCCCGCATCTTCCTAGGACCTAGAATTTCTTGATAACAAATCTTTCAATTTGTGCAGCCCCCAAGTGTCGGGTTGTCTTGCTTGCATGAATTTTTATTTCATGAAGTCAGCAGATACTTGTCTACCAAAGTCGGCGATCATATGCCAAAGCCGACAAATACTTGTTTGCTGATAAAAACAGGCGGATGCTTGTTGGTTGAAGCCAGTAAATATGATATGTTGGGTTATATTCCCAACTTTGAAATAAAGTGGCCCTTCGAGTACTGGAATATGTTTCCTTCAGTAACCCAAAATAATGTGTGCCAACTGTTATGTCTTGACAAGCTCCCTCGATAAAGTCGGGATGTTTGGGAAAAACCGACCCTTGTGATGACTTGGTGGGTATCCTCAAATATTGTAGCCCCCAGGTGCTGGGTTTGGAAAACATGTTCCGTGGCTTGTGACCAGCGTGTGGTCAGATACCTTGTGATATTCTATCTTGAATTTGCCTTTTGGCCTTTGGATGCCAAAAGTCAGCCTGGTTTGGACTTTGGTCCTTCTTTGTTTTTGACTTTGATAGTCGTTTCTTTGGAAAACTTCATCCTCTGATATATGGATTGAATATGCTTTTGAAGAGAGCCGTTATTGTTCCGGCTTACCACAGTACAGCTGAGTCAGAAGAGAATATAATATTCATCTGAGCCAGTGTATCTTCTGGGAGTCGGCTAACTTCATAGGGGAAGCTTCTCGGAGGCCTACTTTATGAGTAGTAGATGGCGGTCCCTGTGCTTAGATCAGTTTTGACCGGTCTTTTAGTAAAGACGGTAAACATTGTTTGAACTAGGCCGGGTCCACTCTTGTTTGCGTTCCCTTTTTCTCAGAAAAACTTGACGACATTTTTTAGAGTCGGCCAATGCGTTTAGACTGAGACGTGTTCACTTTTGTTACGTGTGAATCGACAAGTTTTGCCGAATCATAGATAGTTGCAAAGTATAGTCCCCATGAGTCGGTATGATCATCATTGCGTCATGCCGAGTCATAGAGAAATTCGAGCTGTAGTACCCATGAGTCGGTATGATCATCTTTGCGTCATGCCGAGTCACAGAGGTTAATGCTGTTATTGAAATATGTTGGTGTTTCCGTTGACAAAGCTAGTGTTTTAAAAGTGCTTTGAAGAAAGCCATTATTTGTGCTAGCTTGCCATGTTTACAGCCGAGCCATATTCTTTGTGAAGTCGGCGTGTATGCCATAAGGTTGTCAGGAAAAATTGTAGCAAAAGAAAACAAATTCTATGATGCTGATGTATGCAAAAATTAAAGTGCAAAGGCTCATATAGAAGTTGACTCTGGATTGAACATGCCTCATCTTCTCGCGTTGAGAGAGATTATTGGGTTATCCAGGAGTCGAAACCTCTCTGTAAGCCGACACATATGACTAGCGTTCCCTGTTCTTAAACCGAAACTCGATAGGCGTTTCTGTAAGCCCCAAGGTTTTTAGACTTAAGTCGGGTACATGTAGGTCATATGAGCTTGAGCTATACAGGCCAAGACTAAGGCGTGGTTAGCCAGTTCATGTATATGCCGAGATTTCTTCGGATAAGAGTCGATGGATGCCATCGAGCTCCCCTACTTTCCCTGAATAAGCCATACACATGTGGAGTTTTACATATATATGCTGAGTTCTCAAATAAGAGTTGATGAATGTCATCGAGCCACCCGATTCCCCTGAATAAGAAATATACATGCTCAGTACCAATAGAGGGGTTGATGAAGCCCCCATGTCTCTGAGATATGAGAATGCAGCAGATGCAATGCATCATGACATGTAGTGTATGATGCAAGATGAGAAGAGAGTTAATTCATAGTGCATAAGATGCAATGTATGGAGAAGTTGGCATGACCAAGGTCGGCGTACCTTAGTGTGGCGAAAGCCGGTGCGACGAGAGTCGACTTGTATTTTATATGGTGAAAGCCGATGCGACGAAAGTCGACTTATATTTTGTGCGGCGAGAGTTGGTGCGACGAAGGTCAACTTATATATTTTATGGCGAAAGCCGGTACGACGAATGTCGACTTTATATATTTATGGCTAAAGCCGGTGCGACGAATGTCGACTTTATATATTGATGGCGAAAGCCGATGTTTTGTAATGATCCTGGGTTCATAAAGGAGCCAGAATTTTCGATGACCCGAAATCTCATTGTGGAGCCGAGATTTTCCAATAAACCGGAACTCGAGAAGGAAGCCGGGATTTTTCCGATGAGCCAGAACTTAATGAAAGAGCCGGAATTTTTCCATCGAACCGTAATCTGGGCCGGGATTTTACCGATGATCTGGTACTCAATGAAAGAGCCGGAATTTTCCCTATGAACCGGAATCTAAGCCGGGATTTTACCATCGAAAAAAATGGACCAAAATTTGTGATGGTTAATTATAATCCTTCGTTGAAACATAATATATCTCAATCTCCGATGGATCCTATAGGAGGCGTAGCCCCCGAGTCTTGAGTCGACTCGAGGATTCGGCTAGGGACTCCATGTATCTGGTTTGATTAAGAAACAAGCATTGATCTGATGATGCAGAGAAAACCCAGAAAACCATGAAAGGCAACCGTTGTGAGGTTGTGGCTGAACTTCGTTGGAGTCAGCGGTTGATAGTCCGGCCAATATGTCGAGCCGACAATAGTGAGAGCCAAGCGGTTGTAAGACGGCGCATATGTGTCTATTAAGCGCGACGTTGTAAGACGACGTATATGTTGACGTCGACTGTGGCGTTGTGAGCCGGCATGAAACGAGGCAAACCGGCGTGGCCACAGAAAATAATATATGTCCTAAACCTGCGTGCACAAGATTGCACAAACAGATAATAAAATTCTTGATAGAACAAATTTGTAAAGCAATGGTGTAGGAGAGATATCACCTGATGACTTGCTCAAAAGGTAGTTGTCCAATGTCCGAAGTGCGGACCGGTGATAAGTTGAGCCGAATTCGCGATTGGAATTCGCGATCTCACGTAGATCAGAAAACACGTTGTAGTGCGGGAGTCGGACATGGACTCATCTAATTTGGTGAGTCAGAATTTTTCCGTAGACTCATCTCTTTGGTGAGTCCGAATTTTATAGACTCTTCTCTTCGGAGAGTCGGAATTTTGTAGACTCTTCTCTTCGGGAGTCGGAATTTTGTAGACTCTTCTCTTCGGAGAGTCGGAATTTTGTAGACTCTTTTCCTCAGAGAGTCGGAATTTTGTAGACTCTACAACACAGACGTTCTTATCCTACAGGCTGCACGTGAGGGTCAATGTTGAAGTCGAGTTTCGAGTCGCACACTTGGATTTTTTTCTTGTTTTCTCCATGAGCTCGATGTAGATATTGATACAGATGTTGAAGAAACCGAGGTTGCAATGCACCCGAGTTGGATTGAATCCTGCCGGAGTCGGCGGACCGTCGATTTGTTGATTTAGATTCGTTCGTGCTAGTTCTTCTTCATCCGTCCGATCACGAGTTTCTCGATCCCTGTGAGTACTTCCTCCAAGATGACAACACCCTTGTGCGTAGGCCCCACGGTGGGCACCAACTGTCGTGGGAAAGTCACGACAGATGTCCGTAGAGTCGGACTTGATTATGGGGCCTTTGCTACGAGTGTATGAGGAAGAAGAAACATCACAGAGAAAGAGACACGCAATTTTATACAGCTTCAGGCCCCGGGAAACATCGTCCGGTAAAGACTCTGCATGTTGTTTGTGGCTAGGTCTTATTCCTTTGCTCACGGGGAGTCGATGGCATGTCAACGACTCTCTTACAGTTGTATTCAGGGGAAACCTACTTTGGGGAAAGCCTATTATGGCGGAAGCCTACTCTGGCCAAAGCCTACTTTGGCGAAAGCCTACTCTGGCGGAAGCCTACTCTGGCGAAAGCCTACTCTGGCGGAAGCCTACTTTCGTATCTGGAGAACATGGCCTCTATGGGTGCCCTACTCCTCCTTATATAGGTGGAAGGGGGAGGCTTACATGTAGAGTCCTATTCTGAAACAAACTAGTCTCATCTTGTATTAAAAGTCGGATATCAATCCGAGTCCTACTCTAAGTCTTCTAATCTTCCAAGTTAGGTGGACTCCTATTGAGGAGAGTCTCCTGTTTGGCCGACTCCTGTAGAGGAGATTCCCCTGTCTGGCCGACTCCAGTAAGGGAGAGTCCCCATCAGGCCGACTCATGGAGGTGACTCATGTTAGCCGACTCATGGAGGTGAATCATGTCAGCCGACTCATGGAGGTGACTCATGTCAATCGACTCATGGAGGTGACTCATTTCAGTCGACTCTAGTCTTCAGGACTTGTCTTCTGGCTGAGTCTTCCTTTTGGGTGCTTATCTTCTGGCCGGGTCTTAGCTATGAGTAATCCCCCCGACAGCCCTCCCTTGGCGCCATGGACAAAGGGGGGAGGCTCCCTCCTCTCCTAATGAGCCTCTTTAAGGCCATATGCCTTTTATTCCTATTTTAATTATATTTTAATATTTAATTCTGTTAATTACATAATAAAACATATTTAAACATTATTAAATAATATTTTGATCCTTTCAAAATAACCAGAACTCCTTCTAGCACTTCCTGGAACAATTCCGGTGTTCTCTCTTATTTCACCGATGATCCCAAATCTATCCTTATTGCGTCGAATACCCTTAAGTGTGACACCCTACGGTTCGAGAAACAACAGACATGATCAGACACTCTCTCACCAATGAGCATCATGTGGGATCTGGTTACAATCCTTGATGTGCCCCTGCGCTTCCATCGAATTAACTTCATCGTTGAACCGTTAACATTAAGTCTTGTTCCCTTTGTCCTATGGTACTTTGTTTGTCCGAGCTTTGATTGTCAGTATCCAATATACCTAGTTAATCCTCGTTAGTGACAAACATGTTTACTCGTCCCTTTATATTACAAACCCGTGACCTAGTCACATGATTGCAATCTTTATGATGTAATATCACCAAGCGGGACCACCTATCTGTCACACGGATGGACAAATCCCGCTTAGATATATTTGCATACTCATTAACATATCTACTTAGGAATACCTAAAATACATCTGTATGACCACCATATTTCAGTGAGGCGTTGGATGTAAATTAAAGCATCCTAATAGATAGTAATTACATATGATCATTACGGTCTAAGGATATGTTCACTACGTTATAGTTATCGCAATGTTGAACTATGTGACTGGATCACATTGCAACACTTCTGGTGGGTGTGTGTCCATCATATCATTCTCCCAATGATACAACCTCATTGTCAATAGATGGTTCGTATCTCATGATCAGGAAACCTTGATCATCGATTGCCCAATTAGCTAGTACACTAGAGTTAACTAGGGACTTGATCGTTTGTATACCACACGTGTATTAAGATTTTCTCCAATACAGTTATAGCACAGTATAAAACGTATTATGACTCTAATGCAATATTCTAATACACATATTTTATTTGACTCTAGGGCACATTCCCAACAGAAAGACCCCCGCACTAGTTCACTCAACATTGCCTTCACCGAGCATATCACTAAAGCTCTTATCAAAGCTAGGTAGGAGGAACTTAAACTAGAGTTTTTTATTCCTATAAAACTAGAAGATGGTAGGGATCCTATGGTCAAGATAAAATTGAATAACTTTTCTTGCTTTGCTTTATGTGATATTGGAGCTAGTGCCTCCGTTTTACCCAAAAGAATGTATGATATGCTTGAATTGAAACCCTTTGATCCTTGTTCTTTTGTGTTGGATATGTGACCTAGAGGCAAATTAATAAACATATTTGTCACATATCTGTTTGTTCATAATACGTTATATATTGTGCTAGAACTGTATTAAGTGGAAACATTAATACACGTGTGATATATAACAACCTGGTCCCTAGTTAAACTCAGGCATACTAGCTCATTGGGCAATTGATGATCAAGGTTTCCTGATCATGAGAACATAATAGTCTATTGACAATGAGGTCATATCATTAGGAGAATGATGTGATGGACACACACCCACCTTAAGCATCGCAGTGTGATCAAGTCACATAAGTTCAGCATTGCGATGACTTAATAACATAGTGACTGAATCCTTAGACCGTGATGATCATACATAATTGCTATCTATTAGGATGCTTTGAGTGCATTAACCCTTAAACTGAAACATGGTAACTGAAAAGATGTATCTTGGCTATTCCGAAGTAGATATGTTGAGGAGTATGAAATAGATCAGAGCGGAATTTGTCAATCCGAGTGACGGATAGGTACTCTGGGCCCACTCGGTGGTGTTGCATCAATAGCTTGCAAGCAAGTGACTAGGTCACAAGAGATGTAATATTCACAGACGAGTAAACATGTTATTTCGGAGACGAGGAAGAACTAGGTATTGGATACTGACGATCATACCTCGGACTAACATAGTACCGAATCACAAAGGGATCAAGTCATATTGTTAACGGTTCAACAGCGATGAAGTTTATTCGATGGAAGCGTAGGGGCACATCAAGGATTGTAACCAGATCCCACATGATGGTCATTGGTCAGAGAGTGTCTCGATCATGTCTGCTGTTTCCTGGACCGTAGGGTGTCACACTTAAGGGCAATCGATGCATTAAGGATTGATTTAGGATCATCGGTGAAAAGAGAAAAAACACCGGAAATGTACCGGGAGGTGCCGGAAGCTGTTCCGGATATTTTGAAAGGTTCAAAATAATATATATATTAATGTTTAAATATGTTTTATTATTTAATTCACATAATTAAATATTAAAAATGATTTAAATATTAATTAAACAGGTGGAAAAGGCATATGGGCCTAAAGAGGCCCATGAGGGGAGAAGGGGGTTTCCCCCCTTGGCCCATGGCGCCAAGGGAGGGGCCTTGGCCCCCTCCCTAGCCGCACCCTCCCCGCCTTTTGGAGTTTAGTCCCACATGGGGGAGGGGAGGAGGATCCCCCCTCCTTGGCCTATATAAGGAGGGGTAGGGTGCCCTTTTTCCATCATCCCATTGAGTTCTCTCTCTCTCTTTCTCCGACCTAGAGCAGACTCCCCTGGTTTGGAGTTTGCACCTGGTTGGGGATTTCACCATCATCCAGACGCCGTCGCGCTGCCGGAATCGGGATCCAGATCAATCTTCTTTCCGCTTCTCTTCTGGTTCGGAGCCTGGAGGGACGTCGGTTGCACCGTACGTGTGTAATCCCGCGAGGCACTACACGTGTGGTGCTACTTCATAGTCGGAGGTTCTTCAACACGATAGGGAGGTCGTAGGATCAGAGTCTACGCCAACCACGTTCGAGGAACGTTTCCCTCTTTCGGTCTTCAAAGGTATGAACACCGATTCCTTCCGTTACATACATCAGCATAGCATAGATCTTGGGTTCGGGACTCGTAGGTAGGAAAAATTTTGTTTTCTGCGCCGATCCCGAACATTTTGGTGTTTGTCTTGTTGATTCTTCTAGAAGAAAACTTTAGGAAGGATTGATGATGTTCTTATTATTGTCAATGTTAATTATGTTCCCGTTGATTTTCTTGTCATCGACATTGAGTTTGATCCCTCTTGTCCAATTATTTTGGGACAACCTTCGGTGGCAAGTAGATCAAAAGTTGTGACATTCCAAGTTTTCGATCTGAATTTTTTGAAAGTATGCTCTAGACAATTGAGAAGCTACCACCTGTTCTGAGTTTTTTGGTATGAGTTGCAGAAGTACCCCGAATTTTTTTTGTACTACATGCTAGTCTGTTTTCCCAGATTCTGCCCTGTTTAACGTTTTCACAGTTTTGCAAATCTTGCGCATGCTTTTTCTTTACCAAAACTTCTTGGCACTCTTGAGAAATAGTAGCCCTTGTTGAATTTATTTACTTCCAGCAGAGGATAATTATTTATTATGGGTACTAACCTCTCTAACCATCTTATGACGAGTTGTATACGAAGGAGTTTTCAATTGTGTGAAGGAAGATGATGAATGAAGTTTCGGGAGTGTCAAAGGCTCAAGATTGGGGATGCCCCCACGCACCCCAAGAAATATTGAAGGAGACTCAAGCGTCTAAGGTAGCTTGGGGATGCCCCCGCGCATCCCCTTCTTCATCAACAATCATCAGTTCGTCCTTCTCCAAACTATGTTTTTATCAATTCATATGTTATGTCCTATGCTTGGAGAGTCTTGCATCTACTTTTCAGTTTGATATTCTTTAGTTTAGTTTTGTTTGGTATTCATAACAAGTTTTATCCTAGCATACCTTGTTTGGGAGAGAATCACGCTCCACCTTTTGCCTAGAATGCTCGTAGTTTTCATATTTATCTTTGCTGAGTTTTCTTTACTTTTTCCAGCTATTGTCATGTTTAGCTCTTTTTTTTCATACTTATCTTTAAGATCTTTTATTTAGGTTGTTGCTTCTAGAACTCTCTTGATTTTCATGCTTATCTTGTGTAGAGACTTTTCCTGTTGTACTGAGTGTGTGTCTTACTTTGAGTAGGTAATTAAGGTTGCTATTATAAGTTTAGTAGTAACTTACAATAATTTTCATGTATTGCTTTGAGTAATGTTTGGACTTCTGTTTTTCAATAGATCAAGCCTATTAGTGATAGGTGTCGTATTTTGGTTCAACATGCTTATTTTGGAAAACTACAAAAATTAGTTGAGAACTCTAGCTACTAGATGGACCACTAACCTCTGGAGGGGTTGTAATATATAGAGTACCCTCTTGTTATCATGGGTCGAGGATGCACTAACCGAACCCCCATATACTTCTCCTAGCACTACTAGGAAAAACGCTACTATTAGCGCACCATAAATGGCTACTAGTAGCTCGCGGTGCCGCGCTACTACTAGCACGCTACAGCTAACTTTTAGTAGTAGTGCGTGTTTGCCCGCGCTACTGCTAGTTGTGATAGCAGTAGCGCCCCTCTTGTTCACGCACTACTGCTAAGTAGCAGCAGTACCCTCTTTATTCACGCGCTACTACTATTAATTTCAAAAAACAAAAAAAAATCTCGATAGTTTGGCAGCCGCTCCTCGTCTCCGTCATGCTCCGAGCAGCCGCTCCTCGCCCCCGTGCACAAGACCGCGTCGGTGGCCGCTCTTCGGCAGCCGCGCTCCGGTGGCCGCGTCGATGTAGGAGGAGAGGAAGGAGGAGGAGGTCACCGGAGTTGGAGCACCATGAGGAGGAGGAGGTCGCCGGAGAGGAGATGGAGTGGAGGAGGTCGCCGGAGGAGGAGCAACGTGAGGAGGAGGAGGTCGCCGGAGAGGAGATGGAGTGGAGGAGGTGGTCCCCGGAGAGGAGATGGAGTGGATGATGTCGCCGGAGGAGGAGCACCTTGAGGAGGAGGAGGAGGTCGCCGGAGAGGAGTAGATGGAGTGGAGTAGAGGAGGAGATGGAGTGTGAGGAGAGGAGGAGAAAAATGTGTGGTGCGGGTT
Source organism: Bromus sterilis (assembly GCA_950022295.1). NCBI lineage: Eukaryota > Viridiplantae > Streptophyta > Magnoliopsida > Poales > Poaceae > Bromus > Bromus sterilis. The sequence goes on along the minus strand of OX465601.1, from coordinate 88,491,327 downwards.
TTGTTGCCCTGCCATGTCACTGATCCGCAAGAGGAGGGCTAGACCAATAGGAAACTGCCACATCAGGCCTAGCAGTAGCGCCCCTCTTGTACAGGCGCTACTGTTAAGTAGCAGTAGCGCCCCTCTTATACAGGCGCTACTGTTAACCCTCTACCTATTTTTTCGAATATTTTGGCCTCCAAATCTTAAAAGCACCGTAACTTTTATTCTGTTAGGATTTTGGGGATTCTAAATATCTTCAACGGGGTTCCCCTTGTTGAATTCGGATGTAACTTTTTGAGTAGATGTTTTTTCATATAAAAACGTTTTCATCCGAGTTCGTATGCAAAAGTTATGCCCATTTTACTAAATTCTAGAGAGATTTTGCAAAAAAAATCAAAATTCATATTTGTTAATTTTCCTAATAACTAGACCACATAAGACATGGGCTTCTCGAAGGATTTTATTTTTTGAATTTGTTATCATTTTCTTTTAAATTTTTTCAAACTGAAAAGGCAGTCCAGAGAGGGGGGGTGTGTGGCCAGTGAAGACCTCTTAGTAGTAGCGCCCCTCTTGTACATGCGCTACTACTATCAACTTAGCAGTAGCGCCCCTCTTGTACATGCGCTACTACTATCAACTTAGCAGTAGCGCCCCTCTTATACAGGCGCTACTAGTATGGCATGTCCTAGAGGGTACAACGAAGACCACTTAGTAGCAACGTGGGTTTATACCGCGCGCTACTACTATCAACTGAGCAGTAGTGCCCCTCTTGTATAGGGCGCTACTGTTAAGTAGCAGTAGAACCCCTTTTATACAGGCGCTAGCAGTAGCGCCCCTCTTGTGCAGGGCGCTACTGCTAATTAGCAGTAGCGCCCATTTTTTAGGGCGCTACTGTTAAGCTTCTACCTATAAGCTTTTTCCTAGTAGTGTAGGGGTACTTGTCTCTTTTTGATTCTCTAGACTAGATAGAGAGTTATTGATAATAAGTGGATGAGTTCCTTTGACTAATGCGAGTATTCGATTGTTGGCACTTCCACCATCCATGTTTTGCCAGCCTCTTCGGTACCGTGCATTGCCCTTTCTCATCTTGAGAGTCGGGTCGAACTTCGCTGATGCATCCAAACCCTTGGCATAATACGCTTTGTCATCATAAGCATCATTATATCTTCCTCAAAACAACCACCATATCTACCTATCAAGGCATTTCCATAGCCTTTCCGAGATACATTGCCATGCAACATCCATTTTCTCATGACTTGATCTTTCATTGTCATACATGCTTTTGCTTGATCATACAGCCGCATGCTAGTTGGGCCTCGTGTAACAGCCCGGAATTTCCAACCTAATTGAAAATTTTGTTTGTTGCGTTGCTGTGTTGATTTCCCGAGTTGTTTGTAGTATTTGCTTCGCCGAATTATTAATCGGTGAATATCCTCCCCTCTTTCTCGTATCGGATGCGGGACTAAATTTTTTTTTCAAAAATTACACACGACCTTTGCGACACCGTGTTCACCCGAGCACTGTCGCAACCTGCACAGGACCAGCCATCGCCATCGGAATGAAAAAACCCATTTAATAATTAAATGGATTTTTTTATTGGACGCCTTCGCGAAGACTCGACGACGACTGGGTTTATCCCGACGGAGAGCCTGGACCAGTGTGGTTACGGAAATTGTGTGTTTTACCTTTTCCACTAGGCATTTGATTGTAGTTTGTTTCAGACATGTATCTTCCATTGATGTAATGTAATTAAGGCAGTTGTATGCCGATTGTATGAGATGTTGTATCCTTGTAGCTGTAATGTTGTGATATCATGTTGGAAATCCGGGGCTTATGGCATTGTCATATGTCGCGGTGGGAATGATATGTGCTTCGTCCCTGGATCTGGATGGAAACATCTAGATCTGGAACAGTACCGCATATGGGGCCTTACAACTTGGTATCAGAGCCTTACCAACCGTAGGATCCCTTTTCTGGCCGAAGTCGAGTCTAGACAAAAATATATTTTGTAGTTATTAAGTTAGTTATCGGAGAGTAGAAATATTTTTTCTCCTTACCCTTGCACTGGTCAAGACAAGTGTCGTAAGTGTTTTAATCTCTCCTTATCCCCTTTCAAACTCTAGGATCTCGAGTAAGTGGAGTTTCGGAATAGGTACAATGCCTTGCTTGCAGCGTATTGTGTCGATTCCGAAGTGAGGTTGGAAATCCTGTAGTACCTTTAGTTCTTCCGACTCGGGGTAACATCTTGGTCGTGTGTTGACTTTAGTCCTCCTGCCCAGTATCCTCACGATTTCTGTGAGAATGCTTCCCTTGATCTTCGCTTTCAACTATCGTTCTTTCTTTTTCGTCTCCAGATGGTTCCGTTTTTCGACGTCGCCATCTCTCTGCGGAAAGTTTCGCGACGAAAGGTCATCGTCGACATGGAGCAGAGTCCATTGTTGGTGGTGTTGAAGATTATCGACTCTCTTTTCTCTCCCCCTCTCCCCGGATCGTCCAGGATCTTGGGACGAGATCCCTTGTTGGTGGTGTTGTATTGTAACAACCCGGAATTTCCACCCTAATTAAATTTTTTGTTTGTTGCGTTGCTGTGTTGATTGCCTGAGTTGTTTGAAGTATTTGCTTCGCCGAATTATTAATCGGTGAATATTCTCCCCTATTTCTTGTACCGGATGCAAGACTAAACCTTTTTTCCCAAACAACATACGACCTTTGCGACACCGGGTTCACCCGAGCACTGTCTCAACCAGCACAGGACCAGCCATCGCCATCGGAACGAAAAAAAAACCATTTAATAATTAAATGGATTATTTTATTGGATGCCTTCGCGAAGACTCCACGACGACTAGTTAGGTTGTTCCCCGCGGAGAGCCTAGACCCGTGTGGTTACGGGAATTGTGTGTTTTACCTTTGCCACTAGGCATTTGATTGTAGTCTGTACTCATACATGTATCTTCCGTTGATGTAATGTAATTAAGGCAGTTGTATGCCAATTGTATGAGATGTTGTATCCTTGTAGTTGTAATGTTGTGATATCATGTTGGAAATTCGGGGCATATGGTATTGTCATACGTCGCGGTTTGACCGATATGTGCTTTGTCCCTGGATCTGGATGGAAACATCTAGATCTGGAACAGTACCACATATCGGGCCTTACACGTCGCCCTTATAATTTTTACATGACGCGCTAGTATCATTGCATATCATGCTACACTGGCAGAGGCATACATTTGCATACATCATGATTAAGTTTTTAGTTTTCTTTATGTTGAGTAATTATTATAAAGTGTGTGATCTTCTATATTCTTGTAAAATATAGAGTGTTTCCCTTAAAGTGAGAAAAAGAATCCAAAGAGGACACAAATAAAATATCCCAAAAGAGGACATATGAAAAGATCCCAAAGAGGACAAATGAGAGATAAATAGAAAGGGCCAAAGAGGCCACAAAATAAAAAAAATAGAAAAAAGAAAAAGAAAAAAGAAAAAAAGAGAGAAGGCGGCAACACTACTATTCCTTTTGAAAGATCCACACTCGTACTCCAAAGTAATATTTGTACTTTATAGAGTGTTTCATATCATTTATGCATAACTATGTGGGGATCCTTACACTATAGAACTTCACTTGTACATTCTGATGACCCTCAACTGTAGGGGATCTATTGTAGAGTTTTCGATAGTGTCGAACCCAAAGAGGAGCAGAAGGTATTCATAAGTGACTTTGGATAAGGAATAACTGCAAGCACTGAAAGATAAATTTTTAGGGGTTTTCGATATAAGAAACAAGAAGGTAAAACAAGCAAAGTAAAAGGTACTCAGGAGCAACAAGTGGCCCACTCCTTTTGAGCAAAGGATAAGACTAGCAACTGAACTTATAAAGGCTAAAGCGTTCTTGAGGACACACAGGAGAGGTAGTCATGCGCTTTCTCCATATTTCGTATCGGTACTATGTTTTGTGTTAATAAGTGTTGAGTGGTGGATCTATGCTAGCACACCTTCTAGACTAAGATAACTGCACTCTTATGATTAAACACCTTGCAAGCATCCGCAAATACAATGTATAAATTAAGGCAAAAGCCTAACCACAACAATACGATCAAGGGTCCACTATTCCCTTGTGCAAAAGGGTGCGAACTAGGGTTCATGTTTCTGTCACTCCGGCAACGCACCGTAAGCATCATTTATACACAATGTATTCCCCTAGGTCCTTAGTAAGGCGAAGTGTTGTGTGTTCCACTCACACAACACCAATATGAAAATAACAACATAAATTAAATATCAAACAACACATATTACTTCAACATCATATGACTACTAACAACTAGACTTCTTCCATGTCCTCAAGAACTAAAGTAACTACTCACAAGACATAAAAGAGATCATGATCAGTGGTGATAAATAGATGATAAACAATCTTGACATAACAATATTTCTCCATCAAAACTCAAAAGCATTCACCACAAAGGAGTAATCAACACCGGTAGAGTAGAGAGGATAGATAGTACAGTTACAACACAAGTTGCAATGGTGGGGTGAGATGGGGATGAAGATGGAGATGGTTCTGATGTTGGGGATGATGTTGATGAGGATCTCGATGATCTCCCCATCCGGGAGGTGTTCTCCCCGGTGGAATTTGCCCGCCGGAGATGTCTTTTCTTCTCTGTAGGTTTCCGGCACGGAGCGGCGGCGAAACTCACGAAACACCTCTCTTTTTAGGGTTTTCGGATGACGGGGAATATATATGCCAAAGGGGGGAGCCGGGAGTGGCACCAGAGGTCCAGGCGGCCTCCCGGCGTGCCCCTGGTGGGGGTCGTGCCAGGGGACGCCTAGGCACCTGTTGGCCCCCTCTGGCTCCTTTTCGGCGAAGCTTAGTTATTCTTCTAGAAAATATCCTCCATCGATTTTCAGCGCATTTGGAGATGTTCTGTTTCAGCAACTCAATGTCCACTTTTCTCCGCTGAATCCTGCGTCTGCTGGTTCGGCACCGGAAAGTTGCAAACTGTGTAAAACAAGCAAAAAAACATAAGAATAGCATCATAATGTGTAATATATCAATGAATAGGGGTGAATTATGATATAAAATAGTGATGCATTTTGTACGTATCAACTCCCCAAGCTTAGACCTCGCTTGTCCCCAAGCGAATATTGAGCTCGGTAAACCTGTCCACGAGTATAGAGAGTGAAGTGTTGATAAAATAGAATACAGACAAGAAGCATCATGATTTCTTCACCAAACTCAAGCATCCTCAACAGCAACCTCAACTCATAAGGCCCTTATGAGAAAGGAATAACAATTATAATCAAAAGTATGGCTAAGGAAACTCATGAAATCATGGCAAACATATCCTTGGTCAAAGGACAACTAATAAATTTTATTCTTGCTCTTTCACTTTATAATGAAGCAATTTGAAGATTTTGAAAGAACATGTTAATAGGCAGGAAGTGCAAATGCTTACACAAAGGAAGATGTTTGTTTGGCTTAAGCTTTTGCAAACAACTTACTTATCAGAAGATAATGTCAACAGGGATGTGATATGACCCATCTTAATGCAGTATTATATGAATGAGTCCTTGTCAACATCAAGAACTTACTCAACATAAAAGTAAAAGACAAGCCCTGATATAGGGAAGTAGGGAAAGCTCATGTGCTATCCATAAATCAAACAGAACGAAAACAAGTTTTTGAGGTGCATGGTTTGTCAACGAATGCTAATAGATAGCTCAATTTCTTCTCAAGCTGGACAAGTTTCGAGGAACGTCTCCCAAGTGGGGACGATCACATCCCCTTAATCTCCTTTGTTTATCACTGCCAAAGTTTCTGATTTCTCATAGACCAAGCGTGAAGGAGGATTTTTTTGTATTATCTTATGGGCTGGGCGCACTCATGCCAGTTCCTCCTCGTATTAAGGGTTTGTAGATTAGACATGAAATCCCGGGGTAAAACTTGTCCAACTTAAGAAGATCATGAATTACCTACGACTTCCTCATGAGCTAAACCAGAGGCACAAAATAGAAGATTTTGAACATTTAAGGATAACACATGAATTCTATACTTTAGGAGTGGTTGGGAAATACGACGAATAGGAAGGTGTGGAGGACTCTTATGGAAGATATTGGTTTCATGGTATGGATGCACAAGCAATAATCTGCTTGGTAACGAATTTTTCTAGCAAAGGCTTTGAGAGAACAGACAATTGATGATGACTTGGATGAAAAGCATATAAAGCATAAACATTAAAGTAAGCATAACACATCAAGTTGTCTTCCTTGTCAACATGACACTTCAAGCATAATAACATAAAGGTTTTGGCTATGTCGCTACTTGAGAAAATCATGCAAGTTGTTATGACCAAAGTTATGTTTGCCAAGACTAAATAAAGTTTTCGAAGCCATATAAAGTTAATATTCCTGATATAAAGTTAATACTCACACCATTCCCACGTCCACACGGGTCCTGGCTCTCCGCCGGAATCCGCCTAACTAGTCGTCATCGAGATCCTCTGTAGTCCAAGGTCGTTTGCATAACGTGCGTAAAAGAGAGAAGAAAGGGGTGAGCTATACCAACATGTTTTGTAACTAACTTCTCACAGTAAGATGGGGGTAGTAGTGAGGTTGCAGCCGCACTAGCAATATATGAGGTGGCTAACGATCTATTTAGAGGAAGATGAGAACCAAGCATTCGGTAAGGAATCACCTCCAACAAGTCTGCTATCAGCTACTTATGCAAACATAACACCTATCCTATCCTTGTCCTCCCCTTCGCATCCCAACGAAGAAGAGGCAATCAAGGCACACACACACGTTGATCAAGTTATTAAGATTTTCTCAATTGTTGTTGTCTATGAACAAGGAGTAGGTCTTAAGTCGTCCATAACCGTGGACACGGCTTCTCGAAAAGATTTAACCCTACAGGGGTGTACCAACTGCCCATTACAAGGCTCCGCACGCACGCCCATCTCTCTCAGTTGCTACCCATCACAGGAAACCATTTTATGATTTAGTTCCGAGAGGTCCGGTATGACAAGTTCCTCTAACTAACAACGCACAAATCCGGGTGGCCCCCGGGGAGTCGACACCCAATCCAAAAACCGGCCGCGATCTCGAACCGGACTCTACCGTCTCGACGAGGTCGGGTTAACTAACCCAAACCATGTGGGAAGCCCCCTAGCTTCGAGGTGTGGACCAATAGGAGAAACCTTGTCTCCGCTACCCCAAGTTGTTTTAAAGAACATCTGCTAGGAGCAACCCCACAGACACACACACCGTTTTCAAATGGTAAAACAGCTTGGGACACCACTAGAAATGTTTGAAGCTAGGTAGGTAAGAAGATGGGACCCCATAGCATCCCACACGCGGTTAGGCACGGTTGTCAAGAGACACAATACCCGGAACTCGGATCCTAGGTGAATCGAATAGAACAAAGCATCGGGGCGGGATAGCCTAGACCTTCCATCCTTCGTCGAGTATAGTCAACATTATAATAATCATATCATCCACGACCATATAATAATGTGATAGCCCAATCCAAGGAGTAACAATATAACAGTTGTAGCATCCTAAGCATGCATACTAAGAAGTGGTTAAGAAAGCAAGGTACATGGCCAAACAATGGTTTGCTAGGATGTGGAGGACATGGTTGTTTGGGTTTTAATATGGAGGCTTAAATGTATGGTGGTAGGATCAAGCAATCTTTCTATCATATACCTAGGCACAAGTGATATGAAAGTTATAAGCATGATATATGCTCCCCCTTACCTGATGAGAAGACGAAACCGAAGGTGTAGCCGATCGCAATTTCGCATCGTCTCCGAGGGTAACCGCGGGAGCACACAAGAAGGAAACACTGGAAAAGACAATCGACGAGCAAGCATATATTACTACTAAGCAATCACGAGCAAGCATAAACAAGAAGGTAACATGAGACAACGCACTACGGTATCGCATCTATCGTTGATAACGGTTACTAACAGGTTAAGTGAAGTATTCGTCATACACGACTATACTGCACATTTAGCAATGGTTCAAGTTGTTTAGCTACACAACATGAGCAAAGGTTGTTAACATTGCATATCACACAATCATGGCAAGAGGTGATGTGACGCCCTCGATTTACGATCATGTACAGTAATCATACACGCAGGGTACATGATCGAGATCAAGGTGCCACGGTGAGAATATCACAGCACAACACTAAACACAAAAGGATAAACCAAATATATTACAATGAAGGGGGGGTCACACGGACCCGAATACATAAGTCATACAATCATAATATCTGAGTACAAACATAGTTAGTCAAGTTTTTCCTTAAGAAGGCTAGCACAAAGAACATCAGAGGTACAGATCGAAAAGGCGAGGCCTCCTGCCTGGGATGCACCGAACTACTCCTGGTCAACAGGAACTCGACGTCGTAGGGGGCCCCGGGGATCTTCTGCTCCTGGACTCCAACGTCGACTGCAGCGGCCGATCAGGAAAAGCGAAAAGGGGAAATAAAGCAAAGGTGAGTATCTAGCATACCCGCGAGTCTTACGTCCGCTACTAAGCATTTATGCATGTATCAAATGGAAAGGGGAGGCTATATATAGTGGGCTGCAAGGTAGAAATCAGAATAAGGATAAGAAGCTAGGCCTATCGAAGACTAGCATCTTCCGACGAGTCTTGCAGCATGAGGTAAGAATCAGCCAACAGTTTATATAAAGCATAAAGTAACAATGCTGCAGAAGTTGCTGCAGCATTGTATAATAATACGTTGTAATAATTAGCAATGCCTCCAAGTTCCCCTCCTCGACATCCCCGCGAGGAATAAAACCCGGAACCAACAGTTTAATAGTAGTAGTTTGTAGTGATAGGATCTGGCTTCAGCATAAAGCGTCCTGTTACCCTGGACACGGCTATTCGAATAGATTAAAGTCCCTGCAGGGGTGCACTAGGGTGACACTACACGCTCGGATCTCCAGGGTGGCGTACACCTTGTTAGGGAATGCCCCACCGAGGCTATCCGACACAACGCAGTCCATCCTACGACTCATCAGAGAGGTCCCCGCCGGTCTACAGCCCTAAGTGCAAGGGGGTCATGGGACTATCACCCCTCGCTCTCCGGGTCGTTGCGAGGAGGGTGAATTCCAACGCCGCCGCACGATCCGTCCCTGCCGCAATGCTGAACTGGACGTCTTTCAGAGCTTTCGAACGAGGCTACATTGCGGAGGCGGCCAAACGCGTAATCCCACGTATAGGTAGTGCGTACAAGCCAAAAGGCTACTCAAGTCATCCGCCGAACCCGTTAAGCATTTTATTAGTTTTCTGATGAGACAACCGTTATTGTTGCCCCTTATTGAATGAGTCGCGGTCAACGACAGCAGTCAGGACCACCAGTAACGTCGGTGTCTGCCCTGACGTCCCACCAACTCGTGCGGTTACCAACAAGGTGAACCGTCTCCTTACCTTGTCTCGCGTTTGCTCCGAAGAGCTCGACTTTCGTACAACAGGAAATCCTTCGGCCACGAACAGTACCAGGCCCGCCGCACACCGGTGGAATACACCTGACCTGTCGTTCCGCTAAGATAACCTGCGCGGGCACCGTTGGGTCACCCGACTCCTTACCTGTAATGACAACCGTGGTTCAGTACCCTAGGACTGCTATACAGATTCAGCAACGAGTGGAGTACAAGGATTACTCCTCGATAGCTCACACTTGATGTGGCTCGGCAGAGCCGGGGTAGGGGCCTGAAGCGGTGTCTGCTCTGAACCGTACCTGTAGCAGTTGTAATGTATCGTATCCGCATTCACTCCTATAGTGAACACGGCCCTCTATCTAATCCCATTGACTAACAATGCGCAGGGTTCACTGCTGAATATAATATATATATTAGGCAGCATAGGATAAAGGAAGGTACATCAAGGGTGACAATGACAGGCTATGCATTTGAATACGATTGCAACGTAGTAGCAGCAGCATATGCCTAGTGCAAGAAAAGTACGGAAAGATAGGCGATATCTGGGGAAGAGAATGGCTCTGCTTGCCTGTAAGCTCGACGGTAGAGGTACGGTCGTCGACGAAGTAGTCGATCACAGGGGCATCAGCAGCGGACGTCGAGACTACCGAACAATAAGAGAGGGGGGAGAAACAATAAATACACAGCAATAATAGCAAAACAAATACAAGACATGACATATGAAATGTTAACGATACTCTAACGTTGTACGATACACGTAGCACGGAGCGGGAATTCATCTGTGGATGAACCGTCAGCTCCGGGTGATTACTGGACCGGGTGTCCTGAGGGGGAAGGGTTCATGCCGGAGGTGTCGTGGACATCCGAAAAACGTGTGGATGGTGTAACCATGCTAGTTGATCCAATACGAAAAACTTTCGTGTTCGGAATAAATTCATCTAGAGAGTTTTACGGTACCGACTAATTATCGGACACTGGTACCGGAGGGGGGACGGTTCGATGTTCGGTATGTTAGAGGGGGGTGGTAGACCAACGGATAGCGTATCCGTATTCGTTATATTTTTTTGATCAATTTTTATGTATAAAGTTTTTTCATCTGATATCCGGTGGGGCCCAGATGTCATTGACACAGTCTGTTATTGTTTTAATTAAATCCAGAGAGTTAATTAAGGGACTGGGCCCACGTGCCAGTGTGAGAGGGGGGTGGGGGCTCAGGCCACGGTTATCTCCAAACCATCCCCGCCGACGACGGCGAGGTCGCCAGGCGAAGCCTCTCCGGCGAGGGGGCTGTGGTGGGAGGGGGCGAGACGGGGCACCACGCCGGCCAGGGCCGCGGCGAGGTCACGCGCGGGGCGCGACCGTGGCACGCACGCGAGCGCGGCCACGCGGTGGTGAGCCTCGTGCTCAGCCGGGGCTGGCCGCAGCGGCGCACGGCGAGCAGGGCACGGCGAGGAGGGGAGTGCAGGGGTGGAGCGAGCGGGCTCACAGGGGGTTGCCGGGGAGGAGTCGCGACAGCCGGAGGGGGCGGAGGAGGCCAGAGTTGGGGGCGGCCGGGTGGTGAACTCGCGGCGGAGGGGCGCGGCGCCGTGGTCGTGAAGCTCGGGGGCGGGCTCTGTGCTGGGGAGGAGGACAGCCAGCGGCGCTGGGGGGGCGATGTGGCCGGACCTGCCGGCCGACGGCCGTGGGAGGGAGGCGTGGTCGTCTGGGGGAATCTGGGTCGGGGGCGGGGCGGTCGATCCAGATTCGCGATGGGGAGGGGGTTCGGTCGTCGGGGGGGGGGGGTTGTCCCCATGGGGGTCGGGCTCTCTTCTAGCGTAGGGGTGGGCGGGCTGGGGCCGGCCCAGGGGAGGAAGGGTGGGCAACGCCCACCAGTGTAGAATAGATTAGGGTTTATTATTATTATTATTATTATTATTATTATTATTATTTCTTTTTGCAATTGTTTTAACAGCTTAGACATTATTGAAAAATGTTTCAAGTGTCTCTAAATTAATAAGGCACTGCATAACAGTGCCACAAAAGTTTTTGCAACTAAATAAATTCATTTGATATTTCTTTTAATTATTAAATGACTAAAACGGGCAATTCAAGCTACGGTTTTAGTTATTTGAATTATTTGGTAGTTCGATAAATCACCACAACTATACCAACATGGACCACTGAATATTTGTGAATTATTAAAAGTAGTTTCATAATTTTTGGGCAAAGTTTAATCTGCAGCATGGTTTTTAATATTTAACCAAAAGCATTTCAAGCTTTGATTGATTTCAAAAGAATTGGGTTGGACTTTGTTTCGATCCACGATGAACAAGGTCCAAGATCACATTGCTTTTGAAATATCACCCAACATGATCATTGATAGAAAGAATGCAAAAGGGGATCAAAGTGAAATTAGCAACAGTGATTTGACGGTAGCAAAAGGATTACTGTTCCAACAACAGTGATTACTGTTACAAGATCTGAGGGCATTACAAATCTCCCCCACTACAAGAATTCTCGTCCCGAGAATTTAAGTAGTATCGGGAAAAAGATCGGGGTATTCTTCACGAAGACGATCTTCCCGTTCCCAAGTAGCTTCATCTTCATAATGATTCGACCACTGAACCTTGAGGAATTTGACAGTCTTGTTGCGGGTTCGACGCTCAGACTGATCAAGAATGCGGCTTGGATGTTGTTGATAAGTCAAGTCCTGTTGCAGCTCAATCATATCATGTTCCACTTCACGGATAGGGTCCTTGAAGCAGCGTCGGAATTGCGACACGTGAAAGACATCGTGGACTTGGGAGAGGTTCGGCGGCAATTCCAATCGGTATGCCACGGGTCCACTCCTGGAAAGGATACGGAATGGGCCAATGTAGCGAGGAGCTAACTTGCCTTTGATCCCGAAACGATGAGTGCCCCTCATGGGAGTGACACGAAGGTAAGCATATTTGCCAGGTTGATAGACCATTTCCTTGTGCTTGCGATCATAGTTGCTCTTCTGACGAGACTGAGCGGCCTTAAGATGTTCACGGATAACGTGAACCTGATCTTCAGCATGCTGAATAATTTCCGGACCAATGAGAGTTCGTTCCCCAGTTTCTGACCAATTCAGAGGGGTTCGACACTTACGTCCATACAGAACTTCAAAGGGTGCCATCTTCAGACTAGCCTGATAGCTATTGTTGTACGAGAATTCAGCAAATGGAAGTGATTCCTCCCATTTCTTACCGAAAGAGATGACACAAGCTCGAAGCATGTCTTCAAGAACTTGGCTGACGCGTTCAACTTGGCCTTGCGACTGGGGGTGATAAGCGGTGCTGAAGTTTAGGTGAGTACCCATAGCTTCTTGGAAACTATCCCAAAATCTTGAGGTGAAAAGGCTGCCTCGATCTAAACTGATCTCCAACGGAATACCGTGGAGCGACACGATTCTCGAAACATACAAATCTGCTAACTGACTTGCAGAGACAGTCTCCTTGACTGGCAGGAAGTGAGCAACCTTGGAGAACCGGTCGATGACGACAAAGATAGCATCATGACCCTTCTGTGATCGAGGAAAACCAGTGACGAAGTCCATTTCGTTCTTGTCCCATTTCCATTCAGGAATTGAGAGTGGTTGCAGAGTTCCTGCGGGTATTTGATGTTCTTCCTTGACGCGACGGCAAACGTCACATTCAGAAACATACCGAGCAATGTCTTGCTTCATGTGAGGCCACCAGAACTGCGGACGAATGTCTTGGTACATCTAGGTGCTTCCAGGATGAATGGACAATGGGGTATCGTGAGCCGCTTTCATGACCTTCGGGGTCATATCCAGGTTCTCATGCCTACCCTTGCTGTGAGTAACCACTAAATGGTTCTGGTAGAACACCGCACCTTCGCTATTAATAGTGAAGGGTGAGGGTCTCCCATTTGCTATATCGCGCTTAATCTTGTGTACGAAATCATCATAAAACTGTATACCCTTGACGGATTTGATGAGATCTGGTTCGATAACCAGGTTATTTACATAACCTTGAGGAACAATCTCGAGGTTCAACTTTTCAAACTCTTCATACAGAGGTGGTTGTTCTAGTTGCACCTCAAGTTCACTACAGTAAGCTTTACGGCTCAGGGCATCAGCCATCACATTAGCTTTGCCAGGGGTGTAATGAATATCCATGTTAAAATCGGCTATTGTCTCGAGCCATCTTTGTTGGCGGAGATTCAGGTCGGGCTGAGTAAACAAGTACTTCAGGCTTTGGTGGTCGGTGTAGATCTCGCAACGATTACCAACGAGGTAATGTCGCCACAGCTTCAATGCATAAATTACTGCTGCCAATTCGAGATCGTGCGTTGGGTACTTATGTTCGTGGGAACGCAACTGACGAGAGCCATAAGCAATCACGCGGCGCTCTTGCATTAGGACACAGCCTAATCCTTGACGAGACGCATCGCAGTATATCACGAAGTCCTTCTTGGTATCAGGGGGAGCAAGCACTGGGGGAGAAGTGAGCTTGTCCTTGAGAGATTGAAAACTTTCTTGACATTTATCAGTCCACTCAAACTTAACGCCTTTGTGAAGCAGATTAGTCAGAGGCTTAGCAATCTTGGAGAAGTTCTCGACGAAACGACGACAATAGCTAGCGAGGCCGAGGAAACTTCTGACTTGCTTGACGGTCTTGGGAGGAGTCCAGTCAAAAATAGCTTGGATTCGTTCTGGGGTGACGGCAACGCCATCCTTGGAAATCACATGACCAAGGTAGGTTACTTCGGGAAGCTAGAATTCACACTTGGAATACTTAGCATAGAGTTTGTGTTCTCGAAGCTTTTCCAGTATAAGGCGAAGGTGTTGAGCATGTTCCTCTTCATTCTTGGAGTACACCAAGATATCATCCAGATAAACCACGACGAACTTGTCGAGGTATTCCATGAATATATAGTTCATCAACCGAGAGAAGGTGGCTGAGGCATTGGTCAGGCCAAAAGACATGACGGTGTACTCGTATGAACCATAGCGGGTAATGAAAGCGGTCTTCGGAATGTCTTCTTCGCGGACCCGGATCTGATGGTAACCCAACCTCAAGTCGAGTTTCGAGAACACCGTAGATCCAGCAAGTTGATCATATAGGTCGTTGATCCGAGGAAGTGGATACTTGTTCTGTATGGTTGCTTGGTTGATAGGTCGGCAATCTTGGACCAAACGGTTCATTCCATCGCTCTTCTTGACAAAGAGTGAAGGTGCTCCCCAAGCAGAGGAACTTGGACGGATGAAGCCCTTTTGAAGTGCTGTGTCGATCTCCTTCTTCAGTTCAAGGAGGTGGTGAGGCGGCATCTTATAAGGGCGCTTAGCAATAGGGACGGTGCCAGGCTTCAAGTCGATGACGAATTCGACATCTCTGATCGGGGGTATTCCCGGTAGTTCTTCTGGGAAGACGTCGAGAAAATCGCGAACAACTGGAACATTCTCGATCCCTTCAAGAGGTGAGGTATTCAAAGCATTCAGGGCATATATCTGGCCTTCGGCATGCTGAGCTGTTCGGGCCGAGTACATAATCTTTTTGCCAGAAGGGTGCATGAGTTGAACTGTCTTAGTGGCACAGTGGATACGGGCATCATGTGCCGCCAACCAATCCATACCGAGTATGACATCAATGTTGGACGACTTCAGGACAATAAGAGGGGCAGGGAACAACAGACCCACAATTGTAATGGTGGTATCGGGGCTCATCATGGTGGCACGGCTCTGAGACCCAACAGCATTTACCGCTAAAGGAGTGTCCAAGGGTTTCGTAGCTATACCATGCAACTGAGCAAACGATTGGGACATAAAGGAATGTGATCCCCGGAATCAAAATAAACAGAAGCTGGCATTGAATTGACGAGTAAAGTGCCCATCACTATTTTTGGGGACTCGCGAGCTTCTTCCATCTTGACATGAGTGACCCGAGCACAACTCATAGTACACTGTTTGGTGTTGCGGTTACTGGAATGACGGCTTCTACAACTTCTCTTTCTGCTAACAGGAGGACAAGGTGCGCGGTGACCTGGCTGTCCACACTGGCGGCATAAGCCATCGTTCTGGGGAGGAGCCATAATATTGGGTTGTTCAGTCGGAATCGTTAGCTGTCTCGGAGGCGGAGGAAGACGAGGTGCGGCATAAGACGGCCTTGGCGTTGGAGCAGACCGGTGAAAAACATTGTGCGGGAGACAGACTCGAAGTTTCTGAACGGGCCGACCCGAAGATGGGCCAGCATCTCGAGCACGCTTGAGCGACTCGTGGTGCTTAGTTAGAGCAGTTTCAACTTGAAAAGCCTTGCTGACAAGGGTCGCCATGTCCGCACAATCGTGAAGGACAAGTGCGAGCTCTATATCAGGACGCAGTCCTTCTCATAATTTCTCCTGTTTGCGAGCGTCGGTGGCGATGTCTCTCGCAGCATAGCGGGACAACTCAAGGAATTTCCTATGATATTCATCAACAGTCGTCTGGTCCTGACGGAGTTTGCGGAACTCCTCCTTCTTCTGGTCCATCAGACCTTGAGGAAGGTGCCATGCACGGAAGGCTAGCTGGAATTCTTGCCAAGTGGTTACAGTTCCATCTGGCAACGCAAGCCGGTGGCTTTCCCACCACTGAGCAGCTGGACCCCTCAGATGATACGTCGCAAAGGTGAGGTAACTGGCAGGGGCAACATCAGCTGACCCCATCTGAAAAGAAATATCACGGAGCCAATCATCGGCATCCATAGGATTGGAGGAGCTGCGGAAGGTGGACGGATTGAGGCGCACGAACTCCTGCAGTGTTATTGGGGAATTCTGAGTTGAAAGCTGGGTCATTACTCCGGCCATAAACTGACGGTTCAGATCAAACTGTTGCAGCACTGCGGCCATATAAGGTGGAGGTGGGGGATCATCAGCCATCCTGCCTGAACAGTAGGGGTTAGTTCAGACGATGCGTTTGCAAGGATAAGAAGTCATACATGATGTAGTATGAGCAATGAACGAGAAGTGTAGTAGATACACAATAGTAGTCATATAGACATACAGATCTTTGCACACAGTCGGTCAAAATCGGACAGCGTACGTCGTATATATTAAGGAAAAAGGACTTAGTAGGCGGCGCGCAGACCGCTGTAAGGATTACACGACGCGACATAGATTCGACTATGTCAATCACGCCGCAAGAAAACTGTTGGACACAGGAGTTAATGCCAGAGGACGCGCGGCCTGCCCCGAATGAGAATGGGATCCGCGGTCCGGGACCTGGGGTAGAACTCCTCCGACACGGCGCAATCAATGGGGAAGCACCAAAACGCCGGGTGGAATCAAGAGAACGTGATCCTAATGTCAGAGTTTGTAACACTTACCAGCAAGGATAAGAGAGCAGATTCCCAGAGCAAAGGTACGAAGAAAAGGATCCTAATACCATAGATATCACACGTAGTGACATCGATGTGGGCCCGTAAGCCAAATATTAAGTTAGCAAAATAGTTTTTCAAAGTCTAGACTCAACTTCGACCAGGTAGTGGTGGGGTGGCTTCCTACAGGCAGTCGGCTTTGATACCAACTTGTGACGCCCTCGATTTACGATCATGTACAGTAATCATACACGCAGGGTACATGTTCGAGATCAAGGTGCCACGGTGAGAATATCACAGCACAACACTAAACATAAAAGGATAAACTAAATATATTACAATGAAGGGGGGGTCACACGGACCCGAATACATAAGTCATACAATCATAATATCTGAGTACAGACATAGTTAGTCAAGTTTTTCCTTAAGAAGGCTAGCACAAATAACATCAGAGGTACAGATCGAAAAGGCGAGGCCTCCTGCCTGGGATGCACCGAACTACTCCTGGTCAACGGGAACTCGACGTCGTAGGGGGCTCCGGGGATCTTCTGCTCCTGGACTCCAACGTCGACTGCAGCGGCCGATCAGGCAAAGCGAAAAGGGGAAATAAAGCAAAGGTGAGTATCTAGCATACCCGCGAGTCTTACGTCCGCTACTAAGCATTTATGCCTGTATCAAATGGAAAGGGGAGGCTATATATAGTGGGCTGCAAGGTAGAAATCAGAATAAGGATAAGAAGCTAGGCCTATCGAAGACTAGCATCTTCCGACGAGTCTTGCAGCATGAGGTAAGAATCAGCCAACAGTTTATATAAAGCATAAAGTAACAATGCTGCAGAAGTTGCTGCAGCATTGTATAATAATACATTGTAATAATTAGCAATGCCTCCGAGTTCCCCTCCTTGACATCCCCGCGAGGAATAAAACCCGGAACCAACAGTTTAATAGTAGTAGTTTGTAGTGATAGGATCTGGCTTCAGCATAAAGCGTCCTGTTACCGTGGACACGGCTATTTGAATAGATTAAAGTCCCTGCAGGGGTGCACTAGGGTGACACTACACGCTCGGATCTCCAGGGTGGCGTACACCTTGTTAGGGAATGCCCCACCGAGGCTATCCGACATAACGCAGTCCATCCTACGACTCATCAGAGAGGTCCCTGCCGGTCTACAGCCCTAAGTGCAAGGGGGTCATGGGCCTATCACCCCTCGCTCTCCGGGTCGTTGCGAGGAGGGTGAATTCCAACGCCGCAGCGCGATCCGTCCCTGCCGCAATGCTGAACTGGACGTCTTTCAGAGCTTTCGAATGAGGCTACATTGCGGAGGCGCCCAAACGCGTAATCCCACGTATAGGTAGTGCGTACAAGCCAAAAGGCTACTCAAGTCATCAGCCGAACCCGTTAAGCATTTTATTAGTTTTCTGACGAGACAACCGTTATCGTTGCCCCTTATTGAATGAGTCGCGGTCAACGACAGCAGTCAGGACCACCAGTAACGTCGGTGCCTGCCCTGACGTCCCACCAACTCGTGCGGTTACCAACAAGGTGAACTGTCTCCTTACCTTGTCTCGCGTTTGCTCCGAAGAGCTCGACTTTCGTACAACAGGAAATCCTTCGGCCACGAACAGTACCAGACCCGCCGCACACCGATGGAATACACCTGACCTGTCGTTCCGCTAAGATAACCTGCGCGGGCACCGTTGGGTCACCCGACTCCTTACCTGTAAGGACAACTGTGGTTCAGTACCCTAGGACGGCTATACAGAGTCAGCAACGAGTGGAGTACAAGGATTACTCCTCGATAGCTCACAGTTGATGTGGCTCGGCAGAGCCGGGGTAGGGGCCTGAAGCGGTGTCTGCTCTGAACCGTACCTGTAGCAGTTGTAATTTATCGTATCCGCATGCACTCCTAGAGTGAACACGACCCTCTATTTAATCCTATTGACTAACAATGCACAGGGTTCACTGCTGGATTTAATATATATATTAGGCAGCATAGGATAAAGGAAGGTACAGCAAGGGTGACAATGACAGGCTATGCATTTGAATAGGATTGTAACGTAGCAGCAGCATATGCCTAGTGCAAGAAAAGTACGGAAAGATAGGCGATATCTGGGGAAGAGAATGGCTCTGCTTGCCTGTAAGCTCGACGGTAGAGGTACGGTCGTCGACGAAGTAGTCGATCACAGGGGCATCAGCAGCGGACGTCGAGACTACCGAACAATAAGAGAGGGGGGAGAAACAATAAATACACAACAATAATAGCAGTACAAATACAAGACATGACATATGAAATGTTAACGATACTCTAACGTTGTACGATACACATAGCACGGAGCGGGAATTCATTTGTGGATGAACCGTCAGCTCCGGGTGATTACCGGACTGGGTGTCCTGAGGGGAAAGGGTTCATGCCGGAGGTGTCATGGACATCCGACAAACGTGTGGTTGGTGTAACCGTGCTAGTTGATCCAATACGAACAACTTTCGTGTTCGGAATAAATTCATCCGGAGAGTTTTACGGTACCGACTAATTATCGGACAGTGCTACCGGAGGGGGGACGGTTCGCTGTTCGGTATGTTAGATGGGGGTGGTAGACCAACGGATAGCGTATCCGTATTCGTCATATTTTTCTGATCAATTTTTATGTATAAAGTTTTTTCATCTGATACACGGTTTATTTTATATGATTTTCCGAAGTTTAAATCATTTAATAATCATTTTCTAAATTATTTTTATTATTTAAATCCTAACATTATCCACAGGAGGTTTGACCAGTCAATGCTGACAAGTGGGACCTACTGACCAGTGGGTCCCACATGTCAGCCACACATTTGATAAAATAGTTTAATTTAATTAAACTGTGAGTGGGGCCCACATGTCATTGACACAGTCTGTTATTGTTTTAATTAAATCCAGAGAGTTAATTAAGGGACTGGGCCCACATGTCATAGGCCCTATTAACTAACAGTTTAATTTGCAGGATAATTAGGGGCCTTAGGCCCCACGTGCTAGTGTGAGAGGGGGGTGGGGGATCAGGCCACGGTTATCTCCAAACAATCCCCGCCGACGACGGCGAGGTCGCCAGGCGAAGCCTCTCTGGCGAGGGGGCTGTGGTGGGAGGGGGAGAGACGGGGCAACACGCCGGCCAGGGCCGCGGCGAGGTCACGCGCGGGGCGCGGCCGTGGCACGCACGCGAGTGCGGCCACGCGGTGGTGAGGACAGCCTGCGGCGCTGGGGGGCGATGTGGCCGGACCTGCCGGTCGGCGGCCGTGGGAGGGAGGCATGGTCGTCGGGGGGAATTGGGGTCGGGGGCGGGGCGGCCGATCCAGATTCGCGATGGGGAGGGGGTTCGGTCGTGGGGGGGGGGGGGGGGGGGGGTTGACCCCGTGGGGGTCGGGCGCTCTTCTAGCGTAGGGGTGGGCTGGCTGGGGCCGGCCCAGGGGGAGGAAGGGTGGACTATGCCCACCGGTGTAGAATAGATTAGGGTTTATTATTATTATTATTATTATTATTATTATTTTAATTTCTTTTTGCAATTGTTTTAACAGCTTAGACATTATTGAAAAATGTTTAAAGTGTCTCTAAATTAATAAGGCACTACATAACAGTGCCACAAAAGTTTTTGCAACTAAATAAATTCATTTGATATTTCTTTTAATTATTAAATGACTAAAACGGGAAATTCAAGCTACGGTTTTAGTTATTTGAATTATTTGGTAGTTCGATAAATCACCACAACTATACCAACATGGACCACTGAATATTTGTGAATTATTAAAAGTAGTTTCATAATTTTTGGGAAAAGTTTAATCTGCAGCATTGTTTTTAATATTTAACCAAAATCATTTGAAGCTTTGATTGATTTCAAAAGAATTGGGTTGGACTTTGTTTTGATCCACGATGAACAAGGTCCAAGATCACATTGCTTTTGAAATATCACCCAACATGATCATTGAAGGAAGAATGCAAAAGGGGATCAAAGTGAAATTAGCAACAGTGATTTGACTGTAGCAAAAGGTTTACTGTTCCAACAATAGTGATTACTGTTACAAGATCTGAGGGCGTTACAGGTGAAGCATAAAGTAAACTATCTATGCTAGTCAATTTAAGTGAGGCACCATCCTAAACATGGCATATCACTAAGTACCCCACGATAATTTAAGTATTTGATACCGTTCTTCCCTAAACCATATTTTAGATTTGTTATCAACAACAAAAAGTAGCACAATCATAATATACATGAAATTCGAATCAACTTACATGTAAAGAACACCCGAAACGGAGTTACGGTTAAAAAGATACAAGCAACACAAGTTATGGGCATAATGTGCCAACATCAGGTAGCACACTTGAGAGCAATGAACCAACATGCTACAAGTTGCACTCATGCACCAAATGATGTGTAGCAATAGTAGACATGACAATCATGACACGGAATCAAGGTTCAATGTATATGAGCATCAAGAAATAATAATTATAATTAATGCAAAATGCTAAAATATGCTACTGGTTTAGGACTTGGTCGAAATCAAGAAAACATGGCAAGCTATTATAAACATGCTATATAAATAGTAGAAAAAGAAATATCAAACAAGCTCCAAACTGAACATGAAATACATCTACAGCAAGTCTACATGATGATCATGAGTTCATACATTGCACTTATGGTCAAAAGACCCATGGAAGAAAAGATATAAAGCATGCAAGACAGCTAAACCATATTCTAGACTTAGTAGAAATCAGGTTAATTGACAGATAACAGCAGGTATGCAATTTGGGAGGTCAATAACTATGTGTACACTAAACATATCACGGAAAATAAAAGCATGGAATCAAAGTACACATAACAAGGAGAAAATAATTACATTAAAGCTAATGCATATGAAGCATGGATCATTAACTATAAGGCATCAAAGTATCAACTTTATACAAACATCAACACATATTATCAGGGTCACCACTTTGTAGTAAGAACTAAAATAGCTACAGCAGGTAAACATGGCAAAGGGATGCATCTAATTGAAGTACACATGATTCTTAACACATACAAGAAAGAATTACTGGCATAGACATCATGGATGTGACACAAACATCAACCAAACTTGCAAGAAAATAACAGTCAGTAGCATTTAACATCAGGTAGCAGTGCTTAACATGCATTTACACCAACTAGATGACCTCAAATGTATTGACTCACTAAAGCAAAAAGTTAGAGCACATGAAAGCAACAATTTTCCTTTTGGGCGCTACTCCATATGACCTACAGATCTCTCACAATAATCGTCGAAAAACGGCACCAGAAAAGTAACAGCAGCACATAGAGAAAATACTTAGCAATTTTTCCAGGGGTAGGTCGGGCCATGGAAGATTGGGAGGTCGCCGGCGGCAGCCGTGGTGGCCGGGACAGGGCAAGGGGTAGCTCGGGGCCCCCGGGTCGGCGAAGGAGAGGCCGGGGCGGCCGGATCGGATTGAGGTAGGGGCCGGCGTGGCGGCGGCCAGCGAGCTCGAGCTCATGGACGTCCATGGCCATGGCACGGTGGCGCCTGTGAGGAGAGGAGGTGTTTAGGAAGAAGGAGAGAAAAGGGAGGAGAGGAGAGAGGACCTAAGGGGCGCGGCTCACGGCGCTCGTGGACCGACGGCTCACCGGAGACGGGCGGCGCTGCCATGGCGACTCGAAGCAGACGAGCGGCGCTGCCCAAATCCAGCCTTGGGGGAGCCGCGGCGGCAGAGCAGCGGGCCCACGGGGCCCGGATCGGCCCGGCGGTGCGCTGGGAACTGGCTGTGAGCTCGGAGGTGATATGGCGCGTCCTGGAGCATCCATCTCCGGGTCCGACGGCGCAGGGCGCCCTAGATATAGGGTTTCGGGTTGTGAGATGCTAATTGGTCAGATCTGTAATATTTTAGGGTGATGACTATGAATTTTTGCTTAGGGAAATCCTAGAAGGGTTAGGGGAGAGTGGTGGTCTATTTATAGGGTTGGTTGGCTGGCAAGTTTACACAAACGCCCCCGGTCTCTCTCGTGCGTCCGGTGAGTACGTTTCTGACTTCCGGGAGTCCATACAATCTCCGATTCGGACGAAATATCAAACCACGCGCTCAGCGCGGTGAGACCGTCAGTACTTCGATATCGTTCCGAGAACATTTTCTGGCGCCCAATAAAAACAATATGTTTGTTAAATAAATGGGTTTTTTCGTTCCGATGGCGATGGTTGGTCTTGTGCCAGAAGTTACGACGGTGCTTGGGTGAAACCGGTGTCGCAAAAGGTCGTGTGTCATGGTGGAAAGGTTCGGTCACGCATCCGATACGAGAAAGAGGGGGGAAATAATCACCGATTAATAAATCGGCGAAGCCAATACTGCAAACAATGCTAGCAAGCAACAACATAAAGGAACAAACAATTTTTTTAATTTGGGTGAAAATCCCGGGTTGTTACAATTATGATCTCCTATTTTAACATATACAACTGGTGTACCTTAAATTGGGCCCTTATTCTTGGTTGTAACAATGTTAGTAGAAACAGCACAAAAATTTATAATGGAATCTAAAACATCATCAGTAACTAGATCTTTAACCAAAGAAACTTGAGGATCGACCTTGATCTGGTCCTCAGTCTCGTCGGTCCTTCTCTCACTTTTATTTATTATGCCTGTCACAAAAGAGTGCTCCCTTATCCTTGCGGGAAAAGGGGGGGGGGTTCATATATAACTGCAGGCAAAGTAGGGTCAGCAACATTATTAGTAACAGGTAATTCCTTGAAGGGTTTATGGTGCTGATCCTTCTCCTTCTTAGAAGAGTCAACATGAGAGGCAAAGTACTTACAAAAATCAATCATTAGCTGGGAATCAAGACCAATCTTAGAGCAAAAGGTATTAAAGTAATCAGTTTTCACATAGCTCTCAATATAATCTTGCCCATAATTTATAACGGGTTTAATACCTTTATCAATTTCCCGGTCTTCAGTGTTCTTATGAATTCTCTCAATGATATCGCATCTCTCTTCAATGCTTCTCGTCTGGAATACCCCACTAGAGGAGGCATCCAGCATCTCGTTATCCTGGCGAGAAAGCCTGGCATAAAAATTTGTAAGTATAATATCCTTGGGGAGCTCATGAATAGGACATTTGGGCATTAGGGACTTCAATCTCCCCCAAGCTTGAGCGATGCTTTCTCCGTCAGAAGACCAAAAGTTATGGATATAGTTCCTGTCTCAATGAATTTCATGAAGAGGATAAAACTTTTTGTAAAAGAAAGACATAAGCTCTTGCCAATTAAGTAAATGAGAGTTATCAAAAAGCTTATACCAATCTGAAGCTTTATGTATAAGCGATACAGAGAATAATTTCCTCATGAAAAATTCCATTGACACACCTGCAAGCTTAAATAATGAACATAGTTGCGATAGATATAGCAAGTGTTCACCTGGATGCCTGCCTCCTGCATAACGATTAGCCAAGACATAATTGATAATACCAGTTGGTATTTTATAAGGCACAATTTCAGTTGGGGTGGGAACAACCACCACAGTAGTGGGGCGTTTCCCCAAAACCAATGAACCAAGAGTAGAGGTGTCCATAAGGAAAAAAATTAGAAACAACAAAATAAAAACAGCACGCAAAATATAAAGCTTTCCTTACCAGCTTCACTTACTAATAGCGCTACACTCCCCGACAACGGCGCCAGAAAACAATACTGGATGACCCTCAAATGTAGGGGATCTAATGTAGCGTTTTCGATAAGTAAGAGTGTCGAACCAACGAGGAGCAGGAGGTATTGATAAGTGACTTTGGATAAGGAATGACTGCAAGAACTGAAAGATAAATTTTTAGGGGTTTTCGATATAATTAACAAGAAGGTAAAAACAAGAAAAGTAAAAGGTAGTGAGGAGCACCAAGTGGCCCAATCCTTTTGAGCAAAGGATAAGCCTAGCAACTGAACTTATAAAGGCTAAAGCGTTCTTGAGGACACACGAGAGTGGTAGTCATGTGCTTTCGCCATATTCCGTATCGGTACTATGTTTTGTGTTGGTAAGTGTTGAGTGGGTGGATCTATGCTAGCACACCTTCTAGACTAAGATAAGTGCACTCTTATGATTAAACACCTTGCAAGCATCCGCTAATACAAGGTAGAAATTAAGGCAAAAGCCTAACAACAACAATACGATAAAAGATCCATTATTCCCTTGTGAAAAAGGGTGCGAACTGGGGTTCATGTTTCTGTCACTCCGGCAACCCACCGTAAGCATTATTTATACACAATGTATTCCCCTAGGTCCTTAGCAAGGCAAAGTGTTGTTTGTTCGACTCACACAACACCACTAGGAAAATAACAACACAACTTAAATATCTAACAACACATATTACTTCAACATCATATGACTACTAACAACTAGACTTCTCCCATTTCCTCAAGAACTAAAGTAACTACTCACAAGACATAAAATAGATCATGATTAGTGGTGATAAATAGATGATAAACAATCTGGACATCAGAATATTTCCCCAACAAAACTCAATAGCATTCACCACAAAGGAGTAATCAACACCAGTAAAGTAGAGAGGATAGATATTACGGTTACAACACAAGTTGCAATGGTGGGATGAGATGGGGATGAAGATGGAGATGGTGCTGATGTTGGGGAAGATGTTGATGATGATCTCGATGATGCCCGTGATGGTGGTGATGACGATGGCGATGATATCCCCGTCCGGGAGGTGTTCTCCACTGTGGAATCTTCCCGCCGGAGATGTCTTTTCTTCTCTGTAGGTTTCCGCCACAAAGCGGAGGTCGAACTTGTGGAACTCCTCTGTTTTTAGGGTTTTTGGATGACGGGAAATATATGCCAAAGGGGGGAGCCGGGAGTGGGCCCAGGGGTCTAGGCGGCTGATACATCCCAAACGTATCTATAATTTCTGCTTGCTCCATGAATTATTTGTGTGATATTGCTATGTTTTAGATACACTTTCATACACTTTTGATCATATTTGGACTAACCTATTAACCCAGTGCACCCGAGTGCCATTTCCTGTTTTCTGTTGTTTTTCTATTTCAGGTTTCCCCCGTATTGAAATTGCTCCAAAAATTTCAGAAAAATCCAATAAAAAATCAGGGTACGGGAACCTTCCACAGTCCCGAAGGGGGGCTAGAGGTGTAACAGCCCCGATTTCCGCAAAAATTAAAAATTTTGTTTTCGGTGTGAATTGTTTGATTGTCTGATTTGTTTGCGGTGTTTGCATCCCCGATTTATCGATCAGTGATCATTTCCCCCCTCTTATCTCGAACCGGACGGAGACCGACCCTTGCCACCCTGACACTCGACCTTTGCGACACCGGGTTTCACCCGATCACCGCCGCGAAAACCGCACGAGACCAGCCGTAGCCAACGAAACGAAAAAGTGTTCTCGGAACGGTTCCAGCGCGAGGTGAACGCCGCCGGCTCGACGCGCTGATCGCGCAGTTTGAAGTTTTACCCGAATCGAAGGTCATGCGGATCCTCGGCGGTCAGAAACGTAAACA
The DNA here is from genome assembly GCA_950022295.1 of Bromus sterilis. Classification (NCBI taxonomy): domain Eukaryota; kingdom Viridiplantae; phylum Streptophyta; class Magnoliopsida; order Poales; family Poaceae; genus Bromus; species Bromus sterilis. The sequence continues at coordinate 88,465,069 of OX465601.1, read as the reverse complement.
CCGCGCGCGGGAGAGAAAAAACGGGGATGTATTTGCAAACTGCCAGCCACCTGGGCTATATAAATACCACCACTCTCCCAACCCTCTCTAGGGTTTCCCCTAGCAAAAAATTGCAGCCACACCCTCAGATCTGCCCCAAGTTTTCACAATTTAGTTTATTTTCGTCCAAACCCTCGCACCATCTCATCTGGACCGTCAGATCCGGAGATCCGACGGCCCAGATGCGCCCCAGCCTACCCAGCCTTCTCTCTCCGCCACCCCGCCGCCAGCCCGAGGCCACGCCGCCGCCGTCTTCCTCCGGCCGCCAGAGCCGCGCCACCGCAGGCCGCCCCCTCATCTTTCCCTCTCCTCTCCCTCTCACCGTCTCTGTCTCCTCTCACCGCAGGTCCACAGCGCCGCCGGCCTGCCCCCATGGAGCCGCCTCCATGGACGCGTCCCCAAGCCCGAGCTCGGCGCCGCTCCCGTTCCCACCTCGCCGGCGACCGCCAAGCCCCGCCGTGCCCCGGATCTGCTTCGATCCGGCCTCCTCCAGCCGCCTGGCCGCCTCATCTCCTCCCTTCACCGGCGTCAGCCGTCGGCTCCGTCACCTGCAGGTCCTCGGTCGTGGACGAGGAGGCTGCCCGAGCCGCCAGCCAGCCGTGGCCTAGGCCGGCCCAGCGCCCCCACGACCCAGTCCCACAGGTCCCTGAGGCTCAGCCACCACCAACCGCCTCTAGGCCGCAAGTGGGCCTCGGCCTGATGAGGTCCACCCCTTATTGATTTTTCGAACTCTCTGCCTGGTAATTTGGCTAAGTCCCAGATTTGATGTATTTTTTTCTGTTTTGCGCGTAAGTTTGCGAGAGAACCGTAGGTCGGATGACATTGCGACCAAAAGGAAAATTGCTTAGAATTGTGTGCACTTCAGTTCATATTTTGTGAGCATTTTGATTTGAGGCCATCTTGATGTTGTTAATCACTGTTGAAGTGGGCACCAGACTGTTAAGTATTGCTAATTCCTGTTAAGTGCTGCTGTTATTATTTTATTGCAAGTTTGATTGATGATTGTGACACATTCATCAGGCCTATGCTATTGGTTCTTGTTGCATACTGTTAAGCATCATGTGTACTTCCATTACATGTATTGCATTGTCATGTTTGCATTCCTGGTCATAGTTATTTTTAGCTCCAAAGTTGCTATGTCGTTGTGGTTAACGGCCACCTCTGTTTTTCACAAATTCTGTAACTTTCCGATGCCATGTTGTATGCTTAATATCTTTTGTACCTCATCACAATCATGTCTAGTTCATGCCCGTATATTGCTATGTCATGTTGTTGCACTTTTCCATATAGTTTTGCTCCTGTTTATACAGCATGAAAATAACAGTTTCTGCCATGCTTTCCTAAGTCCTAGACCAGTAATGTTTTATTGCATTTTTCTTGGGCTATAATTAGTTGTTCATGATGCCTATTTGCATGATTCCTTTTTCCATGACTTCCCTGCCATGTCTACTTTAGTTTCATATCATTTTTTAGCATGTTTGCATTCATTATCCTTTTTATGCATTGCTCTAAAGTGTGCTTCCTGATGTTGGCAGATTGTGTTCCAAACTTGTTTTGCTTGTATCTTTGTAACCGTAACTCCGCTTGGGGCGTTCTTTATATGTAACTTGATTAGTTTCTCATGTAATTTGTGTTTATGCTATTGCTTGCTGGTGATAACCAACCTAAAAATATAGTTTAGGGAAGAACAGTACCAAACGCTTAAATCATCGTGAGGCACTTAGTGTTATGCCATATTGAGGTTGTGCCTCACTTAAATTGACTAGCATAGATAGTTTATCTCATGCTTCATCTCTTCCCATGATTGTGTGACATGCCATGCTTGAGTGAGATGCCATGTTAACAACCTTTGATCATCTTGTGTAACTAAACAACTTGAACCTTTCTAAATGTGCGGTATCGTCGTGTGTGACGAGTATTCCACTTAACCTGTTAGTAACCGCTCCCGACGATAGATGCGATACCGTGCGTTGTCTCGTGTTGCCTTATTGATGTTGTTTGATGTCGATTGCTTCGTAGTAATAGATGCTTGCTCGTTGATTGCCTTTTCCAGTGTTTCCTTCTTGTGTGCTTCTGCGGGTACCTCTCGGAGACAATGCGAGCTTGCGATCGACTACACCTTCGGTTTCGTCTTCTCATAAGTTAAGGGGGAGAATATATCATGCTTATAAATTTTAGATCACTCGCGCCTAGGTGTAGGATAGATCGATTGCTTGATCCTACCACTTTATATTCATGCCTCTCAAATAAACCCAAACAGCCATGTCCCCCACATCCCAGCAAACCTTGTTCGGCTATGTTACTATTGCTCGCTGCTCAGCCACTACTTAGTATGCATGCTAGGATGTTATCCACTGTTATCCTGTTACTCCTTGGATTGGGCTATCACATTATTATAGTGTTGTTGATGATATGATTATTATAATGTTGACTATATTCGACGAAGGATGGAAGGTCTAGGCTATCCCGCCCCGACGCTTTGTTCCATTCGATTCACCTAGGATCCGAGTTCCGGGTATTGGTTCTAAGACTGAGCGTGCCTAACCGCGTGTGGGATTTTATGGGGTCCCCTTTTCTTACCTACCTAGCTTCAAACATTTCTAGTGGTGGCCCAAGCTGATTTACCATTTGAAAACCGTGTGTTTGTCTGTCGGGTCGCTCCTAGCAGATATTATTTCAAACAACTCGGGCCAGCGGAGACAGAGTTCCTTCGTTGGTCCACACCTGGAAGCTAGGGGGCTGCCCACATAGTTTGGGTAGCTAACCCGACCTCGTCCAGACGGTAGAGGTCAATTCGAGAGCGCGGCCGGCTTTTGAGTTGGATGTCGACTCACCGGGGGCCACCCGGATTTGTTCGTTGTTAGTTAGAGGGACCTCTCATTTCGGATCTCTTGGGACTAAATCATAAAATGACTTCCTGTGATGGGTAGAAACTAAGAGAGATGGGCGTGCATGCAGAGCCTTGTAATGGGCAGTTGGTACACCCCTGCAGCTTAAATCTTTTTGAGAAGCCGTGTCCACGGTTATGGACGACTTGGAAACTACGTCTTGTTCATAGATAACATAAACTGAATCATAACTCTAACTTGATCAATGTGTGTGTTCCTTGACTTCTTCGTCTTCGTCGGGATGCGAAGAGGAGGACAAGGATAGGATAGGTGTCATGATTGCGTAAGTAGTTGATAGCAAGACTTGTTGGAGGCGATTCCTCATCGAATGCTTGGTTCCCATCTTACTCTAAAATAGACCGTTAGCCACTCATATATTGCTAGTGCGTCTGCAACCTCACCACTACCCCCTTCTTACCCGTGAGAAGTTAGTTACAGGACTTTGATATATTCTCATCCCTTTCTTTTCTTTTCCCTTTTATGTTTGGCCTGATCGGCCGCTGAAGTTGATTACTACCTTGAATCTTCTTATGGACGCCTTCGTGGAGACTCGACGACGACTAGTTAGGTGGATCCCAGCGGAGAGCCTGGACCCGTGTGTTTGCGGGAATGGTGTGATTTACCTTTGCCACTAGGCATTTGAATGTGGTATTTACTCAGACATGTATCTTCCGTTGATGTATTGTACTAAGGAAGTTGTATGCCGATTGTATGAGATGTTGTATCCATGTAGTTGTAATGTTGTGATATCATGTTGTAAATCTGCGGCATATGACTTTTTCATATGTCGCGGTAGGATTGATATGTGCTCTGTCCCCGGATCTAGATGGAAATATCTAGATCTGGAACTGTACCGCATATCGGGCCTTACAAGTGGGGACCCACCAGGGCCCCAGGCGCCCTCCCGGTGCCGCCAGGAGTGGGGACGCGCAATGTCTCCCCTCACTTGGACCCCTGGTAGCCCCCTGGCTGCCCCCTTAGCCATTTATTCTCTGTCCTCCGAAACCCTCGAGGACAGAACCCCTTTTCGCGATCTCGTCTCTGTTCCGCCGCCGTCGCACTTCCAAGATCGGGAGCATCAGGAGACCTCTTCCCGGCACCCTGTCGGAGGGAGGATTGACCTCCGGGAGCTTCTCCACCAACATGGACGCTTCCCGGATGATCCGTGAGTAGTCCACCTTGGACCATGGGTCCATGATAAGTAGCTATGTGATGTTCTCCTCCCCTCTTTGTTCTTCATGGATTAGACCTTGTGAGCTGCTCTACATGATCAAGGACCTTATGTAATTTTTCTGTTGTTGCTATGCTGAGTTTGCTGGGATCTAATGGATTATGAGACTATGTTCAGATTGTGATTGAGTAATATATTTGCTTCTTCTCTTTTATATTTTAGTTCTTGAGTAATTCTTGCATATTCTCTGTTGCTGTTTATTTCTTTGGCCAAGTAGTAGGTAGTGACTCCAAGAGGGAAAATTATGCTCGATTGTGCGTTCAGGCCCCCTGATGACTAGCTTGAGTGACAGAAACATGAGTCTAGGGGATTGATACTCTATCCTCATTGGTTAACCCAAGTGGAAGGTTAGATGTAATGTAGGGGAAAATTTCCCCTATGTAGAGGATAGGGTTTGTCTCTCGTAGGACTCCGGCAATGATAAGTAGGTGTCAACGGCACAATTGACTTGGACCTGCACACAACACAAATAACTTTGCTTCCCAACGAGTACAAAGAGGTTGTCAATCTCTTTAGCCTTGCTGTTCACAAAGGATCAACACAATAGATAGAAGATAATAATGATAGCAGCTGGAAAGTAAAAGCAGGAAAATGAAAGAGCGTGTAAACAGTGATGTTTACTAGTGATGTCTCTCTTCCAAAAGACGATAAAACTGCTATGCGAGGAAAAAAAATTACAGCTGGGAAATTGACATGATTAAAAACGCACCGCAATGCTAACTATGCTACAAAGAAAGGACGTGGCTCAAAAGCATGGGCAGTACGCCAAAATAATTAGACCAAAATCCAACTGCACCTACTACTAATCATCCACCTTGAGATATCTATCCAGAACATTTCGCTGGTTTAAGTTGCGAGCCCCACCCAAAGTGTAAACCCAAAGCAACAGACAACTGCATTCAAAAGCACTTTGCGTAAAGTAAACAATCCTCGCAACCGCAATTAGAAGCACCGTTGTTTTCCCCTTGTGGCAACAGCACATCCCCTAGACTCATGTTTCTGTCACTCAAGCGTGTCATTGGGGGCATGAACCCACAATCGAGCATAACGTTCCCTCTTGGAGTCACTACCTACAACTTGGCCAAAGCAATAAACAGCAATGGAGAATATGCAAGAATTACTTAGGAACAAAAATATAAGAGATAAGAACCAAATATATTACTATATCACAAACTGAACATAGTCTCATAATCCATCAGATCCCATCAAACTTAGCATAGTAACAGCAGAAAATTACATATGTGCCTCGATCATGTAGGGCAGCTCACGAGGTCTATACCATGAAGAACAAAGAGGGGAGGAGAGCATCACATAGCTATTGATCACGGACCCATGGTCCAAGGGAAACTACTCACGGATCATCCGGAAGCGTCCATGGTGGAGGGTAAGCTCTCGGAGGTCAATCCTCCCTCCGGCAATGTAAGGCCCCCGATGTGGTGCTAACTCAAGTTAGTCGCTTTCGCGTCCCGCTCGAGTTAGTAGCGCATAAAAGGCCACCGACACACGACACTCGCACTCGTGTCGCTGTCGGGTTCTCGACAACAGATATAAGAACAATGAACTTTATACTAATACATAAATATAGAGTCCATGACATACATTGCCGCTAGTATCTATTACATCATCTCAGATGTCCATATATAGACCCAACAGTACATCATGCAACAAGCGGAATACAAACACGACCGAGTACAGTCAAAATCCAAATGGCCCTAGAGAAAGCTACACATAAACAATTTCACCCACGGAACGTCGGAACCAACTATAGGATCTACTGAGCGAAGTCCTCCTCGTCATCCTCCTCCGTGGCACCTCCACGAAGTAACGTCCAGTTCTCAGGTCAAGGTAGTAATCAACTTCAGCGACCGATCAGGCAAAACAGTAAAAACAGAAAGGAAACAAGGGGTGAGATTATATCATTACAGGATAACTAACTTCCTACGGATAAGACAAAGTACTTGGAAAGGTTGTAGCCGCACTAGCATATATGGTGGCTAACGTTCTATTAGAGAAGAGGTAAGGTCCAAGAATGTACGTGAAATCGTGTCATAAGTCTGCTAACCACCTACTTACGGCAAACATAACACAACCTTGATCTTCTCTCGGTCCCCCTGGACGAAGAAAAGCAGCCAAGGCACACACACTGTAGGCAAGTTTTAATTATGATCCAAGTTGATGTTATTCTATGAACAAGGAGTAGGTCTCAAGTCGTCCATAACCGCGGACACGGCTTTTCAAAAAGATTTAACCCTGCAGGGGTGTACCAACTGCCCACCATAGGCTTCACATGTACGCCCAGTTTCCACTTGTCTAGGTAAACGCCTGAAACTCCGGAACGCCAGAGTCCCTCTAACTAAAAACGCACAAATCCAGGTGGCCCCCGGTGAGTCGACACCCAACTCAAAAGCTGGCTACACTCTCGAATCGGTCTCTACCGTCTGTCGCAAGTTTGGATAGCCGGTTAATCTCACATGATACCGGGTCCTCAGCCGGACAAGGTGGGCCAGCCAAGGAACATGTCCTCCTGTCCCAGAGTGGTTTGTAAACAACTGGGGTACCACCAGCACACACACGTTGCAAATATAAATCAGCTCGGGCCACCACTAGAATTGTTTGGAGCTAGGTAGGTAAGACAAGGGGACCCCATAGAATCCCACACACGATTAGGAACGCTCGCCAAGAAACACAATACCCGAAACTCGGGACCTAGGTGACTCGAATGGAACAAAACACCTAGCGGGAACAACCCGGTCTCCCATCCTTCGTCGAGTATAAATTAACATCATAATAATAAATATCAACCAACTTACTTTGTTAACATGATATCCCAACCGTAGTATAGGGTAAAGCAGCAAGTTTCCTAATCATACTAAGCAGTGGCTGAGCAGCGGTAACTTAGCAATACAATGTTTTGCTGGGATGTGGGGATCATGGTTGTTTTGGTTATGATTGAGGCATAAGCAAATTGAATAGGATCAAAGCAACATTCTAGACTACAGCTAGGAAGGTAGGTAGAAAGTTATAAAGTAATGGTATAGATCTTCCCCTTGCCTGGGTAATCGGTCGATGGAGCAGACATTGCAGGGTCCTCGGGCTCAGTGTCGGAAATCTCCACGTAAGTCTCCTTGGCAGTATCAAGTGCTAACGTAAGGTACCGGCAAGAAAAGCACACAAGTAAACATCGAGATCAACAATGCTCAAGCATGGACGAGATGATCAAGTTTAATAGACATGGTGTGACCCAATCTAGTCAAGTTTAAATGGAGGTGTTGACGACACGTCAACAACTTCATATGCATTTACTTATATTTTTATGGCTTTGGTCATAGCCTTAATTTTGGTGTAAACAACATGGAAACAAGGCAATGGCATGAACAACAAAACAGGTTACCAAAAGTAAAAGCAACGTAAAATTAAAATAACGATTCCGGAGACGGAGAAGTGTCGGTGAAGCTGACACCAAGAGAGGTGTCAATAGGTGAAAAGATTCCCAGGCACTTGCATATGAATATATGCTAGGGGCTTGTCCATAGATGCAAAGATTCATGTAGACATGAACTGGAGCTGAAAGATCAAAAGCACAAGACCCCTTTGAATTTACAGAACACAGTATGCAAATTCCAAAGCAACAGGGATCTGAGTGCAAAGTTCACTACTTTCATTTTGGGAAAAGCCCAAATGGCAAAACCCTTAACACCATGTTGATCGTTGGGGAAAACTGCCCCAAAACCATATACGGTAAGCCCCACTTTGAATTTGTAAAACAGATTGCAATTTCAAAAGAAAAGAGGGGGCTTAAATGCAAAGTTACCATCACTCCAAAAATAGAGGGGGCAAACTGCAAATTTCACCTCACCATTAGGATCAGTGGGCAATTCTACCCTAAATTCATATATGGGATGCCATATTTGAGGTAGGTGAACTCCAAAGTTCAAATTCAATTTGAATTTGAATTCAAACTCAAATTGGATTTAAACAGAAAAAGAAAAAGGAAAAGAAAGAAAAGAAAAGGGCTCAGCCCCACTGGGCTGGCCTCGGCCGAAAGGCCCAACTTCTCCTCTCCTCTCTCTCCATCCTGCAAGCCCACTGGGCAGTGGCCTCTTAGGCTAGGCCCAGATCTGCTAAAAAAACAAAAGGGGCAAAGTGCCCCTAGGGGGGGTTCGAGCCCGAGACCTCTCTCTTCTCTCGATCTGCCCACACCACTACACCATGGTTGCTGTTTGAACACAAAGCCCAGACCAGCACTGAAGCTCTATTTCTTCTCCTCTTCTGAAACCACAAACAGCCAAACGACGGCGACAACTTGCGGCGACGCTGGCCTCGCCGTCTCAACTCCGGCAGCCCCATGGCCACTTGGAACCGAGAGCTGGTACATCCAGCTCCGGCTTGCTTCTTCTCACGCCCACGCTTGTCTAAACATGGTGGCGGCCACAGGTTCAGTGACCTGCACCCGAGCACGCGACACCTGAACCGGCGATGATTCCGGCGAGCTCGTGCCGGCAACCGCCCTTCCACTGCTACCAAACGACGCATGGCACATCCACCTACACGGGCACGCAGGCCATGCTCTCCAACTCCTCTCCATCTCATCGGAATCCTCACGGGAACAGCACGGCGGCGAGGTGCCAAAATCTTCAGACTGACAGAGAGAAGGCGCCACCTTCCGTCGACCCGTGCGTCGTGCACACGGCATCTCCAGCCACGGGAGCGCCTCCAACGCTTAGAGGGGACCTCCACGAAGCCGTGGGTACCCCTGCGCTGGTCGGAACCTCGCCGGAGCGCAGGCCACCTTCACCTGAACTTCACGGCGGCACTGCACCTCGATTGCATCACGGTTCAGACGCGGGCGTCGTCGCTCCTCTACGCGAAAAGGATAGCCCTTGGCTGCCAAAGGCATGCTCTGAACAACCCTGGAGCGCGTGAAAAGACATCCGAGACACGCCACGACACAGCGTGCACGAATTCCTCGTCGGCGACGAGCATTCGAGGCGGAACTTCTACTGCTATCGGCGACAGAGCGCTACACGGAGCAACGGGCAAGGGCGCGGGCGTCAGCTCACCTCGTGGGTCGCAAGGTACGTCCCAACCTAGCCGTAGATGAAGGAGAGGCTCGTGGCCGACGTCGGGGAAGAAGGGGTCCGCGGTGGCCGGCTCCGTTGTGAGGGCAAATCGCTTCACCGGGTGTCAATCTGGACATGGGAACGGGACAAGATGAGCACGAGATCCCAGCTAGCAAGCGCACGATCAAAGAGATGGCGAGATGGCGGCGAATTTCTGCGGGACTCACTGGCGTCAGGTAGAGCAGATCAGAGGAGGGGAGCTCGTCCGACGGCAACGAGGGGAAACCGGAGGGAGGAATGGAACCCTAGGGCTCCTGGGGAGCTCGTAGACTCGGAATATAAGGAGGGGAGCCCTCCTGGCCACGTGAGTGAGGAGGAAGGGGGGGACCGGCGATAGCGTGGAAAGGCGACGAAGGAGGGCGCTCGGATTAGCATCCAATGGTTGGCGTCTCTCCCGCGTACCACTTTGGTGGCAAGGCCGGCTGGGCTGCGGGTGAGAGGCCCAGGTGGGTTGGGCCTGCGCCAAAAAAGGAAGAAAAGGGAAAAACCCAGCCCTTGTTGACCTTTTCCATTTAGACAAAAACAGAGAAGGATTTAGGGTTTTCCAGAAATATTCACAAGGTTTAAAAATACATAAAAATATGTAGATTGACCCTTGCAATATTGGCCAATTTCTAAAATTAGTTTGGGCATTTATGCAACAATAAAAATGTGGGTCACTTTTGGAATACAAACTCACTTTGAACTACAGCCCACATTCTTGGTGATGGCAAAAATAAGTTGAGGATTGTAAAACCCTTGCCAAAGCAAAAAAATGGCTATGCCAAGTTTGAGGTTAAGGGGAGCACAATTGCAAATGGAACAAACCACCAAACACCACTCTTGAGCCCTTCTGTTTGAACTCAAATTCAAAACAAGTGGATCCAAAACCACTTGAAAAATTAAATCATCACATGAAATTATAATCTTTAGCACCATGCCAAGTTACATAGTGAACAGAGAAAGTACAATCTCATGATGAATTCTAATTATTGCACATGGGCTGTTACAGGCAAGGTGTCGGGAAGCGGTCTACTGGCGCTCCCGATCTTGGAAGTGCGGCGGCGGAACAGAGGCAAGATCGCGAAAAAGGGTTCTGTCCTCGGAGGTTTCACGTCACAAAGAATATATAGGCGAAGGGGGCAGACAGGGGGGCCACCAGGGGTCCAGGCACCCCCTGGTGCGGCCAAGCCCTAGGTCGCGCCAAGTGGCCACCTGGGGCCCTGGTGGGTCCCCTCCAGCAATCCTTCGGGACTCCGGAAGCTTCCATTGTGGTGATTTTTAATCTGATATTTCCCAAATTTTTGGAGCACTTTTAATATGGGGGAAACCTAAAATAGAAAAACAGCAGAAAACAGGAAATGGCACTGTGGTGCACTGACTTAATAAGTTAGTCCAAATATGATCAAAAGTGTATGAAAGTGTATCTAGATCATAGCAATATCACACAAAACATGCATGGAGAAAGCAGAAATTATAGATACGTTTGGGACGTATTAACATCCCCAAGCTTAATTCCTTCTCGTCCTTGAGTAGATAAATGATAACAAGCATATTTTCTGTGGTGACATGCTAACAACCATATAAGAACTTTGAAAGTAAAGCAATCAAGGTATGTAATTCAATTCAAGTCAGAATGGCAAAGAGAGAAATATGGTGGAGGAGGAAGACAAAGAGTGTGAGAAAGTCTCACATCAATGAGGACAATCATAGGCGAGAAGGCCAAATGATAGATACGATGTGAGGAGTAGGGATTTCCATGCAACGGATGCACATGTGAGCTAAGAAGAGCTCTCCAATGGAACTAGTGGGGGTGCATCCAACTTGCTTGCTTATGAAGACCTAGAGCTCGTTTGAGGAGGCTCATCCTTGGAATATGCAAGCCAAGTTCTATAGTGTGAAGGCCCTTTCTCTCTTTTTATTTATTTTTATCTTTTTTTCTTTTTTTGTATTTTTTGTGGCCTCAAGTGCTCTTTCTACTTAACTCTCATTTGTCCTCTTTGGTATCTTTTATTTTTCTCCACTTTGGGATCTTTTCCTCACTTAAGGGCAACACTCTATTTTACAGGAAGGTATAGAAGATCTTCACACTTTACAAGGTACTCAACATAAAGAGGATGTAGCTATAATGATGTATGCAAATGTATGCCTCTGCCAGTGTAGCAGGAACATGTATGACATGAAGATCAAGTCATGAAGAGGTGGATGTTGCATGGAAATATATCTCGGAAAGGCTATGGAAATGCCTTGATAGGTAGGTATGGTGACTGCTTTGAGGAAAGATATAAGGAGGTTTATGATGACAGAGCGTATCATGCCAAGGGTTTGGATGCACCGGCGAGGTGGACGCCAACTCTCGGAATGAGAAGAGGGCAATGCACGGTACCGAAGAGGCTAGCAAATATGAGGAGATGGAAGTGTCAACTTTCAATACTTACGTTAGTCTGAAGAACTCATGCACATATTATCGGTAACTCTCAATCTAATGAGGAGGTTCACAAAGATATAAGTACCCCGAGGAGGAGTGTATGGTGGTTTGGTTATCCTTGCGTATCCTCGATTCATGGTACATGAGTGTACTCTAATATCCGATCCCTCAAATGATTAGTGATCCATCTAGTAGCTAGAGTTCTCAACTAGTTTTTTTAGGTTTTTTGAAAATAAACACAATTGCCCAAAATACGACACCTATCACTAATAGGCTAGAGCTATTGACACCAAAAGTTCAAACATTACTCACATCAATACCTCAAAACTATTGCAAGTTACTACTACAATTGAATAGCAACCTCAATTACCTACTTTCAAGACAAGACACAACTTAGTGCAACAAAAAACTCTCTTAACAAGTTAAACATGAAAACTAAAGAGAATTCTAGCAACAAAACAAACAAAAGCCAAGGCTCTTGCTAAAGAAAAACACTAAAACTAAAAATAAACATGGAAGCATCTACGAAAAGATAAAGAACACACAACAGAGAAAGATAAGCATGAAAATCCTATGATGTGTTCTAGATTGAAGTGGAGCGTGTTTCTCTCCCACACAAAGTAAGCTGGGTACTAACTTGTTATGAACAACCTGAAAAGCTAAATAAAACTAAAAAGGAAACCTAAGAGCGAGACGCTCCAAGCATAGCACATAACGCATGAAGTGATAAAAATATAGTGAGACGAAGGACGAACTGGTGATTGTTGATGGAGAAGGGGATGCACGGGGGCATCCCCAAGCTTAGACGCTTGAGTCTCCTTGAATATTTATTGGGGATTCATCGGGGCATCACCAAGCTTGAGCGTTTGACACTCCCGGATCTTCTTTCATCATGTTCCCTCACACACTTGAAAACTCCCGTCATACATAGTTCATCATAAGCTTATTAGAGAGGTTAGTACCCTTAATAAAATATTTTTTCTCCACTGGAAATAAAGATATTCTTGAAGAGCTACTGTTTCTCAAGATTTCCGAAAAGTTTTTGCAAAGAAAAAGCAAGCTTAAGGTTTGCAAAAGTGAGGAAAGGCAAAACGTGGCAGAATCTGTGAAAAACAGAACAACAACTAGTAAATATTTTTTTTCGAGGTACTTCTGCAACTTGTAACACCCCGGTGTCACGCTACAGTAATCACCTTGTGGTAATGCCAAGTCACCTTGATTAACTTGTGATGATCCCCCTTGATCAAAGCTTTATCAAATTCAAACCAAATAAAAATTCCAAAAAACAAGTGGAAATAAAAAGTTGTCCAAAAATTGTGAATCCACTTTTGTATAATCCCTAAAAATCAGTAGGCCAATATAAAAAAACATTGGGAATTTGTTTAACTATAAAATAATTCCAACAAATCAAAACAGTAGCCAAAAATCCACTTTCATCAACGACATAATTAAAACAAATGCTAAATGAAATTATTAATGGCCCAATCTTTTTATGGCACTGTTATATAGTGCAACTCTAATTGTGGTGCATGTTCCACATTTTACAATAATACAAAAGCATATAAAAGTATTACAAACAGAAAAAAAGAACACAAACAAAAGAAAACGGTTATCTGTCGCCTGGGGCATACCCAGCCCACCAGGCCCACCCCGGCCCACTCCTCCTCTTCTTCTCCATCCCCCTGTTCATGGCCATGGCGTGGCGTGCATCCCGCGGCTGAGCCGCGAGGTGCCGCCGTGTCGGCCATCTGGTGAACCCTGGCGGGGATAAAGCTCCCCGAGGCCCCGACGTACACCCAAACCCTAACCCTATCCCCCTCATAGAACACACCTCCTTCGCCTCCCTTCTTCTCTGCCTCGCACGACCGAGCCGCCATGGGAGCACCTTCGTGAACCCGCGCAGCCACCGTTCCCCCCAGCTCCAACCGTGTTGTCCAGGAGCCTCGTCATCCTTTAAATCATCTGCAAGCGAGAGGAATTTGACGGAGAAGCCTCGGCAGGCACAGAATCGGCGTCGTCCCCATCTACATCCGGCAAGCTCCGTCGAGCAAATCCGGCCGCCTCACGCCTTCCCCGAGCCTACTTCCATCCCCTACTCGCTCCATGTGAGCCTCTGCTTCGTTTACCCCTATCCATGTTCGATCTGGCGCGCTAAATCGCCATCTCCCTAGGTGCATGCTCCGGCCGACGTAGCTCGCGCCCGTGGCCGGCGTTTCTGGCTGTTCTGGCCCGTACTAGTGCCTGCGATGGGCGTGCGGTACTCATCCCGTTCGAACGAGGCTGGCGGCCCTAGAATTGGTCGCCGGTGCTGGCCGCCGTGGTCTCGCCGTCCCCACAGGTTTCCATCGCCAACGAGCGTGAGTTAAACCCAATGGGTTCAACCTCTGACAGGTGGGCCAACCTGGGGATTATCCCCCCCCCTAAACAAAATATTAACAGAGACACTAAACTAGATACCCCCCCCCCGGCAATGACATATGGGCCCTAGGCCTTTAATTAAAATTAAAACATTTATTAATTGCCTCTATCTATGACAGGCAGGCCCCACCGGCTTAATTAATATTAAAATGAATTAGAAAAAGAAACAGTGTATGACATGTGGGTCCTGGAGATTTTTTTAATAAATATAATGATTTAATTAAATCACAAGAGGCTGACAACTGGAACCCACTGGTCAGGTTTGACTAGTTAACTAGATTGTTCTGGATAATGTTGATTAAATGAATTTAGTAATTCCAGAAATGCTTTTAAATTGATTTAAGCATTAAAAAATCAAAAACTTTTAAACTGTAACCCAGATCAAAATACTTTATACATCAAAATTGATCAAAAAATATAATGAATACAGATACACTACCCATACCCCCACCGCACCCCTCTAACTTACCACACACGAGACTTTCCCCCTCCGGATCGTCTGTCCGGTAATTACCTGGAGCCGGGTAAACATCCGGTTAAATTCTCATTTCGTCTGCAATGTGTAGCACCGCGTTAGTTGACCCCTAGTATAACGTATTACCATGTATTGTATTTGTATTGCTATTATTGCTGTGTATTTATTGTTTCTCCCCCCTCTCTTATAGTCCGGAAGTCTGATGACCATGAACGTAAAGGGATCTATTGTAGCGTTTTCGATAAGTAAGAGTGTCGAACCCAACGAGGAGCGAAAGGTACTGATAGGTGATTTTGTACAAGGAATAACTGCAAGCACTAAAAGGTAACTTTTTAGGGGTTTTTGATATAAGCAACGATAAGATAAAAGCAAGCAAAGTAAATAGTACTGAGGAGCAGCAAGTGGCCCAATCCTTTTGTGCAGAGGATAAGCCTGACAACTGAACTTATAAAGACTAAAGCGTTCTTGAGGACACATGGAGAGGTAGTCACGTGCTTTCGCCATACTCACGTGCTGATAAGTGTTGAGTGGGTGGATCTATGCTAGCGCACCTTCTAGACTAAGATAAGTGCACTCTTATGATTAAACATCTTGCAAGCATCCGCAAATACAAGATAGAAATTAAGGCAAATCCTAACCACAGCAATAAGATCAAGGATCTAGAATTCCCTTGTGCAAAAGTGTGCAAACTAGGGTTCAGGTTTCTGTCACTCCGGCAACCCACCGTAAGCATTCTTAATACACAATGTATTCCCCTAGGTCCTTAAGAAGGCAAAGTGTTGAGTGTTCGACTCACACAACACCACTAGGAAAATAACAACACAACTTAAATATCAAACAACACAAATTACTTCAACATCATATGACTACTAGCAACTAGACTTCTCCCATGTCCTCAAGAACTAAATTAACTACTCAAAAGACATAAAAGAGATCATGATCAGAGGTGATAAATATATGATAAACAATCTGGACATAATGGTATTTCTCCAACAAAACTCAATAGCATTCACCACAAAGTAGTAATCAACACCGGTAGAGTAGAGAGGATAGATAGTACGGATTACAACACAAGATGAACTTGTGAGATGAGATTGGATGGTGGTGGAGATGGTGCTGATGGTGGGGATGATGTTGATGATGATCTCGATGATGCCCGTGACGATGGTGATGACGATGGCGATGATCTCCCCTTCCGGGAGGTGATCTCCTCGGCGGAATCTGCCCGCCGGAGAGCCCTTTTCTTCTCTATAGGTTTCCTCCACGGAGCGGCGGCAGAAATCCGTGAAAGCTTCCCTTTTTAGGGTTTTCGCGTAACGAGGAGTGCATAGGCTAGAGGGGGGGAGCCGGGAGTGGCCCATGGCTCCAGGCGCCCTCCCGGCGTGGCCAGGGGTGGGGCCGCGCCAGGTGGCCGCCTGGGGCCCCTGGGGCTCCCCTCTGGCCCCTCTTCGGCGAGTCTTCGTGAATCTCCTGGAAAATACCCCCTGTCGATTTTCAGGTAATTCGAAGGTATTTTTCTTCAGCAACTCAGCGTGCACTTTTTACTGCTGAATCCTACGTCTGCTGCTTCGGCACCGGAAAGTTGCAAACTGTGTAAAACAAGCCAAAACAACATAAGAACATCATCGTAATGTGAAATATATCAATGAATAAGGATGAATTACGATATAAAATAGTGATGCATTTTGGACGTATCAACTCCCACAAGCTTAGACCTCGCTTGTCCCCAAGCGAAAACTGAGCTCGGGAAACCTGTCCACCAGTTTAGAGAGTGAAGTGTCGATAAATAAAATACGGACAAGAAGCATCAAGATCTTTTCACAAAACTCAAACATCCTAAACAGCAATCTCCAACCCATAAGGCCCTTACGAAAGAGTAATAACAATTATAATCAAAAGTAGGGATAAGGAAACTCATCAAATCATGCCAAACAAGTCCTTTGGTCAAGGGACAACTAAAAGCTTTTACCTTTGCTCTTTCTCTTTATATTTTGAAGAGATGATTTGGAAATTTTTGAAAGAACAAGCTATTAGTCATGAAGTGCAAATGCTAACACAAAGGAAGATGTTTTCTTGGCAAATGCTTTTGCAAACAACTTACTTATCAAGAGATAATGTCAACAATGATATGGCAAGGCAAAACTTTAATGCAACATTATATGGATGAATCTTCATCAGCATCAAGTGTCGGTTCTCTTTGGGAAAGAAGGAAGTGGGGAAAACTTACTAAACACACAAGTAAAGGAAAAAAGCCTTGTTAAAGACAAGCAGGGAAAAGTCAAGTGCTATCCTTAGATCAAACAGAATGGAAACAAGTTTTGAGAGGTGCATGATTTGTCAACGAATGCTAATAGATAACTCAATTGCTTCTCGGATTGGACAAGTTTCGAGGAACGGCTCCCAAACGGGGACGATCACATCCCCGCAATCTCCTTTGTTTATCACTGCCAAAGTCTTCTGATTTCTCATGAACAAAGCGTGAAGGAGGGTTGTTGGTTGTGATTATCTTTTGTCAGCTGGGCGCACTCATGCCAGTTCCTCCTCGTATTAGGGGTTTGCAGATTAGACATGCAATCCCGGGGTAAAACTTTTCCAACTTAAGAAGATCATGAATTAACTACTACTTCCTCATGAGCTAAAACAGGGGCACAAAACAGAAGATTTTGAACATCTAAGGATAACATAAAAATTCTATGCTTTAGGAGTGGTAGTTTAATACCGCGAATAGGAAGGTATGGTGGACTCATATGGAAGATACTGGTTTCAAGGTATGGATGTACAAGAAGAATTACTCTTAGTACAGAGGTTTGGCTAGCAAAGGCTTTGAGAGAACAGACAATTGATTATGACTTGGATGAACATTAAAACAAGCATAGAACACCAAGTTGTCTTCCTTGTTAACATAACACTACTAGCATAATAACAAAGAGGGTTTGGCTATGTCGCTACATTGAGAAAAATAACATGCTTGTTGCTATGACCAAAGCTATGTTTGCCAAGATTAAATAAAGTTTTCAAAGCCATACCTGATATAAGGTCAATACTCCCCATAAGAATCATCATAAGGTCGATTGCGTGAAGAGAATACCGAGTGCAGCGAAGGGATCAATAAAATTCTCATTAATATTCCATCATAGACAACTCCACACTCACGGATACATAACTCTCCAGAAAGGAGTGATATACCTCAAAGAAAACACCTATTTTATAAGATAACATCCCTAGACATGATACGACTCTACTTGAGTCTAAAAGACAATTACTAGCGATTCCAACTTCATGTTCCCGAGTTGCAGAGGGCACTCCCCCAATCTTGGAACAAGCTAAGGGGATGCCATTACCCGAGGAGATTTACTCCTCATCCTGTTGTGGTTGTTTCTTCAGATCCCTGATGACACGATGAAGGGTTCGGTTCTCTGACTCCAAGACTTTCACCTATACTTGTAGCACACGGAAATCTTCACAGAGTTGGTTGGCAATGCGGTAGGCCTCAGATATGGTGGAAAGCATACGTTGATCTTCAAGTGAAGTGGAGGGCCCTGAAAGGTTAGGAGAAAGATCATAATGAAGTTGGACAGATCCCACCATGATGGGATTTCTTGGGCCTCCTTGTTGTTGTGCGGCGATAGTCTTGACTTCCTTTCTCACGGAGCGCTCCATCTCCGCTTGTCTTGAGGCAGCTTCTTCTTCGGTAGCCCAATCAACGTACTTCCCTTGATTAAGATCCTACTAGCCTTGACGTAGACGCCATCCCAAGAAGTCCTCTCCGCTCGAGCCACAAGAGGACATCCCTACTACTCAACTTTTAGTCCTGGCAGAAACAACTCGAAAAGAAAACACAGGAAATCGCAAGTTACGTTGCCGGAACGATCCGGGCAAATAAATAGCAAAAATTTCTGCACAGAAAGGAAGGTAACATGTCAAAGCGGAGTCGGAGACGGGCTCCGGGGTGCCCAGGCGGCCTCCCGGCGCGGCCAGGGGTGGGGCCGCGCCAGGGGGCGCCTAGGGCCCCTAGAGTTGGTCTCCGGCTCCAATTAGGCCTCATATTTTCTATATTTTGCAAAAACTCGTAATCTGGAACTTTCATGATGGTTTCGCGATGTTTCCTTACCGTAATACATACCTTTCCTTATTCTGCTTCTGCTGGTGTCTGAAATAGGTCGGCAACATGTTCTTCATGAGACTTTGTGTATACCAAATCCACATCAACATTGACAGGATCTCCTGTTATGTAATGCTTAAGTCTATGCCCATTCACCACTTGAGGTTTGGTGCCTTCCAAATTGTTAATCTTGATTACACCTGAGCGGTAGACTTCCTCAATATGAAATGGCCCTTCCCACCTGGAAAGTAGTTTACCTGGAGAAAACCTGAAACGGGATCTAAACAACAAAACTTTATCACCAACGTTAAATTCACGTTTCAGAATCCTCCTATCATGCCACTTCTTTACCTTTTCTTTGAACATTTTAGCACTCTCATAAGCTTCACTTCTCCACTCATCTAGAGAAGTCAAGTTCATGAGACGCTTTTCACCAGCTAACTTTGGGCCAACATTAAGCTCTCTAATAGCCCAGAAAGCTTTGTGTTCTAATTCTAATGGCAAATGGCAAGCCTTGCCATAGACCATCTTATAAGAAGACATGCCCATGGGGTTTTTGTAAGCAGTTCTATACGCCCACAAAGCATCTCCTAACTTATTTGACCAATCCTTTCTATTCTATTTACTGTCTTCTGTAAGATCAACTTGATCTCTCTATTGGTGAGCTCAACTTGCCCACTATTTTGAGGGTGGTACGGTGAAGATTTTCTGTGATTTACATCGTACTTGGCTAAAGATTTTCTAAAAGCTCCATGTGTAAAGTGTGAACCCCCATCAGTCATGAGGTACCTGGGTACTCCAAACCTAGGAAAAATTACATCTTTGAGAATTTTCAAAGATGTCTTGTGATCAACACTTTCAGTGGGGATTGACTCTACCCACTTGGTTACATAATCAACAGCAACTAAAATGTGAGTGTACTTGTGCGAGGAAGGAAAAGGACCCATAAAATCAAAACCCTAGCAATCAAAAGGCTCAATCACTATAGAGTAGTTCATAGGCATCTCATTCCTTCTACTAATATTACCAACTCTCTGACACTTATCACGGGATAAAACATAATTTCTAGCATCCTTAAAGAGAGTAGGCCAATAAAAACCTAATTGAAGAACCTTATGTGTGGTCCTCTCACCAGCATGATGTCCTCCATATGGACTGTCGTGACATTGTTTGAGACTGTCCTTCTGCTCGTGTTCAGGTATGCATCTTCTCACGATCCCAAAATTAATGCCTCAAATCATGAAAGAACTTCTTCCTTTGCTGAAATGTTAAACCTGGAGACAAAAACTTTGCAACAATAAAGTTAGCATAATCTGCAAACCAAGGATCGGAGAGAGATTGTACTTTTACAACAGCTAACTGTTCGTCTGGAAAACTGTCGTTGACTGGAATGGGATCATGCGGTATATCTTCCATCCTTGAAAGATTATCCGCCACCGGATTGTCTGCTCCTTTCCTATCGACAATCTGCAAATGAAATTCTTGAAGAAGGAGTACCCATCGGATAAGCCTTGTTTTGGCATCCTTCTTCTCCATAAGATAGTTAATGGCAGCATGGTCAGTATGTACAATAATCTTAGAATCAACAATATACTGCCTAAACTTATCACAAGCAAACACTACTGCCAAGAATTCCTTCTCAGTAGTAGCATAATTCTTTTGAGCACTATCAAGGGTTTAGCTAGCATAAAATATAACATTCAACTTCTTATCAACCCTTTGCTCTAAAACAGCTCCAACAGCGAAATCACTAGCATCACACATAATTTAAAAAGGTAAATTCCAATCAGGTGGTTGTACTATAGGAGCAGTTATTAAAGCTTTCTTAAGGACTTCGAAGGCTTCCTTACAATCTTCATCAAAAACAAAAGGGACGTCATTTTGGAGAAGATTAGTGAGGGGTCTCAAAGTCTTAGAAAAGTCTTTAATAAATCTTCTATAGAAACCAACATGACCGAGAAAACTACGAATACCTTTGATGTCTCTTGGATAGGGCATCCTTTCAATTGCTTCGATCTTGGCTCTGTCCACCTCCATTCCCCTCTCGGAAATCTTGTGGCCAAGAACAATTCCCTCATTGACCATAAAGTGGCACTTCTCCCAGTTAAGCACCAGATTTGTCTCCTCACATCTCTGCAAAACTTTATTAAGGTTGTGGAGACAATGATCAAAAGAGGTTCCATAGACGGAGAAATCGTCCATGAATACCTCCACAATTTCTTCAAAAAAACCATAAATGATAGCAGACATACACCTTTGAAAAGTAGCAGGGGCATTACATAAACCAAAAGGCATACGTCTGTAAGCATAAGTACCATAGGGACAAGTAAAAGTGGTCTTCTCTTGATCAGCAGTGTTAACATGAATTTGAGAGAAGCCAGAATAACCATCAAGATAACAAAAGTGAGTATTTTTGGATAACCTTTCAAGCATTTGGTCGATGAACGGCAACGGGTGGTGGTCCTTCCTGGTTACCTTGTTCAGCTTCCTGTAATCAATACACATTCGATATCCAATAATAATTCTCTGAGGTATTAGTTCATTCTTATCATTAGGAACCACAGTTGTTACTCCTTTCTTTGGAACACAATGAACCGGGCTTACCCACTTATTATCAGCTATAGGGTAGATAATACCTGCGGCTAGAAGCTTGAGAATCTCAGTTCTTACAACATCCATCATTTTCGGATTCAACTGTCGTCGATGATCAACAACCGGTTTAGCATCAGGTTCAAGATTGATGGTATGTTAACAAATAGACGGACTAATCCCATTAAGGTCATCAAGGGTATAGCCAATTGCACCTCGATGTTTGCGAAGTACTTCCAATAGTCACTCTTCTTCATACCCTGAAAGGTTAGAATTGATGATAATAGGATATACTTTCTTTTCATCTAAATAAGCATATTTGAGCGTATCGGGAAGAGGTTTAAGATCAAACACTGGATCTTCTTTTGGTTGAGACAAAATTCCCAAAGGCTCAACTGGAAGGTTGTGCTTTTAGGATAGCAGGTTTTCCTAAGAATATTTTGTTCAGCTCATTCCTTTCCTGCATATGCAAATCATTCTCGTGGTTCTCCATATATTGCTGCAAAGGATCAATAGGAGGAATAGAAATGGAAGCAATATCTTCCATAATCTTATCATTACTAGGCAAATCAGTACCACGACGCTGCTTAGAGAACATAGAAAAATTAAATTCATATGGCTCATGTAACACCCTCAGTGGTGTGTAACAGTAATCATCATCATTGTTAATCATCACTGTTGCAAATCACTGTTGTCCCCCTGTCCTTAATCAAACTTTGTTTTTGATCATATTCAAATCCATGATGTGTGGTGATCTAAACCCAAGGCCCCATGTGCCATGATCACTTGGAATCAAACCCAAGCCCTAAACCCTTTTAAGTTGGTAATAAAAACAATGTGGCAAATTAAACCTTGGCCAAAAATTATGAAACCAATTTTGTTAATTTTCTAAAATCATTAGAACTATGTTGGACTGACTTTGGTATTTTTTTGATACATTGAAAAATCCAAACAATTCAAACAGTGGGTTAAAACCCCCATTTTGGGCATTTAATATTTAAAGGAAATATCATAGGAATTTATTTGGGCCCCAAACTTTTTTTATTACTTACCTATGGCATACTCCTATTTTAGAAACCAATGGGTAGTTTTACAAAAACGCAGAGCAATGGAAATAAATACAAAAGACAAAAGACAGTCAACAAAAGAAATACAGAAAAGAAAAATGCTAAAACTCGCCTAAGGCGACGGCCCACTCGGCCCAGCCACCCCCGAGCTTGTCTTCTTCCTCCCCCCACCCACTCCCACCTGCCCTGTCGCCGTGGTGGACGTCTTTGCCGGCCGCCCCCACCACTACTTTGGCCGCTGTGGCGATAAGGACGCCCCCAACAACCCCTTGGACGGCCTTCCCCGCCATTCCTCCTCCTCCTCACCTCACTCGCCTCCGGGGAGATCCAACCGAGCGGAGTCGTCGCTGCCGTCGCGCACCTGCGCGGCCAACAGCCACCGCAGCCGCAGCCACATTGTCCACCAGCCTCGCCGTCGCCGACGTCGTCTACACGCAGGAGGAATCGACCCCGGAGCCACTGCATCGCGTGCCATCGGGTCACCTTAAACCTCCAGCCGGCGAGATCGCACATCAATTCCGTCCGCCTCGCGCCTCCGTCGAGCCCATTGCCAGCCTCGACACGCTCCTGGTGAGCAGATTCTCCGTCCCCAGTTGCCTGTTGCCGCCCGATAAGTCCATGGGTAAAACCCCCCTTTGCCCTACTCCGGCAGTCGCAATTGTTGTCGAGGCCGAGCGCTCAAGCCACCATAGCCTGCGCTAGCTGCACCAATATGCGTCCCGTAGAGCGTATGACCAATTTGACGCATTGGATCGAACGAAATCATCGCGTATAGGAACTCGCCATTAGGGCCCGACGCGCAGCTCCGCCATTTTTTACCCCGAGTTCGATTCCGCTCACCATTCGCCACCGCCCGGCTAACGTTCGACGTGGCGTGCTTTACTCGATCGAATGGAGCAAGTCCCGCCCGAAACCATCCACCAGAACATGCGCTAGGTCGTCGCCAGTGAGCACCATCGTGTTCCTCATCGCCGGCGTGCTCCCGTGAGGGTTACCGGTGGGCCTCCCCGGTCAGGTTCACTGTTAGTGGCTAATCAGCCACTGACGACTGGGCCCCACCTCGCTAAGTAATCCCTCTGGTTAAAATAACAAATAGTTCAATATGTCTCATTGACATGTGGGCCCTGGCAATTAAGTTAACCACTGGATTAATAAAATGGGTTAATTAGTACTGAGACACTAACTGTTGGGCCCCACTGGTCAGATTTGTTTAAATAAAAGAAATTTAAATAAACAGAGGCTGACATGTGGGTCCCACATGTCAGGCACTGTTGTCGATAATGTTTTGGATAATGTTGGAATTTAATAATAAAAGAAATTCAGAAAATCAATTAAATTATTTAAAACTTTGAAATTCAATAACTTTTAAACCGTAACTCAGATTCAAGAACTTTATACATGAAAATTGATCAGAAAAATATAATGAATACGAATACGCTATCTGTATGTCTATCACACCCCTCTAACACAACGAACTTCGAATGGTCCCCCTCCGGACCGACTGTCCGATAAATTGTCCGGTACTGCTAAAGTACCCGGATGGATTTATTTCGAACACGAAAGTTGTTCGGAATAGATCAACTAACCCGGATACACAACCCACACATGTGTCGGATGTCCACGATACCTCCGGCATGATACCGTTCCCTGCGAATCATCTATCCGATAATCACCCGGAGCCGGTAGTTCATCCCCAGATGAATTTATGTTCCGAGCAACGTGCATTGCACTGCGTTAGAACACCGTTAGCATTACATCTGTCATGTCATGCATCTGTTTGTATATGCTTGCTGTGTATTTACTGTTTTCTTCCCCCCCCCCCCCCCTTAATCTTCGGTAGACCCCGCTGCTGCGGTCGACTACACCGCTGCTGAGTACGACTACTTCGTCGACGACCCAACCCCTACCGTCTAGCTTCCAGGCAAGCAGAGCCATTCTCTTCCCCAGATATCGCCTATCTTTCCGTAAATTTCTTGCACTAGGCATGGTTACTGCTGCTGCTACGATTACAATCCTATTCAATTGCATAGCCTGTTTTTGTCGCCCCTTGATGTACCTCCTTTATCCTATGCTGCCTATTATTATTATGCATTATTCAGCAGTGAGCCCTACGCATTGTTAGCTAGGATTAGATAGCGGGCCGTGATCACTCAGGGGAGTGACGCGGATACAACATATTACAACTGCACATGTACGGTACAATGCAGACACCGCTTCAGGCCCCTACCTCGGCTCTGCCGAGCCACCATCAAGTGTGATCTATCAAGGAGTAATCCTTGTACGGCAGTCGTTGCTGACTCTGTATAGCGGCTCTAGGTACCTGAGCAACGGTTGTCCTTCAGGTAAGAAGTCAGGCGACCCAACGGTGCCCACGAGAGGTATTGCGATGGGACGACAGGGAGGGTACGACCAGTGTACCGGTGTACTTGGCCCCTGATCGTTGGCCGCGAGAGTTACCAAACCACGAAAGTCGAGCTCCTCCAGGAGCATACGCGAGACAAGGTAAGGAGACGGTTCACCTTGTTGGTAACCGCAGTGACTTGGTGGGACGACAGAGCAGGCACCGATGTACTGGTGGGCCTGGCTGCTGTCGTTTTCCGCGGGTCAGTTAAGTCGAGGCAACGATAACGGTTGTCATGCAAGTTAATAAAATGACTAATGGTTCAGTGAATGTCTTGAGTTGGCTATATGCCATGTACGCACTACCTACCCGTGGGAATTACGAGTTAAGGGCTCCTCTGCTTCGTAGTGTCGTCCGAGGACTCTTCAGACGTCAGCAGTACTGTGGGCTAATTGCCGAGAAGTGGTGTTGTCTTATTTGCTCGCGCGGTGGTGTCTTATTTGGATTTGCTTTAACTTCACCGGCCAGCCACACACCATGCAGGAGTACGTTCGGGTTGGGGTCCAAGGCCCGGCGTACTTAGGATTTAGACCGGCGGATGGCCTCTCTGTTGAGTTTGAAAGATGGGCTACGGAGTGTCAGATAGCCTCAGTGGAGCGTTCCCTAACAAGAAGCCCGCCACCCTGGAGATCCGTGTGTGTAGTGTAACACAAGTGCACCCCTGCAGGGAAGATTAATCTATTTGAATAGCCGTGTCCACGGTAACAGGACGCTTTCTGCTGAAGCTGGATCTTACCACTACAAACTTATTATTAAACTATATGGTTTCGGGTTTTCTTCAGCGTTGGGATGTCGAGGAGGTGAACTCGGAGGCATTGCTAATTATTAAAACTTATTATTATACAATGTTGCAGCAACTTCTGCTGCATTGTTACTTTATGCTTTATATAAACTGTTGGCTGATTCTTACCTCATGCTGCAAGACATCATCGGAAGATGCTAGTCTTCCATAGGCCTAGCTTCTTACCCTTATTCTGATTTCTATCTTGCAGTCCACTATATACAGCCTCTTCTTTCCATTGATACAATGCATAATGCTTATTAGTAGCAGACGTAAGACTCGCGGGTATGCTAGCTACTCACCTTTGCTTTATTTCACCTTTTTCGCTTTGCATGATCGGCCGCTGCAGCCGACGTTGAGCCCAGGAGCAGGAGTACCCCGGAGGCGACTACTACGACGTCGAGTTCCCCGTTGACCAGGAGTAGTTCGGTGGATCCTAGGAAGGAGGCCTCGCCTTTTCGATCTGTAACTCTGATGTGATTTGTGCTAGCTTTCTTATGGCAAAACTTGACTAACTATGTCTGTACCCAGATATTATGGCTTGTATGACTTATGTATTCGGATCCTCGTGATCCCTGATATTGTAACATATTTGTTTATCCTTTTGTGTTTAGTGTTGTGCTGTGATATTCTCACCCTGGCACCCTAATCTAAGACGTGTACCCTGCGTGCATGATTACTGCACACGGGTTGATTTTCGGGACGTCACAAGTTGGTATCAGAGCCGACTGCCTGTAGGAAGCCACCCCACCACTACTTGGTCGAAGTTGAATCTAGACTTTGAAAAAACTATTTTGCTAACTTAATATTTGGCTTACGGGCCCACATCGATGTCACTATGTGTGATATCTATGGTATTAGGATCCTTTTCTCCTTACCAATGCTCTGGGACTCTGCTCTCTTATCCTTGCTGGTAAGTTTTACAAACTCTGACATTAGGATCACGTTCTCTTGATTCCACCCGGCGTTTTGGTGCTTCCCCATTGATTGAGTCGTGTCGCAGGAGTTCTACCCCAGGTCCCGGACCGCGGATCCCATTCTCATTCTGGGCAGGCCGCACGTCCTCTGGCATTAACTCCTGTGGCCAACAGTTTTCTTGCGGCGTGATTGACATAGTGGAATCTATGTCGCGTCGTGTAATTCTTACCGCGGTCTGCGCGCCGCCTAGTGAGTCCTTTTTCCTTAATTTCTACGACGTTACGCTGCCCGATTTTTGATTGACTCTATGTGTGAATGTGTATGTCTTATATGACTACTCCTATATATATCCGCGCCTTCTCTTCGTTGTCGCTTTACTTCAGACTTGATTCCGATATCTTGTTAAATTTTCATCGCTGAAATACCCCTGTTAAATTCTAGCAGGATGGCTGGTCGTGGTGGTGGTGGTCGTGGACGTGGTCGTGCTGCCAATGACCCACCTCCGCCGCTAGATTACATGGCCGGGATGATGCAGCAGTTTGAGCTGAACCGTTAGTTCATGGAGAATGTCATGGCTCAGTTTCCCCAGCCGAATCAGAATGGGCACCACCATCAGCATGCCACCGTGACTCTGCACGACTTCACCTGCCTGAACCCCACTATGTTCCGCAACACTGTTCAGCCGTTGGATGCTGATGACTTGCTTCGCGACATTACTCACGAGCTGGAGTCTGCTAATGTCGATCCAACCGACTATGTGAACTTTGCGTCCTATCACCTGAAAGGCGCCGCTGCTCAGTGGTGGAGCACCCACAAGCGTTCACTGCCAGTTGGAGAAATCATCACTTGGGATGAATTTCAGTCTGCCTTTCGCGCCCGCTACATTCCTCAGGGGATCATGGACCGTAAGGCGGAAGAATTCCGCAACCTCACTCAGGGCGACATGACTGTTGAAGCCTATCAGCGCGAGTTCCTCAACATCTCTCGCTATGCGGAAGAAGAGATCACCACTGATGCTCGCAGGCAGCAGAAGTTTCGTCGTGGCCTCAATCCAGACCTCAGGCTCGCTCTTGCCGTTCATGATTTCGCCAACTTCGCCACCATGGTGAACAAGGCTATCACCGTCGAGACTGCCTAGATGGAGCACAAGAACTCTCTGAATCGTTATCGTGACGTTGGCTCATCTTCGGGCGCAACGCAGAAGCGTCGTATCTGGCTCCCTACCAGTGTGACCCATTCACCTGTCCCTGCTCCAAGGCCGTCTTATGCTGCACCTCGTCTGCCTCCGCCACCACAGATGCCAAGAGCTCTGCCTGCACCACCCAATGCTACCCTCCTTCGTCCTCAGGATGGATTATGCTTCACGTGCCGCCAACCTGGGCATTTTTCCAGGGAGTGCCCCCAGAAACAGAAGCAACTGGTAGTTCACCCCGCTGGCCGAGGAAATGGTCGTGGCAACAACAGGACCCCAACTATAATACTGGGTCTGCCGCTTATGCTCGTGGACATGCTAACAACATCAATGTTGAAGAAGCTTAGCAACAACCCGCTACCGTGATGGGTACCCTTCTCGTTAATTCCATACCTGCTACTGTTTTATTTGATACAGGAGCATCGCATTCATTCTTGTCGGAAGCATTTGCATTGTCGCATAACTTCACTCTAGAAAAGATGAACCCACCCATGGTTGTCCGCACCCCGATAGGCCAATGTCAAACCACCAAGATAGTGCCCGGAACCATTGTTGAAATTGAAGGGATTGAATTCCTTGCTTCCCCCATCGTTCTGAAGTCTTCCACCATAGACCTCATTCTAGGAATGGATTGGTTGAAATTTCACGATGCCGCACTCTATTGTGGCACCAAGTCTGTCCAACTTTTTCACCCCTCCGGCGAGATTGTTAACCACACCACCGGAGTTACCCGTAATGGTGAAACACATATATTTATGATGAATGCATTGAATGCCACCCCCCTCTAAGGCATCGAGAACGTTCCAGTCGTTCGCGATTTTCCCGACGTCTTCCCAGAAGAACTGCCGGGAATACCCCCGATCAGAGAAGTCGAATTTGTCATCGACTTGAAGCTCGGCACCACCCCTATTGCCAAGCGTCCTTAAAAGATGCCGCCACATGAACTCCTTGAACTTAAGGAGGAAATCGACAAGGCACTTCAGAAAGGATTCATTCGCCCCAGTTCCTCAGCTTGGGGAGGACCTTCGCTCTTTGTCAAGAAGAGCGATGGGACAAACCGATTGGTCCAAGATTATCGGCCCATTCACCAAGCCACCATCCAGAACAAATACCCACTTCCCCGGATCAACGATCTGTATGATCAACTTGCCGGATCCAAGGTGTTTTCTAAACTCGACTTGAGGTTGGGTTATCACCAAATCCGAGTCCGTGATGAGGACATTCCGAAGACTGCCTTCATGTCAGAACCCTCTGTTAGGTAATGTACTAGGATCAAAGTAACCTTGCATCATGTCAAAATTTTCAAAAGAAATTTTGAAATCAACTTCAAAATCAAAATGGGAGAAGGAAACCCCCCAGATGAATTAATTCAAAAGGCCAGATAAAAATCTTCTCAAAAATTCATGTTAGAATTTTGAAAAGTCTTATAAATGAGTGTGATCATATATCAAGTGATGTGGGACCCACCCCATGCTCATAGATTTTTCAAATATTCAAACAGTGCCTTGGAATTAATCAAATAACCCTATTTGAGTTAAGATTCAAATTATTTGAATTTTAAAAATGTTGAAACTTTATAAGTGGCTAGTCTATATTATAATGAGGCCATATAAAGATTTTCAGCATTTAATAAAATGTTTAGCTATTTTATTTAGCTAAACAGAACAAATGTCAGAAGAGAAAAACAGAAAAGGAAACAGAAAAACTTACCAGACGCCCAGGCGAAGCCGGCCCATCCAGCCCACCCGGCCCAGAGGGGCAGCAGGGTCTTCTTCCCCGCCCCGTGCCTCCAAGCTGCTCAGTGGAATGCCACCGAGCCAGCCGTGGACGCCACGTCGCCGCCGAGCGCCTTCCAGGCCTCCCCGTGCCCCCTTCTCGCGCCTGGAGACGCCTCTCTCCCGTCCTGATCCATTCCCCCCCTCCAGAGCTTCCTCCTCCTCCTCCCGTGCTCGATTTCTTCACCACTCGAGACCCCGCCGGAGCACCGACGAGAAGAACGCGTGGACAACGCCGTCGACCAGCCGCGCCACCTTGTCCATCTTCTTCGTCGTCGTCCTCTACGCAAGGGAGTGCAGCCAATCGAGAAGAAGAGCCCCTGGACGTGACGCTAGCTTCATCTTCCCCAACTCTGGCCGCCGCGAATCGTCCTGAAATTCCGGCTAGCTCCGAGCTTCCCCGAGCCCGCTAGCCAGCCCGTCGCATTCGTGGTGAGCTTCTCACCGTTTACCCTAACCTAGCGCCCTCCCTTTCGTTCTCTATCCACGGCCGCCATGAACGCCGAAGCTTGCCGCCGCCACAGTTGAAGCCGAGGTCGCCGTCGTGCCCTTTCGGCTCAACTAGCGCACGCAGCAGCCTCCTATTGTTCTCAGCTCTCGTTTGCAACACGCCACGGTCAAAATGACGCTCTGGAGCGCGATCCCGACGCAGCCCTAGCCACGATCGCCGCCAACCTCGACGTCGGCATTGCTCCGGTGACCCCCTGAAGCTCTGGCCAGGTCCAGACGACGCGGACGACGACGCTGCACCCTTTGGTGGTCTCCTCTTCCTCTCTCGTGGCCTCTAGCAGATTCCGGCGAGTCGCCGCCGTGACTAGGCCGCCGGAGTTTAGCCGCCGGTGGGTTAGCCCAACCCCCCCCCCCCCCCCCCCCCGGTTAATCACCCGCCTAATGACCCCCTGGGTCACTGACCAGTGGGCCCAGTGGCTTAATTAAGCCACTGGATTATTTTAAACCAGCGGATTAATTAATCCATCCACTGACACCCTGGACCCACATGTCAGCCCCCCCCTGACGTCAGCCTGGCGCATTAAATCTATTAAATGAATTTCCAGAAAATCAAAAAGCATTAAAGAAATTCCAGAAATTCCAGAAAATACCCCAAACTTTGGAAATTCATAGAAAATTCATATTAACTCCAAATTGGACAAATAATATATGAAAAATGATCAGGAGAAAATTATATTTCCAAATATGCAACTTTAAACTATGTTTGATTTGATTTTAAAATGGGACCAGTAGCATATGTCATTTGAATTATTTGGAATTAATTCAAATGATTTTGCAACTTGAACCATGGAATTATGCTACAATTCAACCACACTTCAGAGGCATATCATACACATTTCGAAAAGGTTCAAAATGATCAAACAATTTCACATGCAACTTGGTTAAGTTGAATTCAAATGTGGAGTTTGAATTTGTCATTCAATTTGCAATATACTCCATTTAAATGGAATTGCTTCACACATCAAAGCATATACATCAAGATTCAAACTTCCATCATGTGTTTGTGCATCGTATTTACTTTGCTACTTTGCTTATTGTTTGTCGAGTAGAGGTGGAACCGGAGCAAGAGGCTGCCACCTTCGTTGAAGAACCAGAACCCGAACCTCGTCAGCAAGGCAAGCAAACCCCCATTGATCATGTCGAAAAAATCCCACTTCCCTCTCATGTCTCGCTTATGCATTGTTTAGGATGATCACCATGCTACGTTTCTACCGCATAGATGAACCCATTCCTTTGCATGACCTATCATTTTGTCACAGTAGTAAGCAAACCACAATCCTAGAAAATGTAGGAGTTGGTTGATATCATGTGGCCCCTACAACTGTTACTGCTTATTGCATGCTTAGTATGGTACCATGTTGTTACTGTGATGTGAGTCGGGATGGTAGTGACCATGTTGATGTTGGTAGAAAAGTGTTGGTGAATCGACCCTAATACAAGGTGAACGATGAGCGGCTGTGAAGGAGTACACGGTGGGTTGTCTCGTTGAACACCGCCCTAGTACGAGTTCTTGTGTGATGATCCAAGATGAAAAGTACAACCACACATTTGGCTCACTGACCCCTCTCAACTTACTAACTCATCCCTTTCGATGTCCAGATGTCGCAATAGTTCAGAGTTCTGGTAGGCTTGTGGCCTGGATGCTAAGTGAGAGAACGGCTCATCCGAGACCGGCTCATCCGAGACCGGCTCATCCGAGACCGGCTTATGCACCACGCACACATCACTTGGGTCCACTTCGGTAAACCGGCCGGGTCCAAGATTGTGGTAACCAACCCAAGTAGGCGGCTTTCTCGGACTAGATCGGCTATGAGGTAAAAGTTGTGGTGAGCATCCTCGCCGACACTTCTTGAACGGTGTCGAGTACAAAGGCGGTAAATGATGATCATGTGTGTGTAGCGGTACACCCCTGCAGGGTTAACAAAACTATTCGAATAGCCGCGTCCGCGGTTATGGACTGCTTGGAAAGCTTAGCTTGATTATTAGATAACTTGAACTGGATACTTCTAAAACACACCAAGATAAGTGTGAGTGCTATGGCGTGCTTTCTCATGGGGAAGTCGAGGTAGGCACCATAGTGGTGTAATTGGTTGGAGAAGTAGTGGACTCATGTACGCTTCTTACCTCAAAGTCTGGTACTCGTAGTTCAGGATTAGCCAAGTCAAAGCTGGCACTTCTGCAAGTGAGCCCCACCTCCCTTTACCTTGATACATGTGCATGAGTAGTATAGCTCCTATGTAAGTCTTGTTAAGTACGACTTTGTACTCACGTTTGCTTAATCTATGTTTTAGATGATGCCACTGACCCCGAAGGTGGCTTCTTCATCGAGCTGGACGACTGAAGATCAACTAGTCTAGTCCCAGTCAGACAACTGGTTCCCTCGTGGAGGGCTTGTGTTTAAATAAGGCTTCTTAAGCCATTTGTTAAACTTGTCTGTACTCAGACATAATTTGCTTCCGTTTGTGTTGTAATGTTGGATCACATGTTTGTGATCTCTGTTTGCACTCTATAAGAGTTATCAATAAAAATGTACACTTTGTAGAGAATTGCAATGGTACCTGCTGTTCATACAAGGCATGTGTGCTGCGTGTATGTTTATAACATGCATGTCTTTGTATGGGTTTTCGAGACCTTAGTTGTGTTCTGGCTGGCGGTCTTTCATACACCAAGTGGCCCTTAGATGTGCGCATCTTGGGGCATCGCGATGCGATTGCTCGAGACTCCGTCTCGTGCACACTTTGTGGTATGATCAAGCCCGCCCTAGACCCCGACTAAGTGATCGGGCTGGAGTAAGTCTATGTAAGAGTTATGAGATAGTCGTTATTATGGTTGAGGCGACTTGTCTTTGAATATGGGAGTTCACCACCCATATCATTTGACTTGTGTGCGGACGATGAGGACCCATCTCAGTTGATCATCCGGCCTGGATGGGATGCCCCTCACGTACGATGCTTTCCGAGAACGTTATGTGCTTGGCCTTGTCTGCTTAGACAAGTGGGTATGGTTCTCGGCTCTCCATATGACTATGTCTTAGCTGTACTTGCATATGCTAACCCCGGGTCCCGACAGACTTGGTATCAGAGCAGGACTGACTGTAGGACTAGTAGCCTTGGCCGAAGTCGAGTCTAGCTTGCTATAGTTATATAGTTACTCTAGGTATATAAGGGAACAACGTAAGGCTTCTTTTTTCTCCTTACCCCCTTCGTTCTGAGTTCTGAGTCACCCTCATCTTATTCTACGGGAAGATAGGACTAGGCTCTCCTCTGTCTGATTAGAACATCTCGTTGTTTGCTTCCTCATAGCCGTAGGAAAGTTGTGATCGGTATTGTTAGAGTGGTTATGCTCCCTATTTTATTACATCATATGTAAGTGATGCTTCCATGTTGTAAGAAATTGTCTTTTTCTTGCAATTACAGCCGTTATGCTGTCCGAGTCATTCCAGGTTTATCTCATAATCTGATGCATTTGCAAACTCCTTTCTGTTTCAGATGGCAGATCTTCCCCCTCGGCAGATTGTTCGTTTGACCAGGTGCCTCGGTGTGCGTGGCCATCCCGCCATGTTGATCGAGATGATGTCCTATGTGGGATATCGATGGTACCCTGAGTACACCGTCGAGGAGCAGTTTCACGACTTCAACCAGACGCAGTTCCACTGCATTGTCCGGATCTATCCGCACCACGTTGGAGTCACTCAGCCTATCCACTTTGGACATGGCATTGGCATTACCGAGAACATGGCTGTGCAGGATGCTGCATACTCATGTATGACACTGCTGAGAGAGGAGCACACTTTGCTGAGAGAGACCCCTTTCCGCTATATCCCTGCTGCACTTCCAGGAGAAGAGGGATATTACACCGGACTCTACTCAGATCACTCTGCAGAGGATCCTGCACTTCAGATGACTGCTAGGTTTGCTAGTGACAGAGATCGTGATGCACGCGCTCTCCGTTTCGAGCTCCACACCACCCGTGTTCGTCTGTATCGAGCACTGACCCTTTTGGCACCCTTTGTGAGCATGGGATCAGTTGAGCATGATGCTATCTACCCAGTGAGGACTCAGATGCCTTCTCGAGTTGCTTGGCCCGAGATTGGAGGCATTTTTCCACCCCGTGGTCCTTTGCTTCCACCCTACGCTGGACCTAGGCCCCATCCTTGCCCAAATGGATATCAGGGTCCACAGGCCTCCGTGTTTTCCGATGGTCACCTCCAGCTACCGGGATACGCGGGTAACTTTTATGAGGACTACTATGGAGATGGAGATGAGTGAGACCGCCTGTGGTCTTACTTAGTGATGATGTAGTAGTATCTTAGTATATTGTAAACAAGGTGTCTAAGTTCCAGAGGCTTAGATAAATAATGTATAGGAATTAAGAGTGCCTCTGAAGGATCTATCATCTTCATCACATTTGTATTAGCTTGGTGCTTGTACAAAAACGATGTATGGTTTGTATGACAGCTTGTGAATATATGGCTTGTATGCTTTTATCACCATGTTGTCAAGATGATTACTTCCTTTGCTCTGTAATCCTTCCAGTACTTCAATACCTTGTTTAGACTCTTCAAATCAACTCTGTTTGACTTTGGTTTTCACCTTTAGGATGTCTCAAGGAACCCGTGGACAGGTTGGTCGTAACCAGGGTCGTGGGAATGACCAGGAGGAAGGCAACCTTCCATCCCCACCCACGATGGCTCAGGTTCTGATGGAGGTCGAGAGGAACCGCCGAGACTCTCACCATCTGTTGGAAGTCATTGCTCGCAACACCACTCAGCAGCGCAACGAGTTGGTGTCCCTGAACGACTTCATCCGACTTCATCCCCCGGTTTTCAGTTACTCCACCGAGCCCCTTGACGCCGATGACTGGCTTCGCAGCATCGAGAGGAAGCTCCAAGCAGGCCGTGTTGCAACTGGTGACAAGGTCAGCTATGCCACCTATCACCTCGAAGGTGCAGCTAGTTCTTGGTGGGAGAAATTTCTAAATATGCGTCCCGATGGACCGCCTACATCTTGGGAGGAATTCTGCACGTCCTTCCGCGAGCACCACATTCCCAAGGGTCTTATGGACCGCAAGCGTGAGGAGTTCTGCAACCTCACCCAAGGCAGAAGAACCGTTGACGAGTTTAGTCGTGAGTTCAACCGACTTGCTCGTTATGCAACTGAAGAAGTCTCCACCGACTCCAAGAAACAAGAGAGGTTCCGTCGTGGCCTCAACACTGGACTCCGTCGTGAGCTCAACCTTCATGACTTTGCCACATTCCAGGTCCTTGTCAACAAGGCCATCAAGTCAGAGGACATGAACACCCCCAACGACTTTCGCAAACACCCTAGAGATGACAGCTCATCCAGTTCCGGCTCCCAGAAGCGCAAGATCTGGATCCCAAACAGCATGTTCCTCCAAAACAACCCACCGAGGCCATCCTATGTGGCGCCTCGTCCACCAACCCAGTTCCACCCAGCTCCACCAAACAACCCAGCTCCACGCACTGTTTTCGGAGCCTATTACAAGTGTGGTCAGGCATGCCACTATTCTCGTGAGTGTCCCCAGAACCAGATCCAACACCAGAATGCTCCACCCCGTGCCGGAGGCAACAACAACAACAATGGTCGTGGCAAGCCACCCCAGAAGGTCTACACCGCCAAAACCGCTCCTCCCGCCACTTTTGGACGTGTGAACCAGATCGCCGCCGAAGAGCTGACGACACTACTGACGTCATTCTTTCTACGCTCCCAGTAAATTATGTTCCTACTTCCGTTCTTTTCGACCCAGGAGCATCTCATTCATTCTGTCGGAAAGTTATGCACTTCGTCATGAGTTATCTTTTGTTGAATTGTCCACCCCAATGATTATTCAAACTCCAGGGTCAAGATGGCAGACTAATAGAGTAAGCCATGGTAATCAAATTGCAATTGAGGGTTTAGTATTCCTTGCTTCACTCATAGCCCTCAAGTCTTCAGATATTGATGTCATCCTTGGCATGGATTGGCTATCAAGACAGAATGCCTACCTGGATTGCAAAGGCAAATCCGTGAAACTCACCCACCCTTCAGGCAAAACAGTCAACTATACCTCACCCAGAACAAGAACCCAAGTGCATTCCTTGAATGTACTTCCCCTTCCCGAACTTGAAGATATTCCGGTGGTTCGTGACTTCCCGGATGTCTTTCCTGAAGAGCTGCCGGGCATGCCACCCGACAGATGTGTAGAGTTTATAGTGGATCTTGCCCCAGGAACCGCACCTATTTCTAGACGCCCATACAAAATGGCCCCACGTGAGTTAGCTGAGCTTAAAACCCAACTGGAAGCTTTGTTGGAGAAAGGCTTCATCCGCCCTAGCTCATCGCCATGGGGTTGCCCCGTTCTGTTCGTAACGAAGAAAGATGGAACAGAAAGGATGTGCGTAGACCATCGCCCGCTAAATTTAGCGACGATAAAGAACAAGTACCCATTGCCCAGGATCAATGATCTTTATGATCAACTTGGAGGATCCTCTGTCTTCTCCAAGATGGATTTGAGATTACGTTATCATCAAATCAAAATCCGAAACGAGGACATTCCCAAGACGGCTTTTACTACTCGTTATGGTCTTTACGAGTATACCGTCATGTCCTTCGGTTTAACCAATGCCCCCGCCACTTTCTCATGCATGATGAACTCGATCTTCATGGAGTATTTGGACTAGTTCGTCGTGGTTTACCTCGATGACATCCTTATATACTCGAATAACGGAGAAGAACATGCCGAACACCTAAGGCTGGTATTGATGAAACTTAGAGAGCATCGCCTGTATGCTAAATTCTCCAAGTGTGAATTTTGGCTACCAGAAGTGACCTACTTAGGCCACATGATTTCTGCAAAAGGCATTGCTGTGAATCCCGAGAGAGTTTAGGCCGTCCTTGACTGGACTCCACCTGAATCGGTTAAGCAAGTTAGGAGTTTTCTTGGCCTAGCCAGCTATTGCCGTCGCTTCGTTGAGAACTTTTCTAAAGTTGCAAAGCCTCTAATTGAACTCCTCAAGAAAGATAAGAAATTCTTATGGACTTCCAAGTGCGAGGAAAGATTTCAAGAGCTAAAAAGAAGATTGACTTATGCACCCGTACTTGCACCTCCAGACACCAAAAAGGATTTCGAGATCTATTGTGACGCATCACGGCAAGGGTTAGGATGCATACTTCTGCAAGATCGACATGTGGTAGCTTATGCTTCACGCCAGTTGCGGCCACATGAAGAGAACTATCCTACCCACGACCTTGAACTCGCTGCCTTAGTTCATGCCCTAACAACTTGGCGACATTACCTCCTTGGTAACCGTTGCGAGATTTATTCCGACCACCAAAGCCTCAAATATATTTTCACCCAGCCAGATCTTAATATCAGGCAAAGACGCTGGATTGAGTTGATAAAAGATTACGACGTAGGAATTTCTTACACCCCAGGCAAGGCCAATGTCATGGCTGATGCACTAAGTCGTAAGTCGTATTGTAACAACCTCATGTTACAACAGTATCAACCACTTCTTCATGAGGACTTTCGCAAGCTCAATCTTGAGATTGTTCCTCATGGCTATCTTTCTACCTTGGTGGCGAAACCAACTCTTGAGGATCAAATCATAGTTGCCCAAAGGCGTGCACGAGGTGTTCGCCGGATCAAGGAGAACATTGCTAGCGGAGTTGCTAAATGTTTCTCCACAGATAGCAAGGGAACGGTATTCTTTGAAAATCATTTGGTAGTACCTAAGAATAAGGAACTAAGGCAACTCATCCTCAAGGAAGCCCATGACACACCCCTCTCGATTCATCCCGGTAGCACAAAAATGTACCGAGATCTACGCCAAAGATTTTGGTGGACTAGGATGAAGAGAGACATTGCTCAATTTTTTGCCGAATGTGATGTTTGTCGTCGCATTAAGGCAGAACATCAAAGACCTGCTGGTACACTTCAACCTTTGTCTATTCCCGAGTGGAAATGGGACAAAGTCGGTATGGACTTCATCACCGGCTTTCCAAGAACCCAGAAAGGAAACAATGCCATCTTCGTTGTCATATATAGGCTTTCCAAAGTTGCTCACTTCCTTCCGGTTCGCGAGTCTATAACTGCTAGCCAGTTAGCGGACTTGTACATCTCTAGAATTGTATCCCTTCATGGTGTTCCTTTGGAAATCAATTCTGATCGCGGTAGCCTTTTCACCTCTAGATTTTGGGGAAGCTTTCAGAATGCTATGGAAACTCATCTCTCCTTTAGTACGGCTTTCCATCCTCAGTCTAGCGGTCAAGTCGAAAGGGTTAACCAAATTCTTGAAGACATGCTCAGAGCTTGTGTTATCTCATTCGGAAAGAATTGGGAGAAGTCTCTTCCATTTGCCGAATTTGCTTATAACAATAGTTTTCAATCTAGTCTGAACATGGCTCCTTTTGAACTCCTTTATGGACGACGATGTCGAACACCTTTAAACTGGTCAGAAACCGGTGAAAGAAAATTCTTTGGACCGGACATGATCAAGGAAGCAGAAGAGCAAGTTCGCATTGTTCGTGATCAATTGAAAGTTGCCCAGTCTCGTCAGAAAAGCTACTATGATCGTCATCATAGGAAAGAGAGCTACAATCTGGATGAGAAGGCTTACCTTCGGGTTACTCCTCTGAAAGGAACCGAACGTTTCGGTATCAAAGGCAAGTTGGCCCCACATTACATCGGACCTTTCCGCATTATTGCTAAACGTGGAGAAGTTGCTTACCAACTTGAACTACCTCCGCACCTCTCCCGAGTACATGATGTATTCCATGTGTCCCAACTCAGGCGTTGCTTCAAGGACCCTATCCGCGAAGTCGACCATGAAACGCTTGATCTCCAAGATGACCTTTCTTATCGAGAATACCCCGTTCGTATTCTTGATTCCGCAGAGCGTGTCACTCGTCGTCAGAAGATTAGGTTTCTGAAAGTGCAATGGTCACACCACTCTGAAAGAGAAGCTACGTGGGAAAGAGAAGACCGTCTCAATGCCGAGTACCCCTCCTTCCTCCCGCTGACTTCTGAATCTCGGGATGAGATTCTGTTGAGTGGGGGCGAGTTGTCAGAACCCTCTGTTAGGTAATGTGCTAGGATCAAAGTAACCTTGCATCATGTCAAAATTTTCAAAATAAATCTTTGAAATCAACTTCAAAATCAAAATAGGAGAAGGAAACCCCCCCAGATGAATTAATTCAAAAGGCTAGATAAAAATCTTCTCCAAAAATTCATGTTAGAATTTTGAAAAGTCTTATAAATGAGTGTGATCATATATCAAGTGATGTGGGAGCCACCCCATGCTCATAGATTTTTCAAATATTCAAACAGTGCCTTGGAATTAATCAAATAATCCTATTTGAGTTAAGATTCAAATTATTTGAATTTTAAAAAGTTGAAACTTTGTAAGTGGCTAGTCTATATTATTATGAGGCCATATAAAATTTTTCAGCATTTAATAAAATGTTTAGCTATTTTATTTAGCTAAATAGAACAAATGTCAGAAGAGAAAAACAGAAAAGGAAACAGAAAAACTTACCAGACGCCCAGGCGAAGCCGGCCCATCCAGCCCACCCGGCCCAGAGGGGTAGCAGGGTCTTCTTCCCCGCCCCGCGCCTCCAAGCTGCTCGGTGGAATGCCACCGAGCCAGCCGTGGACGCCACGTCGCCGCCGAGCGCCTTCCAGGCCTCCCCGTGCCCCCTTCTCGCGCCTGGAGACGCCTCTCTCCCGTCCTGATCCATTCCCCCCTCCAGAGCTTCCTCCTCCTCCTCCCGTGTTCGATTTCGTCACCACCCGAGACCCCGCCGGAGCACCGATGAGAAGAACGCGTGGACAACACCGTCGACCAGCCGCGCCACCTTGTCCATCTGCTTCGCCGTCGTCCTCTACGCCAAGGAGTGCAGCCAATCGAGAAGAAGAGCCCCTGGACGTGACGCTAGCTTCATCTTCCCCAACTCCGGCCGCCGCGAATCGTCCTCAAATTCCGGCCAGCTCCGAGCTTCCCCGAGCCCGCTATCCATCCCGTCGCATGCGTGGTGAGCTTCTCACCGTTTCCCCTAACCTAGCGCCCTCCCTCTCGTTCTCTATCCACGGCCGCCATGAACGCCGAAGCTTGCCGCCGCCACAGTTGAAGCCGAGGTCGCCGTCGTGCCCTTTCGGCTCAACTAGCGCACGCAGCACCCTCCTGTTGTTCTCAGCTCTTGTTTGCAACACGCCACGGTCAAAATGACGCTCTGGAGCGCGATCCCGACGCAGCCCTAGCCACGGTCGCCGCCAACCTCGACGTCGGCGTTGCTCCGGTGACCCCCTGAAGCTCTGGCCAGGTCCAGGCGACGCGGACGACGATGCTGCACCCTTTGGTGGTCTCCTCTTCCTCTCCCGTGGCCTCTAGAAGATTCCGGAGAGTCACCGCCGTGACCAGGCCGCCGGCGTTTACCCGCCGGCGGGTTAGCCCAAACCCCCCCCCCCCCCCGTTAATCACCCGCCTAATGACCCCCTGGGTCACTGACCGGTGGGCACAGTGGCTTAATTAAGCCACTGGATTATTTTAAACAAGCGGATTAATTAATCCAACCACTGACACCCTGGACCCACATGTCAGCCCCCCCCCCTGACGTCAGCCTGGCGCATTAAATCTATTAAATGAATTTCCAGAAAATCAAAAAGAATTAAAGAAATTCCAGAAATTCCAAAAAATACCCCAAACTTTGGAAATTCATAGAAAATTCATATTAACTCCAAATTGGACAAATAATATATGAAAAATGATCAGGAGAAAATTATCTTTCCAAATATGCAACTTTAAACTATGTTTGAGTTGATTTTAAAATGGGACCAGTAGCATATGTCATTTGAATTATTTGGAATTAATTCAAATGATTTTGCAACTTGAACCATGGAATTATGCTACAATTCAACCACACTTCAGAGGCATATCATACACATTTCCAAAAGGTTCAAAATGATCAAACAATGTCACATGCAACTTGGTTAAGTTGAATTCAAATGTGGAGTTTGAATTTGCAATTCAATTTGCAATATACTCCATTTAAATGGAATTGCTTCACACATCAAAGCATATACATCAAGATTCAAACTTCCATCATGTGTTTGTGCATCGTATTTACTTTGCTACTTTGCTTATTGTTTGTCGAGTAGAGGTGGAACCGGAGCAAGAGGCTGCCACCTTCGTTGAAGAACCAGAACCCGAACCTCGTCAGCAAGGCAAGCAAACCCCCATTGATCATGTCGAAAAAATCCCACTTCCCTCTCATGTCTCGCTTATGCATTGTTTAGGATGATCACCATGCTACGTTTCTACCGCATAGATGAACCCATTCCTTTGCATGACCTATCATTTTGTCACAGTAGTAAGCAAACCACAATCCTAGAAAA
The DNA here is from genome assembly GCA_950022295.1 of Bromus sterilis. Lineage (NCBI taxonomy): Eukaryota > Viridiplantae > Streptophyta > Magnoliopsida > Poales > Poaceae > Bromus > Bromus sterilis. The sequence goes on along the minus strand of OX465601.1, from coordinate 88,423,765 downwards.
TGTAGGAGTTGGTTGATATCATGTGGCCCCTACAACTGTTACTGCTTATTGCATGCTTAGTATGGTACCATGTTGTTACTGTGATGTGAGTCGGGATGGTAGTGACCATGTTGATGTTGGTAGAAAAGTGTTGGTGAATCGACCCTAATACAAGGTGAACGATGAGAGGCTGTGAAGGAGTACACGGTGGGTTGTCTCGTTGAACACCGCCCTAGTACGAGTTCTTGTGTGATGATCCAAGATGAAGAGTACAACCACACATTGGGCTCACTGACCCCTCTCAACTTACTAACTCATCCCTTTCGATGTACAGATGTCGCAATAGTTCGGAGTTCTGGTAGGCTTGTGGCCTGGATGCTAAGTGAGAGAACGGCTCATTCGAGACCGGCTTATGCACCACGCACACATCACTTGGGTCCACTTCGGTAAACCGGCCGGGTCCACGATTGTGGCAACCAACCCAAGTAGGCGGCTTTCTCGGACTAGATCGGCTATGAGGTAACAGTTGTGGTGAGCATCCTCGCTGAAACTTCTTGAACGGTGTCGAGTACAAAGACGGTAAATGATGATCATGTGTGTGTAGCAGTACACCCCTGCAGGGTTAACAAAACTATTCGAATAGCCGCGTCCGCGGTTATGGACTGCTTGGAAAGCTTAGCTTGATTATTAGATAACTTGAACTGGATACTTCTAAAACACACCAAGATAAGTGTGAGTGCTATGGCGTGCTTTCTCGTGGGGAAGTCGAGGAAGGCACCATAGTGGTGTAATTGGTTGGAGAAGTAGTGGACTCGTGTACGCTTCTTACCTCAAAGTCTGGTACTCATAGTTCAGGATTAGCCAAGTCAAAGCTGGCACTTCTGCAAGTGAACCCCACCTCCCTTTACCTTGATACATGTGCATGAGTAGTATAGCTCCTATGTAAGTCTTGCTGAGTACGACTTTGTACTCACGTTTGCTTAATCTATGTTTTAGATGATGCCACTGACCCCGAAGGTGGCTTCTTCATCGAGCTGGACGACTGAAGACCAACTAGTCTAGTCCCAGTCAGACGACTGGTTCCCTCGTGGAGGGCTTGTGTTTAAATAAGGCTTCTTAAGCCATTTGTTAAACTTGTCTGTACTCAGACATAATTTGCTTCTGTTTGTGTTGTAATGTTGGATCACATGTTTGTGATCTCTGTTTGCACTCTATAAGAGTTATCAATAAAAATGTACACTTTGTAGAGAATTTTAATGGTACCTGTTGTTCATACAAGGCATGTGTGCTGCGTGTATGTTTATAACATGCATGTCTTTGTATGGGTTTTCGAGACCTTAGTTGTGTTCTGGCTGGCGGTCTTTCATACACCAAGTGGCCCTTAGATGTGCGAAGCTTGGGGCATCGCGATGCGATTGCTCGAGACTCCGTCTCGTGCACACTTTGTGGTATGATCGAGCCCGCCCTAGACCCCGACTAAGTGATCGGGCTGGAGTAAGTCTATGTAAGAGTTATGAGAAAGTCGTTATTATGGTTGAGGCGACTTATCTTTGAATATGGGAGTTCACCACCCATATCATTTGACTTGTGTGCGGACGATGAGGACCCATCTCAGTTGATCATCCGGCCTGGATGGGATGCCCTCACGTACGATGCTTTCCGAGAACGTTATGTGCTTGGCCTTGTCTGCTTAGACAAGTGGGTACGGTTCTCGGCTCTCCATATGACTATGTCTTAGCTGTACTTGCATACGCTAACCCCGGGTCCCGACACTTCATTACTCGCTATGGTTCATTCGAGTACACCGTCATGTCCTTTGGCTTAACCAATGCTCCATCCACCTTCTCCAGATTGATGAATTATATTTTCATGGAGTACCTCGACACATTCGTCGTGGTTTATCTGGATGATATATTGATATATTCCAAGAATGAAGAAGAACATGATGAACATCTTCGTCTTATACTGGACATGCTTCGAGAACACAAACTCTACGCTAAGTATTCTAAGTGTGAGTTCTGGCTTCCCGAAGTAACCTACCTTGGACATGTGATTTCCAAGGATGGCATTGCCGTCACCCCAGAACGTATCTAGGCTATTCTTGACTGGACTCCTCCCAAGACCGTCAAGCAAGTCCGCAGTTTCCTCGGGCTCGCTAGCTATTGTCGCTGTTTCGTCGAGAACTTCTCCAAGATTGCCAGGCCCCTAACTAATCTTCTTCACAAAGGCGTCAAGTTCGAGTGGACAGATAAATGTCAAGAAAGTTTCCAAGCGCTCAAGGACAAGCTAACTTCTCCCCCGGTGCTCGCTCCCCCTGATACTCAGAAGGACTTCGTGATATATTGTGACGCGTGACGTCAAGGATTAGGTTGTGCCCTAATGCAAGAGCGCAAAGTGATTGCTTATGGCTCTCATCAGTTGCGTGCTCACGAAGACAAGTATCCAACACATGATCTCGAATTGGCAGCGGTAATTTATGCATTGAAGCTGTGGCGATATTACCTCGTCGGTAATCGTTGCGAGGTCTACACCGACCACCAAAGTCTGAAGTACCTGTTTACTCAGCCAGACATGAATCTCCGCCAACAAAGATGGCTCGAGACAATAGCCGATTTCAACATGGATATTCATTACACCTCTGGTAAGGCTAATGTGATGGCCGATGCTTTGAGCCGTAAAGCTTACTGTAGTGAACTTGAGGTTCAATTAGAACAACCACCTCTGTATGAAGAGTTTCAAAAGCTGAACCTCGAGATTGTTCCTCAAGGTTATGTAAATAACCTGGTTATCGAACCGGATCTCGTCAAATCCGTCAAGGGTATACAGTTTTATAATGATTTCGTACACAAGATTAAGCGCGATATCGCCAATGGGAGACCCTCACCCTTCACCATTGATAGCAAAGGTGCGGTGTTCTACGAGAACCGTTTAGTGGTCACTCACAGCAAGGGCAGGCATGAGAACCTGGATATGACCCCGAAGGTCATGAAAGCGGCTCACGATACCCCGTTGTCCATTCATCCTGGAAGCACCAAGATGTACCAAGACATTCGTCAGCAATTCTGGTGGCCTAACATGAAGCAAGACATTGCCCGATATGTTTCCGAATGTGACGTTTTCCGTCGCGTCAACGGTGAACATCAAAAACCCGCTGGAACTCTACAACCACCTGAAATCCCTGTATGGAAGTGGGACAAAGTTCAGATGGACTTGGTCACCGGTTTTCCCCGATCACAGAAAGGTAACGATGCTATCTTTGTCGCCATCGCCCGGTTCTCCAAGGTTGCTCACTTTATACCAGTCAAGGAGAAGATCACGGCGGCTCAGTTAGCGGAATTGTATATCGCCCAAATCGTGTCGCTCCACGGTAATCCGTTGGAGATCAGTTCAGATCGTGGCAGCCTTTTCACCCCAAGATATTGGCGGAGTTTCCAAGAAGCTTTGGGGACTATTCTGCATCTCAGCACCGCTAATCACCCCCAGTCACAAGGCCAAGTTGAACGAGTCAATCAAGTGCTGGAAGACATGCTTCGAGCTTGCATTATTTCCTTCGGTAAGAAATGGGAGGAATCTCTTCCGTTGGTCGAGTGCTCGTATAACAATAGCTACCACGCTAGTCTGAAGATGGCACCCTATGAAGTTCTATATGGGCGTAAGTGTCGGACCCCTCTGAGTTGGTCAGAAACTGGGAACGTGCACTCATTGGCCCGGATATTATTCAGCAAGCTGAAGATCAAGTTCACGTCATCCGTGAACATTTGAAGGCCGCTCAGTCCCGCCAGAAGAGCAACTATGACCGCAAACACCGGGAAATGGAGTATCAAACTGGTGAATACGCTTACCTCCGTGTCACTCCCATGAGGGGAACTCATCGCTTTGGTATCAAGGGTAAGTTGGCTCCTCGCTACATTGGCCCGTTCCGTATCCTTTCCAGGAGTGGACCCGTGACATACTGGTTGGAATTGCCGCCGAACCTCTCCCAGGTCCACGATGTCTTCCACGTGTCGCAACTCCGTCGCTACTTCAAGGACCCTATCCGCGAAGTGGAGCATGATATGATCGAGCTGAAACAAGACTTGACTTATCGAGAACATCCGAGATGCATTCTCGATCAGTCTGAACGTCGAATCCGCAACAAGACCGTCAAGTTCCTCAAGGTTCAGTGGTCGAATCATTCTGAAGATGAATCCACTTGGGAACGCGAATATCGCCTTCGCGATGAATACCCCGATCTTTTCCTCGCTACCACCTAAATTCTCGGGACGAGAATTCTTGTAGTGGGGGAGATTTGTAACACCCTAAGTGGTCTGTAACAGTAATCATCATCACTGTTAATCATCACTGTTGCAAATCACTGTTGTCCCCCTATCCTTAATCAAACTTTGTTTTGATCATATTCAAATCAATGATGTGTGGTGTTCTAAACCCAAGGCCCCATGTGCCATGATCACTTGGAATCAAACCCAAGCCCTAAACCCTTTTAATTGTCTAAAATCATTTGAACTATGTTGGACTGACTTTGGTATTTTTTTGATACATTGAAAAATCCAAACAATTCAAACAGTGGGTTGAAACCCCCATTTTTGGCATTTAATATTTAAAGGAAATATCATAGGAATTTATTTGGGCCCCAAACTTTTTGTATTACTTACATATGGCATACTCCTATTTTAGAAACCACTGGGTAGTTTTACAAAAACGCAGAGCAATGGAAATAAATACAAAAGACAAAAGACAGTCAACAAAAGAAATACAGAAAAGAAAAATGCTAAAACCCGCCTAAGGCGATGGCCCACTCGGCCCAGCCACCCCCGAGCTTGTCTTCTTCCTCCCCCCACCCACTCCCACCTGCCCCGTCGCCGTGGCGTGCGCGCCGTGGTGGACGTCTTTGCCGGCCGCCCCCACCACCACTGTGGCCGCTGTGGCAATAAGGACGCCCCCAACAACCCCCTGGACAGCCTTCCCCGCCATTCCTCCTCCTCCTTACCTCGCTCGCCTCGGGGGAGATCCACCCGAGCGGAGTCATCGCTGCCGTCGCACACCCGCGCGGCCAACAGCCACCGCAGCCGCAGCCACATTGTCCACCAGCCTCGCCGTCGCCGACGTCGTCTACACGCAGGAGGAATCGACCCCGGAGCCACTGCATCGCGCGCCATCGGGTCACCTTCAACCTCCAGCCGGCGAGATCGCACAGCAATTCCGGCCGCCTCGCGCCTCCGTCGAGCCCATTTCCAGCCTCGACACGCTCCTGGTGAGCAGCTTCGCCTTCCCCAGTTGCCTGTTGCCGCCCGATAAGTCCGTGGGCAAAACACCCCTTTGCCCTACTCCGGCAGTCGCCATTGTTGTCGAAGCCGAGCGCTCAAGCCACCATTGCCTGCGCTAGCTGCACCAATATGCGTCCCATAGAGCGTATGACCAATTTGACGCATTGGATCGAACGAAATCATCGCGTATAGGAACTCGCCATTAGGGCCCGACGCGCAGCTCCGCCATTTTTGACCCCGAGTTCGATTCCGCTCACCATTCGCCACCGCCCGGCTACCATTCGACGCGGCGTGCTTTACTCGATCGAATGGAGTAAGTCCCGCCCGAAACCATCCACCAGAACGTGCGCTAGGTCGTCGCCAGTGAGCACCGCTGTGTTCCTCGTCGCCGGCGTGCTCCCGTGAGGCTGACCGGTGGGCCTCCCCGGTCATGTTCACTGTTAGTGGCTAATCAGCCACTGACGGCTGGGCCCCACCTTGCTAAGTAATCCCTCTGGTTAAAATAACAATTAGTTTAATATGTCTCACTGACATGTGGGCCCTGGCAATTAAGTTAACCACTGGATTAATAAAATGGGTTAATTAGTACTGAGACACTAACTGTTGGGCCCCACTGGTTAGATTTGTTTAAATAAAAGAAATTTAAATAAACAGAGGCTGACATGTGGGTCCCACATGTCAGACACTGTTGTGGATAATGTTTTGGATAATGTTGGAATTTAATAATAAAATAAATTCAGAAAATCAATTAAATGATTTAAAACTTTGAAATTCAATAACTTTTAAACCGTAACTCAGATTCAAGAACTTTATACATGAAAATTGTTCAGAAAAATATAACAAATACGAATATGCTATCTGTATGTCTATCACACCCCTCTAACACAACGAACATCGAACCGTCCCCCTCCGGACCGACTGTCCGATAAATTGTCCGGTACTGCTAAAGTACCCGGATGGATTTATTTCGAACACGAAAGTTGTTCGGAATAGATCAACTATCCCGGATACACCACCCACACATGTGTCGGGTGTCCACGACGCCTCCGGCATGATACCTTCCCCTCCGGATCATCTTTCCGGTAATCACCCGGAGCCGGTAGTTCATGCCCAGATGAATTTCTGTTCCGAGCAACGTGCATTGCACTGCGTTAGAACACCGTTAGCATTACATCTGTCATGTCATGCATATGTTTGTATATGCTTGCTGTTTTTTTACTGTTTTCTTCCCCCCCCCCTTAATCTCTGGTAGACCCCGCTGCTGTCGTCGACTACATCGCTGCTGAGTACGACTACTTCGTCGACGACCCTACCCCTACCGTCTAGCTTCCAGGCAAGCAGAGCCATTCTCTTCCCATGATATCTCCTATCTTTCCGTACAATTCTTTCACTAGGCATGGTTACTGCTGCTGCTACGATTACAATCCTATTCAATTGCATAGCCTGTTTTTGTCGCCCCTTGATGTACCTCCTTTATCCTATGCTGCCTATTATTATTATGCATTATTCAGCAGTGAGCCCTGCACATTGTTAGCTAGGATTAGATAGCGGGCCGTGATCACTCAGGGGAGTGACGCGGATACAACATATTACAACTGCACAGGTACGGTACAATGCAGACACCGCCTCAGGACCCTACCTCGGCTCGCCGAGCCACCATCAAGTGTGAGCTATCAAGGAGTAATCCTTGTACTCCACTCGTTGCTGAATCTGTATAGCCGCTCTAGTTACCTGAGCAACGGTTGTCCTTCAGGTAAGAAGTCGGGCGACCCAACGGTGCCCGCGAGAGGTATTGCGACAGGACGACAGGGAGGGTACGACCAGTGTACCGGTGTGCTTGGCCCCTGATTGTTGGTCGCGAGAGTTATCAAACCACGAAAGTCGAGCTCCTCCAGGAGCACACGCGAGACAAGGTAAGGAGACGGTTCACCTTGTTGGATACGCAGTGACTTGGTGGTTCGACAGGGCAGGCACCGATGTACTGGTGGGCCTGGCTGATGTCGTTCTCCGCGGGTCAGTTAAGTCGAGGTAACCATAACGGTTGTCACACAAGTTAATAAAATAACTAATGGTTCAGTGAATGTCTTGAGTTGGCTATATGCCATGTACGCACTACCTACCCGTGGGAATTACGAGTTATGGGCTCCTCTGCTTCGTAGTGTCGTCCGAGGACTCTTCAGACGTCAGCAGTACTGCGGGCTAATTGCCGGGAAGTGGTGTTGTCTTATTTGCTCGCGCGGTGGTGTCTTATTTGGATTTTCTTTAACTTCACCGGCCAGCCACACACCGTGCAGGAGTACGTTCGGGTTGGGGTCCAAGGCCCGGCGTACTTAGGATTTAGACCGGCGGATGGCCTCTCTGTTGAGTTTGAAAGATGGGCTACGGAGTGTCGGATAGCCTCAGTGGAGCGTTCCCTAACAAGGTGTCCGCCACCCTGGAGATTCGTGCGTGTAGTGTAACACAAGTGCACCCCTGCAGGGAAGATTAATCTATTCGAATAGCCGTGTCCATGGTAACAGGACGCTTTATGCTGAAGCTGGATCTTACCACTACAAACTATTATTATTAAATTTTATGGTTTCCGGTTTTCTTCCTCGCTGGGATGTCGAGGAGGTGAACTCGGTGGCATTGCTAATTATTACAACTTATTATTATACAATGTTGCAGCAACTTCTGCTGCATTGTTACTTTATGCTTTATATAAACTGTTGGCTGATTCTTACCTCATGCTGCAAGACATCGTCGAAAGATGCTAGTCTTCGGTAGGCCTAGCTTCTTACCCTTATTCTGATTTCTATCTTGCAGTCCACTATATACAACCTCTTCTTTCCGTTGATACAATGCATAATGCTTAGTAGCGGACGTAAGACTCGCGGGTATGCTAGATACTCACCTTTGCTTTATTTCCCCTTTTTCGCTTTGCCTGATCGGCCGCTGCAGCTGACGTTGGAGCCCAGGAGCAGGAGTACCCCGGAGGCGACTACTACGACGTCGAGATCCCCGTTGACCAGGAGTAGTTCGGTGGATCCCAGGCAGGAGGCCTCGCCTTTTCGATCTGTATCTCTGATGTGATTTGTGCGAGCCTTCTTAAGGCAAAACTTGACTAACTATGTCTGTACCCAGATATAATGGCTTGTATGACTTATGTATTCGGATCCTCGTGATCCCTGATATTGTAACATATTTGTTTATCCTTTTGTGTTTAGTGATGTGCTGTGATATTCTCACCGTGGCACCCTAATCTCAGCCGTGTACCCTGCGTGTATGATTACTGGACACGTGTTGATTTTGGGGGCGTCACAGCTCACCATTGAATTCAACAGAAATTTTACCTTTCTTGCAATCTATTATAGCTCCCCAAGTCCTGAGAAAAGGTCTACCGAAAATAATAGGACAAAAATTATCCCTTACTGAACCAAGTACTAGAAAGTCGGTAGGATACTTTACCTTTCCGCATAAGACTTCAACGTCTCTCACAATTCCGATAGGAGAGATAGTTGCCCTGTTTGCAAGATGAATAGTAACATCAACTTCTTCAAGTTCACAAGGTGAGATTTCACCCATGATCTCTTGATAAAGTGAATACGGGATAGCACTAACACTCGATCCAAAATCGCATAGCCCATAATAATTATGATCTCCTATTTTAACAGATACTACTAAAGTACCTAAAATTGGGCCTTTATTCTTGGTTGTGACAAGGTTAGTGGAAACAGCACAAAAATTTATATTGGAATCTAAAGCATCAATTGTAATAAGATCCTTAACCAATGCAACTCGAGGATCGACCTTAATCTGGTCCTCAGGTTCATCAATTCTTCTCTCACTATTATTTATTATGCCTGTCACAAAAGAGTGCTCCCTTATTCTTACGGGAAAAGGGGGCTTTTCATATATAACTGCATGCACAATAGGGTCAGCAACATGAATATCAATAGATAATTCTTTGAATGGTTTATGATGCTGACTCTTCTTCTTCATAGAGGAGTCAATATGAGAGGCAAAGTCCTTACAAAAATCAATCATCAGATGGGAATCAAGACCAATCTTAGAGAAAAAGGCATTAAAGGAATCAGTTTTCACATAGCTCTCTATATAATAATGCTCATAATTTATAGTGGGTTCAATACCTTTATCTATTTCCCAATCTTGGTATTCTTCTGGATCCTTTGAAGAAGATCCCATCTTTCTTCAACGCTTTTTGTCTGGAATACCCCACTAGAGGAGGCATCCAACATCTCCTTATCCTGACAAGAAAGTCTAGCATAAAAATTTGTAAGTATAGTTTCCTTGGGGATCTCATGAATAAGACATTTGGGCATTAGAGATTTCAATCTCCCCCAAGCTTGAGCGATGCTTTCTCCGTCACGAGACCTCAAGTTATAGATGTAATTCCTGTCTCGATGAATTTCATGAAGAGGATAAAACTTGGTATAAAAGAGAGACATAAGCTCATGCCAATCAACCAAATGAGAGTTATCGAGAAGCTTATACCAATCTGAAGCTTTATCTATAAGAGATACGGAGAACAATTTCTTCATGACAAACTCCTTTGATACACCTGCAAGCTTAAATACTGAACATAGTTGTGATAAATATTGCAAGTGTTCACTGGGATGTCTATCTCCTGCATAACGATTAGCCAAAACACAATCAATAATACCGGCTGGTATTTTATAAGGCACAATTTCAGTAGGGGGAGGAATAACCACCACAGATTTGGGGTGTTTCCCCGCAAGCAACGATCCAATAGCAAGGTTTTCCATAAGGACAAAGAACAGCAACAGAAAAATAAAAACAACGGTATAAAAATTTCCTTACAAACTTCACTTACCAATAGCGCTATGCTCCACGGCAACGGCGCTAGAAAACGTAGCTTGATGACCCTCAACATAAAGGGATCTATTGTAGTGTTTTCGATAAGTAAGAGTGTCGAACCCAACGAGGAGCGAAAGGTACTGATAGGTGATTTTGGACAAGGAATAACTGCAAGCACTGAAATATAACTTTTTAGGGGTTTTCGATATAAGAAACGATAAGATAAAAGCAGGCAAAGTAAATAGTACTGAGGAGAAGCAAGTGGCCCAATCCTTTTGTGCAAAGGATAAGCCTGACAACTGAACTTATAAAGACTAAAGCGTTCTTGAGGACACATGGAGAGGTAGTCACGTGCTTTCGACATACTCCGTATTGATAACGAGTGTTGTGCTGATAAGTGTTGAGTGGGTGGATCTATGCTAGCAGACTTTCTAGACTAAGAAAAGTGCACTCTTATGATTAAACATCTTGCAAGCATCCTCAAATACAAGATAGAAATTAAGGCAAAGCCTAACCACAGCAATAAGATCAAGGATCCAGAATTCCCTTGTGCAAAAGTGTGCAAACTGAGGTTCAGGATTCTGTCACTCCGGCAACCCACCGTAAGCATTCTTAATACACAATGTATTCCCCTAGGTCCGTAAGAAGGCAAAGTGTTGAGTGTTCGACTCACACAACACCACTAGGAAAATAACAACACAACTTAAATATCAAACAACACAAATTACTTCAACATCATATGACTACTAGCAACTAGACTTCTCCCAGGTCCTAAAGAACTAAAGTAACTACTCACAAGACATAAAAGAGATCATGATCAGAGGTGATAAATATATGATAAACAATCTGGACATAATGGTATTTCTCCAACAAAACTCAATAGCATTCACCACAAAGTAGTAATCAACACCGGTAGAGTAGAGAAGATAGATAGTACGGATTACAACACAAGATGAACTTGTGAGGTGAGATTGGATGGTGGTGGAGATGGTGCTGATGTTGGGGATGATGTTGATGATGATCTTGATGATGCCTGTGACGATGGTGATGACGATGACGATGATCTCCCCTTCCGGGAGGTGATCTCCTCGGCGGAATCTGCTCGCCGGAGAGCCCTTTTCTTCTCTGTAGGTTTCCTCCACGGAGCGGCGGCGGAACTCCGTGAAATCTTCCATTTTTAGGGTTTTCGCGTAACGAGGAGTATATAGGCCAGAGGGGGAGCCGGGAGTGGCGCCAGGGGTCCAGGCGCCCTCCCGGCGCGGCCAGGGGTGGGGCCGCGCCAGGTGGCCGCCTGGGGACCCTATGGCCCCCCTCTGGCCCTCTTCGGCGAGTCTTCGTGAATATCCTGGAAAATACCCCCCGTCGATTTTCAGGTAATTTGGAGGTATTCTTCTTAAGAAAATCAGCGTCCACTTTTTACTGCTGAATCCTGCGTCTGCTGCTTCGGCACCAGAAAGTTTCAAACTGTGTAAAACAAGCCAAAACAACATAAGAACATCATCATAATGTGAAATGTATCAATGAATAAGGATGAATTACAATATAAAATAGTGAAGCATTTTGGACGTATCACAGTCCCGATGACCGATGTCGATGCCCCTGTGATCGACTACGTCGTCAACGACCGTACCCCTATCGCGAACTTCCAGGCAAGCAGAGCCATTTTCTTCCCCATATATCGCCTATCTTTTCATACATTTCTTGCACTAGGCATTGTTACTGTTGCTGCTATGTTTCTTACCTATTCAATTGCATAGCCTGTCATTGCCGCCCCTTGATGTACCTGTAGCGACCCAATTCACACAGAATTGAAGTCTCTGTGCTCAAGTGCCAGTCCCTGGATCGAACTCGCTGGCACACACAATATCATAGATGTATATCAAAGTACAAGTGCATCATTATTACAACGTATGATCCAGAGTAAACAAATAACAAGTTGTATAGCTCAAGGCTAGCTTATTCAATATAAATATAGCGGAAGCAAAAGCAAATAACATGGAGTCCCATCAACAGCCACATGCGAACATGCTGAGTGTAGACTCGCAACCCCTAACGCACCTTACTGATCGTCTGGAAAAAAAACCTGCAACACCGAAGGTTACAACCCGACAACGGGTCAGTACATCTGATTTGTACGGCAAGTGACACGGAAAAGTTTATATAAAGGACCTACAACTACATGCAAGGTAAGTCAAAGGAAAGGCTTATGGTTTAGTTTTGCAGAAAGCCAATTTTCTCCTGAACTAAACTAGTCAAAATCTTAAGTTGAGTTCTACCTGAAACACACAGCAACCCATGCTACTCTTGTCCCAACCAAATTATTATTAAGTGTTCATCTGTCAAGATCATTCATCAACAGTACTGACTAGTTGCTCAAAGTTCGTCCGCAACCGTGGACACGGCTAATCATGATCAGTTTATACGCTCTGCAGAGGTTGTACACGTTCCCCACTAGACTCAACCCGAAGATTGAGACAAAGACTTTCTTAAGAGGTTGCCTCCACCCTTTGGTAGCCGGTACACCTAACACACATCTACATCAGCTAGCTACCAGGGCCAGGTTCCCCACAACGTACTCGTGCTAAGCCAGAGCCCATATAGCCAGTGGCTGTACACGGAAGCTACTAGTAATATTGCATGTCTGATCTTTTTGAGCCTGGACGGCGCCCACTTCGTGAGAGGGTACTCGCCATGACGCACCCGGTTCACCACCAAACAACCATTGGGTGCATTTAACCCCGGCACTGTCCTCAACCGAGCCACAACTACCCGGATGCAACCCGCCCGTCCAGAAGTGATTTCTATTTATTATAAAGTTGCTACACAGTTTATTAAATAGCTCACATGCACGCCATGAATTCTCACAGCCCAACCTCGTCTACAAAGCATAGCAATAAAGTAACAACACGGCTAGGTTGATCTATAGTAGACAAGTCAAGACATGTGGCTATCCTAACTGGTTTGCAGCAACAGTAAAGTAAACTACCTATCATGCAATAGAGTGATATTTCCTGAAATAATGCATATAGAAAATATAGGTATGAGTATGGTCAAAGCATCACTTTCCTTATACATTCGATGAAGATCTTCGCTCTCACGTTCCAGTCAACTCTACTCGTCACACTCCGAGAAATCTATCGTCAACGAAAGAACTCAATAAGCAATCACACCACAAGGACAAAACATAAGATCAACAAAACAATCACTAAAGTTTTAGCAACAAAACAAAAGGTTTTGAAGTGCAAAGGTGTGGATGTGCTCGAAGGTGATCGGTGGAACGTGAACTCGAGAGAGTCAACGGCTAAAGAGTTGTCGATACAAGATTATGATCAAGGCGTTATGAAATCAAGGTAAAGATCATAACAATACGAATGGTATGTCGATATTGTCGATAAGATGTCTCATATGATCCAATATGCAAAAAGGATCACGTGAAACGGAATACTACAACGCAGGTCATAGCAATTGCAACATGGAACTGAATTTGAATTTGAACAGATCAATAAACTTGTGAATTTTTGTGTACACATGATATAAACAGAAAGTACATGGAACGAGTGATCCAACGCAAAAAGAAACGGCGCAAACGGGCGCACCGGTAAAAAGTTACGGCTGCCGGATGTCCAAATTTGAATCAGCTTGGGTTCCAAATTTAGAAACTTCAAACTTCTGTAACACAAGGTCTACTGGCTAGATAATTTCTACACGGTCGCAACGCAACTGGAATCTCCCAATTCCGAGTTACGGTTAAAAAGTAGTCGCGAAAACGGTTTCGGGTGAAAAACGGGGGTACCGGGGGTTCTACTGTAAAAAGGACCCGTACATAAATAAAAAAATTTACAAAAAATGCGATCGGGTCACCGGGCGGTTTGGATCCAGATCTGAAGAAAAAAAAATCGAAACGTTTTCTATCTTTTTTTTTCTAAACTATCTCTTCTCCACGGGCTGGTCACAGAGGAAGCCATGGCTTCGGCCATGGAGCTCGGCTCCGGCCATGGGAGCAGCCGGCGAGGGCGAGCGGGCGGAGGGCGGCGGCCAGCCGCGGCGGAGGGCCGGCGGCGGCGCGCGGCAGGGGGCGGCGCAAGGGCGCGCGGCCGCCATGGCGCGGCTTGGCTCGGCCAAGGGCCGGCGGGCGAGGACGGGCGCGGCCAGCCGCCGCCAGGCGCGGGACGCTGGGCGCGGGGCGCGCGGGCGCAGGGCGCCCAGAGGCGCGGGCGCGAGGCGCGGCCATGGACGCGGGCGCGAGGCGGCTCGCTGCAGCAGGGAGCGGCGACGGCACTCCGGCGAGCGGCGGCGGGGACGGCGCGGCTAGAGCGGCGGGGTGCTCCGGTGAGGCGGGGACGGCGGCACACGGCGGGGCTTCGCGAAGAAATTACCTTGAAACGGCGAAAATCGCAACTCCGGCGAAAAATCCGGCGATGCTCCGGCGAGATTCCGGCGAACTCCGGCGATGACGTCGGCGGCGGCGGGTCCCGCGGATTAGTTTAGAGCTAACCCTAAAACGCTAATCGAAAATAAACTTAGCCCTAATCGGGGCTATTTATAGCCAGCCCCTAATCCTTTTTTTTAAATCCGAGATAAATACAAAATCGGTCTGCGGAAAAAAAACAGTGCAGGCCCGTTAGGCCCAAAACAATATTAGAAAAATCACGGAAATTTATTTTAAAATTCCGTATTCGCCAATATTTTTAAAATAATAAAATTGAATTTTTGGCTTTGCCAAAATAATAAAATAAAATAAAAACTTTACAACTTATTTTTAAATATTTCTAAATACTTTTCTAGCATTTTAAAAATACCGAAAACTCCGAAAATTGATTTAAAAACTTTTTCGGAGCATAAATAAATTCCCAAAAATAATTTTAGAAAATATTTATAACTCCAAAGTAAAATTAAAAAGTCCCCCCAAAATATTTTAAATTTTTTTTCAACGGATTAAAAATGGGGATAAGTCCTTTTATATCCTCTCCAGCGAACTGCCATGTGTTGAAAAATGTTTTGAATATTCAAAAGAATTCCAATAAGGATTTAAAACATTTTCCAAACTTTTAAAATGTTGAAGGAGTCATATTACTTTCTCTCATTTTATTTTTTGGTTTTGTTTTTAGATCATAAATTCCAAAACACCAATGGTGAATATTAGGGAAAGTCATTTTATTCCCTCTCACTTTAATATTCATTTCAACACCAAAAGTTTTAAATCCCTGAGAAAATCAAACACACCAAGCAAACAATCATTATCTATTTAATTTTTATTAACATTCCAAAATTCGGAGAATTTTGGGATGTTACACACTACCACCCTTAAAAGGAATCTCGTCCTCGAGATTCGAGAAGGCTAGAGAGAAAGGTTAGGGTTCGGATCTTCATAGCAGTCCATCGATCCTCCAATGAGCTAGGGTGCTACCACCCTTAAAAGGAAAGAGACTTAGTCTTCAAAAGCTTGCTCCCCCAGCGAGCTCCTCACACATAATCTTCATACTCCATTGGGGCATGGAATTCTTCATCACCAGTGTGGGCTTCCTGTATCTTAATCCATCGATGACATTCTCCATACAGGTTTCGCCTGCGGTCTTTGAGGTTTCACGAATTCCTCCTTTGAGGTTTCCATTCCTTAGCCATAGAGTGGTCTTCCAAGTACCGAGACTTCATGGCTGACATCTCAGACGCCACTACCAAACAACTATCGATTTTCTCATGGTGGTCATCAAGAATATTTCTACGGGATACCTGCAGCAAAAGGTCTTGGTCTATACTCACCGTATATTACAAACGGAAATCTCCTACCGGGTCACACATCACCATTCTATGGTTTAGGCTTAACATCGTCGTCTCTCTGCTATAGGTAAGTCACTCAAGATTTACTATCCCGCATAGCAAGAGCAAATAATAAGAGTAGTCGTCATGGTGATCAATCCATTCCGCACCCCAATCATTACCTTGTACATGGTTTAGTGAATCTCGCAATCTAACACTCGGTCATCCTCACAAGCATTGCAGAAATTCCTCTTGTTCATGAACTGGGTTCAGACAATCCATGGTTCTGCAAGCCAACAAAACATCTATCGTTTCCTCACAACTCTCAGGTTTACGCAGACTGCTATAAAACGTGTACTGGTGGACTACAACTTCCTACAGAGTTCTTCCTTCAGCAAGATGGTGCTTGCTTGTTGTAAGATCCTGGGACCTGTGGGTTATCCTTGAACTCAGCATCGGTTGCATTCATCTTTATTCCAGCCTTGATATTAGCAGCCATTGTAGTAGCTTCTTCAGTGTAAGGTTTGAGGTGAGAGGGAACAGAATGTAGATAGCGAGGTAGAGAGAGATAGCGAGAGATACCCATACAAAAATCACACTAGTTTTGGAAAATATAAGTTTTGATGTGTAGCTGTCAGTAAAACAAGAAATGACAGCCCACATAATCGATCTAACGGTAGAAACTTGAATCTTCCAGGTCTTCAAGTCTTCAATGTTGGTAGCTTCAGTTTTGAAATGTCGAAACAATCTTCATATCGTTGAGTCATTCGTCAAGTTATTCTTCTTGTTGTTGTGTCTTCTTTAGTCTTGAAGCATACTAAGTAGATAAGGGGTCTAATGAAACGTAAACTTATTCTACTCGCATAGAAGAAACACAAAGGGCCACACACAACATCAATCAAAACAAGACATAACAGGGTCACAGGGTACAAGACAAAACTTAACAAAACAATCATGACATAAAACATCTAGTCAATCCATAGCAAACATGCATCGATACACATCCCAACTAACATGAAAAAGGTAGAATCGTACACTTAGTGCACACCTATGAAAATTCTATTCTCAAGTTGCAAAACATAAGCTTCAATATGTCGACGTCTTTGCTCCCATGTTCACAACTTCTCCTTCCCCTTCAATTCTGGACACATATCGCGGTAGTGTCCCATGTTCCTGCACCGAAAACAATGAATGTGGCGAATGTCCTTCTTTTTCTTTTTCACGGGTGCTTCCTTCAATTCTTGGATAGCTTTCTTCATTCCTTCTTTTTGATGTTGAACCACTTGTTGTGTCATGATGAAAAATTGACACTGAGCGGGATAATGATCAGTTCCTTCACACGTAAAACATGTGACTTGTGCAGTGGGGCATTCTTCACCCGAGTGAATTTCTTCACAATGGGGACATCTATCCTGGTGTTCTTCATAGGAGTGTCCTACTTCCCCGCAAATTGTACAGGCACGGATCCTCTTAAGGTTTACCGTCCTTTGCATCGGGGTGACGAGGCGAGATACCAACAAAATCTTAGTGAACTCCTTCCAAGTAATCTTCCTTTGTGATTCGTCAATCGCTTGGTGCATTCTCCACCAAGTAGCAGCCTCTTCTACAAAGTACTTTACAGCATAGGGGACCATGTCCTCACTTCCAACCTTGTTTATCTCCATGTGCTCCTCCATTCTACGAATCCACTGCTCCACCTTCAGTCTCGACATCGCCCCAGAAAAGGCGAGTCCTACTTCATACTCCATCTATTAAGCCCATACGACAAGGGTTAGGGCAAAACTACAACACCGACAAGAAACAAACTAAGGTAACACCAAGCATATGCACTCAAACAAGGAGGCGGCGAAAACACCTACGTTCGACAGTAACACATAACAACAAACAATACAGTCACCAAAGTCAAAACACCCAAACAACACCTAGAGTAAGGTCATATGTGCAAGACATACGATCTCATCATACTACGCGAAATTCGTTCATCTAACTTCACCTAAAAGGTGGTGGTCTGAATCTAAACTTCATCTTTCTCAGCTAAGCTGATCTTAAAGATCCTCTCGTAGTGTAAAAACTAATCCTTATTAAAATCCATAGGATACTCCTCCTAATTGTGGCAGCTGTAACTCCAATTGATCCACGAGGTTGATGATGTTCTTCTCAAATGTCTTGTCTTCCCAAGTATAAAAAACTCAAGGGGTATTATAAGTAAAACAAGATGAGAAGTTTTAGAAGATGAATAATAGATGAGAAATACTAGTGGAGAGAGCAAGTAATCAAAGAGTGATAAAATATTTTTGTTCCTATGGCTTTTCTATCCATTTTCTAGGGTCACAAACCTAAAGTCAACACACTGCTCTGATACCATCTGTAGCGACCCAATTCACACAGAATTGAAGTCTCTGTGCTCAAGTGCCAGTCCCTGGATCGAACTCGCTGGCACACACAGTATCATAGATGTATATCAAAGTACAAGTGCATCATTATTACAACGTATGATCCAGAGTAAACAAATAACAAGTTGCATAGCTCAAGGCTAGCTTATTCAATATAAATATAGCGGAAGCAAAAGCAAATAACGTGGAGTCTACACTCAGCATGTTCGCATGTGGCTGTTGATGGGACTCCACGTTATTTTCTTTTGCTTCCGCTATATTTATATTGAATAAGCTAGCCTTGAGCTATGCAACTTGTTATTTGTTTACTCTGGATCATACGTTGTAATAATGATGCACTTGTACTTTGATATACATCTATGATACTGTGTGTGCCAGCGAGTTTGATCCAGGGACTGGCACTTGAGCATAGAGACTTCAATTCTGTGTGAATTGGGTCGCTACAGTACCTTTCCTTGTCCTATGTTGCCTTATAAACATATATTATTCAGCAGTGAGCCCTGCGCATTGTTAGTCAACTAGGAGTAGATAGCGGGCCGTGATCGCTCTAGGGAGTGAACGCGGATTACAAAATATTATAGCTGCAATAGGTACGGTACAGAGCAGACGCCCAAGGGAACCTACAATGGCGAGACTCTCCGAGTCGCTTCAAGTTTGACTTACGAGTGGATGGACTTGTATTTCACTCTTGTCGCCGGCTCGGTAGCGTAGCATCACCGGGGTGATACGAGGATATTCCTCTTTAGTTCATTTCGCTGATGTCTCGGTCGGACCTCTTCAAATGTACCATCGATGGTGATTCCTCCTGGTTTCACTTGATGGTAGGCATTCGAATCAACTGGTGTCCACCCAACGGTGCCCGCGAGTGGTATTGCGACGGGACGACATGGAGGGTACGACCAGTGTACCGGTGTGCTTGTACACTAATCGTTGGCCGCGAGAGTTACCAAACCACGAAAGTCGAGCTCCTCCAAGAGCAGACGTGAGATAAGGTAAGGAGACGGTTCACCTTGTTGGTAACCGCGCGCTTTGACGGGAGGACAGAGCAGGCACCGATGTACTGGTGGTCCTGGCTGCTGTTCTTTGTCCGTTTTGTTGTTAGTCAGACAGCGATAACGGCTGTCTGCGAGATAATAATAAAATGCTAAATGGTTCGGTGGATGACTTGAGAGGCCGCAAAGTCCTATACACACTACCTTCACGTGGGATAAGGAGTTATGGGCTCCCCTGCGTGGTATTTCATTCGAAAGATCTTCAGACGTCAGCAGTATCGTGGTCTGATTCCCGGGAAGCAGTGTGTCTTCTTCGCTCGAGCGGTGTATTTGGATTTGATTTTGCTTCACCGGCCAGCCTCGCTCCGTGCAGGAGCGTGAAGGGTGAGGGTCCTAGACCCCTGATCGCATAGGATATAGTCCGGCGGATGGCCTCTCTGTTGAGCCTAGGATGGGCTGCGACGTGTCGGATAGCTTTGGTGGAGTGTTCCATAACAAGGTGCCCGCCACCCTTGAGATCCGAGCGTTCAGTCTGAACAGTAGTGCACCCTTGCAGGGAGTTTAATCTATTCGAATAGCCGTGTCCATGGTAACAGGACGCTTTATGCTGAAGCTGGATCTTACCACTACAAACTACTACTATTAAATTGTATGGTTCCGGGTCTTCTTCCTCGCAGGGAAGTCGAGGAAGGGAACTCAGAGGCATTGTTAATTGTTATCTATTAAAAGCAACTTCAGCTGCATTGTTACTTTATGCTTTATATGAACTGCTAGTTGTTATCTTCTTGTACTGCAAGACTCGTCGGAAGATGCTAGTCTTCAATAGGCCTAGCCTCTTATCCTTACTCTGACTTTCTACCTTGCAGTCACAAGTTGGTATCAGAGCCGACTGCCTACAGGACACCCCTTCCAACTCCTTGGACGAAGTCGAGCCTAGTCTTTGCAAAACTACCTTACTAACAGTGTCGTGTGGCTTATCGGCCCACCTCGCAAACTTGGTGGTATTAGGATTCTTTTTCTCCTCACCTTTACTCTGGGACTCTACTCTCTTATCCTTTCGGGTTAAAGATTTTTGTTAACACTAACTCTATGTTCTCGTGATCACATCCTCCCGGAGAGCCCCTCATTACAGATGATCAGCTGATTCAGCAGAAGATTCCGAAGATTACTCTCCGATAAAATTCCCGAGACCATATGTGTCGATACCTTGAAATTTCCTTGCCACTAATAAGTCCGTATGTATAACCACATACACCTTCCGTTCATCCATTCAATCCCAGTTGCTCTTGTGTTCACAAGATGCATGGAAATACTTTCCGTTGTTTCGGGAATCCTTTGATTAATCATGTTTGTCTTGTAGTCTTTGATGACCTCCCTTGGCATTCCCATTCTAATCTGTTGAATCATCGTGTGTGCTAGTGCACGCAATCATCAGTTGATCCCTATGAATCCATTCTTCTGGTTCAGACGTCATTCCGGACATGAGCTGGTTCTCGGTAAGTCAAACCTTAATTGATTAACCGTCAAGCTTCTATTCAACTTATTCATGTTTGATCGATGTATCTGAATCTGATACACCGATATGGAAGTCATAATTCCTTTGTACTTAAGCATTGAATTATTCTGATGCTTTTATCATCCGATGCTTGTGCATTCTTTCTTCTTATGGTTGAGTACCGATACTCGCCCTAGACTCTCGTTATTCCTCCAGGCCTTTTTGGTGGATTACAATCTGCTGTCCCCTTGTGTCCTAAATCATTGACGAGCTTCCCCTGATACGAAATGCCCTTGGAGAACGGTATCATCTGCTATGTGTCATCAGCCTTCTGCTTTCAAACTTGTATCTCTTGTTCCTGTTGATTGCCGTATAGTGACGAGGGGGTGACCCCATGACTCCTGCGTGTGAGGATACCTGGTGCATATGAAGACAGAAGGCCCGTTGGAAGCCTCGACAGTGTTGGAAATATGCCCTAGAGGCAATAATAAAATGTTATTATATATATATTTCCACGTTCGTAATTAATGTTTATATTTCTGTGCTATAATTGCAATGACCCTGACTATGAGATTCAGAAGAAAACTCACTTGCATGTGTGGAAATGTAAACACCAAGAGTTCCTGGTTTAGCCTCTAAGACCAGCTCATGTGCTAACTGATGATTACGTTTTCTTAATCATGGACATTGTTCTTGTAACAAGGATGTCAGTAGCAATGGGAACATATTGTTAGCAGAACAATGATGTTGAACCGACCCCAGTATTGAATGATATACTTAGAGATCACATTGTAACAACGTTATAAGTCATATCATGAAATGTTATCATATATGTAATTCCTTAGACCATGAGAGTATCGAGTTGCTTCACACAGGAAGACATGCTTTGGTTCTTAGATGAATCCTCCCGTAAATGGGAAGTAGTAAAATAAGTTCTGGGTATGTTAGATGGTGTGGCTAGTGACTGTGATAGTTCAAGAATGGGATTTGCTCCTTCACGATGAAGAAGATATTCACTTCGGGCCCACTCGGTATGAAGGTATCCATTATAGTCTGGCCAGACGCATTGTGATTCAGTCACAGGGATACCGGAATACGATAACGAGAAAAGGGACAAACGAGCAAAGAGGATAACGAGTGGCTTGTGTTCAAGAAGTTGTTACACATGGGTGCCAAACATCTCTCCTCTAACTTTGTCATATATCATGAAGCAAAGGGAATGGTACATGAATAAACATAATGGTTCACTCGAAGTTTCTTCGTGTATGTGCGGGAGTCAACATGGGTGTCCATGGCTCCGCTGTTGATTATTGGCTATTGACGAAAGGCTGTTGGCCTATGTCCGGAAGATGTTCTGAGTCATGTCCGCATTATACTGAACCTATTGGGTCACACACTTAACGAGCAGTAGTCTGTTAGAATACTAGAATGGTAGAAGGTTTAGTGGAAGCAAAGCAGAATAGTTCATACGGGTACCGGAAGTAGTTCCGGGGATTTATGAAATAGTTCATAAGGGCACCAAAAGTAGTTTTGGGTATTGAAGGATATGTCCGGATCACTCTGGAGTAGTCCCAGGTGGTTTCGGAACATATGAAAATGGTAATGGGAAAGTTTACGATCAACCGGAATAGTTTCGGTGATCGGTGGACAGCTTAAACAATATGTTGTGTTCACCGGACATAATAACCTTTGCCCGGATGGCTCCGAAACCCATTTAGATGGCTCCGGAACATTCGTTAGAGGTTCCGGAAGGTATTGGAAGTGCTCCAAAAGTGTCCGGAATGTCCCGAAACAGTCCCGGTAGGTCCCAGAAGGTCCTGGAAGCTTCTAGAAGGTTCCGGAAGGTTCCGGGCAGTACCACCCACTGCCCTGCGCCCCTGGCCTTGGGGAGCAAGCCACCTAGGCTGCCCTGGCCGGCCAGGTGGTGGGGGCGCACCAAAAAGGGGTGGGAGATCCTCCAGGTGGGATTTCCAAATACCATTATGGAAGGTTTCCGGTGGGAAGGTATGTGTAGGTTTGGAAGGCTTGGGAGTCCAAGTTGGACTCCCAAACCTCCTTGAGCTGCACCCTAGGACCCTTGGCCACCTATATAAGGTCAGCCAAGGGTGGGGGAAGAAACACACAATCAATCCCCAAGGCCTATGCGCCACCCTCCCTCCTCTAAACCCCGTTGCTCCACAATTAGACCCCGGTTTAGACGCTGTTCTAGATCGGAATCCGTTAGGGTTTTCTCCCTCTAGTTTTCTCGGTGGCGTTCATCTCTGGACGGCGGAGCGCTGCTGGATTGCTGCTACGGGATGTGTGGATACTAATGGAGGGGTCGTACCTTCGACCCTTCTTCGAGGAGCTTGTTCATGGGACTTGTCCGTGGGACTAGATCGCGGGACTTGTTCGTGGGATTGATCGAGGGACTGTTCGTGGGAGAACTTGCGAGATCTACTTCCACTACGTCCACGAGCTTCACCAACTCTACTTCCGCTACATCGGTTGGTGAGCCATGACCTAAAACCTTGTATGCAATCTTCTTGGATGATCTTGGGTTCTTGATTCGTAGGCCGAAAATTTTGTTTTCTACTACGTTTCCCAACAGTGGTATCAGAGCGATCCTTGATTAGATGCATGTTTAGGTCTAGATCATATGTGTGATATGAGGCATTGATTTTCTTGTTGCTTCCCTGTCATGTGATTTTTCTATGCTTGATGGCAAGTTGAGGTTTTGCTACAAGGATTGAGTTTTCCATCGATCCCTCTATGCTGCTTTCAGTATGCTGGTTGCCTTGATCATGGTCTACATCAAACTCCTTGGATCTCATCTTAATCTCGCAATAGAAGATTTAACATGGAGGGGCTTGTGGATTTTATGAACTCAAATCCACACGGGGGTCACGCGTTTAACGAAGTTTGGCTTGTGGCATTAGTTGCTGCACGCACCCCGTATGTTAAACTAGCAACAAAAGAAGTATCGTGTTTTGTTTTATCTAGGGTTTCTCGTTTTCCTTGTAAACCTGCTTAGCAACCACGATAAAATTTGCAACAACCCGTATAGATAGCGATCTAACTCGTTTTTTCAGAGTATGCATGTGATGTGGTATAGCCTTCAAGTTTTGCAATGTGTTTGTATGAGATGCTATATGTTATGTAATATTTATTCGCGACCTGCGTGTCGTGGTACGGCATGATGACTGGAGTCATATGATTGTCACTTAATTATGACCTGCGTGCCAGAACTGTTTATTAGCTCGAGGCAAAGCAATAGATAGATGCAAGGTGATGATCTACGATGCGGAGGTGGACCCCGACGCACATGCCGGAAGCCGTGGTGATGTTCCCGGCGCCAAGGAGAAAGTTGGTGGACGCGGTGACTTCAACCACGACGACGTGAAGACAACGAATACTTCACGAAGCAAAGGGCTATACTATATCACATATTTTTATGAACTGCATGTGATGTTTATCCCTTTTATGCACCCTTGTTTGATGCGCGGTAGTCGTATTTTATTAGGGTGATCTCTCGCAAAACAATATCAAGTTGATAGTGTTCTTCCAACTGTAGCACCGTCTATACTATGTTTCACATCGGAGCAGGTCATGTCACATGGGTGCACACGTGTGCGACGCATAAAAGGCGGGTGTGTTAAAAGAACACACAGCGCATTACACTTGGTTGTCTTGACGGTTTGGATAAAAGTTTGCTACCGGAACACGCCCATCGAAAGATGAACAAGAATCACATGTGTTGTGATTGGCAATTTGGCCTACCGGTCCAATCTAAGTCATCAGTGATGTCACATCAATGGCGGACGATTGGGTCGGATCTTGAATCACTCCAGCATCAATTACGAGAGATATTGATCTGAGTGGGAGCGCACTTAGTAATTAAATTGATTAATCACAAGTGCAACTTAATTATGAACAAAGTCTTAGTATTTGCATTATCGTTGTAGAATAATGGCTCGCGTTACCACCTTCCCAATTGATTTTGATTAACTGTATTATCTGGTAAAACTTTACGATTGGTACCGTATTGTGAGGACTATCCTCAATAGTGCCGAGAAGGACCATGTCCTATCGCAAATTTTTGATGCTCTCCCGCTGATGCTATGGATGATGTGACTTACGTCCATAATCCAAAAATGCTAGAATTCCACCACAGCTAAGTGCATTGTCTTCACCACCATGAAACCCGAACTTCGAAGAGTTTGGGATAGTTATGTTATATTCATGGAACTGAAAAATAAGTTTTCAGTAGTAAGACAATTAATGTTGGATATAAGATATCTAGTACAATGTATGATTGTAAGCATTAGTGAAAATGTTCATTGTGCTCTAAAACAAACTGATAAGTGTGGGATCCAGAAGAACAATGATCATATGATGATGAGGATTAAGGGAAAGGAAGTTCCATAGGGTGTTAGTAAGACTTACACGCCGGAAAGTCCATGGACTGCGCCACCCTTGATCATGTGTGATCTTCTGTGAGTAGGAGTGACATTGGAAATAGAACTATGATACGTATAAAGGCAAAACGAAAGAAGACTGGAATAACCAGCTCATAAATGAAAGTCATACGGAGTTATAGATGAATTCATTGCTGGTCAAGAGATGTAATTCTTGGGAATCATGATTAAGCAGTTAATTGTGGATTCTGTATATTGTGATTAAACTGTTGATCACCGGAATATCAGATCGATTGCATATTGTTGCAACTCGATGCAAGAAATACTATGGCCTTTATGACTAGCTAATGATGAGTTTTGACACGCTCGGGAACACGGTAAAAGGTTTACTATACCGTGTGTTGACTCTATGATTATCTTCATAATTCATTTTAGAGTTGAGTAAATTGTTACTACACTTTAGCCTTGTTGCAAAACATCATTTTTTAATCATGTTTATTGCAAGAGAGTTGTTCAAAGCTATGAATAACATAAAGGCCATACTTCTATTGTGAATAGGTTGTATGTTATGAATCTTGATAATAATGCTAAACATCCATAACACTGACGCTAAACGTCGCAAGACTGACAAAAATACCACATAGATGTGGCACTGCCGTTTATCACAAGTGACATAAAATGCATGTAGAATTTCCATAAGTGATGGACTTTCTAGTCATATGATTATGAATCACTTGACGCTTGCGATCTTTGTCTCGAAGTAATGTGACTAAAACACCGTTGATAGGCCATACATGAACGGGCAACTAAACCATTGGTAATCATACATGATGATGTGTGTAGTCCAATAAGTGTAGTTGTGTGCAGTGGATTCCCTATCTTCACTCATGAGTTGAAGTAGATATGTGGATATCTGTTCAATAGAGACATACGTCTGAAATCTTTGAAATGTTCAAGGAATTATAGAGTGAAATAGAAATTCATTGTAACGAGAAAAATAAAGCTTCTGCAAATTAGATTGTAGAAAGTAATATTTGAGTTACAAGTTTAGCGAACGTCTGATGAGTTGTGAAGAAGTATCATAACTTGCGTCTCCCGGAACACCACTATGAGTAAACAGTTCGAGAGATGTAATCAATCCATGTATGACACAGTAAGATCAAATATGACGTTTATCAATTTGCCATTATACTTATTAAAGTTATGCGTTAGTGACTACAGCTTTTACACTGAAAAGAGTACCATCAAATCTGTTGAAATGACACCATATTAGATGTGGTATGGACTGTTAAAACCATGTTGTCTTTTCTTAAAAATTTGGGTAAATGAGGCATATGTTTGACATACTCAAAACCCCAAATCAGATAAGTGCTACTTTGTTAAGGTTATGCCGAAAGTTTTGGTATTCCTCCATCACTACACAAAAGCAAAACTGTTTGGTGTTAAGAACAATGTGTTTTGAAGAAAAATAGTTTCTTACAAAAGAGTGAGTGGGAGGACAGTGCAACTTGTCAAAGATTGTTGAATCTTCAGAGAAGTGCGTAGCTGAACCACACAGGTTAGACAAAAATCGTACAAACATTCATGATATGTAAAACGAGATATTGTTGTTCGACAATGATAAACCTGTGATATACAAAGAAGCGTTGATGGGCCCTGACTCCGGGATTTGGCTAAATGCCAAATAATCCGAGATAGTATCCATGGAAGTAAGTCAAGTTTTGAACTTGGTAGACCCTCCGACAGACTAAAAGTCTGAAGAATATATATGGATCTATAATTGATTCGAATGAAATTGTTTTATCCATAAAGCTCAACTCGTTGGAAAATTGGTTTCTAGCAAGTTCAAAGGTTGACTACAGCGAAATAGTTTCGACCGTAGAAATGCTTTAGTCAGTTCGGGTTATACTAGCAATTGCTACATATCTCATTTATAGGATATGGTAGATTGAACGTCAAAACAAAGTTCCTACACGGAAATATAACAAAGGACGTATACGTGATACGACCGGAATGTTTTGTCGATTCAAAGGATGCTAAAATAGATGCAAGCCATGGATATCCAGTGATGGACTGGAGCTAGCATAATGGAGTTGGAATTTTCGTTGTGATGAAATTGCCAAAAGAGTTTGTTTTCATCAGGAATAACGAAGATGCTTGAATATTCAAGAAAGTAAGTGGGAGCTGAATAATATTTCTAAAACCTTATGTATATGACATATTGTTGATTAGAAATGATATAAATTTCTTGACACAAATAAGGACTTTATTGAAAATAGTTTTCAGCTGAAGTACTTGGGCTAATATAGCATTAGTATTGAGCGCAGTGATCTATGAAGATAGTAAGTGCCTGATCATGCTAAAGCCAACACTGCATATTGACATGATACTAAAGTAGTTTAGTATGAAAACGCCAGGAAGGATGTTCTTGCCGAGGTCACGGTGAAAAGTTGTTTGCGGAAATCGGTGTTCATGAACATTGATAAGCAAAACACATGAATTGAATTTCACTCACATGTGTGTTTGGATTAATCATGTACACCATAATATGTAAAACGACCAGATATGTCCAACGCTCCAAAAGGTTGTGAGCAAGATACCAAAGTGATCAATATGTTGATCATTGGACAAGCAGTGAAAAGTTAATCTTATGATAGATAAGATATGTTTCTCAGAAAATGGAGATAATGAAGAGCTCGTTGTAACAAGTTACACCAGCTGAATTTTGATGTAAACAGTTACACCAATTCAGTCTTCATACTTACTCCGATCGATTTTCGATTTTAATTGGGATTATGTGTTTCACACGTAAGGGTGGCACAGTATGGAGGAACTATGTCAAGTTCGATACTGTGGCGAATTCTATAACAGAGGCTAAGTATATTGTTGCTTAAAGAAGTAACAAGGAGGGTATTTTGAATCATAAATTCATTTATGAACATGGTATGGTTTCCTAGATGCTTGAAGCTCATGGAACATTGACGAATGATTTCATGACTTATTCTAAAGGAACCAAGGTCCTGCCAAATGATTCAAACATATACAAAGCTAAACTAATAAAATTAGTGAATTTTATGATAGCGTGAAAACGCGAAGATATGCAAGATACAAACGGGCCTGAAACATCAGATCCGATGATGAAGTCTATACCACAAATGAAGCATGTATTACACCGGTATGCCATAGGTGTAAAGTGCTCAAGCACTGATAATATTATTGACTCTAGTGCAAGTGGGAGACTGTTGGAAATATGCCCTAGAGTCAATAATAAAATGTTATTATATATATATTTCCACGTTCGTAATTAATGTTTATATTTCTGTGCTATAATTGCAATGACCCTGACTATGAGATTCAGAAGAAAACTCACTTGCATGTGTGGAAATGTAAACACCAAGAGTTCCTGGTTTAGCCTCTAAGACCAGCTCATGTGCTAACTGATGATTACGTTTTCTTAATCATGGACATTGTTCTTGTAACAAGGATGTCAGTAGCAATGGGAACATATTGTTAGCAGAACAATGATGTTGAACCGACCCCAGTATTGAATGATATACTTAGAGATCACATCGTAACAACGTTATAAGTCATATCATGAAATGTTATCATATACGTAATTCCTTAGACCATGAGAGTATCGAGTTGCTTCACACAGGAAGACATGCTTTGGTTCTTAGATGAATCCTCCCGTAAATGGGAAGTAGTAAAATAAGTTCTGGGTATGTTAGATGGTGTGGATAGTGACTGTGATAGTTCAAGAATGGGATTTGCTCCTTCACGATGAAGAAGATATTCACTTCGGGCCCACTCGGTATGAAGGTATCCATTATAGTCTGGCCAGACGCATTGTGATTCAGTCACAGGGATACCGGAATACGATAACGAGAAAAGGGACAAACGAGCAAAGAGGATAACGAGTGGCTTGTGTTCAAGAAGTTGTTACACATGGGTGCCAAACATCTCTCCTCTAACTTTGTCATATATCACGAAGAAAAGGGAATGGTACATGAATAAACATAATGGTTCACTCGAAGTTTCTTCGTGTATGTGCGGGAGTCAACATGGGTGTCCATGGCTCCGCTGTTGATTATTGGCTATTGACGAAAGGCTGTTGGCCTATGTCCGGAAGATGTTCTGAGTCATGTCCGCATTATACCGAACCTATTGGGTCACACACTTAACGAGCAGTAGTCTGTTAGAATACTAGAATGGTAGAAGGTTTAGTGGAAGCAAAGCAGAATAGTTCATACGGGTACCGGAAGTAGTTCCGGGGATTTATGAAATAGTTCATAAGGGCACCAAAAGTAGTTTTGGGTATTTAAGGATATGTCCGGATCACTCTGGAGTAGTCCCAGGTGGTTCCGGAACATATGAAAATGGTAATGGGAAAGTTTACGATCAACCGGAATAGTTTCGGTGATCGGTGGACAGCTTAAACAATATGTTGTGTTCACCGGACATAATAACCTTTGCCCGGATGGCTCCGAAACCCATTTAGATGGCTCCGGAACATTCGTTAGAGGTTCCGGAAGGTATTGGAAGTGCTCCAAAAGTGTCCGGAATGTCCCGAAACAGTCCCGGTAGGTCCCGAAAGGTCCTGGAAGCTTCTAGAAGGTTCCGGAAGGTTCCGGGCAGTACCACCCACTGCCCTGCGCCCCTGGCCTTGGGGAGCAAGCCACCTAGGCTGCCCTGGCCGGCCAGGTGGTGGGGGCGCACCAAAAAGGGGTGGGAGATTCTCCAGGTGGGATTTCCATATACCATTATGGAAGGTTTCCGGTGGGAAGGTATATGTAGGTTTGGAAGGCTTGGGAGTCCAAGTTGGACTCCCAAACCTCCTTGAGCTGCGCCCTAGGCCCCTTGGCCACCTATATAAGGTGAGCCAAGGGTGGGGGAAGAAACACACAATCAATCCCCAAGGCCTATGCGCCACCCTCCCTCCTCTAAACCCCGTTGCTCCACAATTAGACCCCGGTTTAGACGCTGTTCTAGATCGGAATCCGTTAGGGTTTTCTCCCTCTAGTTTTCCCGGTGGCGTTCATCTCTGGACGGCGGAGCGCTGCTGGATTGCTGCTACGGGATGTGTGGATACTAATGGAGGGGTCGTACCTTCGACCCTTCTTCGAGCAGCTTGTTCATGGGACTTGTCCGTGGGACTAGATCGCGGGACTTGTTCGTGGGATTGATCGAGGGACTGTTCGTGGGAGAACTTGCGAGATCTACTTCCACTACGTCCACGAGCTTCACCAACTCTACTTCCGCTACATCGGTTGGTGAGCCATGACCTAAAACCTTGTATGCAATCTTCTTGGATGATCTTGGGTTCTTAATTCGTAGGCCGAAAATTTTGTTTTCTCCTACGTTTCCCAACAGACAGTCCCACGACTGGCCCACTCAAGGCACCGATGTAGGAGTCCGCGATCAACATGGAAGCTAAGACTTGGCGTCCAAGGCAAAGCTAGATTAGGCAATCGTCCGTGTAACCTGAGTCGGACTCCCCGAGACCCATCCTAGTATATAAAGGCTGGGAGGGGTGATGGCTTAGGGCATCCAATCTTCAATCAACACCTCCGGTCTTGAGCGAACTCGCCTTGGCCGCCACTGTAATCATGTCAGAACCCTCTGTTAGGTAATTTGCTAGGATCAAAGTCTTCTTGCATCATGTTAAAAATTTCAAAAGAAGTCAGTGAAATCAAATTCAAAAGCAAAATGGGAGAAGGAACCTCCCAGATGAATTAATTCAAAAGGCTAGATAAAAATCTTCTCCAAAAATTCATGTTAGATTTTTGAAAAGTCTTATAAATGAGTGTGATCACATGTCAAGTGATGTGGGACCCACCCCATGCTCATGGATTTTTCAAATATTCAAACAGTGCCTTGGAATTAATCAAAAACCCCTATTTGATTTAAAGTTCAAATTATTTGAATTTTAAAAATGTTCAAAATTTATAAGTGGCTAGTATATTATTTTGTGAGGCCATATAAAAATTATGAGCATTTAATAAAATGGTTTGCTATTTATTTTAGCTAACCAAAACAAATGACAGAAAATAAAAACAGAAAAAGAAAAGGAAATACCTTACCTGTCGCCCAGGCGAGAGCAGCCCAGCCAGCCCAGCCGGCCTGCAGGGGCAGCAGAGTCTTCTTCCCCGATCCCGTGCCTCCAAGCTGCTCGGTGGAATGCCACCGAGCTAGCCGTGCACGTCACCGCCTCTCCAGATGCCACCTGCCCCTCCTGCGCCTTCTGGCCATGCCTGGAGACGCCTCTCGGCCGTCCCGATCCATCCCCCCCTCCAGATCTTCTTCCCCTCCTCCTACGCTCGATTTCGTCGCCGCCCGAAGCTTCACCGGAGCGCACCGCCGTGGACGATGTGGCAACCGTACCCTAGAGATCTAACCAGCAAGTACACCGTGTTCGTCGCCCTCGACTTCGTCTTCACGCAGAAGATGGAGCCTTAATTCCTCCCCGAGCCGACGCCATCGTCTTCAACCTCTCGCTGGACCCGCGAGCTCGCCGCCGTCGATTCGCCGTCGTTGGAGCCTCCCCGAGAAATCCGTCGCTTCCGTTCGACTCAGGGTGAGCTACCGCGCAAAACCCCTCTTGTCCCGAACCTTCCCCGCGGCTGTAGCCGGATCCACCATGGGAGCCGAGCAAGCTCGCCGCCATGGTTGAGCTAGAGCTCGCCCTCGTGCTCCTCACGGCGCCCCAGTGCGCGCGTTTGACTCACGGGCGTTCTAGCTTTCGAACGCGCCAAAGCTCACCGCAAACCGTGCCCCCTAGCCCCGTCGACGTCGTCGCCGTGCTTCTGTTGCCGCCAGCGAGGTCGCCGTCGTCGCTATGGTCATCTCCTTGGACGCCCGCGTGCACCAGGCGACGTGCGAGAGCATGGGCTACGTCCCGGTGGTCTCAGCGCTTCGAATGGTGGCCAGGAGAGGAGGAGAGCAGAGCGTCGCCGCGGATTTGGTCGCCGGTGTTGAGCCGCCGGCGGGGCTGACGTGTCCGGCCTGGTTAACCCCCTAATCCACCCCCAGTGAGGCTGACAGTGGGCCCCAGGCCCCCTAATCCTCTCTGTTTATTTAAACAGAGAGGGGATTAGCCCCTCAGTCCATGACAGATGGGGCCCCCATGTCAGTTTGACTGGGTCAAAATCCCCTGATGTCATGCTGACTCAGTGCTGACGCAGTAATTGAAATTCCAGATTAAAAGAAAACAAAGAAATTCCAGAAAAAGGCTGAAACTTTGGAAATTCATAGAAAATTCATATTAACTCCAATTTTAAAAAATGATCAGGAGAAAATAAGCTATCCAAATTTCCAACTTTCAACTATGTTTGAGTTGAATTTAAAATGTGACCAGTAGCATTTGCTATTTGGTTTAAATGGAATTAAATCAATTTCTTTTCAAATGCTTTTGAATTTTGAACCATAGCAACATACCACATTATACTTGAACGTCAGAGGCATATCATACACATTTCAAAATGGTTTAACTTGATAAAACAATGTCATATGCAACTTGGATAAATTGGAAATCATATGTGGAGTTTGAATTTGCAAATTCAATTGCAAATAACCCATTTAAGTGGAATTGCTTCACACATCAAAGAATATACATCAAGTTTCAACCTTCAACCATGTGATTGTGCATTATATTTACTTTGCTACCTTGTTTGTTGTTGGTCGAGTAGAGGTGGAACCGGAAAAAGAGGAAGCCCCCTTCGTTGAAGACCCCGAACCCGAACCTCGTCAGCAAGGCAAGCAAACCCCCATTGATCATGTCGATAAAATCCCAATTCCCTCTCATGTCTCGCTTATGCATTGTTTAGGATGATTACCATGCTACGTTTCTACCGCATAGATGAACCCATTCCTTTGCATGACCTATCATTTGTCACAATAGTAAGCAAACCAAAATCCTAGCAAATGTAGGAGTTGATTGATATCATGTGGCCCCTGCAATTGTTACTGCTTATTGCATGCTTAGAGTGATACAATGATGTTACTGTTATGTGAGTCGGGATGGTAGTGATCATGATGATGTTGGTGGAAAGGTGTTGGTGAATCTACCCTAATACAAGGTGAACGATGACAGGCTGTGTAGGAGTACACGGTGGGTTGTCTCGTTGAACACCGCCCTAAGTCCGAGTTCTTCTGTGGTGATCCAAGATGAAGAGTACAACCACACATTGGGCTCACTGACCCCTCTCAATCTATTAACTCATCCCTTTCGATGTCCAGATGTCGCAATAGTTCGGAGTTCTGGTACGTCTGTGGCCTGGCTGCTAAGTGAGAGAATGGCTCACCCGAGACCGGCTTATGCACCACGCACACATCATCTGGGTCCACTTCGGTAAACCGGCCGGGTTCACGATAGTGGTAGCCAACCCAGGTAGGCGGCTTTCTCGGACTAGATAGGCTATGAGGTAACAGTTGTGGTGAGAATCCTCGCCGACATTTCTTGAACGGTGTCGAGTACAAAGGCGGTAACTGATGATCATGTGTGTGTAGCGGTACACCCCTGCAGGGTTAACAAAACTATTCGAATAGCCGCGTCCGCGGTTAAGGACTACTTGGAAAGCTTAGCTTGATTATTAGACAACTTGAACTGGATACTTCTAAAACACACCAAGATAAGTGTGAGAGCTATGGCGTGCTTTCTCGTGGGGAAGTCGAGGAAGGCACCATGGTGGTGTAATTGGTTGGAGAAAGTAATGGACTCGTGTATGCTCTTACCTTAAGTCTGGTACTCGTAGTTCAGGACTAGCCAAGTCAAAGCTGGCGCTTCTGCATTTGAACCCCACCTCCCTTTACCTTGATACATGTGCATGATTAGTATAGCTCCTATGTAAGTCTTGCTGAGTACGACTTTGTACTCACGTTTGGTTATTCTATGTTTTAGCTGAACCCACTGACCCCTAAGGTGGCTTCTTCATCGAGCTCGACGACTGAAGATCAAGCTAGTCTAGTCCCAATCAGACGACGGGTTCCCTCATGGAGGGATTGTGTTTAAATAAGGCTTCTTAAGCCATTTGTTAAACTTGTCTGTACTCAGACCTACTTTGCTTCCGCTTGTTTGTTGTAATGTTGGATCACATGATTGTGATCTCTGTGTGCACTCTGTGAGAGTTATCAATAAAATGTATACTTTGTAGAGAATTGCAATGATACCTACTGTTCATATAAGGCATGTGTGCTGTGTGTATGTTTATAACATGCATGTCTTTGTATGGGTTTTCGAGACCTTAGTTGTGATCTGGCTGGCGGTCTTTCATACACCAAGTGGCCCTTAGATGTGCGCAGCTTGGGGCATCGCGATCCGATTGTTCGAGACTCTGTCTCGTGCACTCTTTGTGGTATGATCGAGCCCGCCCTAGACCTCGACTAAGTGATCGGGCTGGAGTAAGCCTATGTAAGAGTTATGAGATAGTCGATAGTATGGTTGAGGCGACTTGTCTGTGAATATGGGAGTTCACCACCCATTGTAACTTCCCAAAATTCTTCGAATTTTGGAATGTTAATAAAATTAAGTAGATAATGATTGTTTGATTGATGTGTTTGATTTTCTCTAGGATTTAAAACTTTTGGTGTTGAAACGAATATAAAAGAGAGAGGGAATAAAATGACTTTCCCTAATATTCACCGTTGGTGTTTTGGAATTTGTGATCTTAAAAACAAAACCAAAAAAATAAAATGAGAGAAGGTAATATGACTCCTTCAACTTATTAAAAGTTTGGAAAAGGTTTTTTTTAATCTTTATTGGAATTCTTTTGAATATTCAAAACATTTTTCAACACATGGCAGTTCGCTGGAGAGGATATAAAATGACTTATCCCCTTTTTAAATAAAGTTGGAAATATTTAGAATATTATTTTAAAGTTTTTAAAATTTAACTTGACTATTATAAATAACTCTAAAATTAATTTAGAGATTTTATAATGCTAAGAGAGTTTTTATATCATGGAAAGGATTTATAAAATATTTTAAAAGAGCTGGAAAAAAAAGTATTCCAAGGGGATATTTTTATTTTACCAAATTATTTATTGGGGTAACAATTTTAAAATTTATATTTTATTATTTAGAAATGGTTTGTTAATGTTTTTGATCAAATAAAAATATTTAAATAATTTATTGGGCTTTATTTGATTTATGAAAAGTATTTTATATTTAAATAAAGTATTTAGAAAAGGTTTTTATTTTTATTTACCTTGTTGGAAAATATTTTCATTTTATAATTTTCTTTGTATTATTTGAGGAATTTAGAAGTTTGTTTCGTATTTTTCGGAGTTACAGTTATTTTTATTTTATTGTTTGAAGTTACGGTTTTTAATTAAAAAGAAAAATCCGGGCTGCCGGCCCATTAGCCTTTTTCGCACGCGAGCGTAATTGGAGCCCAACTCGGACCCATTGTTTTTTTTTTCAATGTGCCTATAAATATTTTTCTGAAAATCCTTTTTCCTTTTCTTTTTTCGTTTTTGGAAAACCCTAGAAAAAAAAAGGAAACCGCCGCCGCCGGCCCGCCGCTTCGCCGACCCCGCCGCCGCCGTTGCCTGCCGGCCGCCCGGCAGCTCTCGCCGCCGCGCCTCCTCTCCCGGCCGCGCGCCGCCAAGGCCCGGAGCGCCGCCACCTCGCCGGAACCCGAGCGCCGCCTCCACCCGGGGACGCGGCCAAGCCCGCGGGAGCACGCCGGCCACCTCCACGGCTGAGCCGCCCTCTGCCGGCCTCCTCCGCGCCTCCCCTGCCTCCCACGTCGCCGGCAGCCGCCTCCTCTCGCCGGATCCGAGCGGAGCTCGCCGGAGCAACCTCACCGGAGTCAACTCCGGCCAGATCCAGATCCAGGGACCCGAGTGCTTTTTCGGAAGAAAGTTTATTCGCGAACGGGTCCTTTTGGCAGAAAACCCCCTGACCTCGCACCGATGATATCTTCTACACCGTAAGTCGGATCGTGGTGAATCTTTTTGCTACGCGTTCGTGTTGTTCTGTACTTTAGCATGGTATCAACTTTTGCACACTTTGCACACTTTTGAATTTGAGTTTATTTCAAATTCAAATTCAAATTCCGGTGACCGTATATCTTATACCGTTGATCCAAATCGAGTGATTCTTTTTGCGTTGGATCACTCGTTCCATGTACTTTCTGTTTATATTATGTGTACACAAAAATTCACAAGTTTATTGATCTGTTCAATTTCAAATTCAATTCAATGTTGCAACTGCTATGACCTGCGTTGTAGTATTCCGTTTCATGTGATTCTTTTTGCATATTGGATCATATGAGACATCTTGTCGGCAATATTCACATACCATTTATATTGCTATGATCTTTACCTTGAATTCATGATGCCTTGATCATACTCTTGTTTCGATAACTCTTTATCTGTTGACTCTCTTGAGTTCACGTTCCACCGATCACTTCGAACACATCCACACCTTTGCACTTCAAAACCTTTTGTTTTGTTGCTAAAACCTTTGTGATTGTTTTGTTGATGTTATGTTTTGTCCTTGTGATGTGATTGCTTATTGAGTTCTTTCGTTGACGATAGATTGCTCGGAGTGTGACGAATAGAGTTGACTGGAACGTGAGAGCGAAGATCTTCATCGAATGTATAAGGCAAGTGATGCTTTGACCATACTCATACCTATATTTTCTATATGCATTATGTTAGGAAATATCACTCTATTGCATTATAGGTAGTTTACTTTATTGTTGCTGCAAAACCAGTTAGGATAGCCATATGACTTGACTTGTCTACCGTAGATCAACCTAGCTGTGTTGTTACTTTTTTGCTATGCTTTGTAGACGTGGTTTGGGTTGTGCAATGCATGGAGTGCATGTGAGCTATTTAATAAACCATGTAGCAACTTTATAATAATAGAAATCACTTCTGGACGGGCGGGTGGCATCCCAGTAGTTGTGGCTCGGTTGAGGACAGTGCCGGGGTTAAATGCACCCAATGGTTTGTTTGGTGGACGAGAATACGTCATGGTGAGCCCTCTGACGTGGTAGGCGCCGTCCAGGCTCAAAAAGATCAGACTTACTTGGTGACTAGAAGCTTACATGTACAGCCGCTGGCCATATGGGCTCTGGCTTAGTTGAGTATGATGTAGGAAGCCTCTCCCGTGCAATGCTAGCAGATTTAGATATGATAGGTGGTACCGGCTTGCCGTTGGGTGTAGGTGACCTCTTCTGAAAGACTTCGTCTCAATCTTCGGGTTGAGTCCAGCGGGGAAAGTGTACTAACCTCTGCAGAGTATAAACTAGTCATGATTAGCCGTGTCCCCGGTTATGGACGTCTTTGAGCTACTAGAAATTACTGTTACTGGAGGATCTTGACAGATGAATCACCTTAATAATTTGAGTGGGCAAGATTAATAAAGGGTGTGGATTGAGACTGGTGTGCCCAGTTCAATCTTTAGTAGTAAGCTCAACTTAAAATTTTGACTAGTTTAGTTCAGGATAAAATTGGCTTTCTGCAAAACTAAACCATAAGCCTTTCCTTTGACTTACCTTGCATGTAGTTGTAGGTCCTTTATATAAACTTTTTTGTGTCACTTGCCGTACAAATCAGATGTACTGACCCGTTGTCGGGCTGTAACCTTCGGTGTTGCAGGTTTTTCAGACGTTCAGTAAGGTGCGTTAGGGGTTGCGAGTCTACACTCAGCATGTTCGCATGTGGCTGTTGATGGAGTCCATGTTACTTGCTTTTGCTTCCGCTATATATTTATATTGAATAAGCTAGCCTTGAGCTATGCAACTTGTTATTTATTTACTCTGGATCATACGTTGTAATAATGATGCACTTGTACTTTGATATACATCTATATTACTGTGTGTGCCAGCGAGTTCGATCCAGGGACTGGCACTTGAGCACAGAGACTTCAATTCTGTGTGAATTGGGTCGTTACACCCATATCATTAGACTTGTGTGCGGACGATGAGGACCCATCTCAGTTGATCATCCGGCCTGGATGGGATGCCCCTCACGTACGATGCTTTCCGAGAACGTTCTGTGCTTGGCCTTGTCTGCTTAGACAAGTGGGTACGGTTCTCGGCTCTCCATATGACTATGTCGTAGCGGGACTTACATACGCTAACCCCGGGTCCCGACAGACTTGGTATCAGAGCAGGACTGACTGTAGGACTAGCAGCCTTGGCCGAAGTCGAGTCTAGCTTGCTATAGTTATATAGTTACTTTGGGTATATAAGGGAACAACGTAAGGCTTCTTTTTTCTCCTTACCCCCTTCGTTCTGAGTTCTGAGTCACCCTCATCTTATTCTACGGGAAGATAGGACTAGGCTCACATCTGTCTGATTAGAACATCTCGTTGTTTCCTTCCTTGTAGCCGTAGGAAGGCTGTGATCGATTCGTTAGAGTTGTTGTGCTTCCTGATTTCTTACATCGTATGTAAGTGTTGTTTCCATGTTGTAAGAAATTGTCTTTTTCTTGCAATTACAGCCGTTATGCTGCCCGAGTCATTCCAGGTTTATCTCAAAATCTGATGCATTTGCAAACTCCTTCTTTCTGTTTCATATGGCAGATCTTCCCCCTCGGTAGATTGTTCGTTTGACCAGGTGCCTCGGTGTGCGTGGCCATCCCGCCACGTTGATCGAGATGATGTCCTATGTGGGATATCGATGGTATCCTGAGTACACCGTCGAGGAGCAGTTCCTTGACTTCAACTAGACCCAGTTCCACTGCATTGTCAGGATCTACCCGCACCACAATGGAGTAACTCAGCCTATCCACTTTGGACATGGCATTGGCATGACTGAGAACATGGTTGTGCAGGATGCTACATATTCATGCATTACACTACTCAGAGAGGAGCACACTATGCTGAGAGAGACCTCATTCCGCTATATCCCTGCTGCACTTCCAGGAGAAGAGGGGTATTACACCGGACTCTACTCAGATCACTCTGCAGAGGATCCAGTACTTCAGATGACTTCTAGGTTTGCTTTTGATCGAGATCGTGATGCACGCGCTCTCCGTTTTGAGCTTCACTCCACCCGTGTTCGTCTGTATCGAGCACTGACACTCTTGGAACCCTTCGTGAGTGTTGGATCAGTCGAGTATGATGCTATCTACCCTGTGAGGACTCAGATGCCTTCTCGAGTTGCTTGGCCCGAGATTGGAGGCATTTTTCCACCCCGTGGTCCTCTACTTCCACCCTACGCTGGACCTAGGCCCCATCCTTGCCCAAATGGATATCAGGGTCCACAGGCCTCCCTGTTTTCCGATGGTCACCTTCAGCTACCGGGTTACGCGGGTAACTTTTACGAGGACTACTATGGAGATGCAGATGAGTGAGACCGCCTGTGGTCTTACTTAGTGAGGATGTAGTAGTATCTTAGTATATTGTACGCAAGGTGTTCTAAGTTCCAGAGGCTTAGATAAATAATGTATAGGAAGTCAGAGTGCCTCTAAAGGATGTATCATCTTCATCACGCTTGTATTAGCTTGGAGCTTGTACTAAAACGATGTATGGTTTGTATGACAGCTTGTGAATATATGGCTTGTATGCTTTTATCACCATGTTGTCAAGATGATTACTTCCTTTGCTCTGTAATCCTTCCAGTACTTCAGTACCTTGATTAGACTCTTCAAATCAACTCTGTTTGACTTTGGTTTTTTTCACCTTCAGGGTGTCTCAAGGAACCCGTGGCTAGCTTTGTCGTGCCCAGGGTCGTGGGAATGAACAGGAGGAAGGCAACCTTCCACCCCCACCCACGATGGCTCAGGTTCTAATGGAGGTTGAGAGGAACCGCCGAGACTCTCACCATTTGCTGGAGGTCATTGCTCGCAACACCACTCAGCAGCACAACGAGTTGGTGTATTTGAACGACTTCATCCGGCTTCATCCCCCGGTTTTCAGTTACTCCACCGAGCCCCTTGACGCCGATGACTGGCTTCGCAGCATCAAGAGGAAGGTCCAGGCAGGCCATGTTGCAGATGGCGACAAGGTCAGCTATGCCACCTATCACCTTAAGGTGCAGCTAGCTCTTGGTGGGAGAACTTCCTGAACATGCGTCCCGTTGGACCGCCCGCATTTTGGGATGAATTCTGCACTTCCTTCCGCGAGCACCACATTCCAAAGGGTCTCATGGACCGCAAGCGTGAGGAGTTCTGCAACCTCACCCAAGGCAGAAGGACTGTTGACGAGTTTAGTCGTGAGTTCAACCGACTGGCTCGTTATGCTACTGAAGAAGTCTCCACCGACGCTAAGAAGCAAGAGAGGTTCCGTCATGGACTCAATTCCGGACTCCGTCGTGAGCTCAACCTGCATGACTTTGCCACCTTCCAGGTCCTTGTCAACAAGGCCATCAAGGCAGAGGACATGAACACCCCCAATGACTTCCGCAAACACCCTAGAGACGATGGATCATCCAGTTCCGGCTCCCAGAAGCGCAAGATCTGGATCCCCAACAGTATGTTCCGCCAGAACAACCCACCGAGGCCATCCTATGTGGCGCCTCGTCCCCCAGCTCAATTCCACCCAGCTCCACCGAACAACCCAGCTCCACGCATTGTCTTTGCATCCTGCTACAAGTGTGGTCAGGAAGGCCACTACTCTCGCGAGTGTCCCCAGAACCAGCTCCAGAATCAAAATGCTCCACCCCGTGCCGGACGCAACAACAATGGTCGTGGCAAGCCACCCCAGAAGGTCTACACCACCAAACCCGCTCCTCCCGCCACTCGTGGACGTGTGAATCAGATTGCCGCCGAAGAGACTGACGACACCACTGACATCATTCTTGGTACGCTCCCAGTCAATTATGTTCTTACTTCCGTTCTTTTCGACCCAGGAGCATCTCATTCATTCATGTCAGAAAGTTATGCACTTCGTCATGAGTTATCCTTTGTTGAATTGTCCACCCCCATGATTATTCAAACTCTAGGGTCAAGATGGCAAACTAATAGAGTAAGCCATGGTAATCAAATTGCAATTGAGGGTTTAGTATTCCTTGCTTCACTCAGAGCCCTCAAGTCTTCAAACATTGATGTCATCCTTGGCATGGATTGGCTATCAAGGCAGAATGCCAACCTTGATTGCAAAGGCAAATCAGTGAAACTCACCCACCCTTCAGGCAAAACCGTCAACTATACCTCACCCAGAACAAGAACCCAGGTGCATTCTTTGAATGTACTTCCCCTTCCCGAACTTGAAGATATTCCGGTGGTTCGTGACTTCCCGGATGTCTTTCCTGAAGAGCTGTCGGGCATGCCACCCGAAAGATGTGTAGAGTTCATAGTGGATCTTGTGCCAGGAACCGCACCAATTTCTAGACGCGCATAAAAATGGCCCCACGTGAGTTAGCTGACCTTAAAACCCAACTAGAAGCTTTGTTGGAAAAAGGCTTCATCCGCCCTAGCTCATCGCCATGGGGTTGCCCCGTTCTGTTCGTAACGAAGAAAGATGGAACAGAAAGGATGTGCGTAGACTATCGCCCGCTAAATTTAGCGACGATAAAGAACAAGTACCCATTGCCCAGGATCAATGATCTTTATGATAAACTTGCAGGATCCTCTGTCTTCTCCAAGATGAATTTCAGATTAGATTATCATCAAATCAAAATCTGAAACGAGGACATTCCTAAAACGGATTTTACCACTCGTTATGGTCTTTACGAGTACACCGTCATGTCCTTTGGTTTAACCAATTCCCCCACCACTTTCTCGCGCATGATGAATTCGATCTTCATGGAGTACCTAGATAAAATTGTTGTGGTTTATCTCGATGACATTCGCATCTACTCGAAGAACGAAGAAGAACATGCCGAACACCTAAGGCTGGTATTGATGAAACTTAGAGAGCATCGCCTCTATGCTAAATTCTCCAAGTGTGAATTTTGGTTACCAGAAGTGACCTACTTAGGCCAAGTGATTTCTGCAAAAGGCATTGCTGTGAATCCCGAGAGAGTTCAGGCCGTCCTTGACTGGACTCCACCTGAATCAGTTAAGAAAGTTAGGAGTTTTCTTGGCCTAGCCAGCTATTGTCGTCGCTTCGTCGAGAACTTTTCTAAATTTGCAAAGCCTCTAACTGAACTCCTCAAGAAAGATAAGAAATTCCTATGGACTCCCAAGTGCGAGGAAAGCTTTCAAGAGCTAAAAAGAAGATTGACTTCTGCACCCGTACTTGCACCTCCAGACACCAGAAAGGATTTCGAGATCTATTGTGACGCATCACGGCAAGGGTTAGGATGCATACTTCTGCAAGATAGACATGTGGTAGCTTATGCTTCACGCCAGTTGCGGCCACATGAAGAGAACTATCCTACCCATGACCTTGAACTCGCTGCCGTAGTTCATGCCCTAACAACTTGGCGACATTACCTCCTTGGTAATCGTTGCGAGATCTATTCCGACCACCAAAGCCTCAAATACATTTTCACCCAGCCAGATCTTAATCTCAGGAAAAGACGCTGGATTGAGTTGATAAAAGATTACGACGTAGGAATTTCTTACACCCCAGGCAAAGCCAATGTCATGGCTGATGCACTAAGTCGTAAGTCGTATTGTAACAACCTCATGTTACAACAGTATCAACACTTCTTCATGAGGAATTTTTCAAACTCAATCTCGAGATTGTTCCTCATGGCTATCTTTCTACCTTGGTGGCGAAACCAACTCTTGAGGATCAAATCATAGTTGCCCAAAGGCGTGCACGAGGTGTTCGTCGGATCAAGGAGAACATTGTTAGTGGAGTTGCTAAATGTTTCTCCACGGATAGCAAAGGAACGGTATTATTTGGAAATCGTTTGGTAGTACCTAAGAATAGGGAACTAAGGCAACTCATCCTCAAAGAAGCCCATGACACACCCCTCTCGATTCATCCCGGTAGCACAAAAATGTACCGAGATCTACGCCAGAGATTTTGGTGGACTAGGATGAAGAGAGACATTGCTCAATTTGTTGCCGAATGTGATGTTTGTCGTCGCATTAAGGCAGAACATCAAAGACCTGCTGGTACACTTCAACCTTTGCCTATTCCAGAGTGGAAATGGGACAAAGTCGGTATGGACTTCATCACCGGCTTTCCAAAAACCCAGAAAGGAAACGATGCCATCTTCGTTGTCATAGATAGGCTTTCCCAAGTTGCTCACTTCCTTCCAGTTCGCGAGTCTATAACTGCTAGCCAGTTAGCGGACTTGTACGTCTCTAGAATTGTATCCCTTCACGGTGTTGCTTTGGAAATCAATTCTGATCGTGCTAGCATTTTCACCTCTAGATTCCGGGGAAGCTTTCAGAATGCTATGGGAACTCATCTCTCCTTTAGTACAGCTTTCCATCCTCAGTCTAGCGGTCAAGTCGAAAGGGTTAACCAAATTCTTGAAGACATGCTCAGAGCTTGTGTTATCTCATTCGGAAAGAATTGGGAGAAGTCTCTTCCATTTTCCGAATTTGCTTATAACAATAGTTTTCAAGCTAGTCTGAACATGGCTCCTTTTGAACTCCTATATGGATGACGATGTCGAACACCTATAAACTGGTCAGAAACCGGTGAAAGACAATTCTTTGGACCGGACATGATCAAGGAAGCAGAAGAGAAAGTTCGCATTGTTCGTGATCAATTGAAAGCAGCCCAGTCTCGTCAGAAAAGCTACTATGATCGTCATCATAGGCAAGAGAGCTACAATCTGGATGAGAAGGCTTACCTTCGGGTTACTCCTCTGAAGGGAACCCAACGTTTCGGTATCAAAGGCAAGTTGACCCCACGTTACATCGGACCTTTCCGCATTCTTCCTAAACGTGGAGAAGTTGCCTACCAACTTGAACTACCCCCGCACCTTTCCCGAGTACATGATGTATTCCATGTGTCACAACTCAGGCGTTGCTTCAAGGACCCCATCCGCGAAGTCGACCATGAAACGCTTGATCTCCAAGATGACCTTTCTTATCGAGAATACCCCGTTCGTATTCTTGATTCCGCAGAGCGTGTCACTCGTCGTCAGAAGCTTAAGTTTCTAAAAGTGCAATGGTCACACCACTCTGAGAGAGAAGCCACGTGGGAAAGAGAAGACCGTCTCAGTGCCGAGTATCCCTCCTTCCTCCCGCAGACTTCTGAATCTTGGGACGAGATTCTGTTGAGTGGGGGCGAGTTGTCAGAACCCTCTGTTAGGTAATGTGCTAGGATCAAAGTCTTCTTGCATCATGTTAAAAATTTCAAAAGAAGTCATTGAAATCAAATTCAAAAGCAAAATGGGAGAAGGAACCCCCCCAGATGAATTAATTCAAAAGGCCAGATAAAAATCTTCTCCAAAAATTCATGTTAGATTTTTGAAAAGTCTTATAAATGAGTGTGATCACATCTCAAGTGATGTGGGACCCACCCCATGCTCATGGATTTTTCAAATATTCAAACAGTGCCTTGGAATTAATCAAAAACCCCTATTTGATTTAATGTTCAAATTATTTGAATTTTAAAAATGTTCAAAATTTATAAGTGGCTAGTATATTATTTTGTGAGGACATATAAAAATTATGAGCATTTAATAAAATGGTTT
The DNA here is from genome assembly GCA_950022295.1 of Bromus sterilis. NCBI lineage: Eukaryota > Viridiplantae > Streptophyta > Magnoliopsida > Poales > Poaceae > Bromus > Bromus sterilis. The sequence continues at coordinate 88,379,169 of OX465601.1, read as the reverse complement.
GCTATTTATTTGAGCTAACCAAAACAAATGACAGAGAAGAAAAAAAGAAAAAGGAAAGGAAAAACCTTACCTATCGCCCAGGCGAGAGCAGCCCAGCCAGCCCAGTCGGCCCACCAGGGGCAGCAGGGTCTTCTTCCCCGATCCCGCGCCTCCAAGCTGCTCGGTGGAATGCCACCGAGCTAGCCGTGCACGTCGCCGCCTCTCCAGACCCCACCTGCCCCTCCCGCGCCTTCTAGCCATGCCTGGAGACGCCTCTCGGCCGTCCCGATCGATTCCCCCCCTCTAGAGCTTCTTCCCCTCCTCCTACGCTCGATTTCTTCGCCGCCCGAAGCTTCACCGGAGCGCACCGCTGTGGACGACGTGGCCACTGTACCCTAGAGCTCTAACCAGCAAGTCCACCGTGTTCGTCGCCCTCGACTTCGTCTTCACGCAGAAGCTGGAGCCCTAATTCCTCCCCGAGCCGACGCCATCGTCTTCAACCTCTCGCTGGACCCGCGAGCTCGCCGCCGTCGATTCGCCGCCGTTGGAGCCTCCCCGAGCAAGCCGTCGCTTCTGTTCGACTCAGGGTGAGCTACCGCGGAAAACCCCTCTTGTCCCGAACCTTCCCCGCGGCTGTAGCCGGATCCACCATGGGAGCCGAGCAAGCTCGCCGCCATGGTTGAGCTAGAGCTCGCCCTCGTGCTCCTCACGGCGCCCCAGTGCGCGCGTTTGACTCACGGACGTTCTAGCTTTCGAACGCGCAAAAGCTCACCGCAAACCATGCCCCCTAGCCCCGTCGACGTCGTCGCCGTGCTTCTGTTGACGCCGGCGAGGTCGCCGTCGCCGCTATGGTCATCTCCTTGGACGCCCGCGTGCACCAGTCGACGTGCGAGAGCATGGACTACGTCCCGGTGGTCTCAGCGCTTCGAATGGTGGCCAGGAGAGGAGGAGAGCAGAGCGCCGCCGCGGATTTGGTCGCCGACGTTGAGCCGCCGGCGGGACTGACGTGTCCGCCCTGGTTAACCCCCTAATCCACCCCCAGTGAGGCTGACAGTGGCCCCCAGGCCCCCTAATCCTCTCTGTTTATTTAAACAAACAGGGGATTAGCCCCTGAGTCCATGACAGATGGGGCCCTGATGTCAGTTTGATTGGGTCAAAGGCCCCTGATGTCATGCTGACTCAGTGCTGACGCAGCAATTGAAATTCCAGATTTAAAGAAAACAGAGAAATTCTAGAAAAAGGCTGAAACTTTGGAAATTCATAGAAAATTCATATTAACTCCAATTTTAACAAATAATATATGAAAATGATCCAAATTTCCAACTTTCAACTATGTTTGAGTTGAATTTAAAATGTGACCAGTAGCATTTGCTATTTGGTTTAAATGGAATTAAATCAATTTCTTTTCAAATGCTTTTGAATTTTGAACCATAGCAACATACCACATTATACTTGAACTTCAGAGGCATATCATACACATTTCAAAATGGTTTAACTTGATCAAACAATGTCATATGCAACTTGGATAAATTGGAAATCATATGTGGAGTTTGAATTTGCAAATTCAATTGCAAATAACCCATTTAAGTGGAATTTCTTCACACATCAAAGCATATACATAAAGTTTCAACCTTCAACCATGTGATTGTGCATTGTATTTACTTTGCTACCTTGTTTGTTGTTTATCGAGTAGAGGTGGAACCGGAAGAGGAGGCAGCCCCCTTCGTTGAAGACCCCGAACCTGAACCTCGTCAGCAAGGCAAGCAAACCCCCATTGATCATGTCGATAAAATCCCAATTCCCTCTCATGTCTCTCTTATGCATTGTTTAGGACGATTACCATGGTACGTTTCTACCGCATAGATGAACCCATTCCTTTGCATGACCTATCATTTTTCACAGTAGTAAGCAAACCAAAATCCTAGAAAATGTAGGAGTTGATTGATATCATGTGGACCCTGCAATTGTTACTGCTTATTGCATGCTTAGAGTGATACAATGATGTTACTGTTATGTGAGTCGGGATGGTAGTGATCATGATGATGTTGGTGGAAAGGTGTTGGTGAATCTACCCTAATACAAGGTGAACGATGACAAGCTGTGTAGGAGTACACGGTGGATTGTCTCGTTAAACACCGCCCTAAGTCTGAGTTCTTATGTGGTGATCCAAGAAGAAGAGTACAACCACACATTGGGCTCATTGACCCCTCTCAACCTATTAACTCATCCCTTTCGATGTCCAGATGTCGCAATAGTTTGGAGTTCTGGTAGGTCTGTGGCCTGGCTTCTAACTGAGAGAACGGCTCACCCGAGACCAGCTTATGCACCACGCACACATCATCTGGGTCCACTTCGGTAAACCGGCCGGGTTCACGATAGTGGTAGCCAACCCAGGTAGGCGGCTTTCTCGGACTAGATAGGCTATGAGGTAAACAATTGTGGTGAGCATCCTCGCCGACACTTCTTGAACGGTGTCGAGTACAAAGGCGGTAACTGATGATCATGTGTGTGTAGCGGTACACCCCTGCAGGGTTAACAAAACTATTCGAATAGCCGCGTCCGCGGTTAAGGACTACTTGGAAAGCTTAGCTTGATTATTAGACAACTTGAACTGGATACTTCTAAAACACACCAAGATAAGTGTGAGTGCTATGGCGTGCTTTCTCGTGGGGAAGTCGAGGAAGGCACCATGGTGGTGTAATTGGTTGGAGAAAGTAATGGAATCGTGTACGCTTCTTACCTCAAGTCGGGTACTCGTAGTTCAGGATTAGCCAAGTCAAAGCTGGCACTTCTGCAATTTGAACCCCACCTCCCTTTACCTTGATACATATGCATGAGAAGTATAGCTCCTATGTAAGTGTTGATGAGTACGACTTTGTACTCACGTTTGCTTATTCTATGTTTTAGATGAACCCACTGACCCCGAAGGTGGCTTCTTCATCGAGCTCGACGACTGAAGATCAAGCTAGTCTAGTCTCAGTCAGATGACTGGTTCCCTCGTGGAGGGCTTGTGTTTAAATAAGGCTTCTTAAGCCATTTGTTAAACTTGTCTGTACTCAGACCTACTTTGCTTCCGCTTGTTTGTTGTAATGTTGGATCACATGATTGTGATCTCTGTGTGCACTCTGTGAGAGTTATCAATAAAATGTATACTTTGTAGAGAATTGCAATGATACCTACTGTTCATACAAGGCATGTGTTCTGTGTGTATGTTTATAACATGCATGTCTTTGTATGGGTTTTTGAGACCTTAGTTGTGATCTGGCTGGCGGTCTTTCATACACCAAGTGGCCCTTAGATGTGCGCAGCTTGGGGCATCGCGATGCGATTGTTCGAGACTCTGTCTCGTGCACACTTTGTGGTATGATCGAGCCCGCCCTAGACCCCGACTAAGTGATCGGGTTGGAGTAAGCCTATGTAAGAGTTATGATATAGTCGATAGTATGGTTGAGGCGACTTGTTTGTGAATATGGGAGTTAACCACCCATATCATTAGACTTGTGTGCGGACGATGAGGACCCATCTCAGTTGATCATCCGGCCTGGATGGGATGCCCCTCACGTACGATGCTTTCCGAGAACGTTCTGTGCTTGGCCTTGTCTTCTTAGACAACTGGGTACGGTTCTCGGCTCTCCATATGAGTATGTCGTAGCGGGACTTACATACGCTAACCCCGGGTCCCGACAAATCACCTCCCGCATAATACAATCGAGCAGGAAGTACTGTCTCCTGTTAACCGACGAGTATCGGCAACCTGCTCCTCCTCTCTACGATCTAACCCAGGGTCCCTGACCATGGGATTTTCCGAGGTCAATCCTCGTCAATTGGCGCCGACCGTGGGGATGCAGGTTGGAATACCGATCTTGGCGGACCCTTCATCAGCAATCAACAAGTCGACGACTCCATCAGCACTCGACGTCTCCATGGCTCGAGCAGAGTCCGATCTGTTCGAGTCCCTCGGCTTCATCGCAAACCTTCCAATCCTGCGATCAGTTTTCGCGGACCTGCGCACTGGCGTTGACCTAACCTTCGGTGGGTACCAGATCTACGTCAACAGTGGGGCACTCTCCGCCTCACAGATCCTGCTCGAGCACCCGCAGTAACAACTGTGACGACAGCAGCGGCCGTAGACGAAGCACCCGCCCATGCGGCGCCTCCGCGAGTCAGCCGTGACTCCCACCTCAATACAAGACATCGCACCTCTTGCGACTGCACGAGTGGGGCACTAGCGTGGAAGAGAAGCAACACGGGCGCGACAGAGCTATCGACCGAGGCACCGTTCCAAGTGTTCATGGCAGATGATAACCCTCAACTGTAGGGGATCGAGATAGTCTTCACGGGCAAGATAATCCAATTTATTGATTCGACACTTGGGGACACAAAGAATACGTACATGCTTTGACAATTGAGTTGCATTTCAACCACACGTGAAATAAACACTTTCTTGCACAAAAGTATTAGTAGCTACGGTAATATGGTAGTGGTAGTGGTGATGATAATGGTGGTGATAGTGGTGGTGAAACATCAAAAGTAAAACAGCGAAATTAAACAACTAGTAACCAACGGAAAGAAACATTGTAGGCTAGGGAGATGGATGGATGGGCGCTTCTTGGATGAGAACAAACATGTAATGGATTCTAACACGGGCAAGGCTCACAGAAAAGAAAGGATCATCTAGGCAAATATCAAACATCAGGCATGTATCCCAAGGTAGTTGTACGATCTTGCAATAAGAACTTTGCACAACATCTTTTTTCCTACCCTCCCTCTACGAACGGGGCCAAAAGGAACTTAGGGAGATTAAGGTACTCCTGTCAAAGAGCACCGGAACAAAGCATTAACAATTCATGGATACACGGAATCCTCAAATTATAGTCAATCCCCTTTGGTGTCTCAAGTTGTCACCATTGGGATCGCAGGTTCCGTACTATAATAGGTGCATAAAACTCATAGATTGGATCAAGAACACCTCAAAATCAAGAAACAAAAGGGTGATCAGATCTGAAATCACGGCACTCGGCCCCAAAGTGAAAAGCATTAAGAGCAACAAGTTGTAACAGAGATGATAAACACCAAGTAGATGATAGGCAACATGCCCCCAACAAGCTGATGAACTATTACATGATCTAACTCATCCAATCCCTACCATCCCCTTTGCCTACAGTATGGAATTACTCACACATGAGAGAAGAAGTCATGGAGGGGTGATGGAGAGGCGATGATGATGACGATGGCGATGATTTCCCCTCATCGGAGGCCAAAACAGCCTCCAGATTAGCTCTCCCGGAGAAGAACAGAGGGTGGCAGAGGCTCCGCGACATAGATTGGAAAAGCGACTTCTATTTCGGAGTTTCCTCGCCGAGGGAATAAATAGGGCAAAGGTAGGGCACCCGGGGGTGTGGGACCCACCCATGAGGGCAGGTGGCGCGGCCAGGGGATGGGCCGCGCCACACACCCTTCTGGGTGCCCTCTGGCTGCTTTGTGGGCCCCCTTTGGACTCGTCGAAGCTTCGAGACCACTGATTTTTTATATAATTTTTATGGATTTTTCCAACTTACCTAAATATCCAGAAACATGCACAAAAGAAAACATCACTGGTAGCTCTGCTGAAAACAGCGTCAGTCCGGTTAGTTTCGTCCAAATCATGCAATAATGAAGCAAAAACAATATCAAAAGTTTTTGGAAAAGTAGATACGTTTGAGACGTATCAGCAGACACCCGCGAGCCAACTTCAGACGACAGAGGCAGAGATGATGACCCGAGCAGTCACAGAGGCGCACGCTCAAACCGCAGAAGCGGCGATCCTGACAACACTGGAAAGATTACTGTCACCCTTGGCGAACCAGGAACCATACCAAGGAAGGTATTTAGAAGACAGGAGCATAGCAACCACGAGAACGACGAACCGAAAGGCAGCTGGGGCCAGATCTCGGAAGCGGCAAGAGAGGCTCAACCCACCAAGAAAATCTACTTATCTAAAGAAGCAATCGCCAGAGTAAAAGATGCAGTAAAGCGCGGAAAGTTACTCCTAGAAGATAAAACTCGCGATGAGCTCAGAGCATACAACAAGCTGGCCAGTGACATCACCATGAAAACAAGAAGGTTGTGACTCGAATTGGAGAAGCAAGGAAAAACCATTACCGACTCGAGAACCAACCGCAAAGCATTTCCCGAACAACCGAGTGACTCCTCCGACCACGGCTCTCCCTCTCGAGGCAAATCCAGATTCGACAACTTAAGACGTACATGCAAGAAGAAAGTCGCCCGCAAACTGGACGACGACTTCAGGCTCGAAGAAGATGTCGAAGAAAAAGAAGAACTCACACTAGCACAAGCCCTCATAACTTCCCAGACATATCTCCATCGTTCTCCGAAGGGAAAAAATGGACAAAGCAGATCGCAACACGGCGATAGCACTCAAGGTAATAAGCGACGGCATTGCCGCTTCAGCACCCAAAAACTAGGCACAAGGCGAGCACCCCGTGAGCAGACACCGGACACGGACCCCAGTTCACCAGACGACGATGACGACGACAGCAACGACGACCGTCGCAAGCGTCCAGACAAAAGCAAAGACCACGGCAGGGACGATCGACGGGACTACTGGACGGCAAAGACCACGGCAGGGACTACTGGAATCTGCTAGTTTGCCGTCAGCCATAGCTGACGGCAAAGGCCACTTTAACCGACGGCAAAGGTTTTGCCGTCAGCTTGCTGACGGCAAAGAGACTGGCCACGATTTTATCGGTAAACAGCTTCTTTGCCGTCAGCTGGAAATCGACCGACGGCAAAGGCTTTGCCGTCAGCTAGGGAGCCGAGCCTGACGGCATAGAACGGTGACGGCAACGATTTAAGCCCAGCCCCGTTAGGGGGGTTAACGGTAGGCTTTGCCGTCAGCTGGAGACCAGCTGACAGCAAAGCTGCTGCTTGTGGGCCATGCTTGTCAGGGGAGTTGCGATCAGTGCCACGTGGGGTCCTTGCCTTTGCCGTCAGCCAGAGACCAGCTGACGGCAAAGCTGGCAACCTGGGACATTTGGTCGTCCCAGAGTTGCCAGATTTAACAGTTAGCTGCCACGTGTCCACCTTTGCTGTCAGCCCACCGATGGCAAAGGCTTTGTCGTCAGGAAGCTGACGGCAAAGACTTTCCCTATTTTTTTAAAATTTTTGTTTCTGTTAATTCCCTGCATTTTCAAACAACAATATATATAACACAATTAATATTCTGCTAGGCCCTAAACAGCACCACAAGTGCATCACAAAGCATCGCAAAGCGTCACAAAACATCACGATATAAATAACACAAAGTGCAAACAACAAAGATGGCATCACAAAGTATCGCAAAGAATCCCAAGTGCATTACAAAGTGCATTACAAAGCATCTAAGACTACAACTTGCTAGAGTCCCTGGAGCATCCATCCATGTGCCATGCTGCTTTATCACAATCTGCATAATGAGAAGAAGAAAGAATTTAGCGCTAAGTAATTAGAAGATGAAGAAGAACAAGAAGAAGAAGAAGACAAGAACAAGAAGAAGAAGAAGAAGGACACAAGAACAAGAAGAAGAAGAAGAAGAAGAAGAATAAGAAAAAGATGGAGAAAAAGAAAGAAGAGAAAAAGGAAGAATAAGAAGATTTGTTTCTTCTTAATCTATCTTTTTCTCCTCTTTCTTCTTCTCTTATTTCTTCATCTCTTCTTTGTTCTTCTCTTCTGTTTTGTTCTTCTCTTATGGTTTCTTTTGAAAATTTCTAAAGTAATTATGTCATTTTTGAGCTCTAATATCAACTAATTATGCTATTTTTTCCTAACTAGAATTTACTAAGCTAACTACAGCATGGCATAGTCTAAGTTGAGCTAAGCATGTCATTTTTGAGCTCTAATATCAACTAATTATGCTATTTTTGGTGTTATCAAGTAATTATGTCATGTTTTTACCAAATAAGCCAAGTCACGGAGGAGAAGCACCATCTCGGTTGGTCGCCGGGTTGGTTGGGCTCTCACCGGGAGAGGGATTGTGGGATGCGACTCTGGAATGATGCTGCAACAAGGCAAGAGTTGAAATATGTGGTTAGCATGGCAACATACAATGATATAAGACCGTGCAAGGTTGGTCATTGGAAGGGAACTCACCGTTCCCACCGGAGAAGGCATCGGCGGAGGGGGGGGCAAACCTTGCTTCTCACACATAGCCTGCAAATTAGTTGACGAGAAGTGAAAGAAATAGTCTTGTTGCTTCTCACACATAGTCTTGCTTCTCACACAACTGACTTACCGCAACGAAGTCGTGCATAGCCTTCGCATGGGCATTATTGCGTGCCCTCTCCTCCTCCAGCAGCCTCTGTGTATTCCGGTCCCTCTCCTCCAACAAGAGTCTGGTGGCCTCCCTCTCCTTCTCAAGTGCGGCCTGCAACCAGTTCTCGTCATCATCCATCCAGGGTCAAATGGACTAAAGGAATAATGAAGGAAAACTAACCTCGATGGCAAGATCAACTGGCCTCGCGCGCTTCCGTATTACAGGAGCCAAGCTAGTTTGCCTCGCCTTGATCTGAGATAGAGACTCAGTGATAGGGACGAAGCCATCACACATGGCCACCGTGCCATGACTCTTACCGCCACCAGAGATCATCAACGCCTCTGCATCCATAGGATTCAGGCTCGGGTCGAAGTCAGGGCCGCGCAGTTGTTTGACAACCTGAGAATAAGACGTCATCTTGTTGTAGGCGGACAGGCTTGTGTATGCCGATGGCCCGTCCCCCTCAGAATATGGTGTCGCCATCTTGTACGAGCCCTTATGGGCCATGCCAAACGCGGCGTATCCCTGAGGCTCAGGCTGGTTATGGCGTTTGGCCTACAAGAAAAGGCAAAGAGTTAGTACAACAAAAATCATGCACAAATGAATTAATGATGAAAGAAAACAAGGCACACATACCCATTTTTTGGCGTATTGCTTGATGTTGGCATTTCCTTGGTGGTGTGCCACACCAACCAATTGGGCACGACGCTCCTTGGCCGCATTGTGGGTGGTCAACCAAGCCTCTGTGCACCACTTGTCCACTATCATCTCCCAACAATCCATCTTATCGGCCAACCATCTCGGGGGCACCTATGAATGAAACTAAGTATTGTAACTAGCCCTAACAAAACTAATAAAGAATGTAACTAAGGAATCTACGTACCTCCATGTACTCGGTCTTATCAGGGAAAAGGTTTCGACATTCAGCCTTCGTCTTCGGCTCGTTTTGCTTGGTGTACCAATCTCGAACGGCCTGAACACGCATCTCATGCCTCGTGTTATTCAATAATCTCTTGCACTCTTTCTCGAGATTCTTCTTGGCCGCCTCCTCCGTACCCTCCTCGACCCTATGGTAACTCTGCAATTATGCCATATATATGCACAGATGAATAGGAAATAACAAGATATAACATTGGATATTGTATACTTATTATTGGGTAAAATAATAGTTACCCAAAAATCAGCCAACACCTTGTCGGCCACGCTCGCGCAAAGAACACCGTTCACGTGAGTGTTTTCCGGGAGCAGCGCGGCTTGGTAGTGCTCCCACTTGAGTCCTGGCTCGGGAACCATACCCTCCCCGGGCAATTGCACTAGCCCGGGAAAGTGCTCCCTAAGCAAAGCACCAAGGAGGCAGTTTGGATTCCGGGTATTCTCCGGGTAATTCCACCCCCTGCATAATGAGAAGGCAAAGACATTAGCTACTTGGTGAAAAATAATGATATAAGGTACACAATAGACATCAACTTACTTCTCGCCATCTGGCGAAATCAGCTCCCTGTGCTGCAACTCTAATCGGTCTGGAAATCGTGTCATACCACATTGGTAGACCGACTTGCTGGCAGACGGGCCCTCATCCTCCGCCTCAGCCCTCTCATCCTCCGCCTCAGCCCCCTCATCCTCCACCTCAACCTCAGCCTCCGCATCCGCCCCAGCCCCCTCACCGTCCCGCCCCCAACTCCCCCACTCCTCGTGTGAGGGTGTGGGCTCCTGGAAGGGAGGATCCTGCATCGGTGTCCGCTCCTGGACGGGAGGATCCCGCACCGGTGACACCCTTGTCTGCAGGGGTGAAGTGGCTGAGACTGAAGTAGCTGAGGGTGGTGGCGACTGGCTCCTATTAGGCAGCCTCCCTTTCCCGCGACCACGTCCTCTGCCTCTCTTCTTTCCTCCGCCTCTCCCACGGGGCTCCTCGGCAAAGCTCTGCAACAACTGTCTCCGTAGCTGGCCAGGTGCTATCCTCAACTTATCCCCGCCTGCCATGTCTCACCACCTGCAACAATACATAGTTAAATACTTAGTACAAATACAAAGACAATAATTAAATGAACAATAATAAATACATGAATAATTAAACAATTAATTAAATAATTAAACAACAATGTTTGGATGCATACAAAGTACTAATAGTCGGGATCATCTGTCTCTTCTCCAAGGTCAACTGAAGCATAATCATCATCAGTATCATACGTGTCGTCATGAATGACATCGTCATCGGGTTCAGGGACATCATGTGGAAGGCCTTTTTGTAACCGATCAAGCATTGTTAGCTCATCCGGATTGGTAACCTCTTCTACTTCCACTTCTTCCTCATCATCACGTGATTCTTGTTCCTCCGTGTTCAGGGTGGACGTAGAGCAGTTCCGGAGACGACGTCTCACACCACGTGATTCTTGGAAGAATTCTCCATCATATGTTATTGGGTCAATTTGAGGTTCATAATCCTCTTCGTTTGGTGGAGGTGGTCTAAGATGGGGCGGCACATCGTACACGACATACCAACCTTCCAGGTTCTTAACACTTTGACGACTGTATGGCAGATAGAAAACTTGGGTGGCTTGTTGAGCCACAATAAAGACATCATCACGGCTTAACTTCCTGTCTTGTCGGATTTCGACTAGCCCAACATGTTCATGGGCCCGTCTTGTCTTAGTAGGATCGAACCAATGACATTTGAACACAACAACATTTGGAGGATTTTCACCATAATAATGAAGTTCGTAAACTTCTTCAAGTCTTCCATAATACTCGACACCTCCCTCGCCTATAGCAGAGACACCAGAATTGGTTGTTTTTCGACCGGGAATTGAAAGCTCTTTGCTAGCAGTACGAAAGCGATGCCCGTTGATGTCGTACTTCTGAAATGTCCGGACCTTAAAGTCAAAACCATTTGCTATTTGTCTCACTTCATCGTCGACTTGCTCATCTGAATTAGCTATTTTTTTGAACCAAGAGATGAAACCGGGATAGCCGCCTCCTGTCTTTTCAAGAAGTTCATACTCGAGAATGGATTCTTTTTCGATTGCAACACCATTCGAGAACTGTTCGACGTATCGACTGTATCAATTAATAACAGTTGTTAGACACAAAACTTGTTAAAAAGTTGCGAAACAATGTATCGAGGACTTACTCGATGTACGGCCGAACTTCTGTTAAGTTGTTCAATATATACATCGTTAGTGTGCGCCACTCCTCGACGCCCAGCAACTTTGATTTTCCCACACCAGAAGGAGCGAGCTTCCCTTTGAAGAGGCTGAGTTTGTATTCACGTCGTTTGGGGTCGCCCACATTGTACCGAGGCTTTGGATTATGCAAGCTGTGCAAAGTGGCATCATAGTGTGCTGTTACGAAGTTTGCCGCCTCCTCGGTAATGAACGCCTCGGCCATCGATGCTTCAATTCTACGTTTATTTTTACATTTTGCTCTAAGTGTCTTATGCATTCTTTCAGTTGCATAGCACCAACGATTTTGCACAGGGCCACCCAATCTTGCCTCGGTTGGGAGATGCAAAATCATGTGTTGCATCGGATTAAAGAAGCCCGGTGGAAAAATCTTCTCTAACTTGCAGAGCAACTCAGGCGCCAACTCTTCCATGTCATCTATCACGGCACGCGACAACTCTTTAGCACAAAGAACACGGAAGAATTAACTTAACTCTGCCAATACTAGCCATTCAGACTCTGGGATATAGCCGCGCAACATCACTGGCATTATCCGCTCAAGCCATATGTGCCAATCATGACTCTTGAGCCCAAAAATTTTCATTTTTTCAATGCTCGCTCCCCTTGCTAGATTCGCAGCATACCCATCAGGGAACAACAACTTTTGTTGCACCCACAAGAGGATTTCCCTTATTGCTCCCTTCTCGAGATTGTACCAGGCAGGTGGCTTGGACCAATTTTTTCTTCCTTTAGGTTGTCGCATGTTTAGTGATGGCCTATCACAAAGAGTCTCCTGGTCAACTCTAGCCTTTGTATTATCTTTGCCCTTATCAGTGCCGAAAAATGTGCCAAGAAGGGCCTCGGCGATATTCTTTTCAGTGTGCATCATGTCAATGTTGTGTGGTAGTAAGAGGTCTTCAAAGTAGGGGAGATCCCAGATGCATGGCTTGTGGGTCCAGGCGTGTTCCTCATTATAACCCAAGAAATACCCTGGACGGTTTGGATCAGGCTCCATAGATTTTAACTGTTCATGAATTTGTGTGCCCGTCAACGCAGGTGTTGCCGAGTGTTTGACAACTTTACCTTTCATGAAATTCTTCTTGTCTTTTCTGAATGGATGGTCCATAGGCAAGAACTGTCTATGCAAGTCAAAGCAGGAATACTTTCCACCCGCCGGCAACCAATGAAACTTAAGAGCTGCTTTGCATTGTGGGCATGGGAACCTTCCATGCACACACCAGGCAACGAAAAGCGCAAATGCCGGCAGATCATGCAACGAGTATTGGTACCAAACATACATTTGAAAGTTCTCTTTCTTAGCTGCGTCGTATGTGTTGACCCCATTCACCCAAGCTTCTTTCAAGTCATCCATCAGCGGTTGCATGTACACACTCATATTCTTCCCCGGATAGTTTGGCCCTGGAACTATCAATGTCAGAAATATGTGCTTTCTTTGCATAATGGACGATGGTGGAAGATTGAGTGGAATAACAAACACAGGCCAGCAACTATATTGGGTAGCCGTCATACCAAAAGGATTGAACCCATCGAGACCGATGGCGACTCGGCAATTCCTTGGCTCTTTAGCTTTTTCCGTATGTTTAGCATCAAATGCCTTCCATGCGTCACCATCCGAAGGGTGTACCAACATCGGATCTCCGTTTTCATCTAATTCTTTCCTAATTCCATGTTGGTGCCATGTCATCTGTTTTGCTGTTTCTTCGAGCATGTAAAGTCGTTGAAGTCTTGGTAGGATCGGCAGATACCGTAGAACACTCACAGGGATTTTGCTCTGCTTCTTCTCACCTTCACCGTTTTCTACCTCAACATATCTGGAGGACTTGCAAAATGGACAATATGTTTCGTCCACATACTCTTTCCTAAATAAGGCACATCCTTTCTCACAAGCATGTATCTGCTCATACGGCATCTTGAGTGCACTAAGGATTTTGTCTGACTCATATAGGTTTGAAGGCATAATATGACCTTCGGGTAGAAACTGCCCAAATAGGGTCATCATTGAGTCAAACAGGTCTCTTCCAATGTTGAATTGGGCTTTCAGAGCCATTACTTGTGCGATGGCATCTAGCTGAGAAATCTTAGTGTGCTCGTGAAGAGGACGTTTTGAAGACTCCAACATGGCATAGAAGGCCTTTGCGGATTCCTCCATCTCTTCGTCCTTGTTCCGAGCATCATCAAAATCATTGACCATGTCTTCAATCCCTGTACCATAATCGTCGGTGCGCCGACGCAAAACTTTGTCTCTATTACGTTGGGCCGACTCACCATGAAATGTCCACAAGGTATAGCCGGGAGTAAAACCACGCATCTGCAGGTGTTTACCCATTACATCCTTTGTCTGTCGCGAATAATTCTTGCACTTAGTGCAGGGCACCATGTTTTTGGCTGGCCTTTAGAAAATGTCGTTTGCAGGAATTCATAGGTTTTGCTCAACCATTCATCGGTCATGTCTTTCTGACTAGGGTGACCGGAGTACATCCATTCACGATCAGTCATTCTGTCAAGCTAGCTATATAGTATCCACATATGAACAATATAAATTATCAGTTCATCAAGTATGTCAAATTAATTATGGTCATTTTTTAATCATGGTTAAAACATTGGGATGCACGGCATGCACACCTACCAGCTACTAGGTAAAGATGGGTCCTAATCCCACCCGAGTATGTGTAGATTGGGTCATTTTCCCATGCTCTGCTCCCGATCCAACGCAAAATTTCGGCAGCACCTCCCCGCTGTTCTCCTAATACACGTCTTGAAAACTAACCGAGAGGATGTGTACTCGGAGAACAACAAGGAGGCGCTGTCGAAACTCTGCATCGGATCCGGAACAAAGCATGGGAAAATGACCCAATCTACACATACCCGGGCTGTCCATGGATAACGTTGGACAATTCGAAAGAATCATCGTTATAAATATGCAAATGCATGCATATTTATAACTGTAACCCTTTCGAACGGGAGACACATATTGGTTACGCGAAGACTTTGCATTTCAATACTAAAACTACCTATCTAGATAGTGTCATCGGCACGAAGGCCGGAACAGAGCAATATAAAGGTGGAGAAGGAAGAGTTAACAAATGTGCTCACTCTCGAATGCAGTGGAGGTCGTCGAAAACCAAACCCTCGCGAAGCTACTGCACATTTAAATGCAATCAATCAAAACAAATACGCACTCGCGATATCACTACTATAAAGCTAATACCCTGGACGGTTTGGATCAGGCTCCATAGATTTTAACTGTTCATGAATTTGTGTGCCCGTCAACGCAGGTGTTGCCGAGTGTTTGACAACTTTACCTTTCATGAAATTCTTCTTGTCTTTTCTGAATGGATGGTCCATAGGCAAGAACTGTCTATGCAAGTCAAAGCAGGAATACTTGATAGGCTTATTTGACATGAACATTTTGATAGGCTTATTTGACATGAATATTTTAATTGAAGATGCCCATTAAGAGTTTGTCAAATGTATAGAAAATTTTCTGCTTTGCATCTCACAATATTTTTCTTTTATATTCTTCTTTCCTATTGGCTAACAACTAATAACTAATAAAAACAGAAGATAATGAATAGTTTGTAATTTGCTAACAACTAATAACTAATAAAAACAGAAGATAATTAATAGTTAAATAAGAAGGAAAATGTTGCTAAACTAATTACACTAAACTAATAACTAATAAAAACAGAAGAAAATGTTGCTAAACTAATTACACTAAACTAATTACACTAAACTAATAACTAATTACACTAAACTAATAAAAACAGAAGATAATTCAACTAATAATACAAAAGAAAACTAAAAACTAATTACTCTAAACTAATGAACAGGGAGGAGGGGGTGGTGGCGGCGGCTCACCTGTGGCACGGTGGAGGAGGTGGTCGCCGGCTCGGGGCGGCGGCGTTGCGGAGGAGGAGGTGGTCACCGGCGGTGTGGGCGGCGTTGTTGGGGTGGGCGACCACCTCGGGCGACGGCGGCGGCAGCAGGGGAGGGATCCGGCGTGGGAGGGGGCGGGGGCGGGGGCGGGGGCGGGGGGGGGGGGGGGAACGGGTTCCGGCTGGGGTGGGCACCGGCGGGGGCGGGCTCCGGCGGGGGCGGCGGCGACGGTGAATCAACGAGGAGGCGGCGGCGGCTGGGGCTCGGGGGTGGGTGGTGTGTGCGCGCGCGAGAGAGAGAGGGTTGGGGGGATGGGGGGTTATCTGTTCGGGTCTTTGCCGTCAGCTAGCTGACGGCATAGGCTCGCCGTTATCCTTTGCCGTCAGCTAGCTGACGGCAAAGCCTGGGGCGGTTAGGGCTTGCCCGAGTGTGGGGCGTGGCGCTCTCGTTGCCGTCGGCTCGCCTTTGCCGTCAGCTTGGCCAGCCATAGCCGTCAGCTGGCTGACGGCACAACATCCCTTTGCCGTCAGCCTGGGCTATGCCGTTAGCTTTTCTTCCGGCTGACGGCGCCTATCCTATGCCGTCAGCCCCGTGAAAATGCTGACGGCAAAGTCGGAAGCTGACGGCAAATTAGCTTTTTCCAGTAGTGGTAGTTGTACGTTCTTGCAATAAGAACTTTGCACAACATCTTTTTTCCTACCGTCCCGCTACGAACGGGGCCAAAAGGAACTTAGGGAGATTAAGGTACTCCTGTCAAAGAGCACCGGAACAAAGCATTAACAATTCATGGATACACGGAATCCTCAAATTATAGTCCATCCCCTTTGGTGTCTCAATTTGTCACCATTGGGATCGCAGGTTCCGTACTATAATAGGTGCATAAAACTCATAGATTGGATCAAGAACACCTCAAAATCAAGAAACAAAAGGGTGATCAGATCTGAAATCACGGCACTCGGCCCCAAAGTGACAAGCATTAAGAGCAACAAGTTGTAACAGAGATGATAAACACCAAGTAGATGATAGGCAACATGCCCCCAACAAGCTGATGAACTATTACATGATCTAACTCATCCAATCCCTACCATCCCCTTTGCCTACAGTATGGAATTACTCACACATGAGAGAAGAAGTCATGGAGGGGTGATGGAGAGGCGATGATGATGACGATGGTGATGATTTCCCCTCATCGGAGGCCAAAACAGCCTCCAGATTAGCTCTCCCGGAGAAGAACAGAGGGTGGCAGAGGCTCCGCGACATAGATTGGAAAAGCGACTTCTATTTCGGAGTTTCCTCGCCGAGGGAATAAATAGGGCAAAGGTAGGGCACCCGGGGGTGTGGGACCCACCCATGAGGGCAGGTGGCGCGGCCAGGGGCTGGGCCGCGCCACACACCCTTCTGGGTGCCCTCTGGCTGCTTTGTGGGCCCCCTTTGGACTCATCGAAGCTTCGAGAACACTGATTTTTTATATAATTTTTATGGAGTTTTCCAACTTACCTAAATATCCAGAAACATGCACAAAAGAAAACATCACTGGTAGCTCTGCTGAAAACAGCGTCAGTCCGGTTAGTTTCGTCCAAATCATGCAATAATGAAGCCAAAACAATATCAAAAGTTTTTGGAAAAGTAGATACGTTTGAGACGTATCAGCAGACACCCGCGAGCCAACTTCAGACGACAGAGGCAAAGATGATGACCCGAGCAGTCACAGAGGCGCACGCTCAAACCGCAGAAGCGGCGATCCTGACAACACTGGAAAGATTACTGTCACCCTTGGCGAACCAGGAACCATACCAAGGAAGGTATTTAGAAGACAGGAGCATAGCAACCACGAGAACGACGAACCGAAAGGCAGCTGGGGCCAGATCTCGGAAGCGGCAAGAGAGGCTCAACCCACCAAGAAAATCTACTTATCTAAAGAAGCAATCGCCAGAGTAAAAGATGCAGTAAAGCGCGGAAAGTTACTCCTAGAAGATAAAACTCGCGATGAGCTCAGAGCATACAACAAGCTGGCCAGTGACATCACCATGAAAACAAGAAGGTTGTGACTCGAATTGGAGAAGCAAGGAAAAACCATTACCGACTCGAGAACCAACCGCAAAGCATTGCCCGAACAACCGAGTGACTCCTCCGACCACGGCTCTCCCTCTTGAGGCAAATCCAGATTCGACAACTTAAGACGTACATGCAAGAAGAAAGTCGCCCGCAAACTGGACGACGACTTCAGGATCGAAGAAGATGTCGAAGAAAAAGAAGAACTCACACTAGCACAAGCCCTCATAACTTCCCAGACATATCTCCATCGTTCTCCGAAGGGAAAAAATGGACAAAGCAGATCGCAACACGGCGATAGCACTCAAGGTAATAAGCGACGCCATTGCCGCTTCGGCACCCAAAAACTAGGCACAAGGCGAGCACCCCGTGAGCAGACACCGGACATGGACCCCAGTTCACCAGACGACGATGACGACGACAGCAACGACGACCGTCGCAAGCGTCCAGACAAAAGCAAAGACCACGGCAGGGACGATCGACGGGACGCACGCGACGACATAACGCAAAACAAAATCAACCGAGGAAGACGCAGGCGCGCAGCCCACGAATAGTACTCAGACGAGCAAGCATCCGACGAAGATCTCGAACCATGCGACGCACTATGCTTCGCGCGAGCCATACGCGAGACACGGATGCCCAAAGTCTTTAAGTTAAACTCCACAACGCAAAAATACGACGGACTGGAGGAGCCAGAGGCATGGCTCGATGATTACCTAACAGCCGTCAAGTTCAAGCGGGGAACCAATATCACGGCAATGCGGTACGTACAACCCATGCTTGAGGGATCGGCGCGGCACTGGCTGAGAACCTACGACGAGGATCCATCAGCTCCTGGAAGCAGGTTCCCAGCGCCTTCATCGAGAACTTCAAGTCAACCTACAAGCGACCAGCATGACTCGAATAGCTGAGAGCATGTAGGCAAGGAACCAGAGAGTCCCTGAGGGCATACATTCAGCGGTGGAACAAGCCAACAACTGGACTGACGGAGAAGACTCCGTACGAAACGAATCAGACATCCATATGGCGCGTAGAGAACGCGACTACGACTATTACGCTGGAGACAGAGGTTTTGACAGAAGAAGAAAGCGGCCAAGCCATAACTTTATGACGACAGAGGACCTGACATGGTCGCGGCCGGTTTCCCAGGTCACAGAGACGGCAGACATCGCGACGACAGCAGAGTGCAGCGGAGGTACAACCCAGAGGAACCACCGCACGCCCAGAAGCGAGATTGGAGATCAAGGTTGCCACGAGACGACACCCGAGCATACCGCTCGGCCAAGGAACAGCACGATGGGCCCTGCACAGTACATGGGTTCAAAAACGAACGTGGAGAAGTCAGATCGGGGCACACCCTAAGAAATTGCAGGCGCTACACCGATCTGTCAGAAGAAAAGAGTCGGTCCACAGCACCAACATCGCAACCTCTCGCAAGTGTAGCGGTTGGGACAATCGCCCACAATGCACCACCTGCACCCGCCACACTAGCAAGACAGGTAGCATCCATCCAGGAGAGGTGCACGAAACCCGGCGAAAAAGAAGAGTACCCAGAGGCACATGGTCGAATCTACATGATCCAAGAAGGAATACCATCAAACAGGCAGCAGAAGCAGGTCACCAGACAAGTTTTCCTCACAGTTTCCTCGCACCCGGCCATCCCAGAATATCTGCACGGGTCTGAGACTGACATTACCTTTTCCCGAGAAGATCACCCGCCAGCCATCCCGCGTCCAGGACATGCTGCACTGGTACTCGAAGCAAGAATTGGAAACTACGACATGTCGTGAGTCTTCATCAATGGTGGCAGTAGAATCAACATCATATTCACCAAAACTCTGGAAGAGATATTCATCCAAAATTCAGCACTTAAAACTTCAGGCACGACTGTCGATGGAATCGTGCCAGGCAAAGCAGTTTACCCCCTCGGAAAGATAAGCTTGGAAGTGGTCTTCGGCAACGCGAGCAACTTCCGCAAGGAAATGTTGGACTTCGAAGTGGTCCACTGGAAATCGCAGTATCATGCCATCCTCGGCCGACCAGCCTTCGCGCGCTTCATGGCAGTACCGCACTACGCCTACCTCAAGCTGAAAATGCCAGGCCCACGAGGAGTCATCACAGTCAGCGGCAGCTTCATCAAATCCGATCGCTGCGACAGAGAATTCCACAAGATATCAGAAACCTTTCGAGCACACCAAACTTGTGGAGTCGCCACACAAGAAGAAGAAGCGCTCCCATAGAAGTCAAGACACAAATAGAAGACTCGTCGGCATCACACGCCAAGGACTCAAGTTATCTTAGCAGCAACTTTACATTCTTAGGGCTATCAAGCCATCGATCCAAGTAAAGGGTTGTATTCTACAGCCCCCTCGTGTAAGAACAACAGGAAAGATACCGAGAATATTTTTCCCAAAAAGTGCGTACGCGACTTCAAAAATGGCACTCGGGGGCTCGCTCGCAGCAGCCACCCCCCGAGGCGTTATTCGCTTACGCGACTTCAAAATTGGTACTCGGGGGCTCGCTCGCAGCAGCCACCTCCCCCCGAGGCGTTATTCTCTTACACGACTTCAAAATTGGCACTCGGGGGATCGCTCACAGTATCCACCCCCCGAGGCGTTATTTTCTTACGCGACTTCAAAATTGGCACTCGGGGGCTCGCTCGCAGCAGCCACCCCCTGAGGCGTTATTCGCTTACGCGACTTCAAAATTGGCACTCGGGAGGCTCGCTCGCAGCAGCCACCCCCTGAGGCGTTATTCGCTTACGCGACTTTAAAATTGGCACTCGGGGGATCACTCGCAGCAGCCACCCCCCGAGGCATTATTAGCTTACGCGACTTAAAAATTGGCACTCGGGGGCTCGCTCGCAGCAGCCACCCCCCGAGGCGTTATCCGCCTACGTGACTTCAAAATTGACACTCGGGGGCTCGCTCGCAGCAGCCACCCACTAAGACGATATCCGACCACTCGACTCAACCTTCCAACACTCGAGGGCTCCATCCATAGCAACGGCCCAGCGAAGTAGTACAACAAAATTCCAAGGGATTCCACAACAATTCTAGCACACGTCGTGCAGAATAAGAAGAAATCCTACAAAGACTACAACTACACAAGGGAGAATTTACAGAAAAAACCAAGCAACGTCTAAACTCCAGGCTCCGATTTCACTTTGCAAAGAGCACCCAGAAGGCGGTCATTTTATTCGCATACCCAGTTCACAACTAGACTCGCAGGCGTGTCCGCCAGCGCATAGTGCTCATCCATCGGCTCATCTCGGCCGCCAGGAGGACCCTGAGCTTCCAGCATAGTATCTACCCCAGGCAAATGACTATGGACAAAGGCAAATGCACAGCGATCCCCTGCATGAATCTGATGATGGAACATGACTTAGTGGAGAAAATTCGGAGAAAATTCCACCAAGCACTCTGCAGCAGTACTCAAGAGCTTGTAGCACCCTATTAACCCGTAGCCGAAGAACGGCGAATACTCGCGTACGTGGACTATCCATCGAAAAGGGATTGTTTGCCTGCACAACCGGATCATCTAGGCGCGACAACTCCGACTGCACGGCCTCCTCCTCCTCATGAGATCGACCAGCCAGCACTTTGTAAGAAGAGCAAGAATCAGCAGAAAGAACAAGGAAAAGCTCTCATGCAGCCGAGCAGTTGAAACAGACAAACTCACCATTGAGAAGATCAGACAATTTCGCCATCCAAGCAACTAAGCTATCCACAACAGCCTCAGCGCATTCACGTTTTGAGCGCTGGATTGCAACAGCACCCTTGAAGCGGCTAATCTCACGACCCGCGTCTCTAAGTCTCAAACAGACAAACTCATATGCACCCTCGCGAGCATCCTCCTTCAGCAAATTCCAAGCCCGAGAAATGCCCGGGGTGGCCTACCAAATAAGGAGAACAAGTCAAAGAAAAAGGGAAAATGAGCAGCACAAAAAGGAAAAAGCAGTTTCACCTGTAAAATATCCAACATTCCGCATGATACGTCCAAAACGTTTCTATAATTTCTGCTTGCTCCATGCTTCTTTTGTGTGATATTGCTATGTTATTACTACACTTTCATACACTTTTGATCATATTTGGACTAACCTATTAACTCAGTGCACCCAGTGCCAGTTCCTGTTTTCTGCAGTTTTTCTATTTTAGGTTTCCCCCATATTAAAATTGCTCCAAAAATTCGGGAAAAATCCAATAAAAAATCAGCTCTTTGGAAGCTTCGGGAATCACCAAGGAGGGGCCAGAGGGGACCCACTAGGGCCCCAGGCGCCCTCTCGGCGCACCTTAGGGTGGGGCCGCACCAGGGGGCTACCTGGACCCCTGGTGGCCCCCTGGCTGCCCCCTTCGCCCATATATTCTCCGTGACGCGAAACCCCAGAAAGAAAGAACCCTTTTTCGCGATCTCTCCTCTGTTCCGCCGCCACCGCGCTTCCAAGATCGGGAGCACCAGGAGACCTCTTCCCGGCACCCTGCCGGAGGGAGGAACCACCTTCGGGAGCTTCTCCACCACCATGGATGCTTCCCGGGTGAACCGTGAGTAGTCCCCCTTGGACCATGGGTCCATGATTAGTAGCTATGTGATGTTCTCCTCCCCTCTTTGTTCTTCATGGTTTAGACCTCGTGATCTGCCCTATATGATCGAGGCACATATGTAATCTTTCTGCTGTTGCTATGCTGAGTTTACTGGGATCTGATGGATTAGAAGACTATGTTCAGATTGTGTTTGAGTATTATATTTG
Source organism: Bromus sterilis (assembly GCA_950022295.1). Lineage (NCBI taxonomy): Eukaryota > Viridiplantae > Streptophyta > Magnoliopsida > Poales > Poaceae > Bromus > Bromus sterilis. The sequence continues at coordinate 88,357,046 of OX465601.1, read as the reverse complement.
ATTCTCCTCTTTTATATTTATGTTCTTGAGTAATTCTTACATGTTCTCCATTTCTGTTTATTTCTTTGGCCAAGTAGTAGGTTGTGACTCCAAGAGGGAGCGTTATGCATGCTTGTGGGTTCATGCCCCCCGATGACTAGCTTGGGTGACAGAAACATGAGTCTAGGGTATGTGTTGTTGCCACAAGGGAGAAAACAACGGTGCTTGTACTTGTGGGTGCAAGGATTGTTTACTTTACGCAAAGTTCTTTAATGCAGTTGTCTGTTGCTTTGAGTTTACACTTTGGGTGGGATTCGCAACTTAATACCAGCGAGATGTTGTGGATAGATATCTCAAGGTGGATGATTAGTAGGTAGATGCAGATGGATTTCGGTCTACTTGTTTTGGCCTACCACCCAAGCTTTTGATCCTCTTCCTTTCTTTATAGCATAGTTAGCATTGGTTTGCGCACATAATCCTGTCAATTTTCCGGCTGTAATTTGTTTACCTCGCATGGCTATTTTATCGTCTTTTGTGAGAGAGACATCACTAGTGAACATCATGGGACCCCGGTCCATACTTCAAACACTGTTTACACCCGCTATTAATTTACTGCTTTATACTTTTCCGTTGCTATCACTATCATTATTATCCCGTGCGTTTGATCCTTTGTAAACAACAAGGCCGGAGGGATTGACAACCTGTCTGAACTCGTTGGGAGCAAAGTTCTCTGTTGTGTGTGCAGGTCCACGCCAACCGCCTATCTGGCGCCGTTGTCACCTTCCTGTCATTGCCGGAGTCCTACCAGAGACAAACCTTGGTATCTTCACCGAGGGAAATTTGCTATTGCCTACATCTCAACCTTCCACTTTGGGTAACCAACGAGGGGCGAGAAGTAAACTCTCGCGACATCAAAGCAATGTCTGGCGCCGTTGCCGGGGACTCCTCTCTTCAAGATAGGGGAGTTGCACACTATCTTTTATCTTTGCTTTTTAGTCTTGTTAGTTTAGCTTTCAGTTTTTTCTTTAGTGTCCTTTATAAAAAAAATAGTTACCTTGCTTGCTACTGCTATGGGTTCCTCCGAGAACACCAAGTTGTCTGACTTCACTAGTCATAACAACAGTGACTTTATCTGCACTCCTAGTGCTACACCTTCCATTTCAGCACCTTCTTATGAAATTAAACCTCCTTTGCTGAACCTTGTTATGAAAGATCAATTCTCCGGTGCTAGAGATGATGCTGCTTTGCACTGAAATAATTTTGTTGAGCTCTGTGATATGCAAAAGTACAAAGAAGTAGATGGTGATATTGTTAAGCTTAAGCTTTTTCCTTTCTCCTGGAGAGGAGGAGCTAAAATCTGGTTTCAATCATTGCCTAGGAATAGCATAGATTCTTGGGATAAGTGCAAGGATGCTTTTATTGGGAAGTACTACCCCCCCCCCAGCTAAGATTATCCAATTGAGGAGTAACATTATGAATTTTAGGCAATTGGATAATGAACACGTTGCCCAATCTTGGGAACGCATGAAATCTCTTGTTAAGAATTGCCCTACGCATGGTTTGACTACTTGGATGGTTATCCAAACTTTTTATGCAGGCTTGAACTTTACCTCGCGGAACTTGCTAGATTCGGCCACGGGAGGAACCTTTATGTCAACTACACTCGTGCTGCCACCAAACTTCTCGATGAGATGATGACCAATTATTCCCAATGGCACACCGAACGCGAGAAGGTAAACTCTGTCGAGAAGATCTACTCCCTAAATGAAAAAGTTGCTTTATTATGTCTCTACTTACCAAGGAATCTCCTATTGATCCTCATGATGTCCCTTTAAATTCTTTTATTGCTCAGGATCAAATAGATGTGAAATTTATCTCTAGAAACAAATTCAATAACAATGCTTATAGGAGTAATTTTGGTAGCAATCCTAGACCGTTCCCCTCCAACAACTATGGGAACAACAACACTTATCCTAGCACCAAGAACTCCACTTCTGAATTAGAGAGTATGCTTAAAGACTTTATCACTACCCATAAAGCCTTCAACAAGAGTGTAGAGGAAAAACTGGAAAAATTAGATAATCTGTCGTCGAAGGTAGACAATTTAGCCCATGAAGTAGAATCGCTTAAAATTAGAACTTCTCCTCTTGAGGAGAGGAAGGTCACTCCTATGAACGCTATTCAAGTGAAAATTAATGAAAACAATAGGATGATGGCTAAACTTAAAGAGAGATGGGCTAGAGAAAAGGAGGAAGACTATAGAATTAAGAGCCTTCCTACACACCATACCATTTCTACTATCCAAGTTGTTGAGGATATCCAAACTCTTAGCACCCAATGCACCCCTAGTCCCATAGGACCTATTAATGGTGATGCTATGACCTCAACCATAGAAGAAGAAAATCCTATGACTATAGAAGCTACCAAACAAGTGAGCCTAAAGGACACCACTACCACTTTACTTGATAATAGTGACCTTGATTTTGATAATTGCACCCTTTCTAAAGTTATTCGTTTCCTTCGCAAGATGTCTAGAGACCCCCACACTAGCACACTTAATCTTTCCTTCACGGAGCATATCACTAATGCTCTCATTAAAGCTAGGGAGGAGAAGCTTAGGGTAGAAGCCTCCATACCTGGAAAGCTAGAAGATGGTTGGGATCCTATGATTTAAATTAAGTTGAATAACTTCTCTTGCTATGCTTTATGTGATGTTGGAGCTAGTACCTCCGTTATGCAAAAAAGAATGTATGATATATTTGAATTTAAACCTTTTGATCCTTGTTCTTTTGGTGTTCGTCTTGTCGATTCTTTCGTAAAGAAACCTATGGGGAAGATCGATAATGTTCTTATCATTGTCAATGACAATTATGTTCCCGTTGATTTTTCTATTATGGACATTGAATGTGAACCTTCCTGTCCAATTATTTTGGGACATCCTTTTCTTCGCACCGTGGGTGCTATTATTGATATGAAAGGAGGGATTATCAAATTCCAATTCCCTCACAAGAAAGGGATGGAACACTTCCCTAGGAAAAAAATTAAGTTTACTTTTGAGTCCGTCACACGGGCTAGTTATTTTCTTGAAAAGACTTGATTTTTTTGCATCAAGCCTAGCTAATGGCTTTACAGAAGCGCTTTCGGGAGGAAGCCTGCAACAAATTTAGGTTTTTCCTTTTTGTTTTCCTTCTGTTTTTAGTGGTCTTGATGATTCTTACTACTGTAGCAACATCATTGTATCTTTAGTTTTCAAGCTTTGTGCCAATTATAGCCTGATATGACAAGGGAAGTGAAAGTTGTGACATGCTGTCCAGAAAACTGATCCTGTCCTCGTGACTGGAAAAATCACAGAAAAATCCCAGTTCATCTTTTTGAGCTGATTTTACACAGCGTGCTCTATACAATTACGGAACTTTCGTATTTTCTGTGTTTTTTTTATTTGAGTTGCAGAAGTATCCCTAAAAAATTCTTTACTACCTACTGGTCTATTTTTCATAGATTTGGTCATGTTTTTCCTTTTTTTCATTTGGCAAACCTTAAGCTTTCTTTTTCTTTGCAAAAACTTTTTGGAAATCTTGAGAAACAGTAGCTCTTCAAGATTATCCTTATTTCCAGTAGAGCAAAAATTATTTTATTATGGGTACTAACCTCGCTAATCAGATTATGATGAGTTATGTATGCAGGGAGTTTTCAAGTGTGCGATCGAAGATGATGAAAGAAGATTCAGGAGTGTCAAACGCTCAAGCTTGGGGATGCCCCCATGCATCACCAATAAATATTCAAGGAGACTCAAGCGTCTAAGCTTGGGGATGCCCCCGTGCATCCCCTTCTTCATCAACAATTATCAGTTCGTCCATCGTTGCACTATATTTTTATCACTTCATGCGTTATGTGCTATGCTTAGAGCGTCTCGCTCTTTATTTTTCTTAGGTTTGTTTTTTCTTTGCTTGCTGTTCATAACAAGTTAGAACCCATCTTTCTTTCTGTGGGAGAGAAACACGCTCCACTTTCAAAATCTAGAACACATCATAGGACTTTCATGCTTATCTTTGCTATGTGTGTTCTTTATCTTTTTCATAGCTACTGTCATGATTAGCTCGTAGTTTTCATACTTGTATTTTTAAGAGATTTTGTTTAGTTTGTTCCTAGAACTCTCTTGAGTTTTCATTTTTATCTTGTTTAGAGAGTTGGCATGTTGCACTGAGTTTTGTGTCTTGACTTGAAGTAGGTAATTGATGTTCCTATTCAATTGTATTAGTAACTTGCAATAGTTTTGAGGTATTGCTTTGAGTAATTTTTGGACTTTTGGTGTCAAGAGATTTAGCCTACTTGTGATAGATGTCGTATTTTGGGGAATCCGTGTTTACTTTCAAAACCTAGAAAATTAGTTGAGAACTTTAGCTACTAGACGGATCGCTACTCTTTGGAGAGATCGAATATTAGAGTACACTCACGTACCATGAGTCGAGGATGCGCACGGATAACCAAACCCCCATACACTACTCCTCGGGGTACTTATCTCTTTATGAACCTCCTTATTAGATTGAGAGTTACTGATAATAAGTGCATGAGTTCTTCGGACTAATGTGAGTATTTGAAAGTTGACACTTCCACCTTCCCATATTGTCGGGACCCGGGGTTAGCGTATGCAAGTCCCTCTACGACATAGTCATATGGAGAGCCGAGAACCGTACCCACTTGTCTAAGAAGACAAGGCCAAGCACAGAACGTTCTCGGAAAGCATCGTACGTGAGGGGTATCCCATCCAGGCCGGATGATCAACTGAGATGGGTCCTCATCGTCCGCACACAAGTCTAAATGATATGGGTGATGAACTCCCATATTCACAGACAAGTCGCCTCAACAATACTATCGACTATCTCATAACTCTTACATAGACTTACTCCAGCCCGATCACTTAGTCGGGGTCTAGGGATGGCTCGATCATACATCAAAGTGTGCACAAGACAGAGTCTCGGGCAATCGCATCGCGATGCCCCAAGCTGCGCACATCTAAGGGCCACTTGGTGTATAAAAGACCGCCAGCCAGATCACAACTAAGGTCTCGAAAACCCATATAAAGACATGCATGTTATAAACATACACGCAACACACATGCCTTGTATGAACAACAGGTATCATTGCAATTCTCTACAAAGTATACATTTTATTGATAACTCTCACAGAGTACACGCAGAGATCACAAGCATGTGATCCAACATTACAACAAACAAGCGGAAGAAAAGTAGGTCTGAGTACAGACAAGTTTAACAAATGGCTTAAGAAGCCTTATTTAAACACAAGCCCTCCACGAGGGAACCAGTCGTCTAACTGGGACTCAACTAGCTTGGTCTTCAGTCGTCGAGCTCGATGAAGAAGCCACCTTCGGGGTCAGTTGGTTCATCTAAAACATAGAATAAGCAAACGTGAGTACAAAGTCGTACACAGCAAGACTTACATAGGAGCTATACTACTCATGCACATGTATCAAGGTAAAGGGAGGTGGGGTTCAAATGCAGAAGTGCCAGCTTTGACTTGGCTAGTCCTGAACTACGAGTACCAGACTTGAGGTAAGAAGCGTATACGAGTCCACTACATTCTCCAACCAATTACACCACTATAGTGCTTTCCTCGACTTCCCCACGAGAAAGCACGCCATAGCACTCACACTTATCTTAGTAAGTTTTATGAGTATCCAGTTCAAGTTTTCTAATAATCAAGCTAAGCTTTCCAAGCAGTCCTTAACCGCGCACGCGGCTATTCGAATAGTTTTGTTAACCCTGCAGGGGTGTACCGCTACACACACATGATCATCAGTTACCGCCTTTGATCTCGACACCATTCAAGGGGTGTCGGCGAGGATGCTCACCACAACTGTTACCTCATAGCCGATCTAGTCCAAGAAAGCCGCCTACCTGGGTTGGCTACCACTATCGTGAACCCGGCTAGTTTACCGAAGTGGACCCAGATGATGTGTGCGTGGTGCATAAGCCGGTCTCGGATAAGCCGTTCTCTCAATTAGCAGCCAGGACACAAACCTACCAGAACTCCGAACTATTGCGACATCTGGACATCGAAAGGGATGAGTTAATAGGTTGAGAGGGGTCAGTGAGCCCAATGTGTGGTTGTACTCTTCATCTTGGATCACCACACAAGAACTCGGACTTAGGGTGGTATTCAACGAGACAACCCACCGTGTACTCCTACACAACCTCTCATCGTTCACCTTGTATTAGGGTAGATTCACCAACACCTTTCCACCATCATCAACATGATCACTGACATCCTGACTCACATAACAGTAACATCATTGTATCACTCTAAGCATGAAATAATCAGTAACAATTGAAGGGTCCACATGATATCAACCAACTCCTACATTTGCTAGGATTGTGGTTTTCTTACTACTGTGACAAATGATAGGTCATGCAAAGGAATGGGTTCATCTATGCGATAGAAACATAGCATGGTAATGATCCTATACAATGCATAAGAGAGACATGAGAGGGAAGTGGGATTTTATCGACATGATCAATGGGGGTTTGCTTGCCTTGCTGACGAGGTTCGGGTTCAGGGTCTTCAACGAAGGGGGCTGCCTCATGTTCCGGTTCCACCTCTACTCGACAAACAACAAACAAGGTAGTAAAGTAAATACAATGCACAATCACATGGTTGAAGGTTGAAACTTGATGTATATGTTTCTGATGTGTGAGGCAATTCCATTTAAATGGAGTATATTGCAAAAGAATTGCAAATTCAAACTCCAATTTGAATTAATTTATCCAAGTTACATATGCTATTTCTTGAGCAATGCAACTCATTTTGAAATGTGTATGATATGCCTCTGATGTTCAAATAAAATGTGGTATGTTGCTATGGTTCAAGTTGCAAAAGCATTTGAAATGAATTTGATTTAATTCCAATTAATCCAAATAGAAAATGCTACTGGTAACCTTTTAAATTCAACTCAAACATAGTTGAAAGTTTCATATTTGGATAGATTAGTTTCTCCTGATCATTTTTCATATATTATATGTTAAATTTGGAGTTAATATGAATTTTCTATGAATTTTCAAAGTTTGGGGTATTTTCTGCCATTTCTGATTTATTCTATAAATAGAAATTCATTTATTGTGTCATGCTTGCGTCATTATGACGCCAGGGGGCCACTGACAAGGGGGACCCACTGGTCAGCCTCTCACTGTTTAATTAAAAAGATTTGAATTAGATTTAACTTAACAGGGGGGATTAGTGTGGCTGGGCCCACAGGGCAGTGTCACTAAGGGGTGGGGCCAGGTGATTAGCTTAGGGGGTTAGGGTCTAATGGTGTCTCCGGCGAGGCACTGTTCGCCGGAGTTGAAGGGGATGGCGAACCAGGCCACGGGAGGCGACGGGGAGGGCATGGTTGAGCTCCTGGAGGTGTCGTGCGACGAATGGAGGCATCAGGGGGTCACGGGGAGGTCGGGAGCGACGGCGACGACGTGGTCAGCAAGAAAAGAAGTCCGACGAGGGTGGGGATGGAGCTAGAGTGCACGGCTCGGGATAATTTTGGTCGCGTTCGCACGCTGGGATGGCTAGGTGTCAAACGCGCGCACTGGGGCATCAAGGCGGGCACTGGAGCTAGGAGGGCGATAATAACGGCGGCGAGGAGCTCAGGTTCTCATGGAGGATTTGGCTAGAGGGGTTGTGGGGCGCTGGGAGTTTAGGGGAAATGCTCACCAGAGTTCAGGGAACACGACGAGGTGGCCTTTGGAGGTGGGGAGGTCACAGCGGCGGAGAATCGACGGGGACTTGCTTGCGGGTCCGGCGAGATCTCGGTGAGCCTGGCGTCGCGCCTGGTCCAAATTGGAGCTCCTGCGTCTGCTAGTCGACGGAGTCGAGGATGGCGATCACGCTGGACAAGGTTCTAGCGGCTATGGTTGGCTCGGGCTGCGAGTTTCCACGGCCATGGCATGCGGCTTCTCTCGGTGAAGCTTGCGGGAGAGAAGGAGAGGGGTGGATAGGCACTGCACTGAGGGGGAAACGGTGCACGGTGCAAAGGGGGTTCTCCAGGACACCGAGGGGAGGACACGGGGGCTCTAGAAGCTTCAAGGCGTCGAGGTGGCGTCCACGGCGTGCTCGGCCTCTCCAGCGAGCTGCTTGGAGGCGTGGGGAGAGGGAGAAGACCCTGCTTCCCCTGGTGGGTTGGGCTGGGCCAGGTAAGTGGGCCAATAGGCCAGAAGCCAGGTAAGTTCCTTTTCCTTTTTCTTTCTGTTTTCTTTTCTGACATTTGTTTTGGCTAGCTAAAAAAAATAGCAAACCATTTTATTAAATGCTGAAACTTTTTATGTGGCTTCACAATATACTAGGCTAGCCACTTGTAAAGTTCGAACATTTTTAAAATTCAAATTATTTGAACTTTAAATCAGATGAGGGTTTTTGATTAATTCCAAGGTCCTATTTGAATATTTGAAAAATCCATGAGCATGGGGTGGGTCCCACATCACTTGATATGTGATCACACTCATTTATAAGACTTTTCAAAAATCAAACATGAATTTTTGGAGAAGATTTATTTCTGGCCTTTTTAAATAATTCATCTGGGGGGTTCCTTCTCCCACTTGAGTTTGATTTTGATTTCAAATGATTTATTTTGAAATATTTAACATGATGCAAGATGACTTTGATCCTAGCACATTACCTAACAGAGGGTTCTGACACATATTTTTCTAGCCTTTCCTGTGCCGTCCATTGCCTCCTTCTCACTCCGAGAGTTGGCGTCCACCTTCGCCGGTACATCCAAATCCTTGGCACACGCTCTGTCATCATAAGCCTCCTTATATCCTTCCTCAAAACAGCCACCATACCTACCTATCAAGGCATTTCCATATCCTTTCCGAGATACATTGCCATGCAACATACACCTTTTCATGACTTGATCTTCATGACATACAAGCTACTTTCTTGATCGATGAGCCGCATGCTAGTTGGGCCTTGCCCTAATCATTTCTACATGACGCGCTAATATCATTGCATATCCTGCTACACTGGAAGAGGCATACATTTGCATACTTCATGATAGTTACATTTTCTTTATGATTTGAGTACATTGTAAAGTGTGAAAGATCTTCTATACTTCTTGTAATATATAGAGTGTTACCCCTAAAGTGAGGAAAAGATCCCAAAAAGGACAAAATTAAAAGATCCCAAAGAGGACAAATGAGCGAAATAGAAAGAGCCATTGAGGCCACCAAAAAAATAGAAAAAATAGAAAAAAAGAGAAAAAGAAATAAAAAGAGAGAAGGGGGCACACTACTATTCCTTTTGAGAGATCCACACTCGTACTCCATCTAATATCCTGTACTCCATAGAGATTATCATTCATGCATATAGCTATGTGGGGACCTTTACACTATAGAACTTGGCTTTTATATTCCAATGATGAGCCTCCTCAAATGAGCTCTAGGTCTTCTTGAGCAAGCAAGTTGGATGCACCGCCACTAGTTCCATTGGAGAGCTTACCTTAGCTCATATGTGCATCCGTTGCATAGCAATCCCTACTCCTTACATCATATCTATCATTTGGCTTTCTCTCGCCTATGATTGTCCTCATTGATGTGAGCCTCTCTCACCTTTTTGTCTTCATCCTCCACCATATTCTCTCTCTGCTATCCTAAGTGTGAACTTTCTTGCTTACGCTCATCTATTGCATGAGTGCTCAAAATATCGAAAAGGAGTGGATCATTTTGACTTGTACCTGGCTAGTGATCTGGGGATGAGTCAAGATAAGATTCCAAAGAAGACCAAGTGTGAAACTTTAGTAGATTGAGTTCTCAACACAAAATTACCTTTTTCTCATATATCCCTATCCCCTTTCTTGCACGCAAACACCATTTGGAGACATTCGAGTCACGGACAGCGAGAGCTCTTGCACCTTTATATTCTTATGCTGCTTGTTTCAATGCTAAATAGAGACTCTTGTATGTTATGACTTGAATTGGATTACATGCCTTGATTGCTTTACTTAAAAAGTTCTTATATGGGTGGTAGCATGTCACCATAGAAATTATGTTTGTTATCATTTACCTACTCGAGGACGAGCAGGAATTAAGCTTGGGGATGTTGATACGTCCAAAACGTATCTATAATTTCTGCTTGCTCCATGCTTCTTTTGTGTGATATTGCTATGTTATTGCTACACTTTCATACAGTTTTGATCATATTTGGAGTAACCTATTAACTCCGTGCATCCCAGTGCCAGTTCCTGTTTTCTGCTATTTTTCTATTTCAGGTTTCCCCCATATTAAAATTTCTCCAAAAATTCGGGAAAAATCCAATAAAAAATCTGCGCTTTGGAAGCTTCGGGAATCACCAAGGAGGGCCCAGAGGGGACCCACCAGGGCCTCAGGCGCCCTCCCGGCGCGCCCTAGGGTGGGGCTGCGCCAGGGGGCCGCCTGGACCCCTGGTGGCCCCCTGGCTTCCCCCCTTCGCCCATATATTCTCCATGACGCGAAACCCCTGAAAGAAGAACTCTTTTTCGCGATCTCTCATCTGTTCCGCTGTCGTCGCGCTTCCAAGATCGGGAGCACCAGGAGACCTCTTCCTGGCACCCTGCCGGAGGGAGGAACCACCTCCGGGAGCTTCTCCACCGCCATGGATGCTTCCCGGATAAACCGTGAGTAGTCCCCCTTGGACCATGGGTCCATGATCAGTAGCTATGTGATGTTCTCCTCCCCTCTTTGTTCTTCATGGTTTAGACTTCGTGAGCTGCCCTACATGATCGAGGCACATATGTAATCTTTCTGCTGTTGCGATGCTGAGTTTGCTGGGATCTGATGGATTATGAGACTATGTTCAGAATGTGTTTGAGTAATATATTTGATTCTCCTCTTTTATATTTATGTACTTGTGTAATTCTTGCATGTTATCCGTTGCTGTTTATTGCTTTGGCCAAGTGCTTAGCGGCTTCTCGCCCTTCGTTGGTGAGCCCCAAGTGGAAGGAGTGATGCAGTGCAGCAGCGAGTTTCCCTTGGTGAAGATACCAAGGTTTGTCTCCCGTAGGACTCCGGATATGATAAGTAGGTGTCAGCGGCGCGACTGACGTGGACCTGCACACAGACACAGATAACTTTGTTCCCAATGAAGTTCAGAGAGGTTGTCAATCTCTCCGGTCTTGTTGTTCACAAAGGGTAAAACACAAGGGATAATGATAGCAAGTAAAAGCAGAAAAGTAAAGATAGCTTGGAAATAGTAATGAGGATATGGACAGGGATACGTGATGTTCGCTAGGGATGTCACTCTCCCAAAAGACGATAAAACTGCTATGCGAGGTAAACAAATTACAGAAGGGAAATTGACAGGATTATGAACGCACTGCAATGCTAACTATGCTACAAAAGAAAGGAAGAGGTTCAAAAGCACGAGCAGTACGCCAAAATAAGTAGACCGAAATCCATCTGCATCTATGTCGGGACCCGGGGTTAGAGTATGCAAGTCCCGCTACGACATAGTCATATGGAGAGCCGAGAACCGTACCCACTTGTCTAAGCAGACAAGGCCAAGCACAGAACGTTCCCGGAAAGCATCGTACGTGAGGGGCATCCCATCCAGGCCGGATGATCAACTGAGATGGGTCATCATCGTCCGCACACAAGTCTAAATGATATGGGTGATGAACTCCCATATTCACAGACAAGTCGCCTCAACCATACTATCGACTGTCTCATAACTCTTACATAGACTTACTCCAGCCCGATCACTTAGTCGGGGTCTAGGGCGGGCTCGATCATACATCAAAGTGTGCACGAGACAAAGTCTCGAATAATCGCATCGCGATGCCCCAAGCTTCGCACATCTAAGGGCCACTTGGTGTATAAAATACCGCCAGCCAGATCACAACTAAGGTCTCGAAAACCCATACAAAGACATGCATGCTATAAACATACACGCAGCACACATGCCTTGTATGAACAGCAGGTATCATTGCAATTCTCTACAAAGTATACAACTTTATTGAAAACTCTTACAGAGTGCACACAGAGATCACAAGTCTGTGATCCAACATTACATCAAACATACGGAAGCAAAGTAGGTCTGAGTACAGACAAGTTTAACAAATGGCTTAGAGAAGCCTTATCCAAAACAAGCCCTTCCACGAGGGACCAGTCGTCTGACTGGGACTACACTAGCTTGATCAGTCGTCGAGCTCCAGGAAGATTCCACCTTCGGGGTCAGGGGGTTCATCTAAAACATAGAGTAAGCAAACGTGAGTACAAAGTCGTACTCAGCTAGACTTACGTAGGAACTATACTACTCATGTACATGTATCAAGGTAAAGGGAGGTGGGGTTCAATTGAAGAAGTGTCAGCTTTGACTTGTCTAGTCCTGAACTACGAGTACCAGACTTGAGGTAAGAAGCATACACGAGTCCACTACGTTCTCCAACCAATTACACCACTATGGTGCCTTCCTCGACTTCCCCACGAGAAAGCACGCCATAACACTCACACTTATCTTGGTGTATTTTAGAAGTATCCAGTTCAAGTTGTCTAATAATCAAGCTAAGCTTTCCAAGCAGTCCTTAACCGTGGACGCGGCTATTCCAATAGTTTTGTTAACTCTGCAGGGGTGTACCGCTACACACACGTGTCATCAGTTACCGCCTTTTGCGTTTCACCGTTCAAGAGGTGACAGTGAGGATGCCACCACAACACTTCGCCCACAGCTCCGTTCTAGTCCAGAGAGTCGCCTATCTGAGGGGGATCCGTATGGAAGTCCGGCCGAGGTTCCAGTACAGCCTCAAACGATGTGTGCACGGTCCCAAGCCGGTCTTGAAAAGCCGTTCATCCACTTCGCAGACCGTGCCACAGCCCTACCAGAACTCCGAACTACTGCGACTTCTGGGTTTCGAACGGGGTGAGGTACTAGGATGAGAGGGGTCAGTGAGACCAATGTGTGGTTGTACTCTTCTTCTTGGATCACCACACAAGAACTCGGACTTAAGGCGGTGTTCAACGAGACAACCCACTGTGTGCTCCTACACAGCCTCTCATCGTTCACCTTGTATTAGGGTAGATTCACCAACACAGTTTCACTTTCATCAACACCATGCTCACTATCATCCCGACTCACATAAAAAACATCCTCATTGTAAACTCTAAGCATGCAATAAGCAGTAACAGTTGCAGGGGCCACATGACATCAATCAACTCCTATGTCAGCTAGGATTGTGGTTTGCTTACTACTGTGACAAGATGATAGATCATGCATCGGATATGGGTTCAACTATGCGGTAGCATCGATACAAGGTGATCTCCTAAACATGCATAAGCGAGACTGAGAGGGAATTTGGATTTTATAGACATGATCAATGGGTGGGTTGCTTGCCTTGCTGACGAGGTTCAGTCACGGGGTCTTCAACGAAGGGGGTGAGCTCGGGTTCCGGCTCCACTTCTATCAGCAACATGACAATCATAGGATCAACATAATGTACAATGCACAATCACATGAATAAGATTGTAATGGTGATGTTCATGGTAATGATGTGGTGAGCATTCCATTTAAAAGGAGTATATTGCATTTGAAATGCATATTCAAACTCCATTTGATTTATCGATGAATTTCAAGTGCATTTCAATGCATGGAAGTTCATTTGAAAAGGTTGATCATGAAGTGATGTTGTAAAGGTGAGGTAAAGCCTCTGATGTGTGGATGAATCCATCTAAAATAAATGTGTTGCAAAGTCATTTGCAAATTCACTCCAAATTTGAATTTGAAAAGGATCCATATGCATGTTTTCTACTGTTCACCCATTTTAAAATGGTCAAACATAGAAACAAGTTGCATATTCAGAATCATTGTATTTTTCTGATAATTTTAGACATATTATTTGTCCAATTTGGAGTTAATATGAATTAGTTATTGAATTTCAAAGTTTAAAGCATTTTCTGTAAATTTCTGGATTTCTTTTAATTTGGAAAAAGACTTATTGCGTCACTGTGACACCAGGCTAACGTCAGGGGGCCACTGACAGAAGGGCCCCAATGGTCAGTGACCTGGGACTTAATTCCCTCTCTGTTTAAATTAAACAGGGGTTAATTAAGCCCTGGGCCCACTAGTGAGCCTCTGGTGGGGGGGGGTTAATTAAGCTCGGGTTAACGACGCTCATGGCCTCGTCGGCTCGGGCTCGCCGGAGTGCTCGCCGGAACGGGAGTGGGTTAAGGAGGCACTGGGAGGTGTCTACAGGCCGTCCGCGTCTAGTGGCATGAGCTGGAGCTTGAGGAGAGGCTCGGGGCCACGGCTACTTCAAGCTCGCGGCGGCCGGAGCTTCGGTGCTCAACGAGCACGGCGATAGTGGCCACGGGATGGAGCTCGGCTAGAGGAAAAAGAAGCGCGCGCTCACCCTGAAGACAAAGACGAGCGCGACGTCATCGGGGAGGGACCGGAGAGGGCTCAATTTGTCGCCGGAGCTGCGGCGGCCGGCGGTGAAGATTCGAGGCTCGCGTCGTCTGTGAAGGCTCCCGGCTCGAATCAACGGTGCAGGGTGACGAAGTCGAAGGAGGGGAGGACGTTGGACATGGCGGCGGAGCTTGAAGGGCACGATGGACACGGGATCTCCTCGTTGGCGCTCCGGCAGGCTCTCGGGTCTCCGCGGAAATTCGTCGTGGGAGGGAGAGAGAGATCAAGGGAGAGGGGGGAACTGCATCGGGAGCCTTCCAGGGCGTCCACGGCGAGAGGAGAAAGGGGAGGGAGTAGCTGCGTGGCTAGGAGGAGGTGGAGGTGGCCACGGCCACGGGCATGTCGGGCACGCAGCTGCCTGGCTGCCTGGAGAAGAAGACAACGGCTCCAGCTGGGCTGGGCCGGCTGGGCCTCGCCTAGGGCGAGAGGTAAGCTTTCTCCTTTCTGTTTTCTCTTTTCTTTTTATTATTTCTGTAATGTGTTGGCCCTCCTAATTTAATTAGCTACGCATTTTTTTTAAATGCCACAAATTTTTATGTGGCCTCACAATATATATAGATAGCCACTTATAAAGTTTGGACATTTTTAAAATTCAAATAATTTGAACTTAAAATCAAATAGGGGTTTAAATTTAATTCCATGCTCTTGTTTGAATATTTGAAAAATCCATGAGCATGGAGTTGGTCCCACATCACTTGATATGTGATCACACTCATTTATGGGAGTTTTCAAAAATGCAAAACGAATTTTTGGAGAAGATTTATTTCTGGCCTTTTGAATTAAATTCATCTGGGGGGTTTTTCTCTCCCATTTCAATTTCTTTTTGAAATTTTTACATGATGCAAAGTGAACTCAAAACCTAGCACTTACCCTAGTTGGGGTTCTGACAACTCGCCCCCACTCAAAAGAATCTCGTCCAGAGATTCAGAAGTCTGCGGGAGGAAGGAGGGGTACTCGGCACTGAGACGGTCTTCTCTTTCCCACGTGGCTTCTTTCTCCGAGTGGTGTGACAATTGCACTTTCAGAAACCTGATCTTCCGACGACAAGTGACACGCTCTGCGGAATCAAGAATACGAACGGGGTATTCTCGATAAGAAAGGTCATCTTGTAGATCAAGCGTTTCATGGTCGACTTCGCGGATGGGGTCCTTGAAGCAACGCCTGAGTTGTGACACATAGAATACATCATGTACTCGGAAAAGGTGCGGGGGTAGATCAAGTTGGTAGGCAATTTCTCCACGTTTAGCAAGAATGCGGAAAGGTCCGATGTAACGTGGGGCCAACTTGCCTTTGATACCGAAACGTTGGGTTCCCTTCAGAGGAGTAACCCGAAGGTAAGCCTTCTCATCCATATTGTAGCTTTCTTGCCTATGATGACGATCATAGTATCTTTTCTGACGAGACTGAGCTGCTTTCAATTGATCACGAACAATGCGAACTTGCTCTTCTGCTTCCTTGATCATATCCGGTCCAAAGAATTGTCTTTCACCGGTTTCTGACCAGTTTAGGGGTGTTCGACATCGTCGTCCATATAAGAGTTCAAAAGGATCCATGTTCAGACTAGATTGAAAACTATTGTTATAAGAAAATTCGGCGAATGGAAGAGACTTCTCCCAATTCTTTCCGAATGAGATAACACAAGCTCTGAGCATGTCTTCAAGAATTTGGTTAACCCTTTCGACTTGACCGCTAGACTGAGGATGGAAAGCTGTACTAAAGGAGAGATGAGTTCCCATAGCATGTTGGAAGCTTCCCCAAAATCTAGAGGTGAAAAGGCTACCACGATCAGAATTGATTTCCAAAGGAACACCATGAAGAGACACAATTCTAGAGACGTACAAGTCTGCTAACTGGCTAGCAGTTATAGACTCGCGAACGGGAAGGAAGTGAGCAACTTTGGAAAGTCGGTCAATGACTACGAAGATGGCATCATTTCCTTTCTGGGTTTTTGGAAAGCCGGTGATGAAGTCCATACCGACTTTGTCCCATTTCCACTCTGGAATAGGCAAAGGTTGAAGTGTGCCAGCAGGTCTTTGGTGTTCGGCCTTAATGCGACGACAAACATCACATTCGGCAACAAATCGAGCAATGTCTCTCTTCATCCTAGTCCACCAAAATCTCTGGCGTAGATCTCGGTACAATTTTGTGCTACCGAGATGAATCGAGAGGGGTGTGTCATGGGCTTCTTTGAGGAGGAGTTGCCTTAGATCTCTATTCTTAGGTACTACCAAACGATTTCCAAAGAATACCGTTCCTTTACTATCTGTGGAGAAACATTTAGAAACTCCGCTAGCAATGTTCTCCTTGATCCGGCGAACACCTCGTGCACGCCTTTGGGCAACTATGATTTGATGCTCAAGGGTTGGTTTCGCCACCACAAAAGAGATCCACGAGGAACAATCTCGAGATTGAGCTTTCAAAATTCCTCATGAAGAAGTGGTTGATACTGTTGTAACATAAGGTTGTTACAATACGACTTACGACTTAGTGCATCAGCCATGACATTGGCTTTGCCTGGGGTGTAAGAAATTCCTACGCCGTAATCTTTTATCAACTCAATCCAGCGTCTTTGCCTGAGATTGAGATATGGCTGGGTGAAAATGTATTTGAGGCTTTGGTGGTTGGAATAGATCTCACAACGATTACCAAGGAGGTAATGTCGCCAAGTTGTCAGGGCATGAACTACGGCAGCGAGTTCAAGGTCATGGGTAGGATAGTTCTCTTCATGTGGCCGAAAATGGCGTGAAGCATAAGCTACCACATGCCTATCTTGCAGAAGTATGCATCCTAACCCTTGCCGTGAAGCATCACAATAGATCTCGAAATCCCTTTTGGTGTCTCGAGGCGCAAGTACGGGTGCAGAAGTCAATCTTCTTTTTAGCTCTTGAAAGCTTTCCTCGCACTTGGGAGTCCATAGAAATTTCTTATCTTTCTTGAGGAGTTCAGTTAGAGGCTTTGCAACTTTAGAAAAGTTCTCGATGAAGCGACGGAAATAGCTGGCTAGGCCAAGAAAACTCCTAACTTGCTTAACCGATTCAGGTGGAGTCCAGTCAAGGACGGTCTGAACTCTCTCGGGATTGACAGCAACACCTTTTGCAAAAATCACGTGGCCTAAGTAGGTCACTTCTGGTAGCCAAAATTCACACTTGGAGAATTTAGCATACAGGCGATGCTCTCTAAGTTTCATCAATACCAGCCTTAGGTGTTCGGCATGTTCTTCTTCGTTCTTCGAGTAGATGAGAATTTCATCAAGGTAAACCACAACAAATTTATCTAGGTACTCCATGAAGATCGAATTCATCATGCGCGAGAAAGTGGCGGGGGCATTGGTTAAACCAAAGGACATGACGGTGTACTCGTAAAGACCATAACGAGTAGTAAAAGCCGTTTTGGGAAAGTCCTCGTTTCGGATTTTGATTTGATGATAACCTAATCTCAAATCCATCTTGGAGAAGACAGAGGATCCAGCAAGTTGATCATAAAGATCATTGATCCTGGGCAGTGGGTACTTGTTCTTTATCGTCGCTAGATTTAGCGGGCGATAGTCTACGCACATCCTTTCTGTTCCATCTTTCTTCGTTACGAACAGAACGGGGCAACCCCATGGCGATGAGCTAGGGCGTATGAAGCCTTTTTCCATCAAAGCTTCGAGTTGGGTTTTAAGCTCAGCTAACTCACGTGGGGCCATCTTGTATGGGCGTCTGGAAATTGGTGCGGTTCCTGGCATAAGATCCACTATAAACTCTACACATCTGTCGGGTGGCTAGGTTTAAAGAGTTGGGTTACTGGATGGTTTTCCTGAGGATGACCATGGCTTACTAGGGGCTACAACAGATATGTCAGAGTAGAAAAGTACCCCAACACGATAGTTAGTGTGGTTCTTCTCGCTAGAAGACATCCAAAGTGGGAGAAAGAGCTGCAAATGAAACACTATAGGTTTCTAGAAGAAAACCTACATCAAACTCTATGGAACTGTCGGGCATGCCACCTAGAAGTCCTTCAAAATGGACAACCGAAAAGGAGGGAAGGATTTTGCAAATGCATCGGATTATGAAGATACCTGGAATGTCTCGGACAGCATAACGGCTGTAATTGCAAGAAAACAATTTTCTTTCAATGTATATACAACACTTACATAATACGATGTAAGAAATCAGCATTACAACAATGCTAGGAAACCGGATACAACTTTCCTCCGGCTACAAGGAAGCAAACAATGAGATGTTCTAATCAGACAGAGGTGAGCCTAGATAGGCTTTCCAAAGTTGCTCACTTCCTTCCGGTTCGCGAGTCTATAACTGCTAGCCAGTTAGCGGACTTGTACGTCTCTAGAATTGTATCCCTTCACGGTGTTCCTTTGGAAATCAATTCTGATCGTGGTAGCCTTTTCACCTCTAGATTTTGGGGAAGCTTTCAGAATGCTATGGGAACTCATCTCTCCTTTAGTACAGCTTTCCATCCTCAGTCTAGAGGTCAAGTCGAAAGGGTTAACCAAATTCTTGAAGACATGCTCAGAGCTTGTGTTATCTCCTTCAGAAAGAATTGGGAGAAGTCTCTTCCATTCGCCGAATTTTCTTATAACAATAGTTTTCAATCTAGTCTGAACATGGCTCCTTTTGAACTCCTTTATGGACGACGATGTCGAACACCACTAAACTGGTCAGAGACCGGTGAAAGACAATTCTTGGGACCGGACATGATCAAGGAAGCAGAAGAGCAAGTTCGCATTGTTCGTGATCAATTGAAAGCAGCCCAGTCTCGTCAGAAAATCTACTATGATCGTCATCATAGGCATGAGAGCTACAATCTAGATGAGAAGGCTTACCTTCGGGTTACTCCTCTGAAGGGAACCCAACGTTTTGGTATCAAAGGCAAGTTGGCCCCACGTTACATCGGACCTTTCCGCATTCTTGCTAAACGTGGAGAAGTTGCCTACCAACTTGAACTACCCCCGCACCTTTCCCGAGTACATGATGTATTCCATGTGTCCCAACTCAGGCGTTGCTTCAAGGACCCCATCCGCGAAGTCGACCATGACACGCTTGATCTCCAAGATGACCTTTCTTATCGAGAATACCCCGTTCGTATTCTTGATTCCGCAGAGCGTGTCACTCGTCGTCAGAAGATTAAGTTTCTGAAAGTGCAATGGTCACACCACTCTGAGAGAGAAGCCACGTGGGAAAGAGAAGATCGTCTCCGTGCCGAGTACCCCACCTTCCTCCCGCGGACTTCTGAATCTCGGGACGAGATTCTGTTGAGTGGGGGCGAGTTGTCACAACCCCAAGTTAGGTATGTGCTAGGGTTAGCAAGTCACTTGCATCATGTTAAAAATTTCAAAAGAAATCTTTGAAATCAAAATCAAAAGCAAAATGGGAGAAGGAACCCCCCCCAGATGAATTTAATTCAAAAGGCCAGATAAAAATCTTCTCCAAAAATTCATGTTAGATTTTTGAAAAGTCTTATAAATGAGTGTGATCACATATCAAGTGATGTGGGACCCATCCCATGCTCATGGATTTTTCAAATATTCAAACAGTGCCTTGGAATTAATTAAAAACCCCTATTTGATTTAAAGTTCAAATTATTTGAATTTTAAAAATGTTCAAAATTTATAAGTGGCTAGTATATTATTTGGTAAGGCCATATAAAAATTATGAGCATTTAATAAAATGGTTTGCTATTTATTTTAGCTAACCAAAACAAATTACAGAAAATAAAAACAGAAAGGAAAGATTAAACAGAAAAAGAAAAGGGAAAAATCTTACCAGACGCCCAGGCGAAGTCGGCCCATCCAGCCCACCCGAGCCAAAGGGGCAGCGGGGTCTTCTTCCCCGCCCCGCGGCTCCAAGCTGCTCGGTGGAATGCCACCGAGCCAGCCGTGGACGCCACGTCGCCGCCGAGAGCCTTCCAGGCCTCCCCGTGCCTTCTAGACACGCCTGGAGACGCCTCTCGCCCGTCCCGATCCATTCCCCCCCTCCAGAGCTTCCTCCTCCTCCTCCCGTGCTCGTTTTCGTCGCCGCACAAGAACTCGCCGGAGCACCGAAGCGCCCCCGCGTGGCCATCGACGCCGAGGAGCCCGTCCAAGCTGTCCATCATGATCACCGTCCTCGACTTCGACGACTAGCAGCAGGAGGCGCATCAATTCGGTCCAGACGAGACGCAAGCTTCACCGAGAACTCGCCGGACCCGCGTGCTCGCCATCGTCGATTCGCCGTCGTTGAAGCCTCCCCGATCTTGCTGTTGCTTCCGTTCGATCCGCAGTGAGCTTCTGAGATTTTTCCCCCAAGCTCCCAGCACCCCGTAGCCCCTCTAGCCAAATCCGCCATGAGAACCCGAGCTCCTCGCCTCCATGGTTGAGCTAGAGCTCGCCCTCGTGCTCCTCGCGGCGCCCCAGTGCGCGCGTTTGACTCACGGGCGTTCCAGCTTTCGAACGCGCGCAAGTTCATCCCAAGCCGTGCACGCTAGCCTTTCCCCCCAACCTCGCCGTCGTTCTGTTTCCGCCCAGCACGTCGCCGTCGTCGCTCCCGACCTCCCCCCTGACCCCCTGATGCCTCCTCTCAACGCTGACGACCTCCAGGAGCACGCCCGTGCCCTCCTTTTCCCTCCCCGTGGCCCCTAGCCGATTCCGGCAAGGGCGCCGCCGTGGCCAGGCCACCGGCGTCAAGCCGCCGGTGGGTTAGGTCTTAACCCGTGCTTAACCCCCCCCCCCCCAGAGCCAATGACAGGTGGGCCCAGGACCCTTAATCCCCCCCGGTTAGTTTAAACTAACCGGGTTAATTAGCCCAGCCACTGACAGGCCGACCCCACTGGTCAGACCCCCCTGACGTCATCCTTGCGCCAGCATGACGCAGTAAATGAATTTCTAGATTAAAAAGAAATCAAGAAATTACAGAAATTCCAGAAAAAGTCTGAAACTTTGGAAATTCATAGAAAATTCATATCAACTCCAAATTGGACAAATAATATATGAAAAATGATCAGGAGAAAATAAACTATCTAAATTTCCAACTTTCAACTATGTTTGAGTTGATTTCAAAATGAGATCAGTAGCATTTGCTATTTGATTTAAATGGAATTAATTCGAATTCTTTTCAAATGCTTTTGCATTTTGAACCATGGCAACATACCACATTTCAATCACACATCAGAGGCATATCATACACATTTAAAAATGTTTAAACTTGATCAAACAATGTCATATGCAACTTGGCGAAGTTGAATTCAAATTGGAGTTTGAATTTGCAATTCATTTTGTAATATACCCCATTTAAATGGAATTGCTTCACACATCAAAGCATATACATCAAGTTTTAACCTTCAACCATGTGATTGTGCATTGTATTTACTTTGCTACCTAGCTTGTTGTTTGTCGAGTAGAGGTGGAACCGGAACAGGAGGCTGCCCCCTTCGTTGAAGACGCCGAACCCGAACCTCGTCAGCAAGGCAAGCAAACCCCCATTGATCATGTCGATAAAATCCCACTTCCCTCTCATGTCTCTCTTATGCATTGTTTAGGATGATTACCATGCTACGTTTCTACCGCATAGATGAACCCATTCCTTTGCATCACCTATCAATTGTCACAGTAGTAAGCAAACCACAATCCTAGCATATGTAGGAGTTGATTGATATCATGTGACCCCTACAACTGTTACTGCTTATTGCATGCTTAGAATGATACCATGATGATACTGTTATGTGAGTTGGGATGGTAATGATCATCTTGATGATGGTAGAAAGGTGTTGGTGAATCTACCCTAATACAAGATGAACGATGAGAGGCTGTGTAGGAGTACACGGTGGGTTGTCTTGTTGAACACCGCCCTAAGTCCGAGTTCTTGTGTGGTGATCCAAGATGAAGAGTACAACCACACATTGGGCTCACTGACCCCTCTCAACCTATTAACTCATCCCTTTCGATGTCCAGATGTCGCAATAGTTCGGAGTTCTGGTAGGCTTGTGGCCTGGATGCTAAGTGAGAGAACGGCTCATCCGAGACCGGCTTATGCACCACGCACACATCACTTGGGTCCACTTCGGTAAACCGGCCGGGTTCACGATAGTGGTAGCCAACCCAGGTAGGCCGCTTTCTCGGACTAGATAGGCTATGAGGTAACAGTTTCAGGGGGCTGAACCCACAATCGAGCATAACGCTCTCTCTTGGAGTTGCAAGCAAATAACTTGGCCAAAGCAAATACTACAACGGAGAACATGCAAGAATTTACTCAAGAACAAAATATAAAAGGGCAAACCAAATATATTACTCATCACAATCTGAACATAGTCTCATAATCCATCAGATCCCAACAAACTCAGCATAGCAACAACAGAAAATTACATACGTGCCTCGATCATGTGAGGCAGCTCACGAGGTTTCGAAATGGAAGCACAAAAGAGGGAGAAGACATCACATAGCTACTGATCACGGACCCATGGTCCAAGGGAGACTACTCACGGTACATACGGGAGGCGTCCATGGCTATGGATGGTCTCCCGGAGGGGTGATCTCCTTCCGGCAGGGTGCCGGGGCAGCTTCTCCAGGCAGCCCCGATCTGAAAACGGCGGCGGCGGCGGAACAGAGAGGTTTCCGCGAAAAAGATTTCTTGTTTAGGGGTTTCTACCCCGAGGGGGTTATATAGGCGAAGGGGGGCGTCGAGGGGCCACCCAAGGCAGCCAGGAGGGTGCCTGGCGCGCCCTAGGGTTGGGGCCGCGCCAGGGACCCTTCTGGCTCCCTGGTGGTGGTCCCAGCTCTCTCCCTTGGTTATTCCGGAAGCTTCCGGTCCGCTGATTTTTAATATAATTTTTGCGGAATTTTTTGGGCACTTTAATCAGCCGGAAAACCTGAAAAGAAAAACAACAGAAAACCAGAAGCTGGCAACTGGGTGCACTGAGTTAGTAGGTTAGTCCAAATTGGTTTAAAAGTGTAATAAAGTTCAACCAAAACATGGCAAAGTCACACAAAACATGCATGGAGCAAGCAGAAATTATAGATACGTTTGGGACGTATCAACATCCCCAAGCTTAATTCCTGCTCGTCCTCGAGTAGCTAAATGATAACAAGCATAATTTCTGTGGTGACATGCCACACAACCAAATAAGGACTGTTAAGTAAAGCAATCAAAGCATGCAAATCAATTCAAGTCTTAACAGGCAAGAGTCTATATTGGCATTAACACAAGCAAAAAAAGAACAAAATGTGCAAGAGCTCTTGCTGTCCGTGACTCGAATGTCTCCAGATGGTGTTTGCGTGCAAGCAAGGGACTGGAAAGAAAGAGAAAAAAGGTTGTTGAGAACAACTATCTACTAAAGTTTCACACTTAGTCTCCTTTGGATTCTTATCTGGACTCGTCCCCAGACCACTAGCCAGGTACAAGTCAAACTGATCCACTCCCTTTCGATATTTTGAGCACTCATGAATGGATGAGCGTCAGCAAGAAATTTGACACCTAAAAGGCGAAACAGAAAGAAGAGGTGGAGGAGGAAGACAAAACGGGTGTGTGAAAGGCTCACATCAATGAGGACAATCATAGGCGAGAGAAAGCCATATGATAGATATGATGTGAGGAGTAGGGATTGCCATACAAAGGATGCACATGTGAGCTAAAAGCTCTCCAATGGAACTAGTGGGGGTGCATCTAACTTGCTTGCTCAAGAAGACCTAGAGCTCGTTTGAGGAGGCTCATCATTGGAATATACAAGCCAAGTTCTATAGTGTAAAAGTTCCCCACATAGCTATATGCATGATGATAATCTCTATGGAGTACAAGGGGTAGAAGATGAATTACTAGTGTGGATCTCTCAAAAGGAATAGTAGTATGCCCCCTTCTCTCTTTTTATTTTTCTTTTTCTCTTTTTCTCTTTATTTTTTTATTTTTTTGGTGGCCTCAATGGCTCTTTCTATTTAACTCTCATTTGTCCTCTTTCGGATCTTTTGATTTTGTCCTCTTTGGGATCTTCTCCTCACTTTAGGGGCAATACTCTATATTTTACAAGAATATAGGAGATCTTTCACACTTTACAAAGGTACTCACAAAAATAAAATGTAACTAATCATGATGCAAATGTATGCCTCTGCCAGGATAACAGGATATGCAATGATACTAGCGCGTCATGTAGCAATGATTAGGGCAAGGCCCAACTAGCATGCGGCTCATCGATCAAGCAAGTAGCATGTATGACATGAAGATCAAGTCATGAGAGGGTGGATGTTGCATGGCAATGTATCTCGGAAAGGCTATGGAAATGCCTTGTAGGTAGGTATGGTGGCTGTTTTGAGGAAATATATAATGAGGCTTATGATGACAGATCGTATCATGCCAAGGGTTTGAATGCACCGGCGAAGTATGCGCCAACTCTCGAGGTGAGAAAAGGGCAATGCACGGTACCGAAGAGGCTAGAAAAAGTATGGGTAGGTGGAAGTGTCAACTTTCGAATACTCACATTAGTCCGAAGAACTCATGCACTTATTATCGGTAACTCTCAATCTAATAGGAGGTTCACAAAGAGACAGGTACCCCGAGGAGGAGTGTATGGGGGTTTGGTTATCCTTGCACATCCTCGACTCATGGTACGTGAGTGTACTCTAATATTCGAACCCTCCAGAGGTTAGTGATCCATCTAGTACCTAGAGTTCTCAACAGGGGTTTTTGGTTTTCGAAAAACACACGGATTGCCCAAAATACGACATCTATCACTAATAGGCAAGAGCTCTTGACACCAAAAGTTCAAACATTACTCTAGTCAATACCTCAAAACTATTGCAAGTTACTACTTCAAAAAGAAAAGCAACTTTAACTACCTACTTTCTAGTCAAGACACAGAACTCAGTGAAACAGGCAAACTCTCTAACAAGATAAAACATGCAACCTATAGAAAGTTCAACCTGAAAAGAAAAGCTCTAGAAAAACTAAAGCACTACAGCTAAACAGACCAGCAGCTAAGAAAAGAAAAAGAACAACTCACAGCTAAAAGAAATAAGCATGCAAATCCTATGAGGAGTTCTAGTTCAAGTGGAGCGTGTTTCTCTCCCACACCAAAGAGTAAGTTGGGGTCTAACTTGTTACTACAGCAAAGAAAGCAAAACAAACCTAGAAAAGTAAAGAGCGAGACGCTCCAAGCAAAGCACATAACGCATGAAGTGATAAAAATATAGTGCAACGAAAGACAGACCGATGATTGTTGATGAAGAAGGGGATGCACCGGGGGCATCCCCAAGCTTAGACGCTTGAGTCTGCTTGAATATTTATTGGGGGTGCACTTGGGCATCCCCAAGCTTGAGCGTTTGACACTCCTGTATCTTCTTTCATCACCTTCCATCGCGCACTTGAAAACTCCCTTCATACATAACTCATTGTAGGCTGATTAGAGAGGTTAGTACCCTAATAAAATAATTTTCCTCTACTGCAAATAAAGATTTCCAGGAAGATCTACTGTTTCTCTTGCCTTCCCGAAAAATTTTGCAAAGAAAAAGCAAGCTTAAGGATTGCAAAACTGCGAAAAGAAAAACTGGGGCAGAAGCTGAGAAAAACAGAACAGCAGAGAAAGGGGGATTTTTTCGAGGTACTTCTGCAACTCAAATCAAAAAACTTTGAACAGGGGCTAGCAAGCCAATTGTATGGAGCATGCTGTCAAAATAATTCAGATCAAAAAGATGATCTGGTGATTTATCGTGAATTTTCCCGTCAAGAAGACAGAATCTGTTTCTGGACAGCAAGCTCCAACTTTTGAACTTTCAACCACTCTGAGGCTAAACTTGGCACAAAGCTTGAAAAATAAAGGTACAATGATGTTGCTACAGTAGTAACAATCATCAAGACCACTAATAACAGAACAAAAGCAAAAAGAAAAACCTAAAGTCGTTGCGGGCTGCCTCCCGAAAGCGCTTCTTTAGAGCCATTAGCTAGGCTTAAAGCAGACGATCGAGTTTTTTCAAGAGAATAACTAGCCCGTGTGACGGACTGCAAAGGTAACTTAATCTTTTTCCTAGGGAAATGTTCCATACCTTTCTTGAGAGGGAATTGGAACTTGATAGTTCCGTCTTTCATGTCAATGATGGCACCAACTGTGCGAAGAAAAGGACGTCCCAAAATAATTGGACAAGAGGGCTCACACTCAATGTCCATAATAGTGAAATCAACGGGAACATAATTGTCATTGACAACGATAAGAACATCGTCGATCTTCCCCAAAGGCTTCTTTACGGAAGAATCAACAAGACGAACACCAAAAGAACAGGGATCAAAAGGTTTCAAATCAAGCATATCATACATTCTTTTGGGCATAACAGAGGTACTTGCTCCAACATCACAAAGAGAAAAACAAGAGAAGTTATCCAATTTAATTTTAATCATAGGATCCCAACCATCTTCTAGCTTCCTAGGTATGGAGGCTTCTAGTCTAAGCTTCTCCTCCCTAACTTTAATTAGAGCATTGGTGATATGCTCCATGAAGGCAAGATTTAGTGTGCTAGTGTGGGGGTCTCTAGACATCTTGTGTAGGAAACCAATAACTTCTCGTAAAGTGTAGTTATCAAAGTCTAGTTCACTACTATCTATAAGGGAAGTAGTGATATCATTTAAGCTCACTTGTTTGAAATCCTCTATGTTCATAGAGGTTTCCTCTTCTATGGTTGAGGGTGTAGCATCACCATTGATAGGTCCAGTGGGACTAGGGGTGTGATGGGTGCTAGCAGTTTGAATCTCCTCAACTACTTGGATAGTGGCTACTGTGTGGTAGGTAGGAAGGCTCTTAATTCTATCTTCTTCCTCCTTCTCTCTAGCCCATCTCTCTTTAAGTTTTTCCAGCATCCTAATGTTTTCATTAATTTGGACCTGGATGGCATTCATAGGAGTGACCTGCCTCTCCTCAGGGGAAGAGGTTCTAATCTTCAGCATTTCTACGTCGTGGGCTATATTGTCTACCTTCGAAGAGAGGATATCTAGTTTATCTAATTTTTCTTCCACACTCTTGTTGAAGGCCTTCTGGGTAGTGATAAAGTCTTTGAGCATAGTCTCTAGTTCTGAAGTGGAGTTTCTAGTGGTAGGATAAGTGTTGTTCCCATAGTTGTTGGATGGGAAAGGCCTAGGATTGTTGCTACCAAAGTTACTCCTATAAGAATTATTGTTGAAGTTGTTCCTAGAGACAAAATTGACATCTACTTGCTCCTGAGCAACCAAAGAATTTAAAGGAACATCTTGAGGATCAATAGAGGGTTGCTTGGTAAGTAGAGACATGATAAGGTCAACCTTTTCATTTAAAGAGGAAATCTCCTCGACAGAGTTTACCTTCTTACCAGTTGGAGCTCTCTCAGTGTGCCATTGTGAATAATTTAGCATCATCTCATCTAGTAGTTTTGTAGCAGCACCAAGTGTGGTTGACAGAAAGGTACCTCCCGCGGCCGAATCCAGCAGGTTCCGCGAGGCGAAGTTCAAGCCTGCATAAAAAGTCTGGATAACCATCCAGGTAGTCAGTCCATGTGTAGGGCAGTTCTTGACGAGCGTCTTCATACGTTACCAAGCCTGGGCAACGTGTTCGTTATCCAATTTCCTGAAATTCATAATGTTACTCCGCAATTGAATAATTTTAGCAGGGGGATAATACTTCCCTATAAAAGCATCCTTGCATTTACTCCAAGAATCAATACTATTCTTGGGTAGAGACTGTAGCCACTCCTTGGCTCTCCCTCTCAAGGAGAAAGGGAAAAGCTTCAGCTTGACGATGTCTCCGTCCACCTCCTTGTATTTCTGCATGTCGCAGAGCTCGATAAAGTTGTTTAGGTGCAAAGCAGCATCTTCTCCTGCTCCTAAAAAATGATCTTTCATGAAAAGGTTAAGCAGAGCTGGTTTAATCTCATAAGAAGGTGCTGAAGTGGAAGGTGGAGCAATAGGAGTGTAGATAAAGTCACTGTTGTTGTGACTGGTGAAGTCACACAACTTAGTGTTTTCATTGGAACCCATAGTAGCAGCAGGTATTTTTCGTATTTTTGATTAGGGACACAAAAGTAAAAACTGAAAGGTAAACTAACAAGACTAAAAAGCAAAGGTAAAAGATAGCGTGTAACTCCCCTATTTTTGATACAGGAGTCCGACAACGGCGCCAGAAATTGGCGGTTATCGGGACTCGCGTATTTGTACTTCCTTTGAGTCCCCGGCAACGGCGCCAGAAATTAGCTCGATGGCTTCTCGCCCCTCGTTGGTTACCCCAAGTGGAAGGTTGAGATGCAGCGTAGAGGTAATTTCCCTCAGTAAAGATACCAAGGTTTGTCTCCAGTAGGACTCAACGATAAGTACGATAGGTGGCAACGGCGCCAGAAATTATTCTGATGCGTGGAGTTGTCGTGGACCTGCACAAAACAAATAACTTTGCTCCCAACGAGTTCAGAGGAGTTGTCAATTCCTCCGGCCTTGTCGTTTACAAAGGATCAAACGCAAGAGATAAAAAGGTACTAGTAAAAGTAAAAACAGAAAGGTAAATAGTGGGTGTGAACAATGGTATGAAGATGGATCGGAGTCCCGTGATTTTCACTAGTGATGTCTCTCTCCCAAAAGACGATAAAAATGCTAGCGAGGTAAACAAATCACAGTTGGGAAATTGACACGATTATGAAGGCATCGCAATGCTAACTATGCTGCAAAGAAAGGAAGGGCTCAAAAGCAATGGGCAGTACGCCAAGGTAAGTAGACCGAAATCCATCTGCATCTACTACGAATCATCCACCTTGAGATATCTATCCAGAACATCTCGCTGGTATTAAGTTGCGAATCCCACCCAAAGTGTAAACTCAAAGCAACAGACAACTGCATTAAAAGAACTTTGCGTAAAGTAAACAATTCTTGCACCAATAGGCACAATCACCGTTGTTTTATCCCTGGTGGCAACAGCACATCCCCTAGTCTCATGTTTCTGTCACTCAGGCTAGACATCAGGGGGCTGAACCCACAATCGAGCATAACGCTCTCTCTTGGAGTTGCAAGCAAATAACTTGGCCAAAGAAAATACTGCAACGGAGAACATTCAAGAATTTACTCAAGAACAAAATATAAAAGGGCAAACCAAATATATTACTCATCACAATCTGAACATAGTCTCATAATCCATCAGATCCCAACAAACTCAGCATAGCAACAGCAGAAAATTACATAGGTGCCTCGATCATGTGAGGCAGCTCACGAGGTCTCAAAAGTGGAAGCACAAAAGAGGGAGAAGACATCACATAGCTACTGATCACGGACCCATGGTCCAAGGGAGACTACTCACGGTACATACGGGAGGCGTCCATGGCTATGGATGGTCTCCCGGAGGGGTGATCTACTTCCGGCAGGGTGCCGGAGCAGCTTCTCCAGGCAGCCCCGATCTAAAAACGGCGGCGGCGGCGGCGGAACAGAGAGGTTTCCGCGAAAAAGAGTTCTTGTTTAGGGGTTTCTACCCCGAGGGGGTTATATAGGCGAAGGGGGCGTCGAGGGGCCACCCAGGGCAGCCAGGAGGGTGCCTGGCGCGCCCTAGGGTTGAGGCCACGCCAGGGACCCTTCTGGCTCCCTGGTGGTGGTCCCAGCTCTCTCGCTTGGTTATTCCGGAAGATTCCGGCCCGCTGATTTTTAATATAATTTTTGCGGAATTTTTTGGGCACTTTAATCAGCCGGAAAACCTGAAAAACAAAAACTGCAGAAAACCAGAAGCTGGCAACTGGGTGCACTGAATTAGTAGGTTAGTCCAAATTGGTTTAAAAGTGTAATAAAGTTCAACCAAAACATGGAAAAGTCACACAAAACATGCATGGAGCAAGAAGAAATTATAGATATGTTTGGGACGTATCACCCACTGACCTCGAAGGTGGCTTCTTCATCGAGCTCGACGACTGAAGATAAAGCTAGTCTAGTCCCAGTCAGACGACTGGTTCCCTCGTGGAGGGCTTGTTTTTAAATAAGGCTTCTTAAGCCATTTGTTAAACTTGTCTGTACTCAGACATACTTTGCTTCCGCTTGTTGTTGTAATGTTGGATCACATGCTTGTGATCTCTGTGTGCACTCTATAAGAGTTATCAATAAAATGTATACTTTGTAGAGAACTGCAATGATACCTGTTGTTCATACAAGGCATGTGTGCTGCGTGTATGTTATAACATGCATGTCTTTGTATGGTTTTTCGAGACCTTAGTTGTGATCTGGCTGGCGGTCTTTCATACACCAATTGGCCCTTAGATGTGCGCAGCTTGGGGCATCGCGATGCGATTGTTCGAGACTCTGTCTCGTGCACACTTTGTGGTATGATCGAGCCCGCCCTAGACCCCGACTAAGTGATCGGGCTGGAGTAAGTCTATGTAAGAGTTATGAGATAGTCGATAGTATGTTTGAGGCGACTTGTCTTTGAATATGGGAGTTCATCACCCATATGTGCGGACGATGAGGACCCATCTCAGTTGATCATCCGGCCTGGATGGGATGCCCCTCACGTACGATGCTTTCCGAGAACGTTCTGTGCTTGGCCTTGTCTGCTTAAACAAGTGGGTACGGTTCTCGACTCTCCATATGACTATGTCTTAACTGGACTTGCATACGCTAACCCCGGGTCCCGACATCGATAAGATCGGCTCTTCCTATTGAGGAGTCGATCCGAAAATAATCAAGAAGCAGGAGTAGGTCTTTATCGCACCGACGGGGCCGAACCTGGGTAAATCACCGAGTCACGTGTCTATGTCGACTCTCTCCTCGAATTCGCCTCGCAACAAAGGTCCCATGATAAGTCCGACTCCGCGGACATCTTCCGTGATTTCCCCACGACAGTCTTACCTACGCGCTAAGCTTGCGCGACATCTGGGGTACAGTGTGTCGCCGCCCAGGCATCATATTCTATAGAGGCGCGGAGCCTAATTAGAGATGCACACACTTGGAATAAACAGATCAAGTGGACTATTAGTAGTCACCCGCGGAGTTTTTCCGAGCTCAGGCGAGCAGTCGATAAGAGTTGCACCCACTCGGATAGTCGTCGAGTGCGTGGGCAGATTTTCCTCCTTGGTATTAGTCGAGTCTTGCGAGTAGCCACTCGAATGCTTCGTTATCTTCTGGGTGAGGGAGCACCCAAACTCTATAGATGTATCGCTTTTTTTAGTGCGAGTGATCATCGAGCACATCATTGCCTTCTGGGTGATGGAGCACCCGAACTCTATAGATGTATTTGTTCTTGATAGGGGGGAATAGCCACCCGCGTCCTCGATGTTTGGACCTTGCTCTATTTTTAAAAAAGGCAAGGTGCTCCCGCTGGGAGTAATTTTTTTGAAATATGGTCAAAAGTTTTAGAAACGGACCGCTGACAGATAACAATGACGCGTACTCAGCAAACCTTGCCGAGATGTGATGTTGCCGGGTTGCCTGACAAGTTGGGTGGACATACCTTATGAATGGACGTGACGTGACACAATGCTGCCTGGAAATTTTGCACTGTGTGATTATGGTCCTCGTTTTTCGCGCAGGGTGGGCCGTATGGTTACTGCGCCGGTTGGGTTTTCCATGTTGCACGGGTATCGTGGGATCGCGCCACGTCTGTGGGGTTCCGTGATCAACGGTGGGTGGATGTTCCACAGCTTTTGGTTAAATACTGGGGGGCTGGGCAAATTTAGGTTTTACCTAACCCTTGCCTTCCTCTGCTTGTTCTTCTTCCTCTGCTTCATCTACTCTTTGCCTTTTGCCTCTCTACTCTATGCGTCTATGCGGCGAGATCCAGGTAGAGGCGTCCTCGAAGTGCAGCGCAGGAGTCATCAAGGATGTCTGGTAGATGGGAGCGGTCTGCTTTTGGAGCTGCGGATCTAGATGCGCTGGTGGCAGATGGCGTTGTGGCAGATGGTGCTGCTCAGATTCCTGGAGATGAAGAGGTTCCCGCACCTCACCCCGACGAACGGGTATGCTTCCAGAGCTTCTTCCCTCGTGGGTTTGCACTTCCGGTTCATCCTTTCGTCCGGGGATTGCTCTTTGCATATCAATTGCAGCTGCATGACTTGACCCCTAATGGGGTACTGCATGTTGCCTGCTTCATCACGCTCTGTGAGGGATTCTTAGGGATCTATCCCCATTGGGACCTCTGGAAACGCCCCTTCAATGCGAAGAGGACAAACTCTGAGGACGCCATTGGGGGAGTGGGCATTTCCATTAAGGATAAAATGCCTATTTGATCTGGAGAAGCTGGATTTTGTCTATACATGGCGGAAGGGCTGGTTTTATCTGAAGGACCAGCACGTTGACGGTCAGGAATTTGGTCTTGCTCCTTTCAATCCGGTTGTGCGAGTGGCTAAGCGGTCATCATGGGCACACTCTCTGTCTGCTGGTGAGATATCTGTTGTCGAGCCGTTAATGCAGAATATTTCTGATTTGAAGAAAGCGTTAACTTGTGGTCAACTTATCTATGTGTTCATGAGGAGGCGCATCCAGCCACTTCAGCATCGGGTGCACCCCATGTGGCACTATACTGGACCCGAGGACCCGACCAGGTGTTCTTCCAAGGACATCTCCGGTGATGACCTTTTGTTTCGGATCAAGCAGGTTAAAAAATGCACGAGTACTGGTGTTGAGAGCCCCATTCATCCATATGCTGCTGATACGCCTCTACCCCAGGTATTTACTTGAGTTCTTTGAGATTTGACTGATTTCTGTCGATTATTGATGATGCTCTTACTTGAAGAATCATTCTTCCCTGCTGAACAATCCGCCACAGCCTGAGGATGCGGAGATACTGGATGAGCCTGATGCAGCCCAGGTGGATCCCGCGCCCGTGGGTGATGGAGGTGCTTCATATGCTGATGTTGTCGAGTCCGCGAGTGGAAAACCGTCGTCTGCTGATAACGGTGAAGACTTGAGTCCCTTCCGCATCAAACACAATCGCTCCTCGGCTGCAAGTGAATGGATACAGAGGGTGGTAGTGGCGAACTACCACCAGTCGTGCCTTCTGCTGTGCCTTGCCGTCCTCCGACTGCTCCAAAGAGGCGCAAGTTTGGGGTGCAACTTCATCCGAGTGCCGCGCCTGTTGGGTTTGTATTTCTTCTGCTGGGTGATTTTGCTGTTGTTTTGACTTCCTGTTCTGATGATATGTAATTTGCAGTACCATTACTGTTCCGGCTGCTTCCTCCACGAGTACTGCTGCTGTTGATCTTCAGTCGATTGACTCCGGTATGGCGGTTGGTCAGTCAGTTCCTTCCGCCACTCCTGTAGCTTCGGGTGCAGGGACGACCCCTGCGACTGCTCCATCTGGGGGATCTGCTGCAGCCACTAAAGGCGACTCCCCCCGAGACGCGAAGCCCGCGATTTTTGAGGGGTACTTTTTGTAGAATCGGAGTCTCCCTATTGAGGATAAGGCCAAAATTTTTGATCGCATGGCTGAGCAGGTATAGAGTTCTTTGTCCTTATGACCTATATTGGGGCGCGGGACCGCTCCCGATGGGAGTAGCCCCCAAGGCTGCGAGGAATCACTTGTGATTGGTTGCAGTCTTAGACTTGACTTTCTTTCTGCTTTTATTGATTTTTGTGCAACATTGGGGGCACGGCAGTGCTCCCAATGGGAGTAGCCCCCGAGGCTGCGAGCAATCACTTGTGGTTGGTTGCAGTCTTAGACTTGAATTTTCCTTTGCGTGGCTCTGACTTCTGCGTTCTATTCGGTTCTAGCCTTTGTTCCGGATGTGCGAGCGCGTGCTGACCGATGTTGATCGGGCCCGACGTGCTCATGACGCAGCCCAGGGGAGCTTAACCACCATGAGGCGTAAGATGCTTTCTTCCCCCTTTTGTTCTTGTTCAGTTGTTGATTGGTCGCCTGAGTGATACCCTTGCTGTAGGTCGTAGAAAAATACTGAGAAGCGGGCTGAGACTGCGTAAAAAGATCTCTCTTTGCTCCGGGCCGATTTGGAGTCCAAGGAAAGGGATCTACAGGTGCAGCGTGGCGAGATCGAACGGCTGCAGGAGGTGGAGAAACATTTCAAGCAGATGGAAAAGGTTGAGTGCGAACGCCTGCGCGACTTGGCGAGCTCTTTAGCAGGTGAGGAGACTGGTCTTTTCCCTTTTGCTGTGGTTCTTATCTTGAGTTTCTAAGCATTGTTATTTCCCACTTGGTGCGGGCTCCGTGAGTGTTGAGGTGGCGGAGGCTGCTACAGCGGAGTCGAGCACTCTCCTTGGCATTGTGGATGTTGTGTCGAGTGCTTCTGGTGCCGTGAAGGATGTCTGTGGTCGAGCTTTGACTTTTCTGAAGCTTCTTCATGAACATATGTTCCCGGAGGAGGAAAAAAGGCCTGAGGGTCTTGATTTTCAGGTCGCTGCATTCAGACCGAATGGCGATCGGTTCGAGGGCTTGATCCGCGAAACTGTGGTGAGTGGGCTTGCGACATATTTTGTTGTTCTTCTGGGGCATGGTGTTCCTATTGAGGGTTCCATGGTGGATAGCCCGCCTAGTTATATAGAGGAACAGAGTAGCCGGGCCACCCAGCTTTCCCGTCAGCTGCAGCTGGTTGTGGAGGTTGATATCCACAAATCTCAGGGTGCGAAGTAGGTGAATGTGAAATTTATGCTTGTCTTTAAACTTGAATGACTCCTTAGTGTTGTAATGTGCCTCCTTTGGAGTGCGGTGATGTCGCGAGAGTTTACTTCTCGCCCCTTGTTGGTTACCCAAAGTGGAAGGTTGAGATGTAGACATCAGCAAATTTCCCTCGGTAAAGATACCAAGGTTTGTCAACGGTAGGACTCCGGCAACGACAGGAAGGTGACAATGGCGCCAGATAGGCGGTTGGCGTGGACCAGCACACACAACAGATAACTTTGCTCTCAACAAGTTCAGAGAGGTTTTCAATACCTCCGGCCTTGTTGTTTACAAAGGATCAAACGCACGGGATAATAATGATAGTGATAGCAACAGAAAAATAAATAAAGCAGTAAATTAATAGCGGGTGAAACAGTGTTGGAAGTATGGACCGGGGTCCCATGATGTTCAGTACTGATGTCTCTCTCCCAAAACACGATAAAATAGCCATGCGAGGTAAACAAATCACAGCTGGGCAATTGACAAGATTATGTGCGCAAACCAGTGCTAACTATGCTATAAAGAAAGGAAGAGGCTCAAAAGCTTGGGCGGTACGCCAAAACAAGTAGACCGAAATCCATCTGCATCTACCTACTAATCATCCACCTTGAGATATCTATCCAGAACATCTCGCTGATATTAAGTTGCGAATCCCACCCAAAGTGTAAACTCAAAGCAACAGACAACTGCATTAAAGAACTTTGCGGAAAGTAAACAATCCTTGCACCCGCAAGTACAAGCACCGTTGTTTTCTCCCTTGTGGCCACAACACATCCCCTAGACTCATGTTTCTGTCACTCAAGCTAGTCATCGGGGGGCATGAACCCACAATCATGCATAACGCTCCCTCTTGGAGTCACTACCTACTACTTGGTGATACGTCCAAAACGTATCTATAATTTCTGATTGCTCCATGCATGTTTTGGGTGATATTGCTATGATCTAGATACACTTTCATACACTTTTGATCATATTTGGACTAACCTATTAACTCAGTGCACCCCAGTGCCAGTTCATGTTTTCTGCTGTTTTTCTATTTCAGTTTTCCCCCATATAAAAAGTGCCAGAAAAATTCGGGAAAATTCAGATAAAAAATCAGCGTGACGGAAGCTTCGAGAAGAGCCCGGGAGGGGCCAGAGGGGAGCCAGGGGGGCCCAGGCGGCCACCCGGCGCGGCCCCACCCCTGGCCGCACCAGGGGGGGCGCCTGGGGCCCCTGGCCCACCTCCGGCTGCCCCCCTTCGCCTATTTATCCCCCGTCACGGGAAAACTCCAGAACGAGAACCCTATTCCGCGAACTCGCCTCTGTTCCGCCGCCGCCGCGCTTCCAAGATCGGGAGCACCAGAAGACCTCTTCCCGGCACCCTTCCGGAGGGAGGATTGACCTCCGGGAGTCTCCTCTCCACCATGGATGCTCCCCGGATGTCTTGTGAGTATTTTTCCTTGGACCATGGGTCCGTGATCAGTAGCTATGTGATGTTCTCCTCCCCTCTTTGATCTTCATGGTTTAGACCTCGTGAGCTGCCCTACATGATCGAGACACCTTTGTAATATTTCTGCAATTGCTATGTTGAGTTTGATCGGATCTGATGGATTTTTAGATTATGTTCCGATTGTGATAGAGTAATATATTTGGTTTCTATCTTTTATATTTTTGTTCCTAAGTAATTCTTGCATGTTCTCCGTTGTTGTTTATTGCTTTGGCCAAGTAGTAGGTAGTGACTCCAAGAGGGAGCGTTGTGCTAGATTGTGGGTTCATGCCCCCCCCCCCGATGAAAAAGCGTCTCATGAACTTGACTTCTCTAGATGCGTGGAAAACTGAAGCTTACAAGAGTGCTAAAATGTTTAAGGAAAAGGTAAAGAAGTGGCATAATAGAAGGATTCTGAACTGTGAATTTAATGTTGGTGATAAAGTTTTGTTGTTTAGATCTCTTTTCAGGTTTTCTCCAGGTAAACTACTTTCCAGATGGGAAGGGACATTTCATATCGAAGAAGTATACCGCTCTGGTGCAATCAAGATTAACAATTTTGATGGCACCAAACCCCAAGTTGTGAATAGGCAAAGACTCAAGCATTACATGGTGGGAGACCCCGTCAATGTTGATGTGAATTTGATAAACACAACAACACATGAAGAATATGTTGCAACCCAGTTTCAGACGCCAGCAAGAATAGAATAAGAAAAGGTATGTATTACGGTAAGGAAACATCGCGAACCGCCACATATTACAAGTTTTTGGAAAATTAGGAAAATTCGAAGCCTGATCGGAGACGGAGAGGAGCTCCAGGGGACCTAGGCACCCCCTGGCGCGGCCTACCTCCTGGCCGCGCCGGGAGGCCACCTAGGAACCCCGGAGTCCGTCTCCGACCCCACTTTGGCTCGTTACCTTCCTTTTGTTGTAGAAATTTTTGCTATATATTTGCCCGGATAGTCCCGACACCGTATCTCGCGATCTCGTGTGTTTTCTTTGCGAGCTGTTTCTGCCAGGATATTTTTAGCTAGACATAGGTGTTATGGCTTCCCCAAGTTCCCCTAAGGACAAGTGATACTTCCCAAACATATCGATAATTTCTGCTTGCTCCATGCATGTTTTGTGTGATATTGCTATGATCTAGATACACTTTCATACACTTTTGATAATATTTGGACTAACCTATTAACTCAGTGCACCCCAGTGCCAGTTTTTGTTTTCTGCTATTTTTCTATTTCAGTGTTCCCCATATAAAAAGTGCTCCCAAAATTCAGGGAAAATAGAATAAAAATCAGCGTGAAGGAACCTTATGGAGTCCCGAAGGGGGGCTAGGTGGGACCCACCATGGCCTCAAGAGCCTAGCTAGCGCGACCCAGGGCTTGGCTGTGCCAGGGGGGGCGCCTGCACCCCTGGTGGCCCCCCTGGCTGCCCCCCTTCGCCTATTTCTTCTCCGTCACGGGAAACTTCCGAAGACAGAACCCTTTTTCGCGATCTCGCCTCTATTCCGCCGCCGCCGCGCTTCCAAGCTCGGGAGCACCTGTAGAACCCTTCCCGGCACCCTGCCGGAGGGAGGATCGACCTCCGGGAGCTTCCCCTCCACCATGGACGCTTCCCGGATGTGCCGTGATTAGTTTCCTTTGGACCATGGGTACGTGATCAGTAGCTATGTGATATTCTCCTCCCCTCTTTGTTCTTCATGGTTTAGACCTCGTGAGTTTCCCTACATGATCGAGGCACATATGTAATCTTTCTGTTGTTGCTATGCTCAGTTTGATGGGATCTGAGGGATAATGTTTATGCTTTATATGTTTTGCATCTAAGTTAGCATCAATTGTCTGTTCTCTCAAAACCTTTGCTAGCCAAACTCTTTGCCTAGCAGATTTCTGCTTGTGCATCCATACCCTGAAACCAATATCTTCTATATGAGTCCACCATACTTTCCTACTCGTGGTATTCCCCATCCACTCCTAAAAGTATAGAATTTATGTGTTATCCTTAAATGTTCAAAATCTTTTGTTTTATGCCTCTTATTTAGCTCATGAGGAAGTAGTAGGTAATTCATGATCTTCTTAAGTTGGACAAGTTTTACCCCGGGATTGCATGTCTAATCTGCAAACCCATAATACGAGGAGGAATTGGCATGAGTGTGCCTAGCTCGAAAGATAATACAACAAACAAACCCTCCTTCACACTTGGTCTGTGAGAAATCAGAAACTTTGGCATTGATAAACAAAGGAGATTAAGGGGATGTGATCGTCCACACTTGGGAGCCGTTCCTCGAAACTTGTCCATCTTGAGAAGTAATGGAGCTATCTATTAGCATTCGTTGACAAACTATGCACCTCCCAAAATCTGTTTTCATTCTGTTTGATTTAAGGATAGCACATGAGTTTTCCCTGCTTACCTATAACAAGGCATGTCCTTTACTTTTATGTTGAGTCAGTTTTTCCTAATTCCTTCTTTTCCCAAAGAGAACAGACACTTGATGTTGATGAGGATTCATTCATATAATGCTGCATTAAGTTTTGCCATGCCACATCATTGATGACATTATCTTTTGATAAGCAAGTTGTTTGCGAAAGCTTTTTCCAAGCAAGCATCTTCCTTTGTATTAGCATTTTCACTTCATGACTAATAACATGTTCTTTCAAAAACTTCACATTATTTCATTATAAAGATAAAGAGCAAAAGTAAAAGTTATAAGTTGTCTTTTGACCAAGGATATGTTTGCCATAATTTGATGAGTTTTCTCAGCCCTACTTTTGATTATACTTGTTATTACTTTCTCATAAGGACCTTATGAGTTGAGGTTGTTGTTGAGGATGCTTGAGTTTGGTGAAGAAATCATGATGATTCTTGTCTGTATTCTATTTATCGACACTTCACTCTCTAAATTTGTGGACAGGTTTACCAAGCTCATTATTCGCTTGGGGACAAGCGAGGTCTAAGCTTGGGGGAGTTGATGTGTCCAAAATGCATCACTATTTTATATAGTAATGCATCCCTATTCATTGATATATTTCATGTTATGATGCTATTCTTATGTTGTTTTGGCTTGTTTTACACAGTTTGCAACTTTCTGATGCCGAACCAGCAAACACAGGATTCAGCTGTAAAAAGTAGACACTGAGTTGCTGAAACAAAAGACCTCCAAATTACCTGAAAATCGACGGAGGCCATTTTCCAGAAGGATGACGAGGACACGCAAAACAGTAACCAGAGGGGGCCACAGGGTGCCCAGGAGGCCACCTGGCGCGGCCCCCACCTGGGGCGTGCCGGGAAGGCGCCTGGACCCCTGGGGCCACTCCCAGCTCCCCCCTCTGGCCTATATATCACTCGTTACCCAAAAACCCTAAAAGAGGAGGAGTTTCGCGAGTTCCACCGCCGCTCCGTGGAGGAAACCTAAAGAGAAGAAAAGACATCTCCGGCGGGCAGATTTCGCCGGGGAGAACACATCCCAGAAGGGGAGATCATCGCCATTGTCATCATCATCGTCATGGGCATCATCGATATCATCATCAACATCATCCCCAACATCAGCACCATCTCCACCACCATCCTATCTCATCTCACAATTGCAACTTGTGTTGTAATCCGTACTATCTATCCTCTCTACTCTATCGGTGTTTATTACTACTTTGTGGTGAATGCTATTGAGTTTTGTTAGAGAAATATCATTGTGTCCAGATTGTTTATCGTCTATTTATCCCCTCTGATCATGATCTATTTTATGTCTTGTGAGTAGTTACTTTAGTTCTTGAGGACATGGGAGAAGTCTAGTTGTTAGTAGTCATATGATGTTGAAGTAATATGTGTTGTTTGATATTTAAGTTGTGTTGTTATTTTCCTAGTGGTGTTGTGTCAGTCGAACACTCAAGACTTCTCCTTATTAAGAACCTAGGGGAATGCATTGTGTATAAATAATGCTTACGGTGGGTTGCCGGAGTGACAGAAACCTGAACCCCAGATTGCACGCTTTTGCACAAGGGAACAATGGATCATCGATCGTATTGCTATGGTTAGGCTTTTGCCTTAATTACTATCTTGTATTTGCGGATTCTTGCAAGATGTTTAATCATAAGAGTGCACTTATCTAAGTCTAGAAGGTGTACTAGCATATATCCACCCACTCTAAGCTTATCAACGCAGCACATAGCACCGATACGGAGTATGGCGAAAGCACGCGACTATTTCTCCCATGTGTCCTCAAGAATGCTTTAGCCTTTATAAGTTCAGTTGCCAGGCTTATCCTTTGCTGAAAAGGATCGGGCCACTTTTTACTCCTCATTGCCTTTTACTTTTCTCGCTTTTACCTTCTTGTTGCTTATCTCGAGAACCCCTAAAAAGTTATCTCTCAGTGTCTGCAGTTATTTCTTTTCCAAAGTCACTTACCAATACCTTCTACTGCTCGTTGGGTTCGACACTCTTATTTATTGAAAACGCTACAATTGATCCCCTACAGTTGAGGGTCATCAGTCCTATATCGAAAATCACAAACAAATTGCGTGTATCTGCTGCTGTTATGGGTTCCGCTGAAAACACCGAGTTGTGTGACTTCATTAGTCACAACAACAATGATTTTATCTGCACTCCTTTTGCCACACCTGCCACTTCAATTACCTCTTATGAAATTGAACCTTCTTTGCTAAACCTTGTTATGAGAGATCAATTCTCTGGTGCTGGAGATGATGTTTCTTTACACTTGAATAATTTTGTTAAGCTATGTGATATGCAAAAGTATAAATAAGTAGAAGGTGATATTGTTAGGCTTAAGATTTTTCCTTTCTCTTTGAGGGGAGAATCTAAAATCTGGTTTCAATCTTTGCCTAGGAATAGCATAGATTGTTGGGACAAGTGCAAAGATGCTTTTATTGGGAACGAATGAAATATCTTGTTAAGAAATGCCCTACACATGGTTTGACTACTTGGATGGTTATCCAGACTTTTTATGAAGGCTTGAACTTTACCTCGCGGAACCTGTTAGATTCAGCCGCGGGAGGAACCTTTATGTCAACAACACTTGGTGCTGCCACAAAACTTCTAGATGAGATGATGACCAACTATTCCCAATGGCACACCGAACGCGCTCCAACAGGTAGGAAGGCAAACTCTGTCGAGGAGATTACCTCCCTAAATGAAAATTTTAACTTATAATTTCCAGTGGAGAAAAATTATTTTATTAACGGTACTAACCTCTCTAATCAGCTTATGATGAGTTATGTATGAAGGGAGTTTTCAAGTGTGCGAGGGAAGATGATGAAAGAAGATTCGGGAGTATCAAATGCTCAAGATTGGGGATGCCCCCATGAATCCCCAATAAATATTCAAGGAGACTCAAGCATCTAAGCTTGGGGATGCCCCCGTGGATCCCCTTGTCCATCAACAATCATCAGTTCGTCCTCCGTCTCACTATATTTTTATCACTTCATGCGTTATGTGCTATGCTTGGAGTGTCTCGCTCTTAGGTTTCCTTTTTAGTTTTCTTTAGCTTTGCTTGCAGTTCATAACAAGTTAGACACCAACTTACTTTGTGTGGGAGAGAAACACGCTCCACTTCAATCTAGAACACATCATAGGATTTTCATGCTTATCTTTCTTTTCTTGTGTGTTCTTTATCTTTTCTTAGTTGCTGTCATATTTAGCTCTTAGTTTTCATGTTTATCTTTTTCAAGAGCTTTTGTTTAGTTTGTTGCTGGAACTCTCTTTAGTTTTCATGTTTATCTTGTCTAGAGAGAGTTGGTTGTTACACTGAGTTGTGTCTTGACTTTAAGTAGGTAGTTGAGGTTGCTATTCAATTGTATTAGTAACTTGCAATAGTTTTGAGGTGTTGTTGTAAGCAATGTTTGAACTTTTTGTGTCAAGAGCTCTAGCCTATAAGTGATAGGTGTCGTATTTTGGGCAATCTGTGTTTATTTTAAAAACCTAAAAAACTAGTTGAGAACTCTAGCTACTAGATGGATCACTAATATTTGGAGGGATCGGATATTAGAGTACACTCACATACCATGAGTCGAGGATGCGCAAGGATAACCAAACCCCCATACACTCTTCCTCGGGGTACATGTATCTTTGTGAAACTCCTTATTAGATTGAGAGTTACCGATAATAAGTGCATGAGTTCTTCGGACTAATGTAAGTATTGAAAGTTCACACTTCCACCTCCTCATATTTGTTAGCCTCTTCGGTACCGTGCATTTCCCTCTTCTCTTCCGAGAGTTGGCGTCCACCTCGCCGGTGCATCCAAACCCTTGGCATGATACGCTCTGTCATCATAAACCTCCTTATATATTTCCTCAAAGCAGCCACCATACCTACCTATCAAGGCATTTCCATAGCCTTTCCGAGACATATTGCCATGCAACATCCACCTCTTCATGACTTGATCTCTTCATGTCATACATGTTCCTGCTACACTTGCGTAGGCATACATTTGCATACATCATGATAGCTACATCTTATTTATGTTGAGTACCTTGTAAAGTGTGAAGATCTTCTATACCTTCTTATAAAATAGAGTGTTGCCCTTAAGTGAGGAAAAGATTCCAAAGTGGACAAATTTAAAAGATCCCAAAGAGGAAAAATGAGATTTAAATAGAAAGAGCCATTGAGGCCACCAAAAAATACAACAAAAAGAGAGAAAAAGGAGAAAAAGAAAATAAAAAGAGAGAAAGGGGCCACACTACTATTCCTTTTGAAAGATCCACACTCGTACTCCCTCTATATCTTGTAATCGATAGAGATGATCATATATGCATATAGCTATGTGGGGACCTTCACACTATAGAACTTGGCTTGCATATTCCAAGGATGAGCTTGCTCAAATAAGCTCTTGGTCTTCATGAGCGAGCAAGTTGGATGCACCCCCACTAGTTCCATTGCAGAGCTTTTCTTAGCTCATATGTGCATCCGTTGCATGGAAATCCCTTGGGAAAAAATTACGCCTGATACTTGTGTATCATCACAGTTGTGACGCCCCAAAATCAATCTGTGTACAGTAATCATACACGCAGGGTACACGGCTGAGATTAGGGTTCCACGGTGATAATATCACAGCACAACACTAAACACAAAAGGATAAACCAATATGTTACAAGATAAGGGGGTCACACGGACCCGAATACATAAGTTATACAAGCCATAATATCTGAGTACAGACATAGTTAGTCAAGTTTTGCCTTAAGAAGGCTAGCACAAATAACATCAGAGATACAGATCGAAAAGGCAAGGCCTCCTGCCTGGGAGCCTCCGATACTACTCCTGGTCCTGGTCAAAGGGGGGCTCGACGTAGTAGTAGGCGCCTCCGGGGTACTCCTGCTCCTGGGATCCAACGTCGACTGCAGCGGCCGATCAGGCAAAACATAAAGGGGGAAATAAAGCAAGGGTGAGTATCTAGTATACCCGCGAGTCTTACGTCTGCTACTAAGCATTTATGCATTTGTATCAAATGGAAAGGGAAGGTTGTA
This sequence comes from Bromus sterilis, assembly GCA_950022295.1. Lineage (NCBI taxonomy): Eukaryota > Viridiplantae > Streptophyta > Magnoliopsida > Poales > Poaceae > Bromus > Bromus sterilis. The sequence goes on along the minus strand of OX465601.1, from coordinate 88,313,154 downwards.
TATAGTGTACTGCAAGGTAGAAATCAGAATAAGGGTAAGAAGCTAGGCCTATCGAAGACTAGCATCTTCTGACGAGTCTTGCAGCACAAGATGAGAACAGCCAACAGTTCATATAAAGCATAAAGTAACAATGGAGCAGAAGTTGCTGCAGCATTGTATAATAGTAAGTTGTAATGATTAATAATTATAATGCCTCTGAGTTCCCCTCCTCGACTTCCCTGCGAGGAAGAAAACTCGGAACCATACAATTCAATAGTAGCAGTTTGTAGTGGTAAGGTCCAGCTTCAGCATAAAGTGTCCTGTTACCGTGGACACGGCTATTCGAATAGATTAAACTCCCTGCAGGGGTGCACTACTGTTCAGCCTGCATGCTCGGATCTCCAGGGTGGCGTACACCTTGTTAGGGAATGCCCCACCGAGTCTATCCGACACATCGCAGCCCATCATAGGCTCAGCAGAGAGGCCATCCGCCGTACTATAACCTATGCGCTCAGGGGTCTAGGTCCCTCACCCTTCCACGCTCCTGCACGGTGCGATTCTGGACGGTGAAGCAAAAGCAAATCCAAACACACCTGCTGCAGCAAATAAGACAACACCGCTTCCCGATGATCAGGCCGCAGTACTACTGATGTCTGAAGAGCTTTCGAACGAAACGACGACGCGGAGGACCCACACCGTAATCCCACGTGTAGGTAGTGCGTACAGACCAACGGGTCTCTCAAGTCATCCGCCGAACCATTTAGCATTTTAATTAACCTGCGTGAAAACCGTTATCGTTGCCTCGACTTAACTGACCCGCGGATAACAACAGCAGTCAGGACCACCAGTACATCGGTGCCTGCCCTGTCGTCCCACCAAGTCTCTGCGGTTACCAACAAGGTGAACCGACTCCTTACCTTATCTCGCGTGTGCTCTTGGTAGAGCTCGACTTTCGTGGTTTCGTAACTCTCGCGAGATACGAGCAGGGGCCAAGCACGCCAGTAACGTCGGTCGTACCCTCCCTGTCGTTCCCGACGCAATACCGCTCGCGGGCACCATTGGGTTGCCCGACTCTTACCTTTAACGACACCAGTTGATTCGAGTGCCTACCATTAAGTGAAACCAGGAGGAATCGCCCTCGATGGTACACTTAAAGAGGTTCGACAAATACATCAGCGGAATGAACTAAAGAGGTAAACCTCGTATCATCCCGGTGATGCTACGCTACCGAGCCGACGAGAGTGAAATATGAGTCCATTCCACTTGTAAGTCAAACTCGAAGCGACTCGGTAGAGTCTCGCCGTTGTAGGTTCCCTAGGGCGTCTGCATTGATCCGTACCTGTTGCAGTTATAATATTTTGTAATCCGCGTTCACTCACCAGAGTGATTACGGTCCGCTATTCTAAACCTAGCTAACAATGCGCAGGGTTCACTGCTGAATAATGCATAATTATAGTAGGCAACATAGGATAAAGGAAGGTACTTCAAGGGGCGACAATGGCAGGCTATGCAGTTGAATAGGATTGTAACGTAGCAGCAGCAGTAACAATGCCTAGTGCAAGAAATGTATGGAAAAGGTAGGCGATATCTGGGGAAGAGAATGGCTCTGCTTGCCTGGTAGCTCGACGGTAGGTGTACGGTCGTCGACGACGTAGTCGATCTCAGGGGCATCGACAACAGTCGTCAGGACTATCGGACAATAAGAGAGGGGGGAGAAATAATAAATACACAACAATAATAGCAATACAAATACAAGACATGGCAAACGCAATGTCAACGATGTTCTAATGCAGTGCAGCGTGTTATGCTCGGAGCGGGAATTCATCCGGGGACGAAATACCGGCTCCGGGTAATTATCGACACACAGCCCGGAGGGGGGATGTCAATGTTCTTCATGTTAGAGGGGTGTGATTGGTATACGGATAGCGTATCCGTTTCCGTTGTATCTTTCTGAGCAACTTTGATGTATAAAGTTTTTGAATCTTAGTTACGGTTTAAAAGATATTGATTTTCAAAGTTTAAATCATTGTAAAATAATTTCTGAGTTTAGTTAATTCATTTATCCAAACATTATACAGAACAGTGAAAGTTGACTGGCCAGACCTGACCAGTGGGACGTCAGCCTCACAGGTGTATTAAACATTTTTATATAATTTAAAAACAATGGGTCCCAGCTGTCATACTAACATATGCTTATTAACACATTTAAATTAACAGGGATTATCCTAAGGGCCCATGGCCCACATGTCAGCCTCAGGTTTTCATTTAATAGTTTATTTGTCTAATACACTGGCCTTGGGCCCACTTGTCACAGGCTATTAGGGGGGTAGTTTAACATGGGATGTTATTAACAGGGGGTTAACCGGGGGGATTAGCCCAAGGTTTGAGCCACGCACGCCGGCGGTGAGCTTTGGAACACGGCGGTGGCCCACTCGAGTTGTGTTCCGGCGACCGTGGGCAAGGCGGTGGGCAGGGTCGGACGCGGGCGAAGCTGCACATCCCACCGTGGGGTTGCAAGCATCATGTGGAGGCCGGGGAACGACCACGGCGGCGGCCACGGTTGAACCCGGCGGCGGCCGGAGCAGGTCCATACGGGAACGATGGCACGGTGAAGAAAATCGTGCGCGATAGGAGGGGAAAGGAGGCCGATCTCACCTTGAGTGTGATGCGGCGTCCTGGCAGGCTGTGGGTGCAGAGGCGGCGGCGAATCGGGGCAATGCAGCGGTGGCGGCCTGTGGCGGGAGGTACGAAGGGGCGTCGTGCTCGGGGCTTCCCACAACAATTGCTTGCGCGTGATGGCGAATACCACCACGGGAAGCCGCCTGGACACGCTCCCGGTTGCCGGGGAGGCCGGTGGCCGCGTCCACGGCGGTCACGTGCCCAGGGCCGCGCTCAGGCATGGTCGAGGAGGAGGCGGCAGAGGCGCGAGGGGAACTGGCGGAAACATGGGGGGCTATGGTTCAAGGCGGCGCTGGGTGCGGGGGATTTATCCCCTCCGGCTAGCTGGCGGATTGCCGCCACGGCGCCCATGGCGTGGCCAGCGGGGGGATGGGCGCCACGCCATGCCCGTGAACAGGGGAGGGAGAAGGTGGGGAGGGGGCCGGGGTGGGCCGGGGTGGAGGTGGGCTTGGCCCAGTGAGGGAGCCTTGCCCAGGGCGTTTCTTAATACCTTTCTATTTTTCTTTTTCTTTTGTTTCTGTTCTACTTCGTCTGAATTTTGTTTGGCTAGCAATTTAATTTACTAAAATGTGATACTAGTCCTAATATTTTTGTTACACTGCACTGGGTTGCTACAAAAAGTTTTAGCCTTGACTAAATTCATTTGAATATTATTGTTCATTTTAAAAGGCTTTTTGGTGCTGTTTTGCTACTGTTATTAATTATTTAGGTTATTTAAACACTTCAATAATTATAGGTTCCTAACATACCATGGTCAAATGATTATTATAAAGTTTTTAGATATTTTTCCATAATTTTTAGTGCAACTTTACTTTTCACTTTTGTTTTGAAAATTTAATCGGGTTGGAATTTGAATGAGATACCATCAAGGGTGATCATCACATGCAATCAAGGTAACTTGGCATTAGCCAAAAGTGATAACTGTTGCGTGACACCCGGGGCGTTACAATTGTCCTCATTGATGTGAGCCTTTCTCACCCTTTTTGTCTTCCTCCTCCATCATATTTCTCTCTTTGCCATCCTAAGTGTCAACTCTTGTGCTTACGTTCATCAACTGTATAAGTGCTCAAAATATCAAACGGGAGTGGATCAAATTGACTTATACCTGGCTAGTGGTCTGGGGACGAGTCAAGATAAGATTCCAAAGAAGACCAAGTGTGAAACTTTAGTAGATTGATATCTGAACAAATATATATTTTTCTCCCGTATTCCCATCTCCCCCTTCTTGCGCGCAAACACTATCTGGAGACATTCGAGTCATGGATAGCAAGAGCTCTTGCACCTTTATGTTCTTATGTTGCTTGTTTCAATGCTAATATAGACTTTTTCCTGTTATGACTTGAATTTAATTACATACCTTGATTTCCTTACTTTAAAAGTTCTTATATGGTTGTTAGCATGTCACCACATAAATTATGCTAATTATCATTTACCTACTCGAGGACGAGAAGGAATTAAGCTTGGGGATGTTGATACATCCCAAAAGTATCTATAATTTCTCCTTGATGCATGCATGTTTTGTGTGATATTGCTATGATCTAGATACACTTTCATACAATTTTGATCATATTTGGACTAACTAATTAACTCAATGCACCACAGTGCCAGTTCCTGTTTTCTGCTATTTTTCTATTTCAGGTTTCCCCCATATTAAAAGTGCTCCAAAAAATCAGGAATAATCATATAATAAAACCAGCGCGGAAGAACCTTCCGGAATCACCTGGGTGGGGTCAGAGGGCCACCACTAGGGGTCCAGGCGCCCTGATGGCGCGGCCTAGGGCTTGGTCGCGCCAGGGGGCGCCTGTACACCTAGTGGCCCCCCTGGCTGCCGCTTCGCCTATTTATTCTCCGTGATGGGATTCTTCCGAAGACAGAACCCTTTTCGCGATCTCGCCTCTGTTCCGCCGCTGCCGCGCTTCCAAGATCGGGAGCGCTAGCAGACCACTTCCCGGCACCCTGCTGGATGGAGGATTGACCTCTGGGAGCCTCCCCTCCACCATGGACGCTTCCCGGATGATCCATGGGTAGTCTACCTTGGACCATGAGTCCGTCACTACTAGGGAATAGCCTTATGGTGGCACACTGTTTTTGAGTTTAGTGGCGCATTAGGGATGCGCCACTAACTACAAGCCACTAATAAGGGTTTAGAGGTGGCGCATTCTAGATGCGCCACCCCTAAGGCCCTTAGGCGTGACGCATCTCAGAATGCGCCACCTCTAAGCTCTTAGGGGTGGCGCATTCTGGTATGCGCCACGCATAAGGGCCTTAGGGGTGGCGCATTCACAGTGCGCCACTAAATCCTGCCAATATGCGCCACTAAATAATGACAGAAAACAAAAAAAAAGAATTACATAAAAGAATAAAAGCATTACAGATATTTTTATTATATTACATAAATGCAAAATACAATATAACAATGAGGCCAACAATTATTGATACAAAAGAATTGCAATATAATTTTTATTACAAAGGTTTAGAGGCCAACAAGATTCACAAGATTACATCCATCACAAAATTACAATGAGTCCAACAATTATTGAAAACCGAAAGCTACTTTCGTCATCATATCTTGTTTGCTCTTCAACCTGCACAAAACAAAGATTTAGAGGTCACATCCATATGAATCATACCAAAGGAGAACAAAGCAATCTAGCATATATTCTTATCAACAACTTAAAGCAAGTCGATGAATGGTGAAAAGCATGCACATCTGCATAAAAATGCATATGCAGTGACCTTTATACACAAAGAGCACCAAGAGTATTTGACACTACCATCTACTACACAAAGAGTACATCCAAATTACACAAAGAGTACATTCAATTGTTCTGACTCGGCTCGGGGAATGGGCGGCATCCTTCTTTCGTCATGAAAGGCCTTGTGTCACGCAGGGCCTTTAGGTGGACTTCTATCTCCCCATTGGATGGTGCAATGTTCGAGTGGAAGATCGACCCCCTCATTTGTACTTCATGACGGATGATAGTCGCCATCTGCGCTTGGATGTGAAAGAACTCCTCCTTCAGATTTTCATCGGCGATTTCCGCCTTCCTTTCGGCCCACGCTCTGAGATGACTTGGCAGCGTAAGGTTGCGTTGTTCCTGTACAATCGCCCTCATGTGATGAAGGGCGTAGTACACATCCCTCACACTGCCAGCCGGCTGCTTGACGCACGGGAACTGCGTTACGTGGTTGAACACGTTCACGCCAGGCTGATTTTTCCTAAACTTGTGCTTCATGATCTTGCCTCCGGCTTTTATGTAGCCGACGAGAGCATCATCCAAAACTCTCATGATATACTTGTAATCTTTCTTGTTCACACTCCCCGAGTCTAAATACACGGCATGCGAGTGTTGCGGTGAAAAGCAGATGAGCACGCAGTCTCGATCCTCACTGCATAATTAAAATAATCCAAAAGGAATGTTGGAAGAGGACAATGGAAAGCTAAGAAAGCATATATGCTACGGAGGCGAGCGAATGACTTACTTGGGAGAGTATGTCATAAGAAATGAATCTCTGTCAGCGTTCTGTATCATGAATTCTGTGATGTACCCCGCCGCGAGAGCCGCGTCCCCGTCGTCCATCAAGATGCTTTCATGCATGTAGAAGGGGTCCAATATCGCGACGCTCAGGGTCTTATCTCTCTTGATACTCATAGAAAGGCTGAGCGAGAACAGACGGATAAGGCTATGGTCCAGCCGCTTGAGATGGTACAAATTGAAGATCTCCGAAAATCGCAGGATTATCATATCCGCGGGGATAGTGTTGATGAAGCCCATGTTGAGTGGCACCTTGGCCATGAAAAACGGGTACGAGGGATTCTCTTCTGCAAGAAGAATCTTCTCTAATTCCATAATACTATGATGCACACTCTGCATATCCGAAGTTGCAAGGTCCAGCATGTCCTTAGGTAGCATCGCCCTACCAGCCACATGGATTTCAAACGAGAGATCCTTGGGCCTTGGTGGCCCGTCCTGAGCCCGGATCGGCATCAAAGGTTGGCTACTAGAAGTGATGCTCTTCTTTCTTTTCCGTCCCTTCTTCTTTTCTGATTTTGAGCAGTCACCGGCCTTTATCTGCTCAGTGGCCGCCTTATGGAGTGTGGACGGGCTGAGAATAGATCTTGTGGCATCTGCTTGAGGCTCGGTGAAGGCGCAAGCTGCTGGAGACATGTCCTGAGAAGCAGCGAAGAGACGCGTGGAGCAAGCAGGCTTCCCCGCAGGATCAGCTGGACCGCGAGCTTCCTCGTCATGCTGATAGGCTCCTTCAGCAGGAGGCATGAATAAGTCATCAGCATCATACAAAGTATTGATGAACTGGTCGGCGCTGATATCATCATCAAGATCATCGTCTTCTTGTTGTGCTCCGATGGGATCATGTGGCGCCGACACGATGACTAGCGGTGTTGTCCTAGGTGTGGTGCCCCTTTCCCCCGTCATTAAACGCATTTGGCTCTTCGGCCATAGGCATATTTGGTTGAAACAGTCACTGAGGACTGCCGGCTCGTCGTCATCGTATCCGGGGGGTTGAATGGGAGGTTCAACTCTCTCGTAGCCCGAAATCACGAGAGAGATTTGAACCCTATGCATCTCCGGTGCCATCGGCATATTATGAATGATTCGATTTTGTGGTTGAATGATTTTACCTTTGGCAACATCCTTCAACTCGCCGTCCACGACTTGTAATAGAATGCATGGAGTGTACTCCTGCGAAAGAGATATATATATATATATGCATGTACGACATCAGAGATATTCCACTAAAAAAGGCAAGGAGATGAAGTCCTCGTTTGAGTTGCAGACGCTTATAGTTACCTTGAGGGCGTCGAGGTCGACTAGTGAAGAGACCCCGCCGTCAGAGACCCCACCGATGACGGCGGGCATGCAAGAGACGGAGGGCGCGCTGCCTCCCGTGGTGTCGGTCGCCCTATTTGCGCTGCCGCCGGGTGCATTATTGTTATGCCCCGGTTGCTCGATCGTGGCCGGAGGAGTTACCATCACGTCCGGCGTCGCCGCCGCGGTGTTGGCGGCCGGAGTCACCAATACGCCGGGAGTCAGTGCGGGAGCCACCACTACGGACGGAGTCGGGACTGCAGGCGCCGCGGGGCCCGAGTTGCTGCCGACCATGCTGCGGACTGGTATGGGCCCTTGTCCACCACGCGCTTGCCAATTCGCGAGCGACTGCATCATATCTGGAAGGAGAGCGTTCATCGTCTTCGCCACTTCGTCCTGGACAAGCTGCGGAAGCATGTTCACCTTCTCCTCCAGTCCACGAACATAAGCGGCATCTACTTCGGTCCTTCTCGCCTTGCGCCCCCTCGAACCGGACTGCTCCGCCGATTTTCCATAATATTCGGACCAATTTAGGTCCGCACCAAAGCCGACCACACGGCCGGCTGACGATGGCTTCGCCGTCACGTCGTCAACCTTCTTGACCTTGTTCAACGCCCTGTTAAAGGCGTTGTCCCACGGGCCGGCTGGCTTAACCGACAACTCCTGCGATGAGGCGATTTTCATTTCCGCTTGCTGCAAAAAGAATGTGAAACGTTAAGAAATTGTGAACTTCACTCGAGAATTCAATCGACAAGGTCGCGTGGTAAACTACTTACCACGGCAGTCGTAAACTCCTGAATCTTAGGATCGATAATTATTTTCGAGGTTGCTTTGTCCTTATAGCTCCGGGCCCTCACAAAGAATTCGGTCTGCGGATCATCTTTGTATTGCTGGAAGGGGTTAGGTATGCCCGCAGCGGCGTACTCGGCATACTCCTTGTCCCATTTAGGCTTGGAACTTTTGTAACCACCGGCTCCGAGACGGTGGTTACCTATGACCTGCGACCGCATGGCCTTGCCCTTTGCACTCGCGGCCTTGGCTTGCTCGGACTCACACCTAGCCTTGAAAAGGTTGTAGGTAGCTTCGCCGATCAACGACTCTTTCTCCTTGAGCTCCTCCCAGGTTTTGTTCTTTTCAAAAATTGCCCTCTTCACCCGGGTTTTCCAACTGGACAAGGCCTTGCTCATCTTCCTGAGGGCCCATGTGTTTACTTTGTTCCCTCTGAGTTTGGTGTTATCGTACGGCTCCGGAAACTTGTATCGTCCAGCTTGTTGATAAGAAGCTGAAAATAATGAATATTCTCACAACTCCTGAGGTTAACCGTGGTGATCGGCACGGTGTTGCGGAGGATCGCCGCGACTTGAAGGCCGTACCCTTCCGAAAAACGTTCGGGCTCTTTAGGAATCCCGACGGCGGTCACAACAGTAAACTCTTGCCTGATGACACCGACCTTGGTCGGTTTCCGATTCCTCTTCTTCGACTGGGTACCATCTGTGTTGGAGCCACCGGTCCCATCATCCTCGCCGATGTTCCTCTCGCCGTCTGTCGTACCGGCCTCCTCCTCCAATTCATCATCCGATGAGTCGGACTCCGACTCTATCTCCTCCTCATACTCATCCTCGCCCGGAGGTACTTCCTCTTCTCTCTGCTCCTCGACCTCCTCCTGGGAGTATTCCCAAAATTGCTTCCTTTTTTCTCCCGGCTGAGAAGAAGGACCGGCGTCGGCTCCGGTCGACATGTTTGCACTAGTACAATATTAAGAAATGCAACTACTTAATTAATTAGCACAATAAATAAATGCAAATACTCTCATGTTAAGAAAAATAGCAAAGGTCATGCACGAATTCACGGAAAAATTCGGCATGACCTTTGCTCTTTTTCTTAACATGAGAGTGCCCCATTCTCAACCGAAACGGAAGTTAATCAACATTTCGGGAGAAAGGGGATAATGATTTGTACCTGCACAACATATCAATAGGCTATACATGAGACAATAACCAGCAACATAGCATTTGTTCTTATCATATTTCATAAACAGAGTCACCAAATATCAAGTAAAACAGTGGATTGATGTATGCTTAACAACATCTATATGACAAGTGCTGGATTTTTATAAGAACAACAGTAAAACTAGTACATAACCCATGTGTTGCATTCTTTTAAAAGAGAACCAAGGAATGACCAAAGCTAGTAGCATTTTTTTAAGCTGCTTGCATTCTGTTAAGAACAGATTCTACTCAGATTTCCCTCTCCATTTAATTTTGTTAAGAACCTAAAAAACAAGTTCTACTTTGCAACACCTAAAAAACAGAAGATTTGGACCTAGGTGTTCCATTTGTACCTAGGAGTTATATTTATTCTCTTGTGCTAAAAATACAAAACAGGGGCACACAAGTGAAGAACATGGGAACTAGCTCTGAATTTAGTGGCACTAGCACTAGAACTTGTCTAAAAATCCAAAAAAGGGGCACACAAGTGAAGAACAGGGGGTGCTGTCTGTTCCATTAATCCTATTTAACAAGAACTAGGACTCAGTGGAATCAATGATCACGCAATCTAAACCAATGTGGACGCAATCAACCCCCAAATAAAACTCATGCATAATCAATCGTGTTTCCTCTGCACAGGGAAGGAATGAATGAGAGGAGAGGAGAAGAGAGGGGTGGCTGGGCAGACCTTCACGGAGTACTAGCAGGGGATGCAGGGGGCGACGTCGAGGCAGAGGGGTAAGGGCTCCTCCGGTGGCACCGCGGCGGCTTCGGTGGTGGCGGCACCTCCAGTGGCGCGGGGGCGGCTCCAGTGGCGCGGAGGCAGCGGCTTCGTTGGAGCGGCAGGGGCAGAGGCTCCTCCGGTGGTGTGATGAGGCTCCGGTGGTCGACGATGGGTCCTCCGGCGACGGCTAGGGTGGCTCCTGTGCGGCGGCGGCTAGGGCTCGAGAGGGTGGCGCCCGGGGACGTCGGCGGCCGTGGATGGGGGCGCGGGGGCGTCGGCGACCGTGGATGGGGGCGCGGGGGCGGCTCCGGTAGCGGTGAGGGCAGCGGCCGGAGAGCGGGGGCACGGCTAGGAGTCCGGTGAGGGCGGCAGCCGGAGAGCGAGGTGAGGGAGTGGGGGGGAATGGGTACTGTTCGGGCATGGAGGGGGCAGTTTTCGATAGGACAAGTCTTAAATGCGCCACCAAATGGATCCTTATGCGTGGCGCATATCTGCGGAATGCGCCACGCATAAGGATCTACTTGGTGGCGCATTTCTGCAAAATGCGCCACCCCTAAGACTTGCCTATTTTTTTGTTGAATTGATTTAACTCTATTTTGCCTACTTATTATTGGAATTTCAATTCTGCCATTTTTTATTTAATTTCCATTTTTCCATATGCAATTGTACTAGTATTTTGCGGCGGCGGGCACGGGCGTCGAGTGCGGTGGGTGATGGAGGTTAAGCCTTAGGGGTGGCGCATTTTTCTAAAATGCGCCACGCATAAGAAACCTTATGCGTAGCGCATTTTAGCGAAATGCGCCGCGCATAAGAGAACTTAGTGGCGCATCTGGGCTATATGCGCCACCCCTAAGCATTTTTTAATTTTTATTGTCACATGCCTTGTCACATGGATCTCGGTCCGTTATCTGCAGGCCCTGGTCACTGTACTTATCCTGATTAAATCCTTGTGCTTTACTATCCAAGGATCGACCAGCTGGATGTGTTGTAGCGCGACTAGGCTTGCTCTTTCAAAGTCGATGTCTCGACCATCAAAGTTGACATGCATTGCGCGGCTTCCCTCGTGGTGACCACACCCATCGGTCCTGCCAAAGTGCTTGTTGACGGACAGACCAACAGGGTTCTCGGTGTTGAGATAATTCGTGCAAAAAGAGATGCACTCTTCGGTTAGAAAGCCCTTCGCTATGCTTGCATCTGGACGGGACCTGTTACGAACGTATTTTTTGATGTTCCCATTCATCCTTTCGAACGGCATCATGCTGCGCAGAAACGCAGGCCCGAGTTGGACGATATCCTCCACGACATGGATCAGCAGATGCACCATAATGTCGAAGAACGCGGGTGGGAAATAGATCTCAAGCTCGCATAGTATGAGCACGATCTCCTCTTGTAGCCTTTTGAGTTGCGTAGCGCAAATCGACTTCCGGGAGATGACGTCAAAAAAGTTGCAAAGGCCAAACAACGTTTTACGGACGTGCTCGTCCATTATCCCTCGCATCACAACCGGGAGAATCTGCGTCATCAACACGAAACAGTCGTGAGATTTCATCCCGCTGAAACGCTGCTTCGCCTCGTCTAGGTATCTGCTTATCTTCCCCGCGTAGCCGTTCGGAAATTTTACTCCTATGCGGCAGTGGATAAACCGCTTGATTTCCTCCTCGCACAGAGTGAAGCATGCCGGGGGGCAGTGATCAATACCGGTCTTCTTCTTGGTCGTCCTTTTTCGTTTGCGGGAGTTTTGCGTTTCCGTATCCTCTTCCTCCTCCGGCTCATCATCGTCGTCACTAGGGGGGTGAAGTTCCCTCCTGATGCCCATAAATTTCAAGTCATTCCTTGCTTTTGGCCCGTCCTTGGTCTTCTCCGGCATGTTGAGCAGCGTGCCAAACAAGCTCTCGCAAACGTTCTTTGTGATATGCATTAGATCAAGGCTATGAGGACTGCGGAGTAGACTCCAGTATTGCAAATCCCAGAAAACAGACCTCGCTTTCCATACCCTCATCAACGGCTGAGTCTTCTTTTTTTTCTTTCCCGGCGCGGGGCACTCTTTCCAAGTTTTCAGCAAGTTGTCGATTTCTTTGCCGCTCCTTCGAGCTGGGGGTACTCGGAGCTCCTCGCTTCCATCGAACAGATGTCCCTGTTTTCTCCACGCGTGTTTCTTGGGAAGCCACCTCCGAGACCCCTGGAACACGGTTTTTGAAGATCCGGGATCTTTTGGTAGCTGGCGGTACGTTGTATTATCCATGCACCTAACGCATGCACAGAATCCTTGGACCACCTGCCCTGAGAAATATCCGTATCCGAGATAGTTGTGCACCGTCGTGATCACCGCGGCTTTCATTGGGAAATATTCTTTTGCCGCGGCGTCCCACGTATTGACTCCGTCTTTCCATAACGTTTCTAGCTCCTCTTTCAACAGCTGCAGATATAGATGGAGGTCCTTACCGGGTTGTTTCGGCCCTTGAACTAGCATACACATTGTTATGTACTTTTTCTTCATGCACTTCCAGGGGGGAAGGTTGTATATGCATACAAACACGGTCCAGGTACTGTGTGTGCTGCTCTGGCCGCCAAACGGATTGACTCCATCGGCGCTCACACCAATCCTGAGGTTCCTTGGTTCTTTCCCAAAATCTGGGTATTCGAGGTCCAACGCAGTCCATTGGCTACCATCTGAAGGGTGCCTCAGCATGTCCTCCTTTTCCGGATCCGGGTTCGGGTCATCCTCTTTTAGCTTCTTTCTATCCGCGTGCCAGGTCATGAGCTTTGCTTCCTCGGGATCTACGAAATACCTCTGCAGACGAGGAGTGAACGGAAAGTACCATACCACTTTTCTAGGAACTTTCTTCCCTCTCTTGTATCGACTAACACCGCACACCGAACATGTGGTTCTATCTTCATCCTCACCCCGATAGATCATGCAATCATTTATGCAGACGTGGTATTTAACGTGCGGAAGATCGAGAGGGCAAAGGACTTTCTTGGCCTCAGCGATACTAGTTGGGCACGTGTTGCCCTTCGGAAGACGATCGTGCCAGAATGCCATGTTATCATCGAAGCATTCGTCGGTCCATTTGTGTTTTGCCTTCATCTCCATAGCCCCAAGTGTTACATTCAAGCGGGTATCCCCGTCGTTGCATCCTTCGTACAACTTCGTAATCGCGTCTTTCTCGAGTTGCGCCATCTTGGCTTTCTCTCTAGCTGCACCTCTTGCGTTCAACGTCTCTTTGACAAGAAGCTCTTGAACATGAGGGTCCCGCACCCAGCTTGAATCCTCATCATGTCCGACATCTTGATCTTCATGTCCGGCATCTTGATCTACATGATCCGCTTCGGCATCTTCTTCATGATCATGTACGGGATGCTCTTCGTCATCTCGCCCGCCGCTGTTTTCTGGTTGCCCTACCTCATTTACTGGCACCCCACCATTGACGTCCTCCTCCTCACCAGCTTCATCACTTATCCATCGTGTGTAGCCATCTATCAAACCATTACGCTTCAGGTGTCTTTGCAATATTCCGGAATCAGGCTCGGTCACGCACTGCAGTTTGCATCTCCGACACGGACATCCTATATCCGACCTATTATTCCTTAGCATGTCGTTGGTCGCACATTGCATCCACCTAGCCACGGTGATATCTCTCAGCATCTCGCGGAACATGGTCGATCACCTGCGTGCACGGAGAGAGCAACACAATTATATATCACAGTCGTCGCCGGAAAAATTCGGCATGACCTTCCCTAATAATGCATGGGAGCATGCGGAGAGTGCGCCAGAAATTTGCCAAAACGGAAATGAATCGACATTTCGGCAAAACATTTGCCACTCAAGATACACATATACATCAAACCACCATAAGCTTCACATATACATCAAACCACCACAAGCTTCACATATACATCAAACCCAAGCTTCACATATATAACAAACCCCAAGCTAATAAAGGCAAGTATATGGGTTATAAATGGAACAAAAGAGTTTGGGAGGAGGTCCACTTACTTCAATATGAAACAAAATAGATGTAATGCCAAGTATCGATGGATAAATGGAAGAAATGAGGTGGGGAGGAGGAGAAAACCGAATAGATCTAGGGTGAGAAGAGTGGATCTAGTTTGAGAATTGTGTGGAGTGAATGAGAGGTGGTAGGTGGGGTGGAGTAGATAAGGGCAGCTCTGGGCATTTAGTGGCGCATATAGAAAGTCAGTGGTGGCGCATATCTGAAATGCGCCACCCCTAAGCTCTTATGGGTGGCGCATTAGGGATATGCGCCACCCCTAAGAACCTTATAGGTGGCGCATTCACAGAATGCGCCACCCCTAAGCTCTTATGGGTGGCGCATTAGGGTTATGCGCCACCCCTAAGAACCTTATAGGTGGCGCATATTGCTAGATGCGCCACCTATAAGATCATCCAAGCTGGCCCACTCTTACGGGTGGCGCACTGTAAAATAATGCGCCACCCATAAGACCTTATGGGTGGCGCACTATTTTCCAGTGCGCCACCCCTAACAGATGGTGGCGCATGGCTTTCTATATGCGCCACTAATAAGCTTTCCATGTATAGCTATTTCCCTAGTAGTGCGTGATCAGTAGCTATGTGATGTTCTCTTCCCCTCTTTGTTCTTCGTGGTTTAGACCTCGTGAGCTGCCCTACATGATCGAGGTACATATGTAATTTTCTGCTGTTGCTATGTTGAGTTTGCTGGGACCTGATGGATTATGAGACTATGTTCAGTTTGTAATATATTTGCTTCTTATCTTTTATAGTTATGTTCTTGAGTAATTCTTGCATGTTCTCTGTTGCTGTTTATTGCTTTGGCCAAGTAGTAGGTAGTGACTCCAAGAGGGAACGTTATGCTCGATTGTGAGTTCATGCCCCCTTATGACTAGCTTGAGTGACAGAAACATGAGTCTAGGGGGTGTGTTGTTGCCACAAGGGGGAAAACAACGGTGCTTGTAACCGCGGTTGCAAGGATTGTTTACTTTACGCAAAGTTCTTTTAATGCAGTTGTCTGTTGCTTTGGGTTTACACTTTGGGTGGGGCTCGCAACTTAATACCAGCGAGATGTTCTGAATAGATATCTCAAGGTGGATGATTAGTAGTAGATGCAGTTGGATTTCGATCAACTTATTTTGGCGTACCGCCCATGCTTTTGAGCCTTTTCCTTTCTTTGTAGCATAGTTAGCATTGCGGTGCATTTTTAATCCTGTCAATTGCCCAGCTATGATTTTTTTACCTCGCATAGAAGTTTTATCGTCTTTTGGGAGAGAGACATCACTAGTGAACATCACGGGACCCCGATCCATATCCTCATCACTGTTTACACGCTCATTTATTTTCTGCTTTTACTTTCTAGCTGCTATCATTATTATCCTTTATCCTTTGCGTTTGATCCTTTCTAAACATCATGGCCGAAGAGATTGACAACCTCTTTGAACTTAATTGGGAGCAAAGTTATTTGTGTTGTGTGCAGGTCCACATCAATTGTGCCGTTGACACCTACTTATCACTGCCGGAATCCTATGGGAAACAAACCATATCTACCACATAGGAGAAATTTGCTGCTATCCTACATCTCACCTTCCACTTGGGGTAACCAACGAAGGGCGAGAAGCCATTATCACAACTCGTCATCAGTTGTTAGTCACCAGTATCTGAATCTTATAATATTCAGTGGTTCCCAAGACGGTTTACTCAAGATTACCTAGCAAACTACATGCTTGATGCGGAGGCAACCAAAATATAAGTATATCATCCAAACTACTATGAAGACGATCTACAAGTTTTCCTGAAGTCTGTGAAAGATGGACGAGCGGTCATCACAAGACGTTGGACTAAAGTTGTCAGCGCCTTCGGCGTGAACGAGGGCACAATATGGGCATTCCACTTCTACAATTGCTCTAATAATGAAAATAATTTTCGGCTCTCTATACTGTCTTTAATATTTTCATCGAATTCATTATTGTGAATACGTTGTTTCTGTAATTCTTAAACATTAGTTTTTTTTTTGAGGGTACAACATTAGTTATTCTTCTGATTTGAATTATTCTTTGTTTGTTAAACCTATGGGTTCTGTGGCATGGTCTTCAACCGGACTGCTCAGCAGCTTACCCCAGCACGGTGGATCACCATGATAGAGGAAGTTCGGCTGTGGGAGAGTGTAGGCCTCGGTGTTGGTATTCTATCTAACTTTGTGAGAGAGTACTGTTTTGCTGCCATGTTTGAATTGGGTGTGACATAAGGATGTTCGCAACCCTGTGTTTCTAATAAATTGTAAAAAAAAATATGCCTTCTCAAAAAATACGGTACAAGGCGTACTTTCGAAAAAAAAAATGTTCCATCAAGGAAACCTGCACCGCTGCTGATGCTGCCGCCTCACGTATTCCTGGATGACGGCACGGAGGGCAAAGCTGGGGAGCGCGACGAGCGGCTGCACGGCCACGCCTCCGGGCGGCGGCATCCCGTCGAGCCAGCAGCACCCGACCACGCCGGCTTCGCAGGTGAACCCGTCTTCGTAGGCACGAGGCGACCAAGGTATGACCGACGACGGCGACGACGCGGCGGTCAGCTTCCTCCGACGCTCACACTGGCACCGGTAGAGCACCGCCTCCGGTTCCAGGTCCGATCTCGTCGCCGTCGCCTCTTCGGGCTCCTCATCGGTCATGTCTCGCTGGATTGCCTGTCGCAGCTCTGCAATTTCTCTTTCCGCCCTCGCCAGAGCTGCTTCGAGCGCCTCCCTCTTCTTCACCTCCGCCAGGTACAGCTACTCCTGTTCTCTCGCCTACGATGCAAAGTTCAGAATCAAAAACTGGTTGCAACTGGAATTGGCTTTTGGTTTATTATGACAAGGAGTTATACTTTCTGGTGTGATGATGCCAGTTCTTCGTCTGCCTTCTGGCGCCTGCGAGACTCCTTCAGAGCTCTGTTCATCAGGTCCTCGGCTGCTCTGCATGCCTCTCTCACTTCGTCATAGAACCCCAATTCAACCTCAATGTCACCAT
Organism: Bromus sterilis; assembly: GCA_950022295.1. Taxonomy (NCBI): domain Eukaryota; kingdom Viridiplantae; phylum Streptophyta; class Magnoliopsida; order Poales; family Poaceae; genus Bromus; species Bromus sterilis. The sequence goes on along the minus strand of OX465601.1, from coordinate 88,295,956 downwards.
CACCATCATCCTCATCCTACAACAGAAATAGTTATAAAATTCAGAAGCTTGCCATGCATCCTGACATCCTTGCAAGAAGCAGCTTTTGAAACATCACGACATGTCTACTGAATGATCTGACTCACCGTTTCGTGGTCTCTTGACAGATGAACAACTTCATGGCCAGGATCAGGGAGCAACGGTTTAGCAACAGCAGGTGTTGCAATCTCTACTTTCGTGTCCCTACAATAGAAATCCGAGTCAGTTTCCCAAAATAAGTTGCTCAAAGTACTGGCTCACCAGATTTTTCTTTTAGAGAGACACGACATCAGATTCTTGGTTACCTGGTACAGATTAACTGCTCCTTGCAGACGAACCAAATCTTGCATGAAAGATCAGCTCTCCCCATTATCGCTGCTGCTGTCTTGCAAATAGGCATGTCCAGTTTTCTGAAACCGAGAACAAAAGGCTCGCACCTCTGAATAATTCAGAACTTCAAACTTGCACCAAAAAGATAGTACAGAGAATGTTTGAATGAGCAAGAAACAGAGCTCCGTCAGTGTCAGGGTATATCGTACGTCGAGTACTGCCTGTCCGCGGCAGCCGAAACTACGAGCTCGGTGATTCCGCGCGAGGAAATGAGCTCCATGAGACCGGACGCGACATCTTCCTTCTCAATCACCAGCTTCTCACATGTCACCTGGGGTTTACAGACGTTGTGCAAATAGTTAAGAAGATGAATCGTTTGAGCCTTGGTTTGAACCTTGGTTTGAAGTTTGAAGTGAAAGAAAGGAAATGGCATGCACCTTCATTTTGCCGCACTGATGGACGTAGTCGTCCAGCATCATGTCCGCCTTGTCGCGCTCCATCCTTCTGAACGAGCTCACCTGCTCGGCGCTCAGCTTGCTGGCATGGAACTTGGCTCCCACTAAGATAAATTTTAAAAGAAGAAAGTCACCGACGATGCACTTGCAGAGGCCGGCTGGAAACATGGATGTGAGATGAAGGCGAAGGACGACGTACTGACGGGGATCATCTGCGGCGGGACGTGCACGTGCGTGACGACGACCGTGGTGGCTCCGCCGCTACCGCCGGCGCCGCAGAGATGGCGGAGAGCCCACGACAGCGTCGACCGCCCCGCCCTGGGCTGCGCCGGCACCACCACGAACACCTTCCTGTTCGTCTCCTCCTGCACCGCCACCGCCATCGCCACCTCTATCGGTCGTTCGGTCGATGGTCGCCGCCGCGGTGAGCTCCTCCTGGCTTCCTGGAGCTAGCTCGCACCTGGAACATGCAGTTGAGGACGGATACTAACTAAATCAGCTTGTATAGAGTCATAGAGAGGAGACTTTGGACCCGGGGACGGGGACGGGGGCGGGAGGGGGACGGTGGCGCGTCGCCGTGTCCGGTGGGAGGAGGAAGGAGCCACGGGCGGGACGCGACGGCGACAGCGAAGTGGGAAACGGAGTAGAGCCGTCGGTCAACTTGGAACTTGGAAGGATGCTCAGGTTGTTCTGAACTCGCTTGTCGTGTCACCACAGGACTTTTGCTGGGCTTGATGCCGAATGATTGCCGTGTGTTGTGCGTTTGACTGGTTATTTACTCATAGTATAGAGGGACAGGATATAAAGATGCTGCGAATCTTGCGTCATACTCCGTTCCATTTTTTAAGGTGTATTTTTTCTAGTACGGTGATCAAGGCACTATGATTTGTTGGTGGATGAACAAAATTACCCTTGATTTAATTGTAGAAGGTTTAATCAATTAAGTGAGCAAATAGAGCACCCACGCCTGCAACCGGGATGTTGCATCAATAAAGGAATAGAGAAAAACTTTCTTAATTCTCAGGTGGGAATGGTTTGTGCTCAAATTTTGTGGAGCAAAAAACTGAAGGGAAGCATATGGCGCTAACGCTTTTCATTTTCATGTACAAAATGAGGCTGACTCCTTAGTCCTTTGTCCATTTATCCCTTCTCACAGTACGTGGTCATAAGAAAAAATGGAGTTTCTAGTTGAATAGCTCCAATAACTCTTCTTCCTGTGACTTAAACTTGTTCATGGCGTAGAACAAGAAGGATGTAGGATGGGAATTTTTTAATGGTGTTTTATTGATATTTAAGCATCTTGCTGGCTAGCTATACGTGAGGGAAAGATTGGATATTAATAGAGAAGAATCAATCATTAAAGATTAGTATTCCAATTAACCATTATGACTTGCCAAGTGAATTGTGACACCCTCGATTTACGATCATATACAGTAATCCTACACGCAGGGTACATGATCGAGATCAAGGTGCCACAGTGAGAATATCACAGCACAACACTAAACACAAAATGATAAACCAAAAATATTACAATGAAGGGGGGTCACACGGACCCGAATACAAAGTCATACAAACATAATATCTGAGTACAGACATAGTTAGTCAAGTTTTGCCTTAAGAAGGCTAGCACAAATAACATCAGAGATACAGATCGAAAAGGCGAGGCCTCCTGCCTGGGATCCACCGAACTACTCCTGGTCAACGGGAACTCGACATCATAGTAGGCTCCTCCTGGAATCTCCTGCTCCTGGGCTCCAACATTGACTGCAGCGGCCGATCAGGCAAAGCGAAAATGGGAAACAAAGCAAGGGTGAGTATCTAGCATACCCGCGAGTCTTACGTCCGCTACTAAGCATTTATGCATTTGTATCAAATGGAAATGGGAGGCTGTATATAGTGGACTGCAAGGAAGAAATCAGAATAAGGGAGAGAAACTAGGCCTATCGAAGACTAACATCTTCCGACGAGTCTTGCAGCACAAGATGAGAACAACCAACAGTTCAATAGCATGAATGTAATAACAATGCAGCCGAAGTTGCTGCAGCATTGTATAATAGTAAGTTGTAATATTTAATAATAATAATGCCTCCGAGTTCCCTTTCTCGATTCCCTGCGAGGAAAAGAAACCGGAACCATACAGTTTAATAGTAGTAGTTTGTAGTAGTAGGCTCTGCCTTCAGCATAAAGCGTCCTGTTACCGTGGACACGGCTATTCGAATAGATCAAACTCCCTGTAGGGGTGCACTACTGTTCAGCATGCATGCTCGGATCTCCAGGGTGGCGTACACCTTGTTAGGGAATGCCCCACCGAGGCTATCCGACACGCTGATACGTCCAAAACGTATCTATAATTTCTTCTTGCTCCATGCATGTTTTGTGTGATATTGCTATGATCTAGATACACTTTCATACACTTTTGATCATATTTGGACTAACCTATTAACTCAGTGCACCCCAGTGCGAGTTCCTGTTTTCTGCTGTTTTTCTATTCAGTTTTTCCCCATAAAAAAATGACAGAAAAATTCCGGGAAAATACAGGAAAAATCAGCGTACAGGAAGCTTCGAGAAGAGCCCCGGAGGGGCCAGAGGAAAGCCAGGGGGCCCAGGCGGCCACCCGGCACCGCCCCACCCCTGGCCGCGCCAGGGGGCGCCTGGGGCCCCTGGTCCACCTCTGGCTGCCCCCCTTCTCCTATTTATTCTCCGTCACTGGGAAACTCCGAAGACAGAACCCTATTTCACAAACTCGCCTCTGTTCCGCCGCCGCCACGCTTCCGAGATCGGGAGCACCAGAAGACCTCTTCCCGGCACCCTGCCAGAGGGAGGATTGACCTCCGGAAGTCTCCTCTCCACCATGGATGCTCCCCGGATGTCTCGTGAGTAGTTTTCCTTGGACCATGGGTCCGTGATCAGTAGCTATGTGATGTTCTCCTCCCCTCTTTGATCTTCATTGTTTAGACCTCGTGAGCTGCCCTACATGATCGAGGCACGTTTGTAATATTTCTGCTATTGCTATGTTGATTTTGATAGGATCTGATGGATTATGAGATTATGTTCAGATTGTGATTGAGTAATATATTTGGTTCTTATCTCTTATATTTTTGTTCCTAAGTAATTCTTGCATGTTCTCCGTTGCTGTTTATTGCTTTGGCCAAGTAGTAGGTAGTGACTCCAAGAGGGAACGTTTTGCGCGATTGTGGGTTCATGCCCCCCGATGACACGCTTGAGTGACAGAAACATGAGTCTAGGGGATGTGCTGTTGCCACAAAGGGGGAAACAACGGTGCTTGTAACCACGGTTACAAGGATTGTTTACTTTACGCAAGGTTCTTTTTAATGCAGTTGTCTGTTGCTTTGGGTTTACACTTTGGGTGGGGCTCGCAACTTAATACCAGCTAGATGTTCTGGATAGATATCTCAAGGTGGATGATTAGTAGTAGATGCAGATGGATTTCGGTCTACTTATTTTGGCGTACTCCCATGCTTTTGAACCTCGTCCTTTCTTTTGTAGCATAGTTAGCACTGCGATGCGTTCAGAATCCTGTCAATTGCTTTTCTGTAATTTGTTTACCTCGCATAGCAATTTTATCTCCTTTTGGGAGAGAGACATCACTAGTGAACATCACGTATCCTGGTCCATATCCTCATCACTGTTTACACGCTCATTTACTTTTCTGCTTTTACTTTCAATTACTATCATTATCCCTTGTGTTTACCCTTTGAGAACAACAAGACCGGAGAGATTGACAACCTCTCTGAACTTCGTTGGGAACAAAGTTATCGTGTCTGTGTGCAGGTCCGCGTCAGTTGCGCCGCTGACACCTACTTATCATCTCCGGAGTCCTACTGGAGACAAACCTTGGTATCTTCACCGAGGGAAATTTGCTGTTGTGCTATATCAGGCCTTCCACTTGGGGCTCACCAACGAAGGGCGAGAAATCACTATCATCATCTCGCACATCAAGCCAAATTTCTGGCGCCATTGTCGGGGCCTCCGAGTGCTAAGATAGGGGAGTTGCACACTACCCTTTACCTTTGTTTTTTAGTCTTGTTAGTTTATCTTTCAGTTCTTATCTTTGTGTCTTTTGTCAAAAATTACAAAAAAATCTGCCACACTTGCTGCTACTATGGGTTCCACTGAAAACACCAAGTTGTGTGACTTCACTAGTCACAACAACCAAGACTTTATCTGCACTCCCATTGCCACACCTGCCACTTCAGCTACCTCTTATGACATTAAACCTTCTTTGTTAAACCTTGTTATGAGAGATCAAATCTCTGGTGCTCGAGATGATGCTGCTTTACACTTGAATAATTTTGTTGAATTATGTGATATGCAAAAGTATAAAGAAGTAGAAGGTAATGTTGTTAAGCTCAAGCTCTTTCCTTTCTCTTTAAGGGGAGATGCTAAAATCTGGTTTCAATCTTTGCCTAGGAATAGCATAGATTCTTGGGATAAGTGCAAAGATGCTTTTATAGGGAAGTACTACCCTCCTGCTAAGATTATCCAATTGAGGAGTAATATTATGAATTTTAAGCAATTGGATAATGAACACGTTGCCCAATCTTGGGAACGAATGAAAACTCTTGTTAAGAAATGCCCTACACATGGTTTGACTACCTGGATGGTTATCCAGACTTTTTATGCAGGCTTGAACTTTACCTCGCGGAACCTGTTAGATTCGGCCGCAGGAGGAACCTTTATGTCAACTACACTTGGTGCTTCCACGAAGCTTCTCGATGAAATAATGACCAATTATTCCCAATGGCACACCGAACGCGCTCCAATAGGTAGGAAGGTAAACTATGTCGAGGAAATTACCTCCCTCAATGAAAAAGTTGACTTAATTATGTCTCTACTTACCAAGCAACCCTCTATTGATCCTCATGATGTCCCTTTAAATTCTTTGGTTGATCAAGAACAAGTAGATGTGAACTTTATTGCTAGAAACAACTTCAACAACAATGCTTATAGGGGAAATTTTGCTAGCAATCCTAGACCGTTCCCCTCCAACTATGGGAACAACAACACCTACCCTAGCAACAACTCCTATAATCCTGCTTATACGAAAATAGACCTACCTAGCTATGAGAAGTTGGTAGAAATAGAGAAAGCTACTAAGAACTATATGCACACCTAGTTTGAACAAAACAAAGCTTTTTCTAAGCAAATAGGTGAGCATACTGCCATTCTGCAAAATATTAGTGAACAACTTGATAGCCTGAACAGTGAGATTTCTAATCTCTAGGCTAGACTTACCGCCACCGAAACCCATGTTTCGAATATGTCCCACACCCAATCTACTTTGATAAATCAAATGGAAGCCAAGCCGGAAGTTATCCCTATGGAAGAGGATAGAATTAAGAGCCTTCCTACACACCACACAGTTGCCACTATCCAAATTGTTGTGGACACCCAAACTATTAGCACCCAATGCACTCCTAGTCCCGTTGGACCTATTAATGGTGATGCTAATACCTCAACCGTAGATAAAGAAACTCCTATGAAATAGAGGGTTTCAAACAAGTGAGCCTAGATGACACTACTACCACCTTTGATAGTAGTGATATTGATTTTGATAGTTGTACCCTCTCAGAAGTTATTAGCTTGTTACACAAAATGTCTAGAGACCCCCACACTAGCACACTTAATCTTGCCTTCACGGAGCATATCACAAATGCTCTCATCAAAGCTAGGGAGGAGAATCTTAGAGTAGAAGCCTCCATACCTAGGAAGCTAGATGATGGTTGGGACCCTATGATCAAAACTAAATTAAATAACTTAACTTGCTATGCTTTATGTGATGTTGGAGCTAGTACCTCCGTTATGCCCAAAAGAATATTTGATATGTTTGAATTGAAGCCTTTTGAACCTTGTTCTTTTGGTGTTCGTCTTGTTGATTCTTCCGTGAATAAACCTTTGGGGAAGATCAATGATGTTCTTATCATTGTCAATGACAACTATGTTCCCGTTGATTTTATTGTTATGGATATAGAGTGTGAACCTTTGTGTCCAATTATTTTGGGACGTCCTTTTCTTCGCACCGTTGGTGCGGTTATTGACATGAAAGAGGAGAATATAAAATTCCAATTCCCATTAAAAAAGGGGATGGAACACTTCCCTAGAAACAAAATCAAGTTACCTTTTGAGTCCGTTACACGGGCTAGTTATTCTCTTTCTCTTGATAAAACTTGATTCTTCTTTTTGCATCATGCCTAGCTAATGGCTTTAAAGAAGCCCTTTCGGGAGGGAGCCCGCAACAAATTTAGGTGTTTCTTTTTTGCTTTTGTTGTTTCTTGATGATTGTTACTTATGTAGAAACATCATTGTATCTTTATTTTTCAACTTTGTGCCAAGTTATAGCCTCTTACAGCAAGGGAAGTAAAAGTTGTGACATACTGTCCAGAAAACAGATTCTGTCCTCGTGACCAGAAAAATTCCAGAAAAATCCCAGTTCATATTTTTGAGCTGAAGTTTTTACACGGTATTCTCTATATAATTAAGAAACTTCCGTATGTTCTGAGTTTTTTGATTTGAGTTGCAGAAGTGCCCCTAAAAAATTCTTTACTATCTTCTGTTCTGTTTTTCACAGATTCTGCCACGTTTTGTCTCTCCTAACTTTTGCAAACCTTAAGCTTGCTTTTTCTTTGCTAAAATTTTTTGGCACTCTTGAGAAACAGTAGATCTTCAATAATATCTTTATATCCAGTGGAGAAAAATTATTTATTAAGGGTACTAACCTCTCTAATCAGCTTATGATGAGTTATGTATGAAGGGAGTTTTCAAGTGTGCGATGGAAGATGATGAAAGAAGATCCAGGAGTGTCAAGCGCTCAAGCTTGGGGATGCCCCCATGCATCCCCAATAAATATTCAAGGAGACTCAAGCGTCTAAGCTTTGGGATGCCCCCGTGCATCCCCTTCTCCATCAACAACCATCAGTTCGTCCTTCGTCTCACTATATTTTTATCACTTCATGCGTTATGTGCTATGCTTGGAGCGTCTATCTCTTAGGTTTTGTTTTTAGTTTTATTTAGTTTTGCTTGCTGTTCATAACAAGTTAGATCCCATCTTACTTAGTGTGGGAGAGAAACACGCTCCACTTTCAAAATTTGGAACACATCATAGGATTTTTCTTGCTTATCCTTTTGCTGTTGTGTGTTCTTTATCTTTTCATAGCTACTGCCATGTTTAGTTTTAGTCTTATTTTGTATTTAGCAAGAGCCTTGGCTTTTGTTTAGTTTGTTGCTGGAACTCTTTTTAGTTTTCATGTTTATCTTGTTAAAGAGAGTTGGTTGTTGCACTGAGTTGTGTCTTGTCTTGAAAGTAGGTAATTGAGGTTGCTATTTAATTCTAGTAGTAGCTTGCAATAGTTTTGAGGTATTGATGTGAGTAATGTTTGAACTTTTGGTGTCAAGAGCTCTAGCCTATTAGTGATAGGTGTCGTATTTTTGGAAATCCGTTTTTATTTTCAAAACCTACAAAACTAGTTGAGAACTCTAGCTACTATATGGATCACTACTCTTCTGAGGAGTCGAATATCAGAGAACACTCACGTACCATGAGTCGAGGATGCACAAGGATAACCAAACCCCCATACACTCCTCCTCGGGTTACTTGTCTCTTTGTGAACCTCCTTATTAGATTGAGAGTTACCGATAATACATGCATGAGTTCTTCGGACTAATGTGAGTATTGAAAGTTGACACTTCCACCTTCCCATATTTTGCTAGCCTCTCTTGTGCCATGCATTGCCTTCTTCTCACTCCGATAGTTGGTGTCCACCTTCGCCGGTACATCCAAACCCTTGGCATGATACGCTCTGTCATCATAAGCCTCCTTATATCTTTCCTCAAAACAGCCACCATACCTACCTATCAAGGCATTTCCATAGCCTTTCCGAGTTACATTGCCATGCAACTTCCACCTCTTCATGACTTGATCTTCATGTCATACATGTTCCTGCTACACTGGCAGCGACATACCTTGCATACATCATGATAGTTACATCTTCTTTATGATTTTGAGTACCTTGTAAAGTGTGAAAGATCTCCTTTACCCTCTTGTAAAATAGAGTGTTGCCCTTAAGTGAGGAAAAGATCCCAAAGTGGACAAAATCAAAAGATCCCAAACAGGACAAATGAGAGTTAAATAGAAAGAGCCATTGAGGCCACAAAAAATACAAAAAATATAAAAAAGAGAAAAATAAATAAAAAGAGAGAAAGGGGCAACACTACTATCCTTTTGAGAGATCCACACTAGTACTTCCTCTATATCCTTGTACTCCATAGAGATGATCATTTTGCATATAGCTATGTGGGGACCTTCACAGTTTAGAACTTGGCTTGCATATTCCAAGGATGAGCCTCCTCAAACGAGCTCTAGGTCTTCATGAGCAAGCAAGTTAGATGCAACCCCACTAGTTCCATTGGAGAGCTTCTTAGCTCGTATGTGTATCCGTTGCATGGCAATCCCTACTCCTCACATCATATCTATCATTTGGCATCTCTTGCCTATGATTGTCCTCATTGATGTGAGCCTTTCTCATCCTTTTTGTCTTCCTCCTCTACCATATTCTCTCTTTGCCACCCTAAGTGTCAACTTTCGTGCTTACGCTCATCCATTGCATGAGTGCTCAAAATATCAAAAAGGAGTGGATCAAATTGACTTGTACCTGGCTAGTGGTCTGGGGACGAGTCAAGATAAGATTCCAAAGAAGACCAAGTGTGAAACTTTAGTAGATTGAGTTCTCAACACAAAAATACCTTTTCTCGTATTCCCTATCCCCTTTCTTGCACGCAAACATCATTTGGAGACATTCGAGTCACGGACAGCGAGAGCTCTTGCACCTATTGTTCTTTTGTTACTTGTTTCAATGCTAATATAGACTCTTGCATGTTATGACTTGAATTGAATCTCTAACCTTGATTGCTTTACTTTTCAAAGTTCTTTTATGGTTGCTAGCATGTCACCACAGAAATTATGCTGTTATCATTTACCTACTCGAGGACAAGCAGGAATTAAGCTTAGGGATGTTGATACGTCCAAAACGTATCTATAATTTCTTCTTGCTCCATGCATGTTTTGTGTGATATTGCTATGATCTAGATACACTTTCATACACTTTTGATCATATTTTGACTAACCTATTAACTCAGTGCACCCCAGTGTCAGTTCCTGTTTTCTGCTGTTTTTCTATTTCAGTTTTCCCCATATAAAAAGTGCCAGAAAAATTCCGGGAAAAATACAGGAAAAATCAGCGTACAGGAAGCTTCGAGAAGAGCCCGGGAGGGGCCAGAGGGGATCCAGGGGGGCCCAGGCGTCCACCCGGCACGACCCCACCCCTGGCCGCGCCAGGGGGGCGCCTGGGGCCCCTGGTCCACCTCTTGCTGCCCCCCTTTTCCTATTTATTCTCCGTCACGGGGAAACTCCGAAGACAAAACCCTATTTCGCAAACTCGCCTCTGTTCCGCCGCCGCCGCGCTTCCGAGATCGGGAGCACCAGAAGACCTCTTCCCGGCACCCTGCCGGAGGGAGGAATTACCTCCGGGAGTCTCCTCTCCACCATGGGTCCGTGATCAGTAGCTATGTGATGTTCTCCTCCCCTCTTTAATCTTCATTGTTTAGACCTCGTGAGCTGCCCTACATGATCGAGGCACCTTTGTAATATTTTTGCTATTTCTATGTTGAGTTTGATAGGATCTGATGTATTATGAGATTATGTTCAGAATGTGATTGATTAATATATTTGGTTCTTATCTCATATATTTTTGTTCCTAAGTAATTCTTCCATGTTCTACGTTGCTGTTTATTGCTTTGGCCAAGTAGTAGGTAGTGACTCCAAGAGGGAACGTTTTGCTCGATTGTGGGTTCATGCCCCACGATGACACGCTTGAGTGACAGAAACATGAGTCTAGGGGATGTGCTGTTGCCACAAGGGGGAAAACAACGGTGCTTGTAACCGCGGTTACAAGGATTGTTTACTTTACGCAAGGTTCTTTTTAATGCAGTTGTCTGTTGCTTTGGGTTTACACTTTGGGTGGGGCTCGCAACTTAATACCAGCGAGATGTTCTGGATAGATATCTCAAGGTGGATGATTAGTAGTAGATGCAGATGGATTTCGGTCTACTTATTTTGGCGTACTGCCCATGCTTTTGAACCTCGTCCTTTCTTTTGTAGCATAGTTAGCACTGCGGTGCGTTCATAATCCTGTCAATTGCCTTTCTGTAATTTGTTTACCTCGCATAGCAATTTTATCGTCTTTTGGGAGAGAGACTTCACTAGTGAACATCACGCATCCCGGTCCATATCCTCATCACTGTTTACACGCTCATTTACTTTTCTGCTTTTACTTTCAATTACTATCATTATCCCTTGCGTTTACCCTTTGTGAACAACAAGACCGGAGAGATTGACAACCTCTCTGAACTTCGTTGGGAACAAAGTTATCATGTCTGTGTGCAGGTCCGCGTCAGTTGCGCCGCTGACACCTACTTATCATCTCCGGAGTCCTACTGGAGACAAACCTTGGTATCTTCACCGAGGGAAATTTGTTGCTGTGCTACATCACGCCTTCCACTTGGGGCTCACCAACGAAGGGCGAGAAATCACTATCATCATCTTGCACATCACACGCCGAGGCCCATCCTACGGCTCATCCGAGAGGTCCCCGCCGGTCTACAGTCCTAAGCGCAAGAGCTTCATGGGCCATCACCTCTCGCACTCTGGGTCGTTGTGCGCCAAGTGGATCCAGTGCCGCAGCACGATCCGACCCAACCACAATGCTGAAACTGGACATCTTTCCGAGCTTTCGAACGAGACCACAACGCGGAGGGCCCACACCATAACCCCACGTGAAGGTAGGCCGTACAGGCCTTTGCGGCCTCTCAAGTCATCCACCTGAACCGTTAAGTCGTTTTATTATTATCTGTCGGGACAATCGTTATCGTTGCCCCTTTCTCGCTGAGTCGCGGACAACGACAACAGCCAGGACCACCAATAACGTCGGTGCCTGCCCTGTCATCCCACCAAATCGTGCGGTTACCAACAAGGTGAACCGTCTCCTTACCTTGTCTCTCGTTTGCTTCGAAGAGCCCGACTTTCGTACAACAGGAAATCTTTCGGCCACGAACAGTACCAGGCCCGCCGCTGATACGTCCCAAACGTATCTATAATTTTTGCTTGCTCCATGCATGTTTTGTGTGACTTTGACATGTTTTGCTTGAACTTTCATACACTTTTGAACCTATTTGGACTAACCTATTAACTCAGTGCACCCAGTTGCCAGTTTCTGTTTTCTGCTGTTTTTGTATTTCAGGTTTTCCGGCCATTAAAAGTGCTCCAAAAAAATCCCGGAAAATCAGATAAAAAATCAGCGCGAGGTAAGCTTCCGGAATCACCAAAGGAGGGAAGGAGGGCCACCACCAGGCAGCCAGGAGGGCAGCTGGCGCGGCCCCACCCTGGGCCGTGCCAGGCACCCTCCTGACTGCCTCGTGGCCCCCCTCGGTGCCCCCCTTCGCCTATATTTACCCCTCGGGGTGTAAACCCCTAATATCGATCCCTCTTTCGCGATCTCGCCTCTGTACCTCCGCCGCCGCCGTTTCAAGATCGGGGCTGCCTGGAGAAGCTGCTCCGGCACCCTGCCTGAAGGAGGAACCCCCTCCGGGAGACCATCCATAGCCATGGACGCCTCCCGTATGTACCGTGAGTAGTTCCCCTTGGACATGGGTCCGTGACCAGTAACTATGTGATCTATCTCTCCCTCTTTTGTGCTTCCACTTTTGACTCCTCGTGAGCTGCCTCACATGATCGAGGCATCTATGTAATTTCTGCTGTTGCTATGCTGAGTTTGTTGGGATCTGATGGATTATGAGACTATGTTCAGATTGTGATGAGTAATATATTTGGTTCTTCTCTTTTATATTTTGTTCTTTAGTAAATTCTTGCATGTTCTCCGTTGCGGTATTTTATTTGGCCAAGTATTTTAATTGCAACTCCAAGAGAGAGCGTCATGCTCGATCGTGGGTTCAGCCCCTTGATGTCTAGCTTGAGTGACAGAAACATGAGACTAGGGGATGTGTTGTTGCCACCAGGGATAAAACAACGGTGCTTGTACCTGCGGGCGCAAGCATTGTTTACTTTACGCAAAGTTCTTTTAATGCAGTTGTCTGTTGCTTTGAGTTTACACTTTGGGTGGGATTCGCAACTTAATACCAGCGAGATGTTCTGGATAGATATCTCAAGGTGGATGATTCGTAGTAGATGCATATGGATTTTGGTCTACTTACCTTGGCATACTGCCCATTGCTTTTGAGCACTTCCTTTCTTTGCAGCATAGTTAGCATTGCGGTGCCTTCATAATCCTGTCAATTGCCCAACTGTGATTTTTTTACCTCGCTAGCACTTTTATCGTCTTTTGGGAGAGAGACATCACTAGTGAAAATCACGGGACTCTGGTCCATCTTCACATTATTGTTCACACCCTCAATTTACTTTCAGTTTTACTTTCCTTTGCACTTTTTATCTCTTGCGTTGATCCTTTGTAAACGACAAGGCCGGAGGAATTGATAACTCCTCTGTACTCGTTGGGAGCAAAGTTATTTGTTGCTGTGTGCAGGTCCACGACAACACCCTAGTCAGCAAGCTAATTGTTGGCACTGTTGTCACCTACTTGTATCTCTTGAGTCCTACTGGTTCGATAACCTTGGTATCTTCACCGAGGGAAATTTGCTGCTACGCTACATCTCACCTTCCACTTGGGGTAACCAACGAGAAGTGAGAGAACTATCCTCACCGTATCAGCCATACACCGGTGGAATACACCTGACCTGTCGTTCCGCTAAGATACCCTGCGCGGGCACCGTTGGGTCACCCGACTCCTTACCTGTAAGGACAACCGTGGTTCAGTACCTTAGGCCGGCTATACAGAGTCAGCAACGAGTGGAGTACAAGGATTACTCCTCGATAGCTCACACTTGATGTGGCTCGACAGAGCCGGGGTAGGGGCCTGAAGCGGTGTCTGCTCTAAACCGTACCTGTAGCAGTTGTAATGTAACGTATCCGCATTCACTCCTAGAGTGAACACGACCCGCTATCTAACCCTATTGACTAAAAATGCGCAGGGTTCACTGCTGAATATAATAAACATAATAGTCAGCATAGGATAAAGGAAGGTACATCAAGGGTGACAATGACAGGCTATGCAATTCAATAGGATTGCAATGTAGCAGCAGCAATGCCTAGTGCAAGAAATGTACGGAAATATAGGCGATATTTGGGGAAGAGAATGGCTCTGCTTGTCTGTAAGCTCGACGGTAGAGGTACGGTCGTCGACGAAGTAGTCGATCATAGGGGCATCAGCAGCGGACGTCGAGACTACCGGACAATAAGAGAGGGGGAAGAAACAAGAAATTCACAACAATAATAGCAATACAAATACAAGACATGGCAACGTTAATCTAGAGGTGAACTAACGCGGTGCTACACGTTGCAGATGAAACGGAATTCAATCGGCAATTTTACCGGCTCCCGGGCGATTACCGGACAGACTATACGGAGGGGGAAAGTCTCGAGTTCGGTATGCTAGAGGGGGGTGGTGGTCATACGGGTAGCGTATTCTTAGTCTTTATATTTTTCTGATCACGTTTCATGTATAAAGTTTTTTCATCTGATACACAGTTTAAAAGATATTGATTTTTGAAGTTTAAATCAATTTTAAATCATTTCCTGGATTACCTTTATTATTTAAATAGAACAGCGGAAGAACATGTCTGAGTACAAACTACAATCAATTGCCTAGTGGCAAAGAGAAAAAGACATCGCTCCCATAACCACACGGGTCTAGGACCTCCGTCGGGATCCGCCTAACTAGTCGTCGTCGAGTCTCCACGTGAAACGTCGATCACCATACCTGTTGCCGATCAAGAACCCTGAAAAGAGTTTGGGGGTAGTATCATGAGTACATAAGTACTCATCATCCAACTGTAGTGGTCATCTGACCCAGCAAGGACTTCATCACTCGTCATTCTATGACAACTAGTAGTTTACGGTAAGGATGGGGTAAGTGGTGAGGTTGCTGCCGCACTAGCATTTATGAAGTGGCTAACGATCTAGAGAGCAAGATAAGAAGCCAAGAATTCGATGAGGAATCTCCTCCAACAAGTCTGCTATACACCTACTTACGCAAGCATAACACATATCCTCTCCTTGTCCTCCTCTTCGCATCCCGACGAAGAAGAAGCAGTCAAGGCACACACACGTTAATCAAGTTATATTAAGATTATCTCAGTTGTTGTTGTCTATGAACAAGGAGTAGGTCTCAAGTCGTCCATAACCGTGGACACGGCTTCTCGAAAAGATTTAACCCTGCAGGGGTGTACCAACTTCCCATTACTAGGCTCCGCACGCACGCCCATCTCTCTCAGTTGCTACCCATCACAGGCAACCATTTTATGATTTAGTTCCGAGAGATCCGAAACGACAGGTCCCTCTAACTAACAACGAACAAATCCGTGTGGCCCCGGTGAGTCGACATCCAGCTCAGGAGCCGGCCGCTCTCTCGATCTGGTCTCTACCGTATGACTCTAGGTATGGATTGCCGGTTAATCTCACATGAGACCGGGTCCTCAGCCGGTCATGATGGGCCAGCAAGGAACCATGTCCTTACTGGTCCGGGTTGTTTTAAAGGATGCCTGCCAGGAGCTAACCGACAGACATATATGCATGGTTTTCAAATGGTAAATCAGCTTGGGCCACCATTAGAAATGTTTGAAGCTAGGTAGGTAAGAAAAGGGGACCCCATAGTATCCCACACGCGGTTAGGCACGCTCAGTCTTAAAACCAATACCCAGAACTCGGATCCTAGGTGACTCGAATGGAACAAAACGTCGGGGCGGGATACCCTAGACCTTCCATCCTTCGTTGAATATAGTCAACATTATAATAATCATATGATCAACAACAATATAATAATGTGATAGCCCAAACCAAGGAGTAACAGGGGGTAACATCGTAGCATCCTAAGCAAGGGCTGAGAAACGAGAAATAGTAACATAGCAGTACATGGTTTGTTGGGAGGGGACATGGATGTATCGGTTTGAAAGAGGTTGTAAACATGTGGTAGGATCAAACATCAAACCTATCGTAGACTAGCATGCAAACTGCTGGTTGAAATAGAATGGATCATAAGTAATGTATAGGCCTTGCCTCTTGATAAGTCGGGTTCCGAAGGTGTAGTTGATCGCAAGCTCGCATCGTCTCTGAAGGTACCCGCGGAAGCACACATGACGGTAAACACTGGAAAGCAATCAACGAGCAAGCATATATTACTACGGAGCAAACACGAGCAAGCACCAACAAGAAGGCAACACGAGACATCGCACCTACCATCGAGAGCGGTTGCTAATAGGTTAAGTGGAGTACTCGTCACACACGACGGTAACACACATTTAGGATGGTTCAAGTTGTTTAGCTACACAACATGAGCAAAGGTTGTTAACATGGCATATCACTCAAGCATGGCATAGCACACAAACATGGCAAGAGGTGAAGCACAAAGTAAACTATCTATGCTAGTCCATTTAAGTGAGGCACAACCTAATCATGGCATTCCACTAAGTGTCGCACGACGATTAAAACATTTGGAGTTGTTCTTCCCTAAACCATATTTTAGGTTGGTTCACAATAGCAAACAATAGCATAAACACAAAGTAAACGAAAAACTAATCAAGTTACATGTAAAGAACACTCCAAAGGGAGTTACGGTTAAGAAGATACAAGCAATAAAAGTTATGCACACAATCTGCCAACATCAGTAAGCACACTTTAGAGCCATGCATAAACAGGATAATGAATGCAAACATTCTCACAAATGATATGCAACTAAAGTAGATATGGCAGGGAAGGCATGGCAAAAGTAATCATGCAAAAAGACATCATGAACAACTAATTATAGCCCAAGCAAAATGCAATAAAACATTACTGGTCTAGGACTTAGTGAAAATCAGGAAAACATGGCAGAAACTGTTATTTTCATGCCGTATAAACAGGAGAAAACCTATATGCAAAAGTGCAGCAACATGACATAGCAATATATGAGCATGGAGTAGGCATGATGGTGATCAGGTACAAAGAACAATCAAGGTCATAGGCATAACAGATCAAAAGATATTAAGCATGCAACATGGCATCGGAGAGTTACAGACTTAGAGAAAAACAGAGGTGGCTGTCAAAAACAGCAGGATAGCAACTTTGGAGCTAAACATAACTATGAACAGGAATGTAAACATGACAATGCAATACATATAACGAAAGTAGGCATGATGCTTAACAGTATGCAACTAGAATCAATGCAATAGGCCTCATGGATGTGTCACAATCATCATGCAAACTTGCAAAAAAATAACAACAACAACACTTGACAGGAATTAGCAGCAGTTAACAGCCTGATTCCCACTTCAACAGTGATTAAAAACATCAAGATGGCCTGAAATCAAAATGCTCACAAAAGATGAACTGAAGTACACACAAAACTAAACAATTTTCCTTTTGGGTGCATCGCGATCGGGGCTACGGTTTACTCGCAAACTACAATGCAAAACATCACTAGAAGCACATATTCTCAGACTTAGAAAAATTTACAGGGGTAAACAACAGAGAAAAAAAAATAGAAGGGCCTCACCCTAAAATGGGCTCGGCCCATCAGGCGGCCTGGAGAGGCGAGGTGGGTCGTGGCTCCTGGGCCGCGTGGAGGCTCTGTGCTGGGCCCAGGCGGCAGGCCGGCCCATGTGGCCGTGGCTGGATCGGGCTCCTCCCGCTCCCGTGCCGTTCCAGCCACCAGCGGCAGCGGCGCCGCCGGCCGTCTTCCGGCGAGGGGGCGGCGACGAGGTGAGAAAGGGGGTCGGGGATGGGGAGTTGGGCTCACCGGATCCGCCAGATCCGGGTGGCGAGGTGGCGGTCCGACGAGGGAGCTCCGGTGGGGAGGTCTGGCGCCCATGGCGTCGTGGCGGTGCTCCTGCATGCAGAGGGAAGAGGGGGAAGTTGAGGGCGCACGGGGGGAGGAGAAAGGGAGGAGAGAGGCGCGGCGCAGCGACCTGGGCTGTGGCGGCTGCCGGCGTGAAGCTCGCCGGCCGGCGAGGCGCGGCGCACGACGGTGTGAGGAGAGGGCCTCCAAGCCTGGCTCGACGCCGGCGGTGGCCAGAGGCGGGCCCGCGCGGCCGGGGGCGCTGGGAGAGCTGCTGGTGGAGGGTTGGGGCTACGTGGCCAGATCTGGGTCGTCAGATCCCAGATCTGACGGTCTAGATCTGATGGAGGCTAGGGTTTCGGTAAAAATTGGCTAGATTGCGAAAATTGGGGCTATTGTGAGGCGGGTGGCTGAAATTTTGGCTTAGGGCAAACCCTAGAAACGGATGGGAAAGTGGTGGTCTTTATATAGCCTAGGTGGCTGGAAGTTTGCAAAAACATCCCCGGTTTTTCTCTCGCGCGCGTGGTGTTTACGTTTCTGACCGCCGAGGGTCCGCAGGACCTCCGATTCGGGTAAAACTTTGAACTGCGCGATCAGCGCGTCGAGCCGGCGGCGTTCACCTTGCGCTGGAACCGTTTCGAGAACACTTTCCAGCGCGCTATAAAAATAACTCATTTAATTATTAAACGGGGTTTTCGTTCCGTTGGCTATGGCTGGTCTCGCACTACTAGGGAATACCCTTATGGTGGCGCCCTTTTTTTTGTGTTTAGTGGTGCATTAGGGATGCGCCACTAACTACAAGCCACTAATAAGGGCTTAGAGGTGGCGCATTCTGGATGTGCCACCCCTAAGGCCCTTAGGCCTGGCGCATCTCAGAATGCGCCACCCCTAAGCTCTTAGGGGTGGCGCATTCTGATATGCGCCACGCCTAAGGTTCCCTAGGGGTGGCGCATTCACAGTGCGCCACTAAATCCATACAAAATGCGCCACTAAAGAATTACAGAAAATAAAAATAAAAGAATTACAGAAAAGAATAAAAACATTACAAATATTTTTATTATATTACAGAAATGAAAAATACAATATAACAATGAGGCCAACAATTATTGATACAAAAGAATTGCATTATAATTCTTATTACAAAGATTTACAAAGGTTTAGAGGCCAACAAGATTCACAAGATTACATCCATCACAAAATTACAATGAGTCCAACAATTATTGAAAACCGAAAGCTACTTTCGTCATCATATCTTGTTTGCTCTTCAACCTGCACAAAACAAAGCTTTAGATGTCACATCCATATGAATTCATTCCAAAGGAGAACAAAGCAATCTAGCATCTATTCTTATCAAAAACTTAAAGCAAGTCGATCAATGGCGAGAAGCATGCACATATGCATAAAAATGCATATGCAGTGACCTTTATACACAAAGAGCACCAAGAGTATTTGACACTATCATCTACTACACAAAGAGTACATCCAAATTACACAAAGAGTACATTCAATTGTTCTGACTCGGCTCGGGGAATGGGCGGCATCCTTCTTTCGTCATGAAAGGCCTTGTGTCACGCAGGGCCTTTTGGCGGACTTCTATCTCCCCATTGGATGGTGCAATGTTCGAGTGGAAGATCGACCCCCTCATTTGTACTTCATGACGGATGATAGTCGCCATCTGCGCTTGGATGTGAAAGAACTCCTCCTTCAGATTTGCATCGGCGATTTCCGCCTTCCTTTCGGCCCACGCTCTGAGATGACTTGGCAGCGTAAGGTTGCGTTGTTCCTGTACAATCGCCCTCATGTGATGAAGGGCGTAGTACGCATCCCTCACACTGCCAGCCGGCTGCTTGACGCACGGGAACTGCGTTACGTGGTTGAACACGTTCATGCCAGGCTGATTTTTCCTGAACTTGTGCTTCATGATCTTGCCTCCGGCTTTTATCTAGCCGACGAGAGCATCATCCAAAACTCTCATGATATACTTGTAATCTTTCCTCTTCACACTCCCCGAGTCTAAATACACGACATGCGAGTGTTGCGGTGAAAAGCAGATAAGCACGCAGTCTTGATCCTCACTGCATAATTAAAACAATCCAAAAGGAATGTTGGAAGAGGAAAATGGAAAGCTAAGAATGCATATATGCTACGGAGGCGAGCGAATGACTTACTTGGGAGAGTAGGTCATAAGAAATGAATCCTTGTCGGCGTTCTGTAGCATGAAGTTTGTGATGTACCCCGCCGCGAGAGTCGTATCCCCTTCGTCCATCAAGATGCTTTCACGCATGTAGAAGGGGTCCAATATCGCGACGCTCGGGGTCTTATCTCTCCTGATACTCATAGAAAGGTTGAGTGAGAACAGACGGATAAGGCTATGGTCCAGCCGCTTGAGATGGTACAAATTGAAGATCTCCGAAAATCGCAGGATTATCATATCCGCGGGGATAGTGTTGATGAAGCCCATGTTGAGTGTCACCTTGGCCATGAAAACCGGGTACGAGGGATTCTCTTCTCGAAGAAGAATCTTCTCTAATGCCATAATACTATGATGCACACTCTGCATATCCGAAGTTGCAAGGTCCAGCATGTCCTTAGGTAGCATCGCCCTACTAGCCACATGGATTTCAAACGAGAGATCCTTGGGTCTTGGTGGCCCGTCCTGAGCCCGGATCGGCATCGAAGGTTGGCTACTCGAAGTGATGCTCTTCTTTCTTTTCCGTCCCTTCTTCTTTTCTGATTTTGAGCAGTCACCGGCCTTTATCTGCTCAGTGGCCGCCTTATGGAGTGTGGAAGGGCTGAGAATAGATCTCCTTGTGGCATCTTCTTGAGGCTCGGTGAAGGCGCAAGCTGCTGGAGACATGTCCTGAGAAGCAGCGAAGAGATGCGTGGAGAAAGAAGGCTTCGCCGCAGGATCAGCTGGACCGCGAGCTTCCTCGTCATGCTGATAGGCTCCTTCAGCAGGAGGCATGAATAAGTCATCAGCATCATACAAAGTATTGATGAACTGGTCGGCGCAGATATCATCATCAAGATCATCGTCTTCTTGTTGTGCGCCGATGGGATCATGTGGCGCCGACACGATGACTAGCGGTGTTGTCCTAGGTGTGGTTCTCCTTTCCCCCGTCATTAAACGCATTTGACTCTTCGGCCATAGGCATATTTGGTTGAAACAGTCACTGAGGACTGCCGGCTCGTCCTCATCGCATCCGGGGGGTTGAATGGGAGGTTCAACTCTCTCGTAGCCCGAAATCACGAGAGAGATTTGAACCCTATGCATCTCCGGTGCCATCGGCATATTGTGCATGATTCGATTTTGTGGTTGAATGATTTTAGCTTTGGGAACATGCTTCAACTCGCCGTCCACGACTTGTAATAGAATGCATGGAGTGTCCTCCTGCGAAAGATATATATATATATATATATATATATATGTATGCATGTACGGCATCAGAGAGATTCCACTAAAAAGGCAAGGGATGAAGTCCTCGTTTGAGTTGCAGACGCTTATAGTTACCTTGAGGGCGTCGAGGTCGGCTAGTGAAGAGACCCCGCCGATGACGGCGGGCATGCAAGAGACGGAGGACGTGCTGGCTCCCATGGCGTCTGTCGCCCTATTTGCGCTGCCGCCGGGTGCATTATTGTTATGCCCCGGTTTCTCGATCGTGGCTGGAGGAGTTACCATCACGTCCGGCGTCGCCGCCGCGGTGTTGGCGGCCGGAGTCACCAATAGGCCGGGAGTCGGTGCGGGAGCCACCACTACGGCGTGAGTCGGGACTGCAGGCGCCGCGGTGCCCGACTTGCTGCCGACCATGCTGGGGACTGGTATGGGCCCTTGTCCACCACGCGCTTGCCAATTCGCTAGTGACTGCATCATATCTAGAAGGAGAGCGTTCATCGTCTTCGCCACTTCGTCCTGGACAAGCTGCGGAAGCATGTTCACCTTCTCCTCCAGTCCACGAACATAAGCGGCAACTTCTTCGGTCCTTCTCGCCTTGCTCCCCCTCGAACCGGACTGCTCCGCCGATTTTCCATAATATTCGGACCAATTTAGGTCTGCACCAAAGCCGACCACACGACCGACTGACGATGGCTTCGCCATCACGTCGTCAACCTTCTTGACCTTGTTCCACGCCCTGTTAAAGGTGTTTTCCCACAGGCCGGCTGGCTTAACCGACGACTCCTGCGATGAGGCGATTTTCATTTCTGCTTGCTGCAAAAAGAATGTGAAACGTTAAGAAATTGTGAACTTCACTCGAGAATTCAATCGACAAGCTCGCATGGTAAACTACTTACCACGGCAGTCGTAAAATCCTGAATCTTAGGATCGATAATTATTTTCGAGGTTGCTTTGTCCTTATAGCTCCGGGCCCTCACAAAGAATTCGGTCTGTGGATCATCTTTGTATTGCTGGAAGGGGTTAGGTATGCCCGCAGCAGTGTACTCGGCATCCTCCTTGTCCCATTTAGGCTTGGAACTTTTGTAACCACCGGCTCCAAGAGGGTGGTTACCTATGACCTGCGACCGCATGGCCTTGCCCTTTGCACTCGCGGCCTTGGCTTGCTCGGACTCACACCTAGCGTTGAAAAGGTTGTTGGTAGCTTCGTAGATCAACGACTCTTTCTCCTTGAGCTCCTCCCAGGTTTTGTTCTTTTCAAAAATTGCCCTCTTCACCCGGGTTTTCCAACTGGACAAGGCCTTGCTCATCTTCCTGAGGGCCCATGTGTTTACTTTGTTCAGTCTGAGTTTGGTGTTATCGTACGGCTCCGGAAACTTGTATCGTCCGTGCAGCTTGTTGATAAGAAGCTGACAATAATGAATATTATCACAACTCCTGAGGTTAATCGTGGTGATCGGCACGGTGTTGCGGAGGATCGCCGCGACTTGACGGCCGTACCCTTCCGAAAAATGTTCGGGCTCTTTAGGAATCCCGACGGAGGTCACAACAGTAAACTCTTACCTGATGACGCCGACCTTGGTCGGTTTCCGATTCCTCTTCTTCGACTGGGTACCATCTGTGTTGGAGCCACCGGTCCCATCATCCTCGCCGATGTTCCTCTCGCCGTCTATCGTACCGACCTCCTCCTCCAAGTCATCATCCGATGAGTCGGACTTCGACTCTATCTCCTCCTCATACTCCTCCTCGCCCGGAGGTACTTCCTCTTCTCTCTGCTCCTCGACCTCCTCCTGGGAGTATTCCCAAAATTGCTTCCTTTTTTCTCCCGGCTGAGAAGAAGGACCGGCGTCGGCTCCGGTCGACATGTTTGCACTAGTACAATATTAAGAAATGCAACTACTTAATTAATTAGCACAATAAATAAATGCAAATACTCTCATGTTAAGAAAAATAGCAAAGGTCATGCACGAATTCACGGAAAATTTCGGCATGACCTTTGCTCTTTTTCTTAACATGAGAGTGCCCCATTCTCAACCGAAACGGAAGTTAATCAACATTTCGAGAGAAAGGGTATAATGATTTGTACCTGCACAACATATAAATAGGCTATACATGAGACAATAACCAGCAACATAGCATTTGTTCTTATCATATCAAATATAAACAGTGGATTGATATATGCTTAACAACATCTATATGAAAAGTGCTGGATTTTTATAAGAACAACAGTAAAACTAGTACATAACCCTAGCTACAGGACACACACACACAAACACACATCACGCACACAACACACACACACACAGAGGACACACACATACACACACACCCACACACACACACACACACACACACACACACCTCACACACACACAGGACACACACACACACCTCACACACACACACACACATCACACACACACACACAATTGAAATATTTTGAATAGGGGCATACACACACACACACATCACACACACACACACACACAATTGAAATATTTTGAATAGGGGCATACACACACACACATCACACACACACAATTTAAATATTTTGAACAAGGGCATACACACACACATCACACACACACACAGGGGCATGAACAATTTAACAGGGGCATACACACATACACAGGGGCATACACACACACACACACATCACACACAGACATAGGGGCATGAACAGGGGCATGAGCAGCAGGGGGAGTGGGGCTGGGGGCGGCGCCATGGCCACCACGACCATCGTCGGAAGCCAGCAAGGGGAGGGAGGGGTACCTGGCGGTGGAGGGGCGTCGCCGTGGAGGGGTTGGGGCGGCTCCGGCAGGCGGCTGCGTCAGGGCGGCGGCTAGGGCTCCGTCGTCGAGGCTGTAGACGACTCCGTCGTCGAGGGCGGCGGCCGGAGAGGAGGGGCTCCGGTGGCGGGCTAGGGCTCCGGCGGAGGGCTAGGGATCCGGCGGTGGTGGCTAGAGGAGAGTGAGGGGTGGGGGCGAATGGTGGTTACTGTGCGGGGTAGGAGGGTAGTTGGAATAGGCAAGTCTTAGGGGTGGCGCATTTTGCAGAAATGCGCCACCATGGAGATCCTTATGCGTGGCGCATTTTGGCAAAATGCGCCACGCATAAGGATCTACTTGGTGGCGCATTTCTGAAAAATGTGCCACCCCTAAGACTTGCCTATTTTTTGTTTAATATGAGCTAATTAACTAGCTCTATTAAAAACTATAAATGAACATGTAAGGGTACTTATTTTTTTTTCAAATTCCATTCTGCCATATGCAATTGTACTAGTACTTTCATTTTTTGCATGATATATATGATCTCGTGGGAAACCAAATACTTCGATAAATTATGAAGTGCATAATAAATCCATGCATACACAAAGTGATCATAAATTACAAAAGATTTTCTTAAATTTGGAGCTAGCTATCTAGCTATCGTTTCCTCACGATCTTCTTCTTGCCCTTCTTTGTCGTGGTTGAATAATTTAGGCCCGGGACGCCTTCACTTTTCCTCTTGAACGGGAGGAGACCTTTCTTCGGTAGGGTTGTGGTGTATGTATCCTGAGCGGCGTAGTCATCCTCCATCTTTGGGTCGCCGTACTTGTCAAAGTCTTGCTCGTTGGCGACTCCATCCATTTCGATGATGTTTCTTTTGCCTCTCCTAACTACAACGCAGCTTGGCTTTGATGGGTCGGTAATGAAGAAGCATTGGTCCACTTGGCTAGCCAGTACCCATGGCTCATTTTTCGCGGTGACGTTTGCGCCCGCAGACTTGGATTTGGCTTCGGGTATAACCATGGTGGTGAAGTACCGGTCTTCTTTTACGACGCTCTTGGCCCATCTCACACGGAACATCGGCACCTTCTCTCCACAGTATTCGAGCTCCCATATGTCCTCGATCCTTCCATAGAATCTTTCCTTGATGTCATCGGTGTAGAATATCCCCGTTACCCCTGAGTTCTGGTAATCGCAGTTATTGTCCTTTTCCTCCGTGTAAAATCTGTAGCCGTTGATATCATACGCTTGATAGGTCATCAGGTTGCGTGCGGCACCCTGTGACAAGGTGAATATCATCTTTTCGTCCTCGGAAGCGTTCCTTCGAGGGGGATTAGCACGAAGCTCGTCCCTGAACCAAGTCATGAAACCGGAGTTGTGCTCTTTGATTAGCCGTGGATCTCGGTCCGTTATCTGTAGGCCCTGGTCACTGTACTTCTTCCTGATTAAGTCCTAGTGTTTTACTATCCAAGGATCGATCAGCTGGATGTGTTGTAGCGCGACTAGGCTTGCTCTTTCAAAGTCGATGTCTCGACCGTCAAAGTTGATATGCATTGCGCGGCTTCCCTCGTGGTGACCACACCCATCGGTCCTGCCAAAGTGCTTGTTGACGGCCAGACCAACAGGCTTCTCGGTGTTGAGATAATTCGTGCAAAAAGAGATGCACTCTTCGGTTAGAAAGCCCTTCGCTATGCTTGCATCTGGACGGGACCTGTTACAAACGTATTTTTTGATGTGTCCATTCATCCTTTCGAACGGCATCATGCTGCGCAGAAACGCATGCCCGAGTTGGACGATATCCTCCACGACGTGGATCCGCAGATGCACCATAATGTCGAAGAACGCGGGCGGGAAATAGATCTCAAGCTTGCATAGTATGACCACGATCTCCTCCTGTAGCCTTTTGAGTTGCGTAGCGCAAATCGACTTCCGGGAGATGACGTCAAAAAAGTTGCAAAGGCCAAACAACATTTTACGGAAGTGCTCGTCCATTATCCCTCAAATCACAACCGGGAGAATCTGCGTCATCAGCATGGCACAGTCGTGAGATTTCATCCCGCTAAAACGCTGCTTCGCCTCGTCTAGGTATCTGCTTATCTTCCCCGCGTAGCCGTTCGGAAATTTTACTCCTATGAGGCAGTGGATAAACCGCTTGATCTCCTCCTCGCACAGAGTGAAGCATGACGGGGGGCAGTGATCAATACCGGTCTTCTTCTTGGTCGTCCTTTTTTGTTTGCGAGAGTTTTGCGTTTCCGTATCCTCTTCCTCCTCCGGCTCATCATTGTCGTCACTAGGGGGGTGAAGTTCCCTCCTGATGCCCATAAATTTCAAGTCATTCCTTTGCTTTTGGCCCGTCCTTGGTCTTCTCCGGCATGTTGAGCAGCGTGTCAAACAAGCTCTCGCACACGTTCTTTGTGATATGCATTAGATCCAGGCTATGAGGACTGCGGAGTAGACTCAAGTATTCAAAATCCCAGAAAACAGACCTCACTTTCCATACCCTCATCAACGGCTGAGTCTTCTTTTTTTCTTTCCCGGCGCGGGGCACTCTTTCCAAGTTTTCAGCAAGTTGTCGATTTCTTTGCCGCTCCTTCGAGCTGGGGGTGCTCGGAGCTCCTCGCTTCCATCGAACAGATGCCCGTGTTTTCTCCACGCGTGTTTCTTGGGAAGCCACCTCCGAGACCCCTGGAACACGGTTTTTGAAGATCCGGGATCTTTTGGTAGCTGGCGGTACGTTGTATTATCCATGCACCTAACGCATGCACAGAATCCTTGGACCACCTTCCCTGAGAAATATCCGTATCCGAGATAGTCGTGCACCGTCGTGATCACCGCGGCTTTCATTGGGAAATATTCTTTTGCCGCGGCATCCCACGTATTGACTCCGTCTTTCCATAAGGTTTCTAGCTCCTCTGTCAACAGCTGCAGATATAGGTTGAGGTCCGTACCTGGTTGTTTCGGCCCTTGAACTAGCATACACATTGTTATGTACTTTTTCTTCATGCACTTCCAGGGGGAAGGTTGTATATGCATACAAAGACGGGCCAGGTACTGTGTGTGCTGCTCTGGCCGCCAAACGGATTGACTCCATCGGCGCTCACACCAATCCTGAGGTTCCTTGGTTCTTTCCCAAAATCTGGGTATTCGAGGTCCAACGCAGTCCATTGGCTACCATCTGAAGGGTGCCTCAGCATGTCCTCCTTTTCCGGATCCGGGTTTGGGTCATCCTCTTTTTGCTTCTTTCTATCCGCGTGCCAGGTCATGAGCTATGCTTCCTCAGGATCCACAAAATACCTCTGCAGACGAGGAGTGATCGGAAAGTACCATACCACTTTTCTATGAACTTTCTTCCCTCTCTTGTATCGACTAACACCGAACATGTGGTTTTATCTTCCTCCTCACCCCGATAGATCATGCAATCATTTATGCAGACGTGGTATTTAACGTGCGGAAGATTGAGAGGGCAAAGGACTTTCTTGGCCTCAGCGATACTAGTTGGGCACGTGTTGCCCTTCGGAAGACGATCGTGCCAGAATGCCATGTTATCATCGAATCTTTCGTCGGTCCATTTGTGTTTTGCCTTCATCTCCATAGCCCAAAGTGTTACATTCAAGCGGGTATCCCCATCGTTGCATCCTTCGTACAACTTCGTAATCGCGTCTTTCTCGAGTTGCGCCATCTTGGCTTTCTCTCTAGCTGCACCTCTTGCGTTCAACGCCTCTTTGACAAGCAGCTCTTGAAAATGAGGGTCCCGCACCCAGCTTGAATCCTCATCATGTCCGACATCTTGATCTTCATGTCCGGCATCTTGATCTACATGATCCGCTTCGGCATCTTCTTCATGATCATGTACGGGATGCTCTTCGTCTTCTCGCCCGCCGCTGTTTTCTGGTTGCCCTTCCTCATTTACTGGCGCCCCACCATTGACGTCCTCCTCCTCACCAGCTTCATCACTTAACCACCGTGTGTAGCCATCCATCAAACCATTACGCTTCAGGTGTCTTTGCAATATTCCGGAATCAGGCTCGGTCACGCACTGCAGTTTGCATCTCCGACACAGACATCTTATATCCGACCTATTATTCCTTAGCATGTCGTTTGTCGCACATTGCATCCACCTAGCCACGGTGATATCGCTCAGCATCTCGCGGACCATGGTCGATCACCTGCGTGCACGGAGAGAGCAACACAATTATATATCACAGTCGTCGCCGGAAAAATTCGGCATGACCTTCGCTAATAATGCATGGGAGCATGCAGAGAGTGCGCCAGAAATTTGCCGAAACGGAAATGAATCGACATTTCGTCAAAACATTGTCCACTCAAGATACACATATACATCAGACCACCATAAGCTTCACATATACATCAAACCACCACAAGCTTCACATATACATCAAACCCAAGCTTCACATATACAACAAACCCCAAGCTAATAAAGGCAAGTATATGGGTCATAAATGGAACAAAATAGTTTGGGAGGAGGTCCACTTACTTCAATATGAAACAAAATAGATGCAATGCCAAGTATCGATGGATAAATGGAAGAAATGAGGTGGGGAGGAGGAGAAAACCGAATAGATCTAGGGTGAGAAGAGTGGATCTAATTTGAGAATTGTGTGGAGTGAATGAGAGGTGGTAGGTGGGGTGGAGTAGATAAGGGCAGCTCTAGGCATTTAGTGGCGCATATAGAAAGTCAGTGGTGGCGCATTGGCGAAATGCGCCACCCCTAAGCCCTTATGGGTGGCGCATTAGAGAAATGCGCCACCCCTAAGCGCATTTACAGAATGCGCCACCCCTAAGAGCTTAGGGGTGGCGCATTCTGTAAATGCGCCACCCATAAGGTCCTTAGGGGTGGCGCATATTGCTGGATGCGCCACGTATAAGATCATCCAGGCTGGCCCACTCTTAGGGGTGGCGCACTGGAAAGTAATGCGCCACCCATAAGACCTTATGGGTGGCGCATTATTTTCCAGTGTGCCACCCCTAACTGATGGTGGCGCATGGCCTTCTCTATGCGCCACTAATAAGCTTTCCATGTATAGTTATTTCCCTAGTAGTGTCGTGCGGGTTTCACGACGGTGATCGGGTGAAACCCGGTGTCACAAGGTCGAGTGTCAGGATGGCAAGGGAATAATCGCCGATCGATAAATCTGGGATGCAAACACCGCAAACAAATCAGACAATCAAACAATTCACGCAGAAAACAAAATTTTTAATTTTTGTGAAATCTGGGCTGTTACAATATAACACCACCAACAAGGGATCTCGTCCCGGGATCCTGGACGATCCGGGGAGAGGGGGGGAGAGAAAAGAGAGTCAACAATCTTCAACACCACCAACAAGGGACTCTGCTCCATGTCGAACAACGAACTCCGTCGAGAGATTTTTCCGCAGAGAGATGGCGACGTCGAAGAACGAAGCCGTTAGTGTCAAGAGGAAGAACAACAGCGAAAACCAGATCAAGGGATAGTGCTTTTCGACGCAAGTCGTGAAAACACTGGGCAAAAGGATGGATGGCAACGGGTGACAAGGATGTAAACCAGAGTTGGAAGAACTACAGGTACTACAGGATTTCCCAAACCAGAGATCGGAATCGAGACAATACGCTGCAAGCAAGGCATTGTAACGATTTCGATACTCCACACACTCGAGATCCTAGAGTTTGAAGGGGGATAAGACGAGAATTAAAACACTTACGACACTTGTCCTGACCAGAGCAAGGGTAAGGAGTAAATTGATTCCTACTCTCTGATAACTAACTTAGTAACTACAAAATAGTTTTTTTCTAGACTCGACTTCAGCCAGAAAAGGGATCCGACGGTCGGTAAGGCTCTGATACCAAGTTGGAAGGCCCGATATGCGGTACTGTTCCAGATCTAGATGTTTCCATCCAGATCCGGGGACGAAGCACATATCGGTCCCACCGCGACATATGACAATGCCATATGCCCCAGATTTCCAACATTACAGATACAAGGATACAACATCTCATACAATCGGCAGACAACTGCCTTAATACAATAAAACAGCGGAAGAACATGTCTGAGTACAGACTACAATCAATTGCCTAGTGGCAAAGATAAAAAAGACATCGCTCCCATAACCACACGGGTCCAGGCCCTCCGCCAGGATCCGCCTAACTAGTCGTCGTCGAGTCTCCACGTGAAACGTCGATCACCATACCTGTTGTCGATCAAGAACCCTGAAAACAGTTTGGGGTAGTATCATGAGTACAGAAGTACTTAGCATCCAACTGTAGTGGCCATCTGACCCAGCAAGGACTTCATCACTCGTCATTCTACGACAACTAGTAGTTTACGGTAAGGATGGGGTAAGTGGTGAGGTTGCTACCGCACTAGCATTTATGAAGTGGATAACGATCGAGAGAGTAAGATAAGAAGCCAAGCATTCAATGAGGAATCGCCTCCAACAAGTCTGCTATACACCTAATTACGCAAGCATAACACCTATCCTATCTTTGTCCTCCTCTTCGCATCCCGACAAAGAAGAAGCAGTCAAGGCACACACACATGTTGATCAACTTATATTAATATTATCTCAGTTGTTGTTGTCTATGAACAAGGAGTAGGTCTCAAGTCGTCCATAACCGTGGACACGACTTCTCAAAAAGATTTAACCCTGCAGGGGTGTACCAACTGCCCATTACAAGGCTCTGCACGCATGCCCATCTCTCTCAGTTGCTACCCATCACAGGCAACCATTTTATGATTTAGTTCCGAGAGATCCAAAACGACAGGTCCCTCTAACTAACAACGAACAAATCCGGGTGGCCCCCGGTGAGTCGACATCCAGCTCAGGAGCCGGCCGCTCTCTCGATCTGGTCTCTACCATATGACTCCAGGTTTGGATTGCCGGTTAATATCACATGAGACCGGGTCCTCAGCCGGTCATGATGGGCCAGCAAGGAACCATGTCCTTACTGGTCCAGGTTGTTTTATAGGATGCCTTCCAGGAGCTACCCGACAGACATATATGCATGGTTTTCAAATGGTAAATCAGCTTGGGCCACCACTAGAAATTTTTGAAGCTAGGTAGGTAAGAAAAGGGGACCCCATAGTATCCCACACGCGGTTAGGCACGCTCAATCTTAAAACCAATACCCGGAACTCGGATCCTAGGTGACTCGAATGGAACAAAGCGTCGGGGCGGGATAGCCTAGACCTTCCATCATTTGTCGAATATAGTCAACATTATAATAATCATATCATCAACATCAATATAATAACGTGATAGCCCAAAACAAGGAGTAACAGGGGGTAACATCGTAGCATCCTAAGCATGCATACTAAGGAGGGGCTGAGCAACGAGCAATAGTAACATAGCAGTACATGGTTTGCTGGGAGGGGACATGGCTGTATCGGTTTGAAAGAGGCTGTAAACATGTGGTAGGATCAAACATCGAACCTATCCTAGACTAGCATGCAAACCACTGGTTGAAATATAATGGATCATAAGTAATGTATAGTCCTTGCCTGTTGATAAGTCGGGTTCCGAAGGTGTAGTTGATCGCAAACTCGCATTGTCTCCGAAGGTACCCGCGGAAGCACACAAGACGGTAAAAACTGGAAAGCAATCAACGAGAAATCATCTATTACTACGGAGCAAACACGAGAAAGCACCAAAAAGAATGCAACACGAGACATCGTACTTACCATCGAGAGGGGTTGCTAATAGGTTAAGTGGAGTACTCGTCACACACGACGATACCGCACATTTAGGATGGTTCTAGTTGTTTAGCTACACAACATGAGCAAAGGTTGTTAACATGGAATATCACTCAAGCATGGCATAGCACACAAACATTGCAAGAAGTTAAGCACAAAGTAAACTATCTATGCTAGTCCATTTAAGTGAGGCACAACCTAAACATGGCATTCCACTAAGTGCCGCACGACAATTAAAACATTTGATGTTGTTCTGCCCTAAACCATATTTTAGGTTGGTTAACAATAGCAAACAATAGCATAGACACAAAGTAAACGAAAAACTAATCAAGTTACATGTAAAGAATATTCCAAACGGAGTTACGGTTAAAAAGATACAAGCAATACAAGTTATGCACACAATCTACCAACATCAGTAAGCACACTTTAGAGCCATGCATAAACAGGATAATGAATGCAAACATGCACACAAATGATATGCAACTAAAGTAGACATGGTAGGGAAGGCATGGCAAAAGGAATCATGCAAAAATACATCATGAACAACTAATTATAGCCCAAGCAAAATGCAATAAAACATTACTGGTCTAGGACTTAGTGAAAATCATGAAAACATGGCAGAAACTGTTTTTTTCATGTTGTATAAATAGGAGAAAACCTATATGCAAAAGTGCAGCAACATGACAGCAATATATGAGCATGGAGTAGGCATGATGGTGATCACGTAAAAACTAGAATCAAGGTCATAGGCATAACAGATCAAAAGATATTAAGCATGCAACATGGCATCGGAGAGTTACACACTTAGAGAAAAACAGAGGTGACTGTCAAAAACAGCAGGGTAGCAAGTTTGGAGCTAAACATAACTATGACCAGAAATGAAAACATGACAATGCAATACATATAACGAAAGTAGGCATGATGCTTAACAGTATGCAACAAGAATCAATGCAATAGGCCTCATGGATGTGTCACAATCATCATGCAAACTTGCAAAAATATAACAACAACAACACTTGACAGGAATTAGCAGCAGTTAACAGCCTGATGCCCACTTCAACAGTGATTAACAACATCAAGATGGCCTGAAATCAAAATGCTCACAAATGATGAACTGAAGTACACACAAAACTAAACAATTTTCCTTTTGGGCGCATCGCGATCCGGGTTACAGTTTACTCGCAAACTACAACGCAAAACAGCACCAGCAGCACATATTCTCAAACTTAGAAAAATTTACAGGGGTAAACAACAGAGAGAAAAATAGAAGGGCCTCACCCCAAACGGGTTCGGCCCATCAGATGGCCTGGAGAGGCGAGGTGGGCCGTGGTTGGGCTTGTCCCAGGCGACAGGCCGGCCCACATGGCAGTGGCCGGATCGGGCTCCTCCCGCTCCCATGCCGTTCCAGCCACCGGCGGCAGCGGCGGAGCCGACCGTCTTCTGGCGAGGGGGAGGCGACGAGGCGAGGCAGGGGGTCGGGGATGGAGTGCTGGGCTCACCGGATCCGCCAGATCCGGGCGGCGAGGTGGAGGACCGACGAGGGAGCTTCGACAGGAAGGTCCGGCGCCCATGGCGTCGCGGCGGTGCTCCTGCGTGCAGAGGGAAGAGGGGGAAGGTGAGGGTGCGCGGGGGGATGAGAAATGGAGGAGAGAGGCGCGGCACGGTGACCTGGGCTGTGGCGGCTGCCGACGTGAAGCTCGCCGGCTAGCGAGGCGCGGCGCACGGCGACGCGAGAAGAGGGCCTCCAAGCCCGGCTCGACGCCGGCGGCGGCCAGAGGTGGGCCCACACGGCCCGGGGCGCTGGGAGAGCTGCTGGTGGAGGGTTGGGGCTACATGGCCAGATCTGGGTCGTCAGATCCCAGATCTGACGGTTTGGATCTGATGAAGACTAGGGTTTCGGGAAAAATGGGCTAGATTGCAAAAATTGGGGCTATTGTGAGGGGGGTGGCTGCAATTTTGGCTTTGGGGAAACCCTAGAAAGGGGTGGGAGAGTGGTGGTCTTTATATAGCCCAGGTGGCTGGCAGTTTGCAAAAACATCCCCGGTTTTTCTCTCGTGCGCGTGGTGTTTACGTTCCTGACCGCCGAGGGTCCGCAGGACCTCCGATTCGGGTAAAACTTCGAACTGCGCGATCAGCGCATCGAGCCGGCGGCGTTCACCTCGCGCTGGAACCGTTTCGAGAACTCTTTCCGGCGCGCTATAAAAATAACTCGTTTAATTATTAAACGAGGTTTTCGTTCCGTTGGCTACAGCTGGTCTCGTGTGGGTTTCACGACGGTGATCGGGTGAAACCCTGTGTCGCAAGGTCGAGTGTCAGGGTGGCAAGGGTCGGTCTCCGTCCGGTACGAGATAAGATGGGGGGTATAATCGCCGATCGATAAATCGGGGATGCAAACACCGCAAACAAATCAGACAATCAAACAATTCACGCAAAAAACATTTTTTTTCATTTTTGTGAAATCTGGGCTGTTACATGGGGTAAATGAGGCATTACATGAAAGTATAACAAATACGCCTTACAATATGGAATTTTAGTAAAAAACAAATACACCTTACATTATGGAATGGCACATCACATCACCTACAATAGTATGCTCGACGGCTCAACCTGAACACGTACGGTCACTTGTTGTAAGAACTTCTAGCTTACCTATCTTTAGCTAATGGGTCTGCATAGATCTTAGTCGACTAAGATTTTACGAATTTTTAATCGAGTGACATCATTATAAATAAATTGAATTTCCTATACATCTAAAAAAGTTGTAGACATGAAGTTACAATTATGGACGATACTTGCAGTTGCATATCTAATATTGAATATGCAACTGCCCTGCTTTCACATCGATCACTTACAAAAACAAAAGTCAATTATCGTCAAGTGTGTTTGCATGCAGTTGTAGTCGAGGTCAAGACTTGCAGTTGCAAGTCTATTGTCGGCCATGCAGTTGCACTCGAGGCCTCGAGTGTGACACTTGCAGTTACAAGTTTATTATCGAACATGCAACTCCTCACTCTTTCGCTGCCCACTTACAGAACAAATATTAGTTACGATCAAGATATAGGCCACACAATTACAGTCGAATGTGTAGACACGCAATTGCAGTCGAAAACGACATCTGCAATTGCAAACCTATTGTTGGACATGCAATTACCTTTTTATCCAATAAACCAATAAAATCAACTACAATCGAAAGCAACATTTAAAACCCAAAAAATAAACCAGGAAAAAATCCAAAAATAATAATATGAATCTACATAAAGAAAAACCCAAGGTAAACAAAAAAAACTCGTCGACTGAGACTTCGCGAAGTCTGAGTCGACTAAAATTTAGCCAAACCATTACCAAATAATAAAGGAAGGCGGCTTTCTTGCTCCATTTTTGTATTTTTATGAAAAGTCCCTTCCTTTTTAACAAATAAACCCGCCATCCAGTGTAAAAAAAACGATTTGTTGGTTTATTGGGCCTCTTTAGCCAGTGATAAATAACGCTTCGACATTTTTTTCTTTTTGGCCTGTCTGTTCCGCCATGGGTCACATGTAATAATCCTTGAATGTGCCTAGCTGTCCCTATTGCTTATTTTTGTATTAAATATTTTTTTATTATGTTTTCTTAATTAGTATGTGGAAATCAAATATAGAATATAAATGTGTGAATGCACGGGGTCGATAATTTTTTTAACTAGTTGATGGCCCGCGCTTTGCTGCGGAATTATTTTATCACATGATGTTAAAAGGTGTAAAACTACGAAGTTGAATAATATGATGGTATTGGGTGTTTCAGATACAAAATAAATGATTGAGGTCCAGGTTATGCATACTTGAATAATAGTATGACAATCATGTTTCTTTAGGCCTAGAAAGAATATAAGCATTGTTGAACATTTCATTTGTTTTACCAGAAGAATGTTCAACATCAAGTAAATAAGGCAAGACAATGTAAACGTATGGGTAGAGATGCTGACTTCAGGATGTGAATCATCTCCAAGGTGATACAATGCAACTACTACATAAGTGGAATACTTCCTTGTTGTTTCAGAGATATGTTTAATTAAGAATTTTTAAGTATAACATAAGTTAATTATAACTTGTATGTCGGGCTAACTATTGAACCGGTTATATGTGTACGTAGAGCATGAAATGGCCAAAGTTATTATGCATCAGAGTGCGCGAGGTTATCATATCCGTTCTGCTTGTTTTATGATCAATCATGGAACCATGACATTATCACAGCTACTCATAATTGTAGCATCTTGGACAATTAAAAAAATATTTGCATCTTATGTGCATATTAGGCAGCTCTCGCCCCTCGTGGATATCTGAAAAATTTAGCAGAAAATCATGGTAAGATAGCCAGGTTCATAGGTCTATATGCTAACGTTTCCAAATGGAAAGAAAAAAGAAATATGAGATACTATATTCAAATAGAGGATAGAAGTTGTGCGGACATGAATAATCGAGGAACAAATCCCCTGTACATTCACACCGCAATGATCTCAAAAACTTGGAAGAAGAATTTAAGGCTACACAAAGCATGGATCCTGAAGTAAAGTGACTATAGTTGATGAAAACTTTTACTAGTATAATCGCTCAATGTCTTATCAAAGTAAATTAGTTTGCTACCAGCCGTAATGTCCTTTTAGTTTCTGCTAATAAACTGTAAAGATGCATATCATATCGAATCAAACTCTGATGGTCTGATGTGTAAAGGTTTCAGGTAGTGTTTTTCCTTAACAGTATCAAGTATGAATCATTAAAAGAGTACAGTCCTGGGTTCTTGGTCCTATATTAGTCATGTGCATTTTTTTTACAATCATTTTTATTTCTTGTCTACATCCTCTAAAATAACAATGATGGGATGTGGCAAGTCCAAAATATCACCGTGAAATTTCTGAACTTCAGAAAAACCAATAATAGGATTTGTCACCTTATTAGGCGTCAAATGCTCATGATTCCACATCAGTCAAAACAATTCAAATCAAATCTTGCAATGGCGGAGTAGAATCCCAGTACATGAACTCGGATAATAGGAATAAAAGTTCAAATTGATTAGTAAATATACAATATTTTCTATATTCAGATGAAGGAATTCAAGAGAGAATTATCTACCAGACGCTATTGATCTTGAAGTGGCAAAATCCATCTATTGTTGATTCCATAAACAGAGTTAGAGGGAACTCACCTAGAACCACAGGATCAGATTAATTTACCCTTGGCATCGTCACAGCCTCTGCATACTTGTGAATACGTCTACTTAATGCATAGAATGCCATCAAATGGTGATGTACACAGGACGGGAGTGCCACCACGGATGGCAATCAACTAACCTGTCGCCTGCTGTTGCGGGCTGGGGAAAGTAAGTGGAGGACGCGCGGGTGCGCCAGCGCCGAGCAGCATTCGCCGCCGCCGCGGTAAGCGTTCCAGGTATGTCGCTGAGGCACCCGTCGCACAATCCCAAGGTAATCGGAAGAGTAGCCGGGTTCAATGTCGATGCGGTGGCATCCTCCTCCTTGAGGTGCTCTGCTTCCAGGGCGGAGCTGGGCGCCTACGCCAGCAAGCCTGCGACAGGGCGGGGAAGACCACCGTGGGGAACGCCGCTCACCGTCGCTTACCCTGCCAATTGATACATGCACGCACGCGATCGGGAGAGAAATACCAGATGGGAAGATCAACTGAATCGTCAGAGTAATTGTGTAAGTTACTCCAGCACACGAAAGAATAGGAAAAGGAAAATCCAGCTGTTTCTATGGTAAATTAAAATAGTAGTAGTGGGATTTGATGGAGATCAAAGAAGATGAATAGGAGGGGCTGGGGATTAGCTTTGTCGGGAAGACATGAGACGCTCTGGTGGGAAACCTTTGCACGGTTCACGAACGGAATTCTCTCGATAATAATAATGATGACCTCTATTGTGGTGGGTCCCGCTTGTAAGCCTCTAACTAAATGTGGATGTGGCATAGGTGCTGATGTGGATAAGCTGCATCTGAAGATAGAAAAGATAGTGGGGTTGATCTATTATAGTATTATAGATATGAAAATAAAATTTAGAATATAAACGTGTGAATGTACGGGATTGATTTTTTTTAATATAATAAAAATTCTTCCTAAGTTTCATCATTTATACTGTTATTTCCATTATTATTTTCACTGTTATGACAACAAATCTAGCATTTTCTCTTTTTAAAAATAGGATGCCAAATTCCTTCATTACAATGCACGAGCTAATTAACATGTGGAAAATAAATCTAATTATAAAATGGTTTTCTATTAAAAACATTTTATATTATGTTTTCTTAATTAGCATGTGAAAATAAAATATATAATATAAACGCATAAATGCACGGGCTCGATGATTTTTTAGTAAAAAAATAAAAAATTATTCCTAAGTTTCATCATTCATCATCATTTATATCGTTATTTTCAATATATTTTTCACTATCATGACAACAAATCTAGTCTTTGCTCTTTATAAAAGTAGCATGTCACATTCCTTAATTACAATGCACGGGCTAGTTAATATGTGGAAAGTAAATCTAATTACCAAAGTGATTTTCCTATTAAATACTTTTTATATTATGTTTCCTTGGTTATCATGTGGAAATAAAATATAGAATCTAAAGATGTGAATGCACGGGCTCGATGATTTTATTAATAAAATAATAATTATTTCTCTGTTCCATCATCCATCTTCCTTTATATCTTTCTTTTCATTAGTTTTCACTGTCATGGCAACATATCTAACCTTTAACCCATATTTTTAGAACCACACATTTAACCCATATTTTTAGAACCACCTAAAATATAAAAGATTTGATAGTGAAGAGGTTGGGAGGGGTGTGATGTTGGGGAGGCCACGGGGGTGGTTGGATAGCGATAGAGGGGCAAGTTCAGTGGCAAGGTGAGCTCGCCGACGGTAACGACGGTCATGATTGTCGACCCTAAAGGGCGGCGGGCTCGACAGACGCGGAAATGGTGGCGCATAGCGAGGAAATTTCACGCATGGATGATTTGCTTACATCCATATTTTATAGCTATTGAGCTAAAGGAGTATCATTTCTCTCTCATGTTACAACGCACGGGCATTTTGCTAGTATACTACTATATATATACTACCTCTGTTCACAAATATAAGACGTTTTAGCTAGCTAAATTAGCTTTCCAAAATGTATTATATTAAAACCGTAGGGATTACTAAGTTATCTATGACCGAAGGAAATGGAGCGCTTTTCTTCACCGGGTTATGTGGAGCGCTTTCTTTCACTCTGTGGTATGTTAATAGGTAAAATTGTCTGGTGTGCGGTAAATACTTAGATGTGTGATGACCCTTAACTATAGGGGATCGTGTGTAGCGTTTTCGCGGGTAAGGTAACCCAATTTATTGATTCGACACAAGGGGAGCGAAAGAGTATTTATAAGCTTTGACAGTTAAGTTGTCAATTCAACCGCACCTGAAATATACTTTCTTGCAACAAAATATTAATAACAACTATGGTATAATAGTGGTAGTGATAACGGCGAGAGTAAAACAGTGAAATTAAATTACTAGTAACCAGCAAGATTAAAACACTGTAGGCTAGGGAGATGGATGATTGGGCGTTGCTTGGATAAGAGTGAACATGTAATAGATTCTAACACGTGGCAAGGCAAATGGAAAAGAAAGGATAATCTAGGAAAATATCATACATTAGGCATGTATCCCGTAGTTAGTTGTGCATGTTTGCAATAAGAACTTGCACAACATCTTTTGTCCTACCATCCTGCTACGAACGGGGCCAAAGGGAACTTATGGAGAATAAGGTGCTCCTTTCAAAGAGCACCGGAACAAAGCAATAAACTCAATGGATACATGAAATCCTCAAACTATGGACCATCCCCTTTTGTGTCCCAAGCTGTCACCTTTGGGATCGCCGGTTCCGGACCATAATAATAGGTGCATACAACTCATAGATAGGATCAAGAACATAAATACACTCATGAAACACAAGTGGTTCAGAACTGAAAACATGGTACTCGGGCCCAAAGTGACAAGCATTAAGAGCAACAAGTTGTAGAAAAGATGATAAACATCATAGTAGATGATAGGCAACATGCCCCCAACAATCTGATGAACTATTACATGATCAAACTCATCCAATCCCTACCATCCCCTTTGCCTACAGCAAGGAATTACTCACACATGTGAAGAGAAGTCATGGAGGGAGGATGGATTGGTGATGATGATGACGATGGCGACGATCTCCCCTGTCCGGAGGCCAAATCAGATTCCAGATTATCCCTCCCGAGGAAGAACAGAGGGTGGCGGCGGCTCCGCGACGGAAACTAGAAAAGCGACTTCTCTTTCGGGGGTTTCCCGTCACGGGAATAAATAGGAGCATCGGTAGGGCACCAGAGGAGGGGTGAGGCCCTCAGGCGGCCAGCCGGCGCGACCAGGGGTGGGGCCGCGCCAGTAGGGCGCCTGGAGCCCCTGTGGCCCCCTCTGGCCCCACTTCTGATTCGTGGAAGCTTCGGGTGCGTGGATTTTTCCTGAATTTTCTGGGAATTTTCCGAGATACCTAAAAATCTATTTTCCTGCACACAATAAAA
The DNA here is from genome assembly GCA_950022295.1 of Bromus sterilis. NCBI lineage: Eukaryota > Viridiplantae > Streptophyta > Magnoliopsida > Poales > Poaceae > Bromus > Bromus sterilis. The sequence continues at coordinate 88,255,772 of OX465601.1, read as the reverse complement.
CCATACAGCCAGCTCTGCTCAAAACATCGTCAGTCCGGGTTAGTTTAATTCAAATCATGCAAGAATGAGGGAAAAACAATAGCCAAAGTGTTTGGAAAAGTAGATACGTTTGAGACGTATCAACTCCCCCAAGCTTAGCCTATTGCTTGTCCTCAAGCAATTCAGTTCAACGAACTAGACGCGACAAAGAAAACTTTGACAAACTCTTTTGCTTCATAAGATGTATATAAGCATGTACTAAGAAAAAGAGTTTTGCAAGTATTGAAACAATGCTACAAGGACAATGCACGAAGCAATCCTTCTTTCAAGTGATCAATCAACCAAAAGTAAATAATATGCTACTGAAAATCAAGACAAGATCACAATGCACATAACTTGAACATACTAGAGTGATATCTCGCTAGCCTCCATGAGTGAAGCAAAACATAAATGCAGAAACTCCTCCGGAGTTTTAAAGGAGACTAGAACTAAGAATTTCAGAACAAGCAATATCACAATCATGCAGAAGACAATATGGTACTTTGGGACAAAGCATGTTGCACTAAGAATGACAATTATGCTCTCAATAGTTGGTGCTTTGAAGAAAGAAGGGGAGACTCTCGAACCGTGGATTTTTTATGGCAAGGTTGAAAACCCGTGGTTGGAAGCAAAGACTAAACAAGTGCCAGAGCTCTTGGTTTTAAAAACAGAAATAAATTATTTTTTTGAGAAATGCAACTTTCCAGTCAACGGTGAACGGTAAAGGTCTCTCAACATCTCCCATGCCAACCATATTAATGCTTTTTTCTTAGACTTTTGTTCCCTTATCCTCCAGTCTATGGTACCTCTTATTTTGCCGCAAGTATGGAAGGAAGTTTTCGTTCCATCTATCATTAGCAGCATTTGGTCCATTTCATTCCATCATCAAGTATGGGGGAGGTGTAACTCTTTTTTTTATAAATTTGACTAGTTAAAACTTCTGTCAAAATATTTTTGGCATGGTAGATACTGATTTTCCCTCACCGCACCATGAGATTGTACGGTTACAAAAGGGAAACTTTTGAATAAATTTCGAGATGGAAAAAGAAAGTCTAAGTTAGGAGTTGCCGGTAAATACCACATATAGGAAGGTATGGTGGACTCAAGTGGAATAACTGGTTTGAAAAAGGAGTTTGGATACATAAGCAGAATTACGCTTAGTGCGAGTGAAGGCTAGCAAAAGACTGGGAAGCGACCAACTAGAGAGCAATAATTGTCATAATCATGCAGAGCGACAAAGCAACATTGAATCGGGCATGAAAGCGATATAACTATTCCGAAATAAAAAGATCATCAAGGCATGATAGACTTTTTAGTCATAAACATGTGTGAACATGTGCCAAGTCAATCCAAGAATTCTCCGAAGGGAAATACCACTTCAATATGCCAAACCATGAACAATGCAATGCATGTAAATCATTTCAACAACACATTATGCACTCCAGCTATTTGAGATCAGCCACAAAGAAAGGATGACCACTGGGAAAGCATTGTACACATAGCACTAAGTCTCTACAAGCTGGTCTCTAGATCATAAGTACATGAATATGTACAAAAGTAGAAACAAGAGAGTTCATACCGGTTTTCCTTGTTGCTTCCCTTTCGTCGATCTTCATCATTATTGCCTTGTCACTTGCACAATCGAACGTGGGAAATATAATCAAATGCCATCACGGACTCGAGCTGAACTCTGAAAACAAAACAAAATAAAGAGAGAAAGGAAATCTTTTTGGGTTTTTCAAAGGTTTAATGAAAGCAATAGAAAAGAGAAATATTTTTGTTGTTTTTGCAAATTAAAAGAACAAAGAAGAACGGGCAAAAACTTCGAAAAGATAAAAGCAAACAAAATAAAAAACGGATAATACAATGGAAAAGGGAGAAGGGAACATACTCCCCCAAGCTTAGACTTTTGGCCTAAGTTGGTAGCAGCTACTGCCCCCAAGAGCCTCCTACTCCAGGGTAGTACGGGTGAGTCCAAGAGTCGTACGAGCTCTTCGGTGCGTACACCGAAGTCCTCGGGTCCTCCCATGAGGAAGGTCATGCGCTTCAAGCAGAAGAAGACCCTCACCATACTGGGTGGCGGTGTCCCCCTAGAAAGGTGGAAACTCACCATGCTCCTCCTCGTCGGGCACAACCCCCTCCATGGGGTTATGCAACTGGTACTGGGCCATGAACTCGTCAAACTAGGTATCGTTAAAGGACCATCATTTCCTGCGGGTATAATTAAACAAAAGTGGTGCAGGTAGACGGATCTCTCGAGTAATAGTCTTTTCAAACTTCAAAATATAAACAAGGTTACCCAACGCGGAAGTCGTGGTAACAAACTTATGCCTCTTCATAGCAGCAAGATCAAGACTTGTGTATGAAAAGGGAACATCATCAGGATGCGGGGTATCGTTAAAATACTCAAGGATAAGCGTGGCGTAAACGCCACCAAATAAATCACCCTTGTTAGCATTCATAGCAAGGCGACGAGCAATTAAGGCACCCACATTATAATCACTCCTACCAGAGAGGGCGTTCGCATAGATAGCGAAATCTGGTGCTGAACCGTTGCTCGTGTTATCACGAGCCAACACCCCTCTGGCAATAAAATACGCAAAATACCTGAGATGAGGGAATAAAATGCTGGAAATCTTTGTACACCGTGTTGGGAATGTGCCCTAAAGGCAAATAAAATATGTTTTATCAAGCATATTCCATTAGTTCATAATACGTTTGATACTATGCTATAACTGTATTAAGTGGAAACATCAATACAGGTGTGGTATACAAACAACCAGGTCCCTAGTTAACCCTAGTATACTAGTCCATTGGGCGATTGATGATCAAGGTTTCCTGATCATGAGACAATGACGTCTGTTGACAATGGAGTCGTATCATTGGATAATGATATGATGGACATACACCCACCAGAAGTGTTGCGATGTGATCAAGTCACATAGTTCGACATTGCGATAACTATAACATAGTGACCAGATCCTTTGACCGCAATGATCATACGTAATTGTCATCTATGAGGAGACTTTGATTTGTATCCCACCGCCTGACTGAAATATGCTGGCCATAACGGTGCACTTTGGGTATTCCGAAATAGATGGTTGATGAGTATGCAAATAGATCAAAGCGGGATTTGTCCATCCGTGTGACGGATAGGTACTCTGGGCCCACTCGGTGATGTTACATCACAAAGTTTGCAAACGTGTGACTAGGTCACGGAGTTGTAATATCACGGGAATGAGTAAACTTGTTTGTTGAGAACGACGACGAACTAGGTATATTGGATACCGATGATCAAACCTCGGACAAGCAAAGTACCACGGGACAAAGGGAACAGGCACACGGCTAACGGATCCAACAGCGATTGAAGTTCATTCGATGGAAGCGCAGGGGCTATCAAGGATTGTAACCAGGTCCAATTGATTAGTCATTGATCAATGAGAATTGTCTCGATCATGTCTGTTGTTTCCCGGACCGTAGGGTGTTACACTTAAGGGTATTCGACGCAGTAAGGATTGTTTCGGGATCACCGGAGAAATTGGAGAGAACACCGGAATTGTTCCGGTGATGGCCGGAATTGTTCCGATGAAGGCCAGAAGTTGTTCCGGGTATGTTGAAAGGTTCAAAATATATTTAATAATGTTTAATATATGTTTTATTATTTAATTATCTGAATTAAATATTAAAAATGTATTTAAATATAATTAAAAATGGAAGAAAAGGCACATGGGCCTCATAGGGCCCATTAGGGGGAGAGGGAGTCCTCCCCCATGGGCCATGGAGCCATGAAGGGGGCCCACCCCCCTAGGACTGCGCCATTTGCCCTCCCCTTGGGATTAGTCCCACCCCGGAAGTGGAGGGGAGGGTGGCACCCCTCCTTGGCCTATATAAGGAGGGGTAGGGTGCCCTTTTTCTTCATACAAATTGATTTGAGACAAGTTTCTCTAATCTCTCTCTCCCTCCTTTCTCCTTCCTCGAGTGGACTCCCCTTGTTTGGAGTCTACACTTGGTTGGGGATTTCTCCACTATACGCACGCCGTTGTGCTGCTGGAATCGGGATCCGAATCCATCTTCTTTCCGCTGCTCTATTGGTTCGGAGCCCGGAGGGACGTCGGGTATACTGTATGTGTATAATCCTGCGAGGCACTACACTTGTGGTGCTACTTCGTCTTCGTGGCCGTATCGCTAGGTCTTCATCGACAACGTTCCGACGGGGACGTAATCCCGTCATCGATCTACAAGGATCGGGTGGCTACAGGAGTCATCGTGGATCTGCGCGGCATCGGGGATTGCCGGTACGTCTACACCAACCACGTTCATGCGGGAACGTTTCCCGCTTAACGGACTACATACGGGTATGTGATCTATTTATGTCCGTTACTTGCATCGCCATAGCATAGGTCTTGGGTATGGGTCTCGTAGGTTATGAAAATTTTGTGTTTTCTGCCCCGAACCCCAACACACCGGATATCCATCGTCTCCTGGCTACAAAGGGAGTCGAAGAGAGTCCTCAACTCGATGGGCTGAGAGTTCATCCTTGCTGCCGGACCAACGTTCGGCACACCTATTATTTCACAAAATCTTGCCAAAGACATGGTCATAAGTTTATCATAAATTTTAAACTCAATAGTTCCAGCATCATGACTATAGTAAAAACTATTAATGAAAATGGAGGTGAGTTTCTTATATTGTACCACACGGCATAGTGCTAGCCGTTTCAAACCTGCGTTGGCGCAAAGGCCGTAAAAGTCCTCCTTGATTCCTGCAGCTTCAAGAAAAACATCGCACAGATACATCATTGCGCATGCGGGACTCCTGTCTTTAGGCAACTCTAGGGGCACATGATCTTCGTTGTAGCTCACCCTAGCATCTGAGGGTGAAGCTGCAGCTCTAGTAACTCGATCGGAGCGCTCGGGCTTCTTCTTCCCAAGCCATCCCTTTGCTTTTCCTAGCAAACTCATTTCTGAATTTTTTTTGGAAATTCACAAAAACAAGAAATTAAACAAAGTGAGTTGAGGCAAACTACTCTACTCACTTACCTAAAGCATAAACTTGCATCAAAACTTGGAAAATAAATTTCTACACATGCATGCAAGCTCATATAAACAACACCAAGCACTACTAAATACTCACAAATGAAGCCACTAATCAAAAATCTAATTGGAGGGGTGGAGGAGTTACATACAAGGGAGTATTTGCTCAAAATCCCAGCTCAAACGGTGGGTTGTAGAGAGAGATCGAAAATCCTCTCCAAAAACAGCAAGAACGCAAGCACAGGGGCAGAACTCGTGTTTTTGGAGACAAAAAGAGAGAGAGGAAGAAGAAATACCTACAGGTGGGGCCTGTAGGCCCTAGGCGCCCTGTGGGCGCGGCCAGGGGGCTGGCCGCGCCAGCTGGCGGCCTGGGCTACTGGTGCCCCCCTGGTCATTCACAGGTGCCCCTGGGTCACCCCCGACATGGAAATTTTTATTTTTATTTTTCTGGATTTTTTTGAAAACTTCACTGTTGAAAAAAAATCGGAGTTCAAAAAGCTGCGAAACTTTCTGAAAACTTGAAGCAGTGATCAGAATTGTGAAAACATAACAAGCTCCACTTTTTACCTATATAAAACATGCTAGCTAGCAAGGTTGATCAAGTCTTACCAACGAATCGGCAATATATAGAGCAAAAAATCTCACCTCTTATGAAGTGATCATTGTACCTTTACTTTAACAGACATTGTCCCCACCATAATGGTTTTGTATTTGTGGTGCACATGTAGAGGACAATCCCATTCTCTAACCTTCACGGTCTCGATATTGTCTATTGAGTTAAGGCCATGCCTTTTGTCGATCTTCTTCGGAAAATTCACCATGTGTTCTTTATCATCTACGTTGAAGGTAACCTTTCCTTTATTGCAATCAATAATAGCACCTGCAGTGTTAAGAAAATGTCTACCAAGGATAATGGATATGCTACCATCCTCTGGCATGTTAAGCACAACAAAATCTGTAAGAATTAAGCAATTAGCGACTTCAATGGGAACATCCTCGCAAATACCAATTGGGACGGGTGTTGACTTGTCAACCATCTAGAGAGAGATATCTGTAGGGATTAGCTTATCTAAACATAACCTCTTATAAGGAGAAAAAGGCATAACACTCACTCCTTCTCCGAGATCACATAAGGAAGTTTTGACATAATTATTTTTTATGGAGCAAGGAATAGTAGGTATACATGGATCACTGTCACAACCCTCTGTTAGGTAATGTGCTAGGGTTAGCAAGTCTCTTGCATCATGTTAAATTTTCAAAAGAAATCTTTGAAATCAAAATCAAAAGCAAAATGGGAGAAGGAACCCCCAGATGAATTAATTCAAAAGGCCAGATAAAAATATTCTCCAAAAATTCATGTTAGATTTTTGAAAAGTCTTATAAATGAGTGTGATCACATATCAAGTGATGTGGGACCCACCCCATGCTCATGGATTTTTCAAATATTCAAACAGTGCCTTGGAATTAATCAAAAACCCCTATTTGAATTTGAATTCAAATATTTTGAATTTCAAAAATGTTCAAACTCTGGATATGACTAGCTACTGGTAATGTAATGCCATATAAAAGATTTGAGCATTTAATAAAATGCCTAGCTATTTATTTAGCACAGCAAAACAAAAGACAGAAAAGAAAAAGGGAAAAGGGCTTACCTCTAATCTGGCCCAACTTGTCGCCCTCGGCCCAAGCCCACCTCCCCTCCCCTGTTGTCTTCCTCAAGCAGGGGCACGCACAGCTACGTGCCGGCCATGCTGAGGCCGCCGACGTGCCTGGCCACCTCCTGCTTCCTCCCTTCCACGTAGTCGCGCCTTGAGACGCCCAGAAGCCCTCCCGTTCCATTCCCCCTCTCCACGAACTCCCTCCCCGTCTCCCTCGCCCGATTTCGTCGCCGCCCGAGCACTGCCGCAGAGCGCGCCGCCATTCCTGCGCGGCCATTGACGTCAAGACGCAGGGCCATCATCTCCATTGTGTTCACCGCCGTCATCTTCATCACCTTGCCAAGGATCGGGAGCTGATTCGCCTTCAAGCCGACGGAATCTTCCCCGAGCCGCCGCTGGACCCCGAAGCTCGTCGTCGTCGATTCCCGGTCACCTGAACCTCCCCGCCTCCTTTGACTGCACCATCGATCTCCCCGTACTCCGGTGAGATTTTCCCCTCTGCTCCCTCGTTTTCCCTCGCAGTCTAGCCCATCTTCCATGGAAGCCGAGCTCAGCCGCCGCCATGTCCAAACACGAGCTCGCTTCCGTGCTCCAAAGGCCTCTGCGAGTTGTCCTTAGTGATCCTGGAGCCTCCAGGAGTCGAACGGCGCAACGAATGAACAAGAACGTGTGCCTAGCCGATGTGTCGCCGTGATCCGAGCCACGGCCGCCGCGGGAGGTCGTCGCCGGCGTAGCTCCGGTGCCCCCCAGGGTCCCCCGTGTTCACCATGAGACACAGACGAGCTCGAGGAGCAATCCTGTGCTCTCCCCATGCCAAATGGTGGCCGGGAGCACCCTCCCCGTGCTGCGCCGCCGCGTCTGGTGGCCACCGGCGGCTAGCCGCCGGCCTGTCAGGCTAAACCCCGGGCTAATCACCCCCCTAATCCACCCCAGAGAGGCTGACATGTGGGCCCAGCCCCCTGGATAATCCCTGGTTTAAGTTTAAAACGTTTTAAACCGATTTAATCAACACAGTGACACTTACAGGTGGGACCCTCTTGTCAGTGGCCCCCTGACGCCAGCATGAGGTCATGCTGACGCAGTAAATGAATTTCCAAAAAAATTGAAATGAATTAAAGAATTCCAGAAAATCCAGAAAATAGCCCAAACTTTGGAAATTCATAGAAAATTCATATTAACTGATCAGGAGAAAATAAGCTATCCAAAAATCCAACTTTAAACTATGTTTGAGTTGAATTTAAATTGGGACCAGTAACATTTGTCATTTGATTTAATTGGAATTTATTCAAATTAAATTCAAATGCTTTTGCAACTTTGACCATGGAAACATGCTACATTTCAACCACACATCAGAGGCATATCATACACATTTAAAAATGTTTCAAATTGATCAAACAATGTCACATGTAACTTGGCTAAGTTTGAATTCAAATTGGAGTTTGAATTTGCAATTCAATTTGCAATATACTCCATTTAGATGGAATTGCTTCACACATCAAAGCATATACATCAAGTTTCAACCTTCCATCATGTGAATGTGCATTGTATTTACTTTGCTACCTTGTTTGTTGTTTGTCGAGTAGAGGTGGAACCGGAGCAGGAGGCTGCCCCCTTCGTTGAAGACCCCGAACCCGAACCTCGTCAGCAAGGCAAGCAAACCCCCATTGATCATGTCGATAAAATCCCAATTCCCTCTCATGTCTCGCTTATGCATTGTTTAGGATGATTACCATGATGCGTTTCTACCGTATAGATGAACCCATTCCTTTGCATGACCTATCATTTTGTCACAGTAGTAAGCAAACCACAATCCTAGGAAATGTAGGAGTTGATTGATATCATGTGGCCCCTGCAATTGTTACTGCTTATTGCATGCTTAGAGTGATACCATGATGATACTGTTATGTGAGTCGGGATGGTAGAAAAGTGTTGGTGAATCTACCCTAATACAAGGTGAACGATGAGAGGCTGTGTAGGAGTACACAGTGGGTTGTCTCGTTGAACACTTCCCTAAGTCCGAGTTCTTGTGTGGTGATCCAATATGAAGAGTACAACCACACATTGGGCTCACTGACCCCTCTCAGCTTACTAACTCATCCCTTTCGATGTCCAGATGTCGCAATAGTTCTGAGTTCTGGTAGGCTTGTGGCCTGGATGCTAAGTGAGTGAACGACTCACCCGAGACCGGCTTATGCACCACACACACGTCACTTGGGTCCACTTTGGAAAACCGGCCGGGTTCACGATAGTGGTAACCAACCCAGGTAGGCGGATTTCTCGGACTAGATCGGCTATGAGGTAACCGTTGTGGTGAGCATCCTCGCTGGCACCCCTTGAATGGTGTCGAGATCAAAGGCGGTAAATGATGATCATGTGTGTGTAGCGGTACACCCCTGCAGGGTTAACAAAACTATTAGAATAGCCGCGTCCGCGGTTATGGACTGCTTGGAAAGCTTAGCTTGATTATTAGACAACTTGAACTGGATACTTATAAAACACACCAAGATAAGTGTGAGTGCTATGGCGTGCTTTCTCGTGGGGAAGTCGAGGAAGGAACCATAGTGGTGTAATTGGTTGGAGAAAGTAGTGGACTCGTGTACGCTTCTTACCTCAAAGTCTGGTACTCGTAGTTCAGGACTAGCCAAGTCAAAGCTGGCACTTCTGCAAGTGAAACTCCACCTCCCTTTACCTTGATACATGTGCATGAGTAGTATAGCTCCTATGTAAGTCTTGCTGAGTACGACTTTGTACTCACGTTTGCTTAATCTATGTTTTAGATGAAACCACTGACCCCGAAGGTGGCTTCTTCATCGACCTCGACGACTGAAGATCAAGCTAGTCTAGTCCTAGTCAGACGACTGGTTCCCTCGTGGAGGGCGTGTGTTTAAATAAGGCTTCTTAAGCCATTTTTTAAACTTGTCTGTACTCAGACATACTTGCTTCCGCTTGTTGTTGTAATTTTGGATCACATGTTTGTGATCTCTGTGTGCACTCTATAAGAGTTATCAATAAAAATTTATACTTTGTAGAGAATTGCAATGATACCTGCTGTTCATACAAGGCATGTGTGCTGCGTGTATTTTTATGACATGCATGTCTTTGTATGGGTTTTCGAGACCTTAGTTGTGATCTGGCTGGCGGTCTTTCATACACCAAGTGGCCCTTAGATGTGCGCAACTTGGGGCATCGCGATGCGATTGTTCGAGACTCTGTCTCGTGCACACTTTGTGGTATGATCGAGCCCGCCCTAGACCCCGACTAAGTGATCGGGCTGGAGTAAGTCTATGTAAGAGTTATGAGATAGTCGATAGTATGGTTGAGGCGACTTGTCTTTGAATATGGGAGTTCATCACCCATATCATTAGACTTGTGTGCGGACGATGAGGACCCATCTCAGTTGATCATCCGGCCTGGATGGGATGCCCCTCACGTATGATGCTTTCCGAGAACGTTCTGTGCTTAGCCTTGTCTGCTTAGACAAGTGGGTACGGTTCTCGGCTCTCCATATGACTATGTCTTAGCTGGACTTGCATACGCTAACCCCGGGTCCCGACAGACTTGGTATCAGAGCAGGACTGACTGTAGGACTAGTAGCCTTGGCCGAAGTCGAGTCTAGCTTGCTATAGTTATATAGTTACTCTGGGTATATAAGGGAACAACGTAAGGCTTCTTTTTTCTCCTTACCCCCTTCGTTCTGAGTTCTGAGTCACCCTCATCTTATTCTACGGGAAGATAGGACTAGGCTCTCCTCTGTCTGATTAGAACATCTCGTTGTTTGATTCCTTATAGCCGTAGGAAAGTTGTGTCCGGTTTCCTAGCATTGTTGTAATGCTGATTTCTTACATCGTATTATGTAAGTGTTGTTTCCATGTTGGAAGAAATTGTCATTTCTTACAATTACAGCCGTTATGCTGCCCGAGTCATTCCAGGTTTATCTCATAATCTGATGCATTTGCAAACTCCTTCTTTCTGTTTCAGATGGCAGATCTTCCCCCTCGGCAGATTGTTCGTTTGACCAGGTGCCTCGGTGTGCGTGGCCATCCCGCCACGTTGATCGAGATGATGTCCTATGTGGGATATCGATGGTATCCTGAGCACACCGTCGAGGAGCAGTTCCACGACTTCAACCAGACCCAGTTCCACTCCATTGTCAGGATCTACCCGCACCACGTTGGAGTCACTCAGCCTATCCACTTTGGACATGGCATTGGCATTACCGAGAACATGGCTGTGCAGGATGCTGCATACTCATGTATTACCCTGCTGAGAGAGGAGCACATTATGCTGAGAGAGACCTCGTTCTGCTATATCCCTGCTGCACTTCCAGGAGAAGAGGGATATTACACCGGACTCTACTCAGATCACTCTGCAGAAGATCCAGTGCTTCAGATGACTGCTAGGTTTGCTAGTGATCGAGATCGTGATGCACGCGCTCTCCGTTTTGAGCTTCACGCCACCCGTGTTCGTCTGTATCGAGCACTGACACTCTTGGCACCCTTCGTGAGTGTTGGATCAGTTGAGTATGATGCTATCTACCCTGTGAGGACTCAGATGCCTTCTCGAGTTCCTTGGCCCGAGATTGGAGGAATTTTTCCACCCTGTGGTCCTTTGCTTCCACCCTACGCTGGACCTAGGCCCCATCCTTGCCCAAATGGATATCAGGGTCCACAGGCCTCCGTGTTTTCCGATGGTCACCTTCAGCTACCGGGATACGCGGGTAACTTTTACGAGGACTACTATGGAGATGGAGATGAGTGAGACCTCCTGTGGTCTTACTTAGTGAGGATGTAGTAGTATCTTAGTATATTGTACGCAAGGTGTTCTAAGTTCCAGAGGCTTAGATAAATAATGTATAGGAAGTCAGAGTGCCTCTGAAGGATGTATCATCTTCATCACGTTTGTATTAGCTTGGTGCTTGTACTAAAACGATGTATGGTTTGTATGACAGCTTGTGAATATATGGCTTGTATGCTTTTATCACCATGTTGTCAAGATGATTACTTCCTTTGCTCTGTAATCCTTCCAGTACTTCAATACCTTGATTAGACTCTTCAAATCAACTCTGTTTGACTTTGGTTTTTCACCTTCAGGATGTCTCAAGGAACCCGTGGCCAGCTTGGTCGTAACCAGGGTCGTGGGAATGAACAGGAGGAAGGAAACCTTCCACCCCTACCCACGATGGCTGAGGTTCTGATGGAGGTTGAGAGGAACCGCCGAAACTCTCATCATCTGCTGGAGGTCATTGCTTGCAACACCACTCAGCAGCGCAACGAGTTGGTGTCCCTGAACGACTTCATCCGGCTTCATCCCCCGGTTTTCAGTTACTCCACCGAGCCCCTTGACGCCGATAACTGGCTTCGCAGCATCGAGAGGAAGCTCCAGGCAGGCCATGTTGCAGATGGCGACAAGGTCAGCTATGCCACCTATCACCTTGAAGGTGCAGCTAGCTCTTGGTGGGAGAACTTCCTGAATATGCGTCCCGTTGGACCGCCTGCATCTTGGGATGAATTCTGCACTTCCTTCCGTGAGCACCACATTCCCAAAGGTCTTATGGACCGCAAGCGTGAGGAGTTCTACAACCTCACCCAAGGCAGAAGGACCGTTGACGAGTTTAGTCGTGAGTTCAACCGACTTGCTCATTATGCTACTGAAGAAGTCTCCACCAACTCCAAGAAACAAGAGAGGTTCCGTCGTGGACTCAATTCTGGACTCCGTCGTGAGCTCAACCTACATGACTTTGCCACCTTCCAGGTCCTTGTCAACAAGGCCATCAAGGCAGAGGACATGAACACCCCCAACGACTTCCGCAAACACCCTAGAGACGATGGATCATCCAGTTCCGGCTCTCAGAAGCGCAAGATCTGGATCCCAAATAGTATGTTCCGCCAGAACAACCCACCGAGGCCATCCTATGTGGCGCCTCGTCCACCAACCCAGTTCCACCCAGCTCCACCAAACAACCCAGCTCCACGCACTGTCTTTGGAGCCTGTTACAAGTGTGGTCAGGCAGGCCACTACTCTCGTGAGTGTCCCCAGAACCAGCTCCAGAACCAGAATGCTCCACCCCGTGCCAGAGGCAACAACAATGGTCGTGGCAAACCACCCCAGAAGGTCTACACCGCCAAAACCGCTCCTCCCGCCACTCGTGGACGTGTCAACCAGATTGCCGCCGAAGAGACTGACGACACTACTGACGTCATTCTTGGTACTCTCCCAGTCAATTATGTTCCTACTTCCGTTCTTTTCGACCCAGGAGAATCTCACTCATTCATGTCGGAAAGTTATGCACTTCGTCATGAGTTATCTTTTGTTGAATTGTCCACCCTAATGATTATTCAAACTCCAGGGTCAAGATGGCAAACTAATGGAGTAAGCCATGGAAATCAAATTGCAATTGAGGGTTTAGTATACCTTGCTTCACTCATAGCCCTCAAGTCTTCAGATATTGATGTCATCCTTGGCATGGATTGGCTATCAAGACAGAATGCCTACCTGGATTGCAAAGGCAAATCCGTGAAACTCACCCATCCTTCAGGAAAAACCGTCAACTATACCTCACCCAGAACAAGAACCCAAGTGCATTCCTTGAATGTACTTCCCCTTCCCGAACTTGAAGATATTCCGGTGGTTCGTGACTTCCCGGATGTCTTTCCTGAAGAGCTGCCGAGAATGCCACCCGAGAGATGTGTAGAGTTTATAGTGGATCTTGCCCCAGGAACCGCACCAATTTCTAGACGCCCATACAAAATGGCCCCACGTGAGTTAGCTGGGCTTAAATCCCAACTGTAAGCTTTGTTGGAAAAAGGCTTCATCTGCCCTAGCTCATCGCCATGGGGTTGCCCCGTTCTGTTCGTAATGAAGAAAGATGGAACAGAAAGGATGTGCGTAGACTATCGCCCGCTAAATTTAGCGACGATAAAGAACAACTACCAATTTCCCAGGATCAATGATCTTTATGATCAACTTGCAGGATCCTCCGTCTTCTCCAAGATGGATTTGAGATTAGGCTATCATCAAATCAAGATCCGAAACGAGGACATTCCCAAAACGGCTTTTACTAGTCGTTATGGTCTTTACGAGTATACCGTCATGTCCTTTGGTTTAACCAATGCCCCCGCCACTTTCTCACGCATGATGAATTCGATCTTCATGTAGTACTTAGATAAATTTGTTGTGGTTTATCTCGATGATATTCTCATCTACTCGAAGAACGAAGAAGAACATGCCGAACACCTAAGGCTGGTATTGATGAAACTTAGGGAGCATCGCCTGTATGCTAAATTCTCCAAGTGTGAATTTTGGCTACCAGAAGTGACCTACTTAGGCCACGTGATTTCTGCAAAAGGCATTGCTGTGAATCCCGAGAGAGTTCAGGCCGTCCTTGAATGGAATCCACCTAAATCGGTTAAGAAAGTTAGGAGTTTTCTTGGCCTAGCCAGCTATTGTCGTCGCTTCGTCGAGAACTTTTCTAAAGTTGCAAAGCCTCTAACTGAACTCCTCAAGAAAGATAAGAAGTTCCTATGGACTCCCAAGTGCGAGGAAAGCTTTCAAGAGCTAAAAAGAAGATTGACTTCTGCACCCGTACTTGCACCTCCAGACACCAAAAAGGATTTCGAAATCTATTGTGACGCATCATGACAAGGGTTAGGATGCATACTTCTGCAAGATCGACATGTGGTAGCTTATGCTTCACGCCAGTTGCGGCCACATGAAGAGAACTATCCTACCCATGACCTTGAACTCGCTGCCGTAGTTCATGCACTAACAACTTGGCGACATTACCTCCTTGGTAATCGTTGTGAGATTTATTCCGACCACCAAAGCCTCACATACATTTTCACCCAGTCAGATCTTAATATCAGGCAAAGACGCTGGATTGAGTTGATAAAAGATTACGACATAGGAATTTCTTACACCCCAGGCAAAGCCAATGTCATGGCTGATGCACTAAGTCGTAAGTCGTATTGTAACAACCTCATGTTACAACAGTATCAACCACTTCTTCATGAGGAATTTTGCAAGCTCAATCTTGAGATTGTTCCTCATGGCTATCTTTCTACCTTGGTGGCGAAACCAACTCTTGAGGATCAAATCATAGTTGCCCAAAGGCGTGCACGAGGTGTTCGCCGGATCAAGGAGAACATTGCTAGCGGAGTTGCTAAATGTTTCTCCACAGATAGCAAGGGAACGGTATTCTTTGGAAATCGTTTGGTAGTACCTAAGAATAGGGAACTAAGGCAACTCATCCTCAAGGAAGCCCATGACACACCCCTCTCGATTCATCCCGGTAGCACAAAAATGTACCGAGATCTACGCCAGAGATTTTGGTGGACTAGGATGAAGAGAAACATTGCTCGATTTGTTGCCGAATGTGATGTTTGTCGTCGCATTAAGGCAGAACATCAAAGACCTGCTGGTACACTTCAACCTTTGTCTATTCCCGAGTGGAAATGGGACAAAGTCGGTATGGAATTCATCACTGGATTTCCAAAAACCCAGAAAGGAAACAATGCCATCTTCGTTGTCATAGATAGGCTTTCCAAAGTTGCTCACTTCCTTCCAGTTCGCGAGTCTATAACTGCTAGCCAGTTAGCAGACTTGTACGTCTCTAGAATTGTATCCCTTCACGGTGTTCCTTTGGAAATCAATTCTGATCGTGGTAGCCTTTTCACCTCTAGATTTTGGGGAAGCTTTCAGAATGCTATGGGAACTCATCTCTCCTTTAGTACAACTTTCCATCCTCAGTCTAGCGGTCAAGTCGAAAGGGTTAACCAAATTCTTGAAGACATGCTCAGAGCTTGTGTTATCTCATTCGGAAAGAATTGGGAGAAGTCTCTGCCATTCGCCGAATTTGCTTATAACAATAGTTTTCAATCTAGTCCGAACATGGCTCCTTTTGAACTCCTTTATGGACGACGATGTCGAACACCACTAAACTGGTCAGAAACCGGTGAAAGACAATTCTTTGGACCGGACATGATCAAGGAAGCAGAAGAACAAGTTCGCATTGTTCGTGATCAATTGAAAGCAGCCCAGTCTCGTCAGAAAAGCTACTATGATCGTCATCATAGGCAAGAAAGCTACAATATGGATGAGAAGGCTTACCTTCGGGTTACCCCTCTAAAGGGAACCCAACGTTTCGGTATCAAAGGCAAGTTGGCCCCACGTTACATCGGACCTTTCCGCATTCTTGACAAACGTGGAGAAGTTGCCTACCAACTTGAACTACCCCCGCACCTTTCCCGACTACATGCTGTATTCCATGTGTCCCAACTCAGGCGTTGCTTCAAGGACCCCATCCGCGAAGTCGACCATGAAACGCTTGATCTCCAAGATGACCTTTCTTATCGAGAATACCCCGTTCGTATTCTTGATTCCGCAGAGCGTGTCACTCGTCGTCAGAAGATTAGGTTTCTGAAAGTGCAATGGTCACACCACTCTGAGAGAGAAGCTACGTGGGAAAGAGAAGACCGTCTCAGTGCCGAGTACCCCACCTTCCTCCCGCAGACTTCTGAATCTCGGGATGAGATTCTGTTGAGTGGGGGCGAGTTGTCAGAACCCTTTGTTAGGTAATGTGCTAGGGTTAGCAAATCTCTTGCATCATGTTAAATTTTCAAAATAAATCTTTGAAATCAAAATCAAAAGCAAAATGGGAGAAGGAACCCCCCCAGATGAATTAATTCAAAAGGCCAGATAGAAATCTTCTCCAAAAATTCATATTAGATTTTTGAAAAGTCTTATAAATGAGTGTGATCACATATGAAGTGATGTGGGACCCACCCCATGCTCATGGATTTTTCAAATATTTAAACAGTGCCTTCGAATTAATCAAAAACCCCTATTTGAATTTGAATTCAAATATTTTGAATTTAAAAAATGTTCAAACTCTGGATATGACTAGCTACTGGTCATGTAATGCCATATAAAAGATTTGAGCATTTAATAAAATGTCTAGCTATTTATTTAGCACAGCAAAACAAAAGACAGAAAAGAAAAAGGGAAAAGGGCTTACCTCTAATCTGGCCCAACTTGTCGCCCCCGGCCCAAGCCCACCTCCCCTCCCCTGTCGTCTTCCTCAAGCAGGGGCACGCACTGCTGCGTGCCGGCCATGCCGAGGCCGCCGACGTGCCTGGCCACCTCCTGCTTCCTCCCGTCCACGTAGTCGCGCCTGGAGACGCCCAGAAGCCCTACCGTTCCATTCCCCATCTCCACGAACTCCCTCCCCGTCTCCCTCGCCCGATTTCGTCGCCGCCCGAGCACGCCGCCGTTCCTGCGCGGCCATCGACGTCAAGACGCAGCGCCATCGTGTCCATTGTGTTCACCGCTGTCGTCTTCATCACCTTGCCAAGGATCGGGAGCTGATTTGCCTTCAAGCCGACGGAATCGTCCCCGAGCCGCCGCCGGACCCCGAAGCTCGTCGTCGTCGATTCCCGGTCACCTGAACCTCCCCGCCTCCTTTGACTGCACCATCAATCTCCCCGTACTCCGGTGATATTTTCCCCTCTGCTCCCTTGTTTTCCCTCGCAGTCTAGCCCGTTGATACGTCCCAAACGTATCTATAATTTCTGCTTGCTCCATGCATGTTTTGTGTGACTTTGCCATGTTTTGGTTGAACTTTATTACACTTTTAAACCAATTTGGACTAACCTACTAACTCAGTGCACCCAGTTGCCAGCTTCTGGTTTTCTGCTGTTTTTGTTTTTCAGGTTTTCCGGCTGATTAAAGTGCCCAAAAAATTCCGCAAGAATTATATTACAAATCAGCGGGCCGGAAGCTTCCGGAATAACCAAGGGAGAGAGCCGGGACAACCACCAGGGAGCCAGAAGGGTCCCTGGCGCGGCCCCAACCCTAGGGCGCGCTAGGCACCCTCCTGGCTGCCCTGGGTGGCCCCTCGACGCCCCCCCTTCGCCTATATAACCCCCTCGGGGTAGAAACCCCTAAACAAGAACTCTTTTTCGCGGAAAACTCTCTGTTCCGCCGCCGCCGCCGTTTTCAGATCGGGGCTGCCTGGAGAAGCTGCCCCGGCACCCTGCCGGAAGGAGATCACCCCTCCGGGAGGCCATCCATAGCCATGGACGCCTCCCGTATGTACCGTGAGTAGTCTCCCTTGGACCATGGGTTCGTGATCAGTAGCTATGTGATGTCTTCTCCCTCTTTTGTGCTTCCACTTTCGAGACCTTGTGAGCTGCCTCACATGATCGAGGCACCTATGTAATTTTCTGTTGTTGCTATGCTGAGTTTGTTGGGATCTGATGGATTATGAGACTATGTTCAGATTGTGATGAGTAATATATTTGGTTTGCCCTTTTATATTTTGTTCTTGAGTAAATTCTTGCATGTTCTCCGTTGCAGTATTTGCTTTGGCCAAGTTATTTTCTTGCAACTCCAAGAGAGAGCGTCATGCTCGATTGTGGGTTCAGCCCCCTGATGTCTAGCCTGAGTGACAGAAACATGAGACTAGGGGATGTGCTGTTGCCACCAGGGATAAAACAACGGTGATTGTGCCTATTGGTGCAAGAATTGTTTACTTTACGCAAAGTTCTTTTAATGCAGTTGTCTGTTGCTTTGAGTTTACACTTTGGGTGGGATTCGCAACTTAATACTAGCGAGATGTTCTGGATAGATATCTCAAGGTGGATGATTCGTAGTAGATGCAGATGGATTTCGGTCTACTTACCTTGGCGTACTGCCCATTGATTTTGAGCCCTTCCTTTCTTTGCAACATAGTTAGCATTGCGGTGCCTTCATAATCCTGTCAATTGCCCAACTGTGATTTGTTTACCTCGCTAGCATTTTTATCGTCTTTTGGGAGAGAGACATCACTAGTGAAAATCACGGGACTCCGGTCCATCTTCATACCATTGTTCACACCCACTATTTACCTTTCTGTTTTTTTACTTTTACTAGTACCTTTTTATCTCTTGCGTTTGATCCTTTGTAAATGACAAGGCCAGAGGAATTGACAACTCCTCTCAACTCGTTGGGAGCAAAGTTATTTGTTTTGTGCAGGTCCACGACAACTCCATGCATCAGAATAATTTCTGGCGCCGTTGCCACCTATCGTACTTATCGTTGAGTCCTACTGGAGACAAACCTTGGTATCTTTACTGAGGGAAATTACCGCTACGCTGCATCTCAACCTTCCACTTGGGGTAACCAACGAGGGGCGAGAAGCCATCAAGCTAATTTCTGGCGCCGTTGCAGGGGACTCAAAGGAAGTACAAATACGCGAGTCCTGATAACCGCCAATTTTTGGCGCCGTTGTCGGACTCCTGTATCAAAAATAGGGGAGTTACACGCTATCTTTTACCTTTGCTTTTTAGTCTTGTTAGTTTACCTTTCAGTTTTTACTTTTGTGTCCCTAATAAAAAATACCAAAAATACCTGCTTCTACTATGGGTTCCAATGAAAACACTAAGTTGTGTGACTTCACCAGTCACAACAACAGTGACTTTATCTGCACTCCTATTGCTCCACCTGCCACTTCAGCACCTTCTTATGAGATTAAACCTGCTCTTCTTAACCTTGTCATGAAAGATCAATTTCCAGGAGCAGGAGAAGATGCTGCTTTGCACCTAAACAACTTTATCGAGCTCTGCGACATGCAGAAATACAAGGAGGTGGACGGAGACATCGTCAAGCTGAAGCTTTTCCCTTTCTCCTTGAGAGGGAGAGCCAAGGAGTGGCTACAATCTCTACCCAAGAATAGTATTGATTCTTGGAGTAAATGCAAGGATGCTTTTATAGGGAAGTATTATCCCCCTGCTAAAATTATTCAATTGCGGAGTAACATTATGCATTTCAGGCAATTGGATAACGAACACGTTGCCCAGGCTTGGGAACATATGAAGACGCTCGTCAAGAACTGCCCTACACATGGACTGACTACCTGGATGGTTATCCAGACTTTTTATGCAGGCTTGAACTTCACCTCGCGGAACCTGCTGGATTCGGCCGCGGGAGGTACCTTTATGTCAACCACACTTGGTGCTGCTACAAAACTACTAGATGAGATGATGCTAAATTATTCACAATGGCCCACCGAGAGAGCTTCAACTGGTAAGAAGGTAAACTCTGTCGAGGAGATTTCCTCTTTAAATGAAAAGGTTGACCTTATCATGTCTCTACTTACCAAGCAACCCTCTATTGATCCTCAAGATGTTCCTTTAAATTCTTTGGTTGCTCAGGAGCAAGTAGATGTCAATTTTGTCTCTAGGAACAACTTCAACAATAATTCTTATAGGAGTAACTTTGGTAGCAATAATCCTAGGCCTTTCCCATCCAACAACTATGGGAACAACACTTATCCTACCACTAGAAACTCCACTTCAGAACTAGAGACTATGCTCAAAGACTTTATCACTACCCAGAAGGCCTTCAACAAGAGTGTGGAAGAAAAATTAGATAATAGATATCCTCTCTTCGAAGGTAGACAATATAGCCCACGACGTAGAGATGCTAAAGATTAGAACCTCTCCCCCTGAGGAGAGGAAGGTCACTCCTATGAATGCCAT
This sequence comes from Bromus sterilis, assembly GCA_950022295.1. Taxonomy (NCBI): domain Eukaryota; kingdom Viridiplantae; phylum Streptophyta; class Magnoliopsida; order Poales; family Poaceae; genus Bromus; species Bromus sterilis. The sequence continues at coordinate 88,235,549 of OX465601.1, read as the reverse complement.
CCAGGTCCAAATTAATGAAAACATTAGGATGCTGGGAAAACTTAAAGAGAGATGGGCTAGAGAGAAGGAGGAAGAAGATAGAATTAAGAGCCTTCCTACCTACCACACAGTAGCCACTATCCAAGTAGTTGAGGAGATTCAAACTGCTAGCACCCATCACACCACTAGTCCCACTGGACCTATCAATGGTGATGCTACACCCTCAATCATAGAAGGGGAAACCTCTATGAACATAGAGGCTTTCAAACAAGTGAGCTTAAATGATATCACTACTTCCCTTATAGATAGTAGTGAACTAGACTTTGATAACTTCACTTTACCAGAAGTTATTGGTTTCCTACACAAGATGTCTAGAGACCCCCACACTAGCACACTAAATCTTGCCTTCACGGAGCATATCACCAATGCTCTAATTAAAGTTAGGGAGGAGAAGCTTAGACTAGAAGCCTCCATACCTAGGAAGCTAGAAGATGGTTGGGATCCTATGATTAAAATTAAATTGAATAACTTCTCTTGTTTTGCTCTTTGTGATGTTGGAGCAAGTACCTCTGTTATGCCCAAAAGAATGTATGATATGCTTGATTTGAAACCTTTTGATCCCTGATCTTTTGGTGTTTGTCTTGTTGATTATTCTGTAAAGAAGCCTTTGGGGAAGATCGACGATGTTCTTATCATTGTCAATGACAATTATGTTCCCGTTGATTTCACTATTATGGACATTGAGTGTGAGCCCTCTTGTCCAATTATTTTGTGACGTCCTTTTCTTCGCACAGTTGGTGCTATCATTGACATGAAAGAGGGAACTATCAAGTTCCAATTCCCTCTCAAGAAAGGGATGGAACATTTCCCTAGGAAAAAGATTAAATTACCTTTTGAGTCCGTCACACGGGCTAGTTATTCTCTTGAAAAAACTTGATCTTCTGCTTTAAGCCTAGCTAATGGCTTTAAAGAAGCGCTTTCGGGAGGCAGCCCGCAACGAATTTAGGTTGTTTTTTTGCTTTTGTTCTGTTCTTAGTGGTCTTTATGATTGTTACTACTGTATCAACATCATTGTATCTTTATTTTTCAAGCTTTGTGCCAAGTTTAGCCTCAGAGTGCTTGAAAGTTCAAAGGTTGGAGCTTGCTGTCCAGAAACAGATTCTGTCTTCTTGATGGGAAAATTCACGATAAATCACCAGATCATCTTTTTGATCTGAATCTTTTTGACAGCATGCTCCATACAATTGGCTTGCTAGCCCCTGTTCAAAGTTTTTTTATTTGAGTTGCAGAAGTACCTAGAAAAAATTCCCCTTTCTCTGCTGTTCTGTTTTTCTCAGATTCTGCCCCAGTTTTTCTTTTCGCAGTTTTGCAATCCTTAAGCTTGATTTTTCTTTGCAAACTTTTTTGGGGAGGCAAGAGAAACAGTAGATCTTCCTGGAAATCTTTATTTGCAGTAGAGGAAAATTATTTTATTAGGGTACTAACCTCTCTAATCAGCCTACAATGAGTTATGTATGAAGGGAGTTTTCAAGTGCGCGATGGAAGGTGATGAAAGAAGATCCAGGAGTGTCAAACGCTCAAGCTTGGGGATGCCCAAGTGCACCCCCAATAAATATTCAAGGAGACTCAAGCGTCTAAGCTTGGGGATGCCCCCGGTGCATCCCCTTCTTCATCAACAATCATCGGTCTGTCTTTCGTTGCACTATATTTTTACCACTTCATGCGTTATGTGCTTTGCTTGGAGCGTCTCGCTCTTTACTTTTCTAGGTTTGTTTTGCTTTCTTTGCTGTAGTAACAAGTTAGACCCCAACTTACTCTTTTGTGTGGGAGAGAAACACGCTCCACTTGAACTATAACTCCTCATAGGATTTGCATGCTTATTTCTTTTAGCTGTGAGTTGTTCTTTTTATTTTCTTAGCTGCTGGTCTGTTTAGCTGTAGCGCTTTAGTTTTTCTAGAGATTTTCTTTTCAGGTTGAACTTTATATAGGTTGCATATTTTATCTTGTTAGAGAGTTTGCCTGTTGCACTGAGTTCTGTGTCTTGACTAGAAAGTAGGTAGTTAAAGTTGCTTTTCTTTTTGAAGTAGTAACTTGCAATAGTTTTGAGGTATTGACTAGAGTAATTTTTGAACTTTTGGTGTCAAGAGCTCTTGCCTATTAGTGATAAATGTCGTATTTTGGGCAATCCGTGTGTTTTTCGAAAACCAAAAACCCCTGTTGATAACTCTAGCTACTAGATGGATCACTAACCTCTGGAGAGTTCGAATATGAGAGTACAGTCACGTACCATGGGTCGAGGATGCGCAAGGATAACGAAACCCCCATACACTCCTCCTCGGGGTACCTGTCTCTTTGTGAACCTCCTATTAGATTGAGAGTTACTGATAATAAGTGCATGAGTTCTTCGGACTAATGTGAGTATTCGAAAGTTGACACTTCCACCTACCCATACTTTTTCTAGCCTCTTCGGTACCGTGCATTGCCCTTTTCTCACCTCGAGAGTTGGCGCATACTTCGCCGGTGCATCCAAACCCTTGGCATAATACGCTCTGTCATCATAAGCCTCATTATATCTTTCCACAAAACAGCCACCATGCCTACCTACAAGGCATTTCCATAGCCTTTCCGAGATACATTGCCATGCAACATCCACCCTCTCATGACTTGATCTTCATGTCATACATCCTACTTGCTTGATCGATGAGCCGCATGCTAGTTGGGCCTTGCCCTAATCATTGCTACATGACGCACTAGTATCATTGCATATCCTGCTATCCTGGCAGAGGCATACATTTGCATCATGATTAGTTACATTTTATTTTTGTGAGTACCTTTGTAAAGTGTGAAAGATCTCCTATATTCTTGTAAAATATAGAGTATTGCCCCTAAAGTGAGGAAAAGATCCCAAAGAGGACAAAATCAAAAGATCCCAAAGAGGACAAATGAGAGTTAAATAGAAAGAGCCATTGAGGCCACCAAAAAATAAAATAAAAGGAGAAAAAGATAAAAAGAAAAATAAAAAGAGAGAAGGGGGCATACTACTATTCCTTTTGAGAGATCCACACTAGTACTTCATCTTCTATCCCTTGTACTCCATAGAGATTATCATCATGCATATAGCTATGTGGGGAACTTTTACACTATAGAACTTGGCTTGTATATTCCAATGATGAGCCTCCTCAAATGAGCTCTAGGTCTTCTTGAGCAAGCAAGTTAGATGCACCCCCACTAGTTCCATTGGAGAGCTTTCAGCTCACATGTGCATCCGTTGCATGGTCGCCTATGATTGTCCTCATTGATGTGAGCCTTTCACACACCTTTTTGTCTTCCTCCTCCACCCTTTTTCTGTTTCTCCTTTTAGGTGTCAACTTTCTTGCTCACGCTCATCCATTGCATGAGTGCTCAAAATATCGAAAGGGAGTGGATCAGTTTGACTTGTACCTGGCTAGTGGTCTGGGGACGAGTCCAGATAAGAATCCAAAGGAGACTAAGTGTGAAACTTTAGTAGATAGTTGTTCTCAACAACCTTTTTTCTCTTTCTTCCCAGTCCCTTGCTTGCACGCAAACACCATCTGGAGACATTCGAGTCACGGACAGCAAGAGCTCTTGTACCTTTTGTTCTTTTGTTGCGTATGTTAATGCCAATATAGACTCTTGCCTGTTAAGACTTGAATTGATTTGCATGCTTTGATTGCTTTACTTAACAGTCCTTATTTGGTTGTGTGGCATGTCACCACAGAAATTATGCTTGTTATCATTTACCTACTCGAGGACGAGCAGGAATTAAGCTTGGGGATGTTGATACGTCCCAAACGTATCCATAATTTCTGCTTGCTCCATGCATGTTTTGTGTGACTTTGCCATGTTTTGGTTGAACTTTATTACACTTTTAAACCAATTTGGACTAACCTACTAACTCAGTGCACCCAGTTGCCAGCTTCTGTTTTTCTGCTGTTTTTGTTTTTCAGGTTTTCCGGCTGATTAAAGTGCCCAAAAAATTCCGCAAAAATTATATTAAAAATCAGCGGGCCGGAAGCTTCCAGAATAACCAAGGGAGAGAGTCGGGACCACCACCAGGGAGCCAGAAGGGTCCCTGGCGCGGCCCCAACCCTAGGGCGCGCCAGGCACCCTCCTGGCTGCCCTGGGTGGCCCCTCGACGCCCCCCTTCGCCTATATAACCCCCTCGGGGTAGAAACCCCTAAACAAAAACTCTTTTTCGCGGAAACCTCTCTGTTCCGCCGCCGCCGCCGTTTTCAGATCGGGGCTGCCTGGAGAAGCTGCCCCGGCACCCTGCCGGAAGGAGATCACCCCTCCGGGAGGCCATCCATAGCCATGGACGCCTCCCGTATGTACCCTGAGTAGTCTCCCTTGGACCATGGGTCCGTGATCAGTAGCTATGTGATGTCTTCTCCCTCTTTTGTGCTTCCACTTTCGAGACTATGTTCAGATTGTGATGAGTAATATATTTGGTTTGCCCTATTATATTTTGTTCTTGAGTAAATTCTTGCATGTTCTCCGTTGCAGTATTTGCTTTGGCCAAGTTATTTGCTTGCAACTCCAAGAGAGAGCGTCATGCTCGATTGTGGGTTCAGCCCCCTGATGTCTAGCCTGAGTGATAGAAACATGAGACTAGGGGATGTGTTGTTGCCACCAGGGATAAAACAACGGTGATTGTGCCTATTGGTGCAAGAATTGTTTACTTTACGCAAAGTTCTTTTAATGCAGTTGTCTGATGCTTTGAGTTTACACTTTGGGTGGGATTCGCAACTTAATACCAGCGAGATGTTCTGGATAGATATCTCAAGGTGGATGATTCGTAGTAGATGCAGATGGATTTCGGTCTACTTACCTTGGCGTACTGCCCATTGCTTTTGAGCCCTTCCTTTCTTTGGAGCATAGTTAGCATTGCGGTGCCTTCATAATCCTGTCAATTGCCCAACTGTGATTTGTTTACCTCGCTAGCATTTTTATCGTCTTTTGGGAGAGAGACATCACTAGTGAAAATCACGGGACTCCGGTCCATCTTCATACCATTGTTCACACCCACTATTTACCTTTCTGTTTTTTTACTTTTACTAGTACCTTTTTATCTCTTGCGTTTGATCCTTTGTAAACGACAAGGCCGGAGGAATTGACAACTCCTCTGAACTCGTTGGGAGCAAATTTATTTGTTTTGTGCAGGTCCACGACAACTCCACGCATCAGAATAATTTCTGGCGCCGTTGCCACCTATCGTACTTATCGTTGAGTCCTACTGGAGACAAACCTTGGTATCTTTACTGAGGGAAATTACCGCTACGCTGCATCTCAACCTTCCACTTGGGGTAACCAACGAGGAGCGGGAAGCCATCACCCGTCCGCCATGGAAGCCGAGCTCAGCCGCCGCCATGGCCAAGCACGAGCTCGCTTCCGTGCTCCAAAGGCCTCTGCGAGTTGTCCTTAGTGCTCCTGGAGCCTCTAGGAGTCGAACGGCGCAACGAATGAACAAGAACGTGTGCCTAGCCGATGTGTCGCCGTGATCCGAGCCACGGCCGCCGCGGGAGGTCGTCGTCGGCGTAGCTCCGGTGCCCCCAGGGTCCCCCGTGTTCACCACGAGACGCAGACGAGCTCGAGGAGCAATCCCGTGCTCTCCCCGTGCCAAATGGTGGTCGGGAGCACCCTCCCCGTGCAGCGCCGCCGCGTCTGGTGGCCACCGGCGGCTAGCCGCCGGCCTGTCAGGCTAAACCCCGGGCTAATCACCCCTCTAATCCACCCCAGAGAGGCTGACATGTGGGCCCAGCCCCCTGGATAATCCCTGGTTTAAGTTTAAAACGTTTTAAACCGATTTAATCAACACAGTGACACTTACAGGTGGGACCCCCTTGTCAGTGGCCCCCTGACGCCAGCATGAGGTCATGCTGACGCAGTAAATGAATTTCCAGAAAAATTGAAATGAATTAAACAATTCCAAAAAATCCAGAAAATAGCCCAAACTTTGGAAATTCATAGAAAATTCATATTAACTCCAAATTGGACAAATAATATATGAAAAATGATCAGGAGAAAATAAGCTATCCAAAAATCCAACTTTAAACTATGTTTGAGTTGAATTTAAATTGGGACCAGTAGCATTTGTCATTTGATTTAATTGGAATTTATTCAAATTAAATTCAAATGCTTTTGCAACTTTGACCATGGAAACATGCTACATTTCAACCACACATCAGAGGCATATCATACACATTTCAAAATGTTTCAAATTGATGAAACAATGTCACATGTAACTTGGCTAAGTTTGAATACAAATTGGAGTTTGAATTTGCAATTCAATTTGCAATATACTCCATTTAAATGGAATTGCTTCACACATCAAAGCATATACATCAAGTTTCAACCTTCCATCATGTGAATGTGCATTGTATTTACTTTGCTACCTTGTTTGTTGTTTGTCGAGTAGAGGTGGAACCGGAGCAGGAGGCTGCCCCCTTCGTTGAAGACCCTGAACCCGAACCTCGTCAGCAAGGCAAGCAAACCCCCATTGATCATGTCGATAAAATCCCAATTCCCTCTCATGTCTCGCTTATGCATTGTTTAGGATGATTACGATGATGCGTTTCTACCGCATAGATGAACCCATTCCTTTGCATGACCTATCATTTTGTCACAGTAGTAAGCAAACCACAATCCTAGCAAATGTAGGAGTTGATTGATATCATGTGGCCCCTGCAATTGTTACTTCTTATTGCATGCTTAGAGTGATACCATGATGATACTGTTATGTGAGTTGGGATGGTAGTGATCATGATGATGATGGTAGAAAAGTGTTAGTGAATCTACCCTAATACAAGGTGAACGATGAGAGGCTGTGTAGGAGTACACAGTGGGTTGTCTCGTTGAACACCGCCCTAAGTCCGAGTTCTTGTGTGGTGATCCAATATGAAGAGTACAACCACACATTGGGCTCACTGACCCCTCTTAGCTTACTAACTCATCCCTTTCGATGTCCAGATATCGCAATAGTTCGGAGTTCTGGTAGGCTTGTGGCCTGGATGCTAAGTGAGAGAAAGGCTCACCCGAGACCGGCTTATGCACCACACACACATCACTTGGGTCCACTTCGGTAAACCGGCCGGGTTCACGATAGTGGTAACCAACCCAGGTAGGCGGCTTTCTCGGACTAGATCGGCTATGAGGTAACAGTTGTGGTGAGCATCCTCGCTGGCACCCCTTGAATGGTGTCGAGATCAAAGGCGGTAAATGATGATCATGTGTGTGTAGCGGTACACCCCTGCAGGGTTAACAAAACTATTCGAATAGCCGTGTCCGCGGTTATGGACTGCTTGGAAAGCTTAGCTTGATTATTAGACAACTTGAACTGGATACTTATAAAACACACCAAGATAAGTGTGAGTGCTATGGCATGCTTTCTCGTGGGGAAGTCGAGGAAGGCACCATAGTGGTGTAATTGGTTGGAGAAAGTAGTGGACTCGTGTACGCTTCTTACCTCAAAGTCTGGTACTCGTAGTTCAGGACTAGCCAAGTCAAAGCTGGCACTTCTGCAAGTGAAACTCCACCTCTCTTTACCTTGATACATGTGCATGAGTAGTATAGCTCCTATGTAAGTCTTGCTGAGTACGACTTTGTACTCACGTTTGCTTAATCTATGTTTTAGATGAAACCACTGACCCCGAATGTGGCTTCTTCATCGAGCTCGACGACTGAAGATCAAGCTAGTCTAGTCCCAGTCAGACGACTAGTTCCCTCGTGGAGGGCGTGTGTTTCAATAAGGCTTCTTAAGCCATTTGTTAAAATTTTCTGTACTCAGACATACTTGCTTCCGATTGTTGTTGTAATGTTGGATCACATGTTTGTGATCTCTGTGTGCACTCTATAAGAGTTATCAATAAAAATGTATACTTTGTAGAGAATTGCAATGATACCTGCTGTTCATACAAGGAATGTGTGCTGTGTGTATGTTTATAACATGCATGTCTTTGTATGGGTTTTCGAGACCTTGGTTGTGATCTGGCTGGCGGTCTTTCATACACCAAGTGGCCCTTAGATGTGCGCAGCTTGGGGCATCGCGATGCGATTGTTCGAGACTCTGTCTCGTGCACACTTTGTGGTATGATCGAGCCCGCCCTAGACCCCGACTAAGTGATCGGGCTGGAGTAAGTCTATGTAAGAGTTATGAGATAGTCGATAGTATGGTTGAGGCGACTTGTCTTTGAATATGGGAGTTCATCACCCATATCATTAGACTTGTGTACGGACGATGAGGACCCATCTCAGTTGATCATCCGGCCTGGATGGGATGCCCCTCACGTACGATGCTTTCTGAGAACGTTCTGTGCTTGGCCTTGTCTGCTTAGACAAGTGGGTACGGTTCTCGGCTCTCCATATGACTATGTCTTAGCTGGACTTGCATACGCTAACCCCGGGTCCCGACAATCACCAAGCTTCTCAGGAATCTTTCCACTAAAAGAATAGTTATCAAGCATAGTAGATATTGCCTCATTAGGAACTTTTCTTTTGTTAGTAACAATATATTTCATATATTTGGATTAAGGAGGTAACTTGATAGCATCAGTCAGGGGATTTTGCAGAAAAAGAGGTTTCATCCATTCACAAAATTTATTATAGTGCTCTTCTTCTTTGGATTTGAGAGACTTACCTAGAAAGGGCATGAGTTTCTGTACCCATGCTTCTCTTTCCTTCCCATCTCTCCTTGCAATGAAGTCTTCTCTTGTGTACTTCTTGCGTTTATCGGGTGCTTCTTCTTCTCGCAGCTCGGGAGGATCATCCTTCTCCTTATCCTTTTCTTAGGGCTCGGCACCGTCTTTAGTTTTAGCATCAGAGGTAGATATGTTGTTAGGATCAACAGTAGGTTCTTCACTTGTAATAAGATCATTGGAGTTGTCAGATTCCTTGTGTTTCTTCTTATTCTTTTTCTTCCTTGGAGAGCTAACAATCTCGTCTTCTACCTGCACTTGAGAATATTGCTCGATCCTCTTAGGATGCCCCTCGGGATAGAGAGGGTCCTGGGTGTGTGCTCCACCCCTAGTCTTTATACCATAAGCATGTATATCCTGTTTAGCATTATTAGCAAGCAAATCTTTTTGCACATTAGAAATTTGTTCAAGCTGAGTTTGAACCATATGAAAATGCTTAATAAGACATTTGACATCATTAACTGTTCTTTCAAGAACATCAAGAAAAATTTTGATAGCAAGGGAATTATCATGCAACTAAATTTGTATCCTCATATTAAAATGGTCTTGGTTGATAATAAAATTATCAAGCTCATCTAAGCATTGGTCGGGAGGCTTACCTTTAGGGATGTCACTTTCAGTAAAATCGAATAGAGAGTGTACCTCTACCAAGGGAGGGTGAGTATTAGGCTCTGATACGTCCAAAAAGCATCACTATTTTATATTGTAATTTCACCCTATTCATTGATATATTCCACTTTAAAGTATTGTTCTTATCTTTTTTTGGCTTATTTTACAAAGTTTACAACTTTCCGGTGCCGAAGCAGCAGAACCAGAATTCAGCGGTAAAAAGTGGATACCAAGTTGCTGAATCAGATCAAGTCCAAATGCGATCAAATTTTACGGGGAGCATTTTTTGGAAGATTGACTGGGGATCACCGAAGGAGGAGGTGAGGGGACCCACCAGGCACCCTCCTGGGTGCCTGGTGGCCCCCCTCGGTGCCCCCTTTCGCCTATATAAGCCCCCTGGGGTGGAAACCCCAAAACAAGAGTCGTTTCCAGGTTTCGCCGCCGCCACGGGGCGGAAACCAATAGAGGAGAAAAGTCATCTCCGGCGGGAAGATTCCGCCTGGGAGATCACCTCCCGGAAGGGGAGATCGTCGCCATCATCATCATCATCATCGTCACGGGCATCATCGAGATCATCATCAACATCATCCCCAACATCAGCACCATCTCCATCTCCATCCCATCTCATCTCACAATTGCAACTTGTGTTGTAATCCGTACTATCTATCCTCTCTACTCTGTTGTTGTCGATTACTACTTTCTGGTGAATGCTATTGAGTTTTGTTGGAGAAATATCATTGTGTCCAGATTTTTTACCACCCATCTATCACTTCTGATCATGATCTCTTTTATGTCTTGTGAGTAGTTACTTTAGTTCTTGAGAGCATGGGAGAAATCTAGTTGTTAGTAGCCATACTATGTTGAAGTATTATGTGTTGTTTGATACTTAAGTTATGTTGTTATTTCTCTAGTGGTGTTATGTGAGTCGAACACATAACACTTCACCTTTCATTGGCCTAGAGGAATACATTGTGCACAAAGGATGCTTATGGTGGGTTGCCAGAGTGACAGAAACTTGAACCGCAGTTCGCAGACTTTCGCACAAGGGAGTTATGGATCCTTGATCGTAATGTTGTGGTTAGGCTTATGCCTTAATTACTACCTTGTATTTGCGGATGCTTGCAAGGTGTGTAATCATAAGACTACACTTATCTTAGTCTAGAAGGTGTACTAGCATTGATCCACCCACCAACACTTATCAACACGATACATATTACTTGGCGGAGTATTGTGAAAGTGACATGACTATCTCTCCCGTGTTTTCTCGAGAACGCTTTAGCTTTTATAAGTTCAGTTCCTAAGCTTATCCTTGTGAAAGGATTGGGCCACTTGCTACTCCTCAGTTACCCTGTTTACTTTGCCTGTCTTTTACTTTTCTGTTGCTCAAACCAAAAACCCCTAAATATTTACCTTTGAGTGTTTTCAACCCTTTCCTTATCCAGTGTCACTTATCAACACCTTCTGCTCCTCGTGGGATCGATACTCTTATTTATTGAAAAGCTACAATTGATCCCCTAGACTTGTGGGTTATCAAGAATCGTTTATTGGCGTGGTTAACAGGGAAGGCAACCCAACTAAACCTGTTAACTTCTTTGCCATCAACGAGCTTTTCTGGCGCCGTTGTCGGGGAGTGTAGCGCTATTGGTAAGTGAAGCCGGTAAGGGAACTTTTATTTTCTGTTGTTACATTCAGTTCTTATGGAATCTTCTGTTGTTGGTTCGTTGATGGTAAGGAGCCGCCCCACGACTGTGGTGGTCACTCCTACCCCTACTGAAATTGTGCCCTATAAAATACCATATGGTATTGTTGATTATGTCTTGGCTAATCGTTATACAGGAGAAGAACATCCGGGAGAAAACTTGCTATATTTATCACAATTATGTTCTTTATTTAAGCTTGCAGGTGTGACGATGGAGTTCATCTTGAAGAAACTATTCTCCATATCACTCAAAGATAAAGCTTCAGATTGCTATAAGCTACTCGATAACTCTGATCTGCTTGAATGGCCAGAGCTTATGTCTCTCTTTTATGCAAGCTTTATCCTCTTCGTGAAATTCACCAAGACAGGAACTACATCTACAACTTTTGGTCTCGCGACGGAGAGAGCATCGCCCAAGCTTGGGGGAGACTGAAGTCCCTGATGCTCAAATGCCCAAACCATGAGCTCCCCAAGGAAATTATACTTACAAATTTTTATGCCAGGCTTTCTCGTCAGGACAAGGAGATGTTGGATGCCTCATCTAGTGGGGTATTCCAGAGCAGAAGTATGGAAGAAAAATGGGATCTATAGAAAGGATCCAGAAGAACACTGAAGACTGGGAAATTGATAAAGGTATTGAACCCGCTCTAAACTATGAGCATGACTACATTGAGAGTTATGTGAAGACTGATTACTTTAATACCTTTTGCTCTAAAATTGGTCTTGATTCCCAGCTAATGGTTGACTTTTGCAAGGACTTTGCTTCTCATATTGATTCTTCCAGGAAGAAGGAGAGTCAACATCATAAATCTTTCAAGGAGTCATCAATTGAGATTAATGTTACTGATCCTGTTTTACCTGCAGTTGCGTATGAACAGCCTCCTTATCCCTCCAGGATAAAGGAGCACTCTTTTGTTACAGGTATTCTAAACAAGGTCCAGCCTCAAGTTGCAATGGTCAAGGATCTGGTAACCAGTGATATCGAAGAATCCAGTATTAGTTTTTGTGTTGTTGCCACTAACATTGTCACATCCAGGAACAAAGGCCCAATTTCAGGTACACCAGTTGTATCTGTCAAAATAGGAGATCATAATAACTATGGGCTATGTGATTTGGGATCTAGCGTCAGCGCTATTCCCTTTACACTTTATCAAGAAATCATGCACGAGATTCAACCGTGTGAGATCGAGGACATAGATGTCACTATCCATCTTGCAAATAAACAAACAATCTCTCCAGTTGGGATTGTAAGAGATGTTGAAGTACTCTGCGGGAAGGTAAAATATCCTACAGACTTTCTTGTACTTGGTTCAGTGCAAGATAGTTTTTTCCCTATTATCTTTGGTAGGCCCTTCCTCAGCACTTGCGGAGCTATAATAGATTGCAAGAAAGGTAAAGTTTCTATTGAATTCAACGGTGAGCCGTATGAATTTAATTTTTCTAAGTTTTCTAAGCAGCCTCGTGGTCCTGACCTGTCAAGTAATGACAAAATTATTGAAGATATTGCTTCCATTGCTATTCCTCCTAATGACACTTTGCAGCAATTTATGGAAGACCACGAGAATGATATACATATGCAGGAGAGGGATGAACTAGAAGACATATTTTTAAGGCAAACTCCCATCCTGAAGCACAACCTCCCGGTTGAACCTTTAGGAATCCTCTCGCAACCGAAAGAAGACCCGGTGTTCGACCTAAAACCACTACCCGATACGCTCAAGTATGCTTATTTAGATAAAAAGAAAGTATATCATGTTATTATCAATTCTAACCTTTCAGGGTATGAAGAAGAGCGATTATTGGAGACACTCCGCAGACACCGAGGTTCTATTGGCTATACTCTTGATGATCTCAAGGGTATTAGTCCATCCATTTGCCAACATACTATCAATCTCGAGCTCGATGCTAAACCGGTTGTTGATCATCAACGACGGTTGAACCCAAAGATGAAGGACGTGGTTAGGACGGAGGTTCTCAAACTTCTAGCCGCAGGTATCATCTATCCTATAGCTGATAGTAAGTGGGTAAGTCCCGTTCATTGTGTTCCTAAGAAAGGAGGTATGACTATTGTTCCTAATGATAAAAATGAACTAATACCTCAGAGGACTATTATTGGGTATAGAATGTGCATTGATTTCAGGAAGTTAACAAGGCCACCCGGAAGGACCACTATCCTTTGCCCTTTATTGATCAGATGCTCGAGCGGTTGTCTAAAAACACCCACTTTTGCTGTCTTGATGGGTACTCTGGCTTCTCCCAGATTCACGTCAACACCACGGATCAAGAGAAGACCACTTTCATGTGTCCTTATGGTACTTATGCTTATAGGCGTATGCCTTTTGGTTTGTGTAATGCACCTACTACTTTGCAGAGGTGTATGTCTGCAATATTTCATGGTTTCTGTGAGGAGATTGTAGAAGTTTTCATGGACGACTTTTCTGTCTATGGAAACTCCTTTGACCACTGTCTCCACAATCTTAATAAAGTTTTGCAGAGATGTGAAGAAACAAATTTGGTGCTCAATTGGGAGAAGTGCCATTTCATGGTTAACGAAGGGATAGTTCTTGGACACAAGATTTCCGAAAGGGGAATTGAAGTGGACAAGGAAAAAATTGAAGCTATTGAAAGGATGCCTTATCCAAGGGACATTAAAGGTACTCGTAGTTTTCTAGGTCATGCTGGTTTCTATAGAAGATTTATCAAGGACTTTTCTAAGACCTCGAGATACCTTACCAATCTTCTCCAGAAGGATGCTCCTTTTGTATTTGATGAAGATTGTAAGGAAGCTTTTTAAGTTCTTAAGAAAGCCTTGATAACCGCTCCTATAGTACAACCACCTGACTGGAATTTGCACTTTGAAATTATGTGTGATGCTAGTGATTTTGCTGTTGGAGCTGTTTTAGGACAAAGAGTTGACAAGAAGTTGAATGTCATCCACTATGCCAGCAAAACACTTGATAGTGCTCAAAAGAATTATGCTACTACCAAGAAGGAATTCTTGGCAGTGGTGTTTGCTTGTGATAAGTTTAGGCAGTATATTGTTGATCCTAAAGTTATTATTCATACTGACCATGTGATACGTCCAAAATGCATCACTATTTTATATAGTAATTCTTTCTTATTCATTGATATATTTCATGATATGATGCTATTCTTATGTTGTTTTGGCTTATTTTACACAGTTTGCAACTTTTCGGTGCCGAAGCAGTAGACGCAGGATTCAGCGGTAAAAAGTGGATGCTGAGTTGCTGAAGAAGAACACCTCCAAATTACCTGAAAATCGACGGAGGATGTTTTCCAGAAGGATCACGAAGGCACGGAAAAGAGTGACCAGAGGGGGGCCACAGGGTGCCCAGGCGGCCACCTGGCGCGACCCCACCCCTGGTCGCGCCGGGAGGGCGCCTGGACCCCCGGGGCCACTCCCGGCTCCCCCCTCTGGCCTATATACCCCTCGTCGTCCAAAAACCCTAAAAAGAGAAGAGTTTCCGGAGTTCCGCCGCCGCTCCATGGAGGAAACCTACAGAGAAGAAAAGACATCTCTGGCGGGCAGATTCCGCCGGGGAGATCACCTCCCGGAAGGGGAGATCGTCGCCATCGTCATCACCATCGTCACGGGCATCATCGAGATCATCATCAACATCATCCCCATCATCAGCACCATCTCCACCTCCATCCAATCTTGTCTCACAATTGCAACTCATGTTGTAATCCGTACTATCTATCCTCTCTACTCTATCGGTGTTGATTACTACTTTGTGGTGAATGCTATTTGAGTTTTGTTGGAGAAATATTATTGTGTTCAGATTGTTTATCATCTATTTATCCCCACTGATCATGATCTCTTTTATGTCTTGTGAGTAGTTACTTTAGTTCTTGAGGACATGGGAGAAGTCTAGTTGTTAGTAGTCATATGATGTTGAAGTAATATGTGTTGGTTGATATTTAAGTTGTGTTGTTATTTTCCTAGTGGTGTTGTGTGAGTCGAACACTCAACACTTCGGCTTATCAAGGACATAGGGGAGTACATTGTGTACAAAGAATTCTTACGGTGGGTTGTCGGAGTGACAGAAACCTGAACCCCAGTTCGCACGCTTTTGCACAAGGGAACAATGGATCACCGATCGTATTGCTATGGTTAGGCTTTTGCCTTAATTACTATCTTGTATTTGCGGATGCTTGCAAGGTGTTTAATCATAAGAGTACACTTATCTTAGTCTAGAGGGTCTACTAGCATAGATCCACCCACTCAAACACTTATCAACACAGCACATAGTACCGATACGGAATATGGCGAAAGCACATGACTACCTCTCCCGTGTGCCCTCAAGAACACTTTAGCTTTTATAAGTTCAGTTGATAGGCCTCTCCTTTGCTAAGAAAGGATTGGGCCACTCTTTACTATCCAGTATCTTTTACTTTGCTCGTTTTTATTATCCTGTTGCTTATACCAAGAAAACCCCTAAAAAGTTATCTTTCAGTGCTTGCAATTATCTCCCTACCAAAGTCACTTGCTATTACCTTCTGCTCCTCGTTGGGTTCGACACTCTTACTTATCGAAAACACTGCAATAGATCCCTCTACGTTGAGGGTCATCAAGCTACGTTTTCTGGCGCCATTGCCGGGGAGTGTAGCGCTACTAGTAAGTGAAGCTGGTAAGGAAGTTTTTATATTTCTGTTTTAGTTTTGTTGTTGCTGTTTTTGTCCTAATGGACGCTCCTACTATTGGATCGTTGTTCTTGGGGAGCCGCCCCACAACTAAGGTAGTTACTCCCGCCCCTACTGAAATTGTGCCTTATAAGATACCATCTGGTATTATTGATAATGTCTTAGCTAATCGCTATGCAGGAGACAGACATCCAGGTGAACACTTGCTATATTAATCACAAGTATGTTCATTATTTAAGATTGCAGGTGTGTCACTGGAGTTCCTTATGAAGAAATTATTCTCCGTATCTCTTACAGACAAAGCTTCATATTGGTATAAGCTCCTCGATAACCCACATTCTCTTAATTGGGAAGAGCTTATGTCTCTCTTTTATACAAAGTTTTACTCTCTTCATGAAGTTTATCGAGACAGGAATTACATCTACAACTTTAGGTCTCGCGACGGAGAGAGCATTGCTCAAGCTTGGGGGAGACTTAAATCTCTAATGTTCAAATGTCCTATCCATAAGCTCCCCAAAGATATTATACTTACAAATTTTTATGCCACACTTTCTCGTCAGGATAAGGAAAGGCTGGATACCTCCTCTAGCGGGGTATTTCAGACAAAAAGCGTTGAAGAAAGATGAGATCTCGTCGAAAGGATCCAGAAGAATACTGAAGATTGGGAAATCGATAAAGGTATTGAACCCGCTATAAATTATGAGCATGATTATATTGAGAGCTATGTGAAAACTGATTATTTTAATACCTTTTGCTCTAAGATTGGTCTGGATTCCCATCTAATGATTGATTTTGTTAAGAACTTTGCCTCTCATGTTGATTCTTCTAAGATGGAGAAGGATCAGTACCATAAGCCTTTCAAAGAAGTACCTATTGATATTCACGTTGCCGATCCTATTTTTCCTGCAGTTATTGTTGGGATGCGGGGCAGAAAACACAAAATTTTCATACCTACGGTACCCGAACCCAAGATCTATGCTATGGCGATGTAAAGTAACGGAGGGAATCGGTGTTCATACCTTTGAAGACCGAAAGAGGGAAACGTTCTTGCGAACATGGTTGGCGTAGACTCAGAACTACGACCTCCCTGTCGTGTAGAAGATCACCACCGGCGAGGATGACTCCCGGTAAACCTCCAGCAACGAAGTAGCACCACAGGTGTAGTGCCTCGAAGAGATTATACACGTACGGTACAATCGATGTTCCTCCCGGGCCCCGAACCAAGAAAGCAGCGGAAGAAAGACGGCTACGGATCCCGACTCCAGCAGAGCGACGGCCTGCCTTATGGTGGAGAACTCCAATCCTGGTGCAGACACCAAACAAGGGGAGTCCACTTCCGGGAAGGAGAAGGAGGAAGAAGGAGATATTGGTGTGTTGGGAAAAGGGGGGTCTACCCCTCCTTATATAGGCCAAGGGGGGGTGTGATCCTCCTCCCCTCCCCCATGTGGGACTAAACCCCCAAGGGGGGGAGGTGCGTCGGCCAAGGGGGGGAGTGGGCCCCACCCTTGGCGCCAAGCCCAAGGGGGGAAACCCCCTCCTCCCCTAATGGGCCCCAAGGGCCCATATAGCCTTTTTCCCAATTTTTTAATTTATTTAATATGTTTTAAATATTTAATTCAGATAATTAAGTAATAAAACATTATTAAAACAATTAAACTTTATTTTGAACTATTCAAAATGTCCGGAAACCATTCCGTCCTCCTCCGGAACTATTCCGGTGATTTCTCCTATTTCACCGATTGATCCCGTAACTGTCCTATGCATCGATTGCCCTTAAGTGTAACACCCAAACGGTCCGGGAAACAGCAGACATGGTCGAGACTCTTCTCATTGACCAATGACTAGTCAGTTGGACCTGGTTACAATCCTTGACAGCCCCTGCGCTTCCATCGAATGAACTTCGATCGCTTTTGGAAACCGTTAACGATACGACGTAATCCCTTTGTGCTGCGGTACTTTGTTTGTCCGAGGTTTGATCGTCGGCATCCTACATAACGTTTTCACATCTCGTTCACAACAAACAACTTCTCTCGTCCATGATCATTGCATCTCTTGTGACCTAGTCACGTCCTTGCAAGGTTTTGATGCAATATCACCGAGTGGGCCCAGAGTACCTGTCATGTCACAAGGACTGACAAATCCCGCTCTGGTATATTAACATACTCATCAACCATCTATTTCGGAATACCCAAAGTGCACCGTTATAGCCAGCATATTTCAGTCAGGCGGTGGGATACAAATCAAAGTCTCCTCATAGATGGTAATTACGTATGATCATTACGGTCTAAGGACTAAGCCATACGTTACAAAGTCATAGCAACGCTGAACTATGTGACTCGATCACATTGCAATACTTTAGGTGGGTGTACGTCCATCACATCATTCCCCTTAATGATATGACCTCATTGTCAATGGAATTAAGTGTCGCCATGATCTGGAAAGCTTGACCAATCAATTGCCCAATGAGATAGTTTACCCGAGTTAAACTATGGACCATGTTTTATACTACACCTGTATTAGTATTTCCAAGTAATACAGTTATAGCACAGTATAAAACGCATTATGAACAAAACGGATATGTGACAAATATATTTATTAATTTGTCTCTAGGGCACATATCCAAAAGTCTCCCACTTGCACTAGAGTAAAAATTACACTAGTTTACATCAGGTATGTATCTAACACCAATGGTCTCTCGGTGTTCTTCAAACTTGCCCTGTGGAAGCGGTTTAGTCATCGGGTCTGCTACGTTCAGATCTGTATGTATCTTGTGAATCCTAGTGTGTCCATCCCTGAAGTAGTCTCGCGTCACTTGGAACTTTCGGAGGATGTGCTTGGCTGTAGAGTGAGTTCTTGGCTCCTTCGCGTTAGCAATGGCACCCGTGTTGTCGCAGAAGATCCCCACGGGGTCAGTGCAACTGGGAAAGACGCCAAGCTCGATCACGAACTTCTTCAGCCACAGCGCCTCGTTTGACGCTTCGCAAGCGGCAATATACTCCGACTCCATTTTAGATTGAGCGACGACTGACTGTTTGCCGCTCCTCCAGCTAATTGCGCCACCGTTCAACATGAAAACATATCCCGTCTGGGATTTTGAGTCATCTAGATCTGAGCCGAGGCTTGCGTCAACGTAACCTTTTACGGTGAGCTCCTCATCACCTCCTCCATAAACGAGAAAGAGATCGTTGGTTCTTCTTAAGTACTTAAGGATGTTCTTTACTGCTTTCCAGTGAGCCATTCCCGGGTTACTCTGGTAGCGATTAGTCATACTAATGGCCAGCGCTAAATCCGGTCTGGTACATAACATAGCATACATGAGAGAACCTATGGCTGAGGCATAGGGCTTTGAGGACATCTCCTCTTTCTCTTTTGCTGTGGTTGGGCATTGAGTCACGCTTAATTTGACACCTTTTATGACGGGCAAGAGACCTCTCTTGGAGTCATCCATTTTGAAACTTTTCAATATCTTGTCAATATAAGTGTTCTGACTCAAGGCCAACCGTCGATTTGGTCTATCTCTATAGATCTTAATCCCCAATATGTACGCAGCTTCACCTAGGTACTTCATGGAAAATTGTCCATTCAGATATTCCTTCACTTCCTCTAAGAATTTCTTATCGTTCCCTATTAGTAATATGTCATCTACATATAACACAAGGAATGCTACAGAGCTCCCACTCAGTTTCTTATAGACGCAGAACTCTTCGACGTTTTGGACAAATCCAAAAGCTTTAATGACCTCATCAAATCGAAGATTCCAGCTCCGAGATGCTTGCTTCAACCCATAGATGGACCGTTGAAGCTTGCAAACCTTACCAGCGTTCCTTGGATCGACAAACCCCTCTGGTTGCATCATATACAACTCTTCCTCAATGTTGCCATTTAGGAATGCAATTTTCACATCCATCTGCCATATCTTGTAATCATGATATGCAGCTATTGCTAGTAGGATCCGAATAGACTTTATCATCGCTACAGGAGAGAACGTCTCCTCGTAGTCAACTCCTTGAATTTGTCGGAAACCCTTCGCGACAAGTCGAGCTTTGTAGACAGATACGTTTCCGTCTGCGTCAGTCTTTTTCTTGAAAATCCATTTATTCTCGACGGCCTTGCGGTCCTCGGGAATATCCACCAAATTCCATACTTTGTTGGTGTACATGGAGTATATTTCGGATTTCATGGCTTCAAGCCATTTCTCGGACTCGGGTCCCTCCATTGCTTCTTTGTAACTTGTAGGTTCATCCGACTCATTAGCCGAGATTGCATTCACAAGCTGTCCGTAAAACTCAGTAGGTTGACGGACTCTTGATGACCTACGGGGCATAAAAGGTTCCTCTTCATTCTCATCATGATCATCATTAATGTCATGATCGTTATGAATGTCGTCCTGGCCATTCTCTTCAGCTCCCACTGTGGAAGATGGTTCCAGAACAATTTCCGTAGCCGTTTCTTCCAATTGGAGTGATTGGTCAGTCACTTCATCGAGGTCTATTTTCCTCCCACTCAACTCTTTCGCGAGAAACTCCTTCTCAAGAAAGTGTCCCGTCTTGGCAACAAACGTTTTGCTATCAAACTTGTTGTAGAAGGTGTATCCACAAGTTTCCTTGGGATAGCCCACAAAGATGCACTTATCCGCCTTGGATTCAAGTTTGTCAGGCTGTAGTTTCCTAACATAAGCCTCACAACCCAAAATCTTCAGGTGAGACAACTTAGGTTTCGTTCCATACCATTCTTCAAATGGTGTTGTCTAAAGGGATTTGGATGGTGCCCTATTAAGAATATGAACGGCAGTTTCTAACGCATACCCCCAGAATGACACAGGAAAATCAGTATGAGACATCATCGATCGTACACTATCCAATAGGGTTCGATTACGTCGCTCAGCCAAACCGTTTCTCTGAGGCGTGCCTGCCGGCGTAAGCTGTGGTACTATGCCACAAGACTTCAGATGATTGCCAAACTCGTGACTCAAATACTCGCCACCTCGATCCGATCGAAGGTGCTTGATTTTTCTTCCGAGTTGATTTTCGACCTCATTCTGAAATTCCTTGAACTTTTCAAAGGTTTCAGACTTGTGCTTCATCAAGTAAATATACCCATATCTACTCAAGTCATCAGTAAAGGTCACGAACTAACGAAGACCATTGCGAGTGGGGACGTTCATGGGTCCACATACATCCGAGTGTATGATCCCCAATAAGACGTCCGCACGCTCCATTACGCCATTGAATGGAGTCCTTGTCATTTTGCCCATGAGGCATTGTTCACATGTATCAAGGGATCCAAAATCCAATGACTCAAGAAGTCCATCCTTATGGAGCTTCTCCATGCGTTTTATACCAATATGACCAAGTCGGCAATGCCACATCATCATGTGATCTTCATCATTCTTCAATCTTTTGGCCTCAATATTGTTAATGTGACACACGTCACCATCGAGATCAAGTATGAATAAACCATGCAACTCCGGTGCGTGAACATAAAACATTTCATCCTTATAAATCGAACAACCAATTGTATCAGACTTAAAAGAATAGTGGTCTCGCTTCAAGCAAGAGCCACTAACGATGTTCACACTCAATGCGGGTACATAGTACCAATTATTCAGAACTAAAACCAATCCCGAAGGGAGACTAAGATGCTTCGTGCCGACCGCCAAGACCTCAATCTGACAGCCATTCCCCACGCGCATCGTCACTTCATCTTTGAGCAAGAGTCTCCTATTCCTTAGTCCCTGAATGGAATTAGAAATATGAGCGACAGATCCTGTATCAAATATCCAGTATGTGTTCCCGGCGCTTGTCAAGAGAAGATCAACAATATGTATATCAAATATACCTTCGTCTCTCTTGGCGACCTTGCCAGCCTTCTTGTCCTTTAGGTACTTGGGACAGTTGCGTTTCCAATGACCTTCACCCTTTCAGTAGAAGCACTCCACTCCGGGTTTAGGCTTGGGTGCCTTGGGAGGAGCGGAAACTGACTTGCCATCCCTCTTGGGGCCACCTCTCTTTGCCTTCTCCCGCCTGCTTGACTTCTTGAAGTCAGTGGTCTTGTTGACCATGAAGACGGCGTGCTCCTTCTTGATCTCAACCTCGGCGCTCTTCAGCATGGCAAACAACTCAAAAGGGGTTTTGGTCATCCCCTGCATGTTGTAGTTCAGCACAAAGCCTTTGTAGCTAGGGGGAAGCGACTGCAATACCCTATCAACAGCAAGTTCATCTGGAATCTGGCATTCCAGAGCATTCAAGCGCTGAACGTAGCCAGACATTTTGACTACGTGCTCACTCACGCTGCCGTGCTCGTCCATCTTTGCTGAGAAGAAGGATTCAGAAGCCTCGTACCGTTCAGCCCTGGCTTGAGGTGCGAAGACTGCCTTGAGATCGGTGATAATCTCATATGCACCCATCCTCTCAAAGCGTTTCTGCAGCTCAGCCTCCATGGAGTAGAGCATGCCACTCTGGACAAGGTTGTAATCATTAGTCCTGGAGAGATAGACATTCTTCTCGTCCTGACTGGCATCATCTGCTGGTGCGTCACCTAACGCATCCTCTAGTACGTATGCCATTTTGAGGGGAACGAGGAGAATCCTCAGGGTGCGGAACCAGTTGGTGAAGTTTGCCCATCTGTTTTTAGCTTATCTTTCTCTAGGAATGATCCTAAGTTGAACAAGGGGCGAGGTGCTTCCATCTACAAGGTTTGATTCACAAGGATACATATTTAGACTTTTGTTCATAATGTGGAGTTTCAATTTAATCTCAAAATTCTAGAAAGCTCCCACTTAGATAAACACCTCTCAATTTAACTAAGTGATTACACAATCCCAGCCCCCATACCTTCCACGATCGTCACGGCCATCAGTATGCGAACCAGGTAGGCCTCTAAGCCAATCACATCAGGCATGTGACTCGTGCTCGACCTTTCGGTCTTCTGTGTTCCAGGCCCGCATCTACATACGTCAAGCCTGCCAATCGAACCTTGATGTTAGTTGTTCAGCAAGGCCATATCTGCATATGCCAGGCTTGCCGAACCCAACCTCATGCGAACTCCGTTTAATATGTAGGACAACTCCGGTATGTACGGAGCATCAAGCCATATGGGAGAACCTTCCAGGCGGTGCCCACCAAGGGAGAACACAATGTTGGTATTGTGAGAGATGGTCCTGTTTCGTGCTACCGTCGATATATCTAGCATACTAGCATAAAACAGGAAGTAAAACTGTAAATCATACAACCTATGATCCCCCTTCATGAAAAGCAAAGTTAAACGCCTTTCTACTTTAGCTTGTGCAAGTTTTACGTGGCTGCTAGGGGTTTCGAGAGAGAGAACCGTTTCTATCCTGCGAAAAACATGCCACAACACCGTCACCCATCCGTCTCTATTACACCCCTGTCGGGGCCCTCCGTTGCAAACATCTTCGCATTGCTAATGCAAAGAGACAGACACCCCCCAGCCTCTTTATATGGTACAAGCCATATGTCAAGCGTGGAACCAGTCTCGCGTAAACGCGTAAGGTCGGTCGGGGGCCGCTTCATCAAACATTGCCGCAACTCTAAATGAGTACACGTGGGAGGGTAACGAATGAAGATTCGATGCCCACATCCTAGATGTGTTCTACCGTACAATACATCTACGCATAGCTAGCTCATGATACCACTGTTGGGATACGGGGCAGAAAACACAAATTTTTCATACCTGCGGTACCCGAACCCAAGATCTATGCTATGGCGATGTAAAGGAACGGAGGGAATCGGTGTTCATACCTTTGAAGACCGAAAGAGGGAAACGTTCTTGCGAACGTGGTTGGCGTAGACTCAGAACTACGACCTCCCTGTCATGTAGAAGACCACCACCGGCGAGGATGACTCCCGGTAAACCTCCAGCAACGAAGTAGCACCACAGGTGTAGTTCCTCGAAGAGATTATACACGTACGGTACAATCGATGTTCCTCCCGGGCCCCGAACCAGGCGAGCAGCGGAAGAAAGACGGCTACGGATCCCGACTCTAGCAGAGCGACGGCCTGCCTTATGGTGGAGAACTCCAATCCTGGTGCAGACTCCAAACAAGGGGAGTCCACTTCCGGGAAGGAGAAGGAGGAAGAAGGAGATATTGGTGTGTTGGAAACAGGGGGGTCTACCCCTCCTTTTATAGGCCAAGGGGGGTGTGATCCTCATCCCCTCCCCCATGTGGGACTAAACCCCCAAGGGGGGGAGGTGCGCCGGCCAAGGGGGGGAGTGGGCCCCACCCTTGGCTCCAAGCCCCCTTGGCTCCAAGCCCAAGGGGGGAAACCCCCTCCTCCCCTAATGGGCCCCAAGGGCCCATATAGCCTTTTTTCCCATTTTTTTAATTTATTTAATATGTTTTAAATATTTAATTCAGATAATTAAATAATAAAACATTATTAAAACAATTAAACTTTATTTTGAACTATTCAAAATGTCCGAAAACCATTCCGTCCTCCTCCGAACTATTCCTGTGATTTCTCCTATTTCACCGATTGATCCCGTAACTGTCCTATGCATCGATTGCCCTTAAGTGTAACACCCTAACGGTCCGGGAAACAGCAGACATGGTCGAGACTCTTCTCATTGACCAATGACTAGTCAGTTGGACCTGGTTACAATCCTTGACAACCCCTGCGCTTCCATCGAATGAACTTCGATCGCTTTTGGAAACCGTTAACGATACGACGTAATCCCTTTGTGCTGCGGTACTTTGTTTGTCCGAGGTTTGATCGTCGGCATCCTACATACCGTGTTCACATCTCGTTCACGACAAACAACTTCTCTCGTCCATGATCATTGCATCTCTTGTGACCTAGTCACGTCCTTGCAAGGTGTTGATGCAATATCAACGAGTGGGCCCAGAGTACCTGTCCTGTCACAAGGACTGACAAATCCCGCTCTGATCTATTAACATACTCATCAACCATCTATTTCGGAATACCCAAAGTGCACCGTTATAGCCAGCATATTTCAGTCAGGCGGTGGTATACAAATCAAAGTCTCCTCATAGATGGTAATTACGTATGATCATTACGGTCTAAGGACTAAGCCATACGTTACAAAGTCATAGCAACGCTGAACTATGTGACTCGATCACATTGCAATACTTTAGGTGGGTGTACGTCCATCACATCATTCCCCTTAATGATATGACCTCATTGGCAATGGACTTAAGTGTCGCCATGATCAGGAAAGCTTGATCAATCAATTGCCCAATGAGATAGTATACCCGAGTTAAACTACGGACCATGTTTTATACTACACCTGTATTAGTATTTCCAGGTAATACAGTTATAGCACAGTATAAAACGCATTATGAACAAAACGGATATGTGACAAATATCTTTATTAATTTTTCTCTAGGGCACATATCCAACAGTTATATATGAACAACCCCCTTTTCCTTCAAGAATAAGGGAGCACTCTTTTGTGACAGGCATCATAAATAAAAGTGAGAGAAGAACAGGCGAACCTGAGGACCAGGTCAGAGTCGATCCTCAAGTTGCTATGGTTAAAGATTTAGTTACTAATGATGTTTCAGATTCTATTATAAATTTTTGTGCTGTTTCAACTAACATTGTCACAGCCAAGAATAAAAGCCCAATTTCAGGTACACCAGTTCTATCTGTTAATATAGGAGATCACAATTATTACGGGCTATGCGATCTGGGATTGAGCGCTAGCGTGATTCCTTATTCTCTTTATCAAGAGATCATGAGTGAGATCTCACCCTGTGAACTCGAATAGATTGATGTTACTATTCATCTTGCGAATAAAGCTACTATCTCTCCTATTGGGATTGTGAGAGATGTTGAAGTCCTATGTGGAAAGGTAAATTTGTTGGGGTTCGGGGCAGAAAACACAATTTTTTCATAACCTACGAGACCCATACCCAAGACCTATGCTATGTTGATGCAAGTAACACACATAAATAGATCACATATGTCAGAACCCCAACTAGGGTAAGTGCTAGGGTTGTTTGATCCCTTTGCATCATGCAAAATTTCCAAAAGAAATTCAAAAATTGGGGAAAGAAAAGCCCTAAAAAATTTTAATTCAAATGGCCAGATAAAAATCTTTTTCCAAAAATCATTTGAATGTTTGAAAAATTCCTAGAATTGTTGCTGATCATTGCAAAAGTGGTTTGGGGATTTTCCCATGCCCATGGAATATTCAAAAATTCAAAAGGTGCATTGGAAATTAAATTTAACTCCAATTTGAATTTAAATTCAAATTGTTTGATTTTCAAAAGTCACCAAAACATATGAGTGGCTAGCTATATAAGTTATAAGCCCACATAAAAGTTTTCATGATTTTATAAAATGCCTTGCTATTTTATTTGGGGCAAAACAAACAACAGAAAAGGAAAAACAGAAACAAAAATAGAAGAGAAGAAAAGAAACCTACCTCCCCTTACCTCTCGGCCCACCTGGCCCATATGCCTTAGAAGGCAGCCCAGCCCGCCAGGGGCAGGGTTGTCTTCAACCTCTGCCTCCTGGCAGAGGCGTGGCGGGCATGCCGGCCGAGGCTGCCACCTCTTGCTTGCCACGGGCCTCCCCTGGCCTCAA
Source organism: Bromus sterilis (assembly GCA_950022295.1). NCBI lineage: Eukaryota > Viridiplantae > Streptophyta > Magnoliopsida > Poales > Poaceae > Bromus > Bromus sterilis. The sequence continues at coordinate 88,209,315 of OX465601.1, read as the reverse complement.
CACGTCGCCACGAGAAGCCCCTGGACGCCCTCTTCCTTTTCCCTCTCTCTCCCAGGCCATTCCCCTCTGATTTCCATCGTTCCCCGCGCGACCCGAAGCTCACCGCCGGCCACCCCTGCGAGAAGACGTGGCCACCGTGCCCCTCGAGCTGCGCCGAGCTGTCCAGGGAGACCCCCGCAGCCGTCTTCGTCTTCGCGCACGGTCAATTGGCGCCGAGAGGCTTCCACGACGACGCCACCTCCAACATTCCATCGCCGGCCGCCGCGAGCTTCATCGACGAATTCCGGCGCCACCAGTTCATCTCCGGCCTCCTCTCCAACCTCTTCATCCTCCCCACGCTCCGGTGAGCATTTCCCCCCATCTCCCGGTCTCCTCCGTGCACCGCAGCGCGGTTTCATCTTCAACCGACGCCGGCCGCCGCCATTGTCGTTGTGGACGAGCTCCACAGCCCTCCCCGAGACCCCCCAGTAGCACCGTTGGGTGCAGGAGCCCGCGAGGAGCGCGCCAGTGCCCCAGCTAACCCCCCCCCCCCCCCCCCGTGCCCTAAAACCCCACTCCGGCGAAACTCCGGCCGGCAACAGTGACCTCCGGCGTCGACGCCATTAGCCCCCCCCCTTAATGACCCTATTAACCCCTAACCCAGTGGCTGACAGGTGGGGCCCCTAGCCCTAATAACCCCTATGTTAAGTTAACAGAGAGGGGATTAACCCCCTGAGGCTGACACCCTGGACCCACCAGTCAGACCCCCACTGATGTCAGCATTGCATCATGCTGATGCAATAAATCAATTCTAGAAATTCAGAAATGTTTTTAATAATTACAGAAAATCCAGAAAATTAGCCAAACTTCAATAAATCATAGAAAATTCATATGAACTCCAAATTGGACAAATAATATATGAAAAATGATCAGCATAAAATTCTCTATCCAAATATGCAACTTTCAACAATGTTTGAGTTGATTTTAAAATGGAACCAGTAGCTTTTGCTATTTGGCTTAATTGGAATTAATTCAAATTTATTCCAAATGCATTTATAAATTGAACCAATGCAATGCACATATGGTCACTTGTACTTCAGAAGCTTATCCCACACATGATGACATTGTTTACAATAACCAAACATTAGAAAATGCAAGATGACCTAATTTGAATAATATTTGGAGTTTGATTTTGAATTAACTTTTCAAATCAACTTCAATTAACATGTGGCAAATTGAACCTAGATCAAACCAATACCATTCACATCATGGACAACATTATCATGTGATTGTACATTTCAATTCAATGTTGTCCCCCTTTGTTGATGTTTGTGCCGGTAACAGCTTTTCCGAGACGGTGATCACCCCCGAAGAAGAAGACCACCGTTAAGAACCGTGTATCGTCAACAAGGCAAGCAAACCCCATTGATCATGTCTATAAAATCCCAATTCCCTCTCAGTCTCGCTTATGCATGTTTAGGAGATCATCTTGTATCGATTCTACCGCATAGTTGAACCCATATCCGATGCATGACCTATCATCATGTCACAGTAGTAAGCAAACCACAATCCTAGCTGACATAGGAGTTGTTTGATATCATGTGGCCCCTGCAACTGTTACAGCTTATTGCATGCTTAGTGTTACAGTGAGGTTGCTTTTGATGTGAGTCGGGATGATAGTGAACATGGTGTTGATGAAAGTGAAACTGTGTCGGTGAATCCACCCTAATACAAGGTGAACGATGAGAGGCTGTGTAGGAGTACACAGTGGGTTGTCTCGTTGAACACCGCCTTAAGCATCGAGTTCTTGTATGGTAATCCAAGACAAAGAGTACAACCACACATTGGGCTCACTGACCCCTCTCGGCCTAGTACCTTGATCCGTGTCGACGTCCAGGAGTCACATTAGTTCGGGCTTTCCATTTGGCATATGCATAGAAAAAGAATGAAGGAATGGTTGCATCATCCTAGATATGTGGGTGCACCTGTGAGGCAGGAAAACCATCTGCTAAAGGTGGCTTCTCGGTCACCTACATTGTCTGAGTCCGTTTCGTTGATCCGGACGGACTCTCGAGCGGTAGCAACTCAGATAGTCGACTCCTGGAATAGACCGGTTGTGAGCAAAGTGTCGTGGTGAACATCCTCGCTGTCACCTCTTGAACGATGGCGAGCAAAAGGCGGTAACCGATGGTCATGTGTGTGTAGTTTACACCCTTGCAAGGTTAATAAAACTATTCGAATAGCCGCGTCCGCGGTTAAGGACTACTTGGAACCTGTACCTGATTATTAGACAACTTGAATGGATACTTATAAAACTCGCAAGATAAGCGTGAGTGCTATGGTGTGCTTCCTCGTGGGGAAGTCGAGGAAGTAACCATAGTGGTGTATTGGTTGGAGATGTAGTGGACTCGTGTACGCTTCTTACCTCAAGTCTGGTACTCGTAGTTCAGGATTAGCCAAGTCAAAGCTGGCACTTCTGCATGATGAAACCCCACCTCCCTTTACCTTGATACATTGAGCATGAGTAGTATAGTTCTGATGTAAGTCTTGATGAGTACGACTTTGTACTCACGTTTGCTTATTCTATGTTTTAGATGAGAACCCGGACCCCGATGGAGTCATCGACTTGAAGCTCGACGTTGACTAAGTTAGCATAGTCCCAGACAGCAGTCTGGTCCCTCGTGGAAGGGCATGTTTGTTTACAAGGCTTCTCTAAGCCATTTGTTAAACTTGTCTGTACTCAGACCTAATTTGCTTCCGTTGTATGATGTAATGTGATCACAGACATGTGATCTGTGTATGCTCTATGTGTATATCAATAAAGAGTACTTTGTAGAGTTATGTGATGATACCTGCTGTTCATACTAGACATGTGTGCTGCGTGTATGTTTATAACATGCATGTCTTAGTATGGGTTTTCGAGACCTTAGTTGTGATCTGGCTAGCGGTCCTTTATACACCAAGTGGCCCTTAGATGTGCGCAGCTTGGGGCATCGCGATGCGATTGTTCGTGACTCTTTCACGTGCACACTTTGTTGTATGATCGAGCCCGCCCTAGACCCCGACTAAGTGATCGGGCTGGAGTAAGTTTATGTAAGAGTTAGGATCCAATCGATAACATGGTTGAGGCGACTTGTCTATGAGTATGGGATTCACCACCCATAAGCATTTAGACTTGTGAGCGGACGTTGAGGACCCATCTCAGTTGATCATCCGGCCTGAATGGGATGCCACTCACGTTCGATGCTTACCGAGAACGTTCTGTGCTTGGCCTTGTCTGCTTAGACAAGTGGGTACGGTTCTCGGCTCTCCATGTGATTGTATCGTGACTGGAATTACATACGCTAACCCCGGGTCCCGACAGACTTGTTATCAGAGCAGGACTGTCTGTGGGCTTATCAAACCCTTGGTCGAAGTCGAGTCTAGCATTCTAGAGTTATATAGTTACTCTGGGTATAAGGGAACAACGTAAGACTTCTTTTTCTCCTTACCCTCATCAATCTGAGTTCTGGTTCACCCTTATCTTTTCTACGGGATGATAGGACTAGGCTCATCTATGTCTTACTAGAACATCTCGCTGAGTGCTTCCTTTTAGCCGTAGGATTATTGTGGTCGTCCAGAGTCTCCGTGTTTTGAGTTCCTTGAGGAAGTTCTGTCAAATCTCCTCGAGGTTGTTTCATTTTCCATCCCAGTGTAGCCGTTATGCTGCCGGATTTATCCCGTGTTTCTATGAATCTTTGCCTTCGCATTACAATCTTTCCGCCTTCATCATATCTTGTTATCCTTGAATCCATCATTCAACCTGTTCTGATTGTTGAATTTTTATCACACAGGATGTCATGTGGAACTCGTAGTGCTGTTCGTCGGAATCGAGACCCTGTTCGGAATCGAAATGATGATGAACCTCTACCACCGCCTTCTGCGGCGGAAATCATGATGGAAGCTGAGAAGAATCAATGTGATCAAACACGCCTTCTGGAGCTCATCGAGCAGAATACCTCACGTCATTTCAATGTGGTTGTGAGCATTCAGGACTTCATCCTCCTCAAGCCACCGGTATTCCGATGTTCTTCTGAGCCCCTTGAAGCTGATGATTGGCTCCGTTCCATCGAGCGTAAGCTTGATACTGCACATGTTGCTCCCGATGACCGAGTCATATTCGCGGCATACTTTCTGGAAGGTGCTGCTGCTGAATGGTGGGAGAACTATGTTGCTATGCAGCCAGATGGTCACGTAGTGACTTGGCAGGAGTTTTGTGTTGCCTTTCGAGGGTACCACCTTCTAGATGAGTTGATGGAGCGCAAGAAAGAAGAGTTCTGCAACCTGACTCAAGGAGAGACGTCCATGCATGAGTATGTGAGAGAATTCAACCGTCTTGCTCGGTATGCCCAAGATGAGATCACCACCGATGCCAGAAAGCAGGCAAGGTTCCGTAAAGGACTTAGCCCCATCCTTCATCATGATCTCAACCTCCTTGAATTTGCCACCTTTGAGGATTTATTCAACAGATCCTTCAGAGCTGAGCATGTCAATGAGATTTTCGAGGAATCCCGCAAGCATGCTCTTGAGCTTGCTCCTTCTTCAAGTTCAGCCCCTCAGAAACGCCGAATTTGGATTCCAACCAGAGCCATACCTCAAAACTTTCTGCAGAGACCACCATCCAATATATGCCATCCACCCCAACACATTATTCCACCACGGAATGATGGTGTGCAACCAAGCAATCCCACTCCCAGCAATTTAGACAGGGTATGCTTTAAGTGTGGTCTTCCCGGCCATTACTGTCGTCAATGCCCTCAGGTCTTGATGGCACCACGTCATTTTCGACCCAAGCCTCCAAAGAAATCCACCACCAAGACCATCCCAGCAAAGCTTTCAGTCACAAGTAGTGGTTGTGTGAATCAAATCTCAGTTGAGGAAACCACTGAGGCTTCTGACGTCATTCTTGGCACACTCCCAGTCAATCATGTCCCCGCCTCCGTTCTTTTCGATCCAGGAGCTTCTCATTCATTCATGTCGGAGAGTTATGCACTTCGTCATGAATTCCCTTTTGAAGAAATGTTTTCTCCAATGATCATTCAAACTCCTGGTTCAAAGTGGCAGACTAATAGAGTAAGCCATGGCAATCAAATTGCAATTGAGGGTTTAGTATTCCTTGCTTCACTTATAGCCCTCAAGTCTTCAGACATTGATGTCATCCTAGGAATGGATTGGTTATCAAGGCAGAATGCTTTCCTTGATTGTAAAGCCAAATCAGTTAAACTCACCCATCCTTCAGGCCAGACCATTGACTACACATCACCCAGCTCTAGAATCCAGATGCATACTTTGAATGTGTATCCCCTTCCAGACCTTGAAGATATTCCGGTGGTTCGTGACTTCCCGGATGACTTTCCTGAAGAGCTGCCAGGCATGCCACCCGACAGATGTGTAGAATTCATAGTGGATCTTATGCCAGGCACAGCCCCAATTTCCAGACGCCCATATAGAATGGCCCCACATGAGTTAGCTGAGCTAAAAACCCAACTTGATGCTTCGTTGGCAAAAGGCTTCATCCGCCCTAGCTCATCGCCATGGGGATGCCCCGTTCTGTTCATAACGAAGAAAGATGGAACAGAAAGGATGTGCGTAGACTATCGCCCTCTAAATCTAGCGACGATAAAGAACAAGTACCCACTTCCCAGGATCAATGATCTTTATGATCAACTTGCAGGATCCTCTGTCTTCTCCAAGATGGATTTGAGATTAGGCTATCATCAAATCAAAATCCGAAACGAGGACATTCCAAAAACGGCTTTCACTACTCGTTATGGTCTTTACGAGTATACCGTCATGTCCTTCGGTTTAACCAATGCCCCCGCCACATTCTCGCGCTTAATGAATTCGATCTTCATGGAGTACCTAGATAAATTTGTTGTGGTTTATCTTGATGACATTCTCATCTACTCGAAGAATGAAGAAGAGCACGCAGAACATCTTAGGTTGGTATCGATGAAACTTAGAGAGCATCGCCTTTATGCCAAGTTCTCCAAGTGTGAATTTTGGCTACCAGAAGTGACCTACTTAGGCCACGTGATTTCTGCGAAAGGTGTTGCAGTCAATCCCGAGAGAGTTCAGGCCGTCCTTGACTGGACTCCACCTGAATCGGTTAAGCAAGTTAGGAGTTTTCTTGGCCTAGCCAGCTATTGTCGCCGCTTCGTCGAGAACTTTTCTAAAGTTGCAAAGCCTCTTACTGAACTCCTCAAGAAAGATAAGAAATTCCAATGGACTCCCAAGTGCGAGGAAAGCTTTCAAGAGCTAAAAAGAAGATTGACTTCTGCACCCGTACTTGCACCTCCAGACACCAAATGGGATTTCGAGATCTATTGTGATGCTTCACGGCAAGGGTTAGGATGCATACTTATGCAAGATAGACATGTGGTAGCTTATGCTTCACGCCAGTTGCGGCCACATGAAGAGAACTATCCTACCCATGATCTTGAACTCGCTGCCGTAGTTCATGCCCTGAAGACTTGGCGACATTACCTCCTTGGTAATCGTTGTGAGATCTATTCCGACCACCAAAGCCTCAAATATATTTTCACCCAGCCAGATCTTAATCTCAGGCAAAGACGCTGGATAGAGTTGATAAAAGATTATGACTTAGGAATCTCTTACACCCCAGGCAAGGCCAATGTCATGGCTGATGCACTAAGTCGTAAGTCGTACTGTAACAACCTCATGTTACAACAGTATCAACCACTTCTTCATGAGGAATTTCGAAAGCTTAATCTCGAGATTGTTCCTCGTGGATCTCTTTTCAACTTGGTGGCGAAACCAACCCTTGAGGATCAGATCAGAGTTGCCCAAAGGCGTGCACGAGGTGTTCGCCGGATCAAGGAGAACATTGCTAGCGGAGTTTCTAAATGTTTCTCCACAGATAGTAAAGGAACGGTATTCTTTGAAAATCGTTTGGTAGTACTTAAGAATAAGGATCTAAGGCAACTCATCCTCAAAGAAGCCCATGACACACCCCTCTCCATTCATCCCGGTAGCACAAAAATGTACCGAGATCTCCGCCAGAGATTTTGGTGGACCCGGATGAAGAGAGACATTCCTCGATTTGTTGTTGAATGTGATGTTTGTCGTCGCATTAAGGCAGAACACCAAAGACCTGCTGGTACACTTCAACCTTTGCCTATTCCAGAGTGGAAATGGGACAAAGTCGGTATGGACTTCATCACCGGCTTTCCGAAAACCCAGAAAGGAAATGATGCCATCTTCGTGGTCATTGATAGACTTTCCAAAGTTGCTCACTTCCTTCCCGTTCGCGAGTCTATAACTGCTAGCCAGTTGGCGGACTTGTACGTCTCTAGAATTGTGTCTCTTCACGGTGTTCCTTTGGTGATCAATTCTGATCGTGGTAGCCTTTTCACCTCTAGATTCTGGGGAAGCTTTCAAAGTGCTATGGGAACTCATCTATCCTTTAGTACATCTTTCCATCCTCAGTCTAGCGGTCAAGTTGAAAGGGTTAATCAAATTTTGGAAGACATGCTCAGAGCTTGTGTTATCTCATTCGGCAAGAATTGGGAGAAATCTCTTCCATTCGCCGAATTTGCTTATAACAACAGTTTTCAATCTAGTCTGAACATGGCTCCTTTTGAACTCCTCTACGGACGACGATGTCGAACACCCCTTAACTGGTCAGAAACCGGTGAAAGACAACTCTTTGGACCGGATATGATCAAGGAAGCAGAAGAGCAAGTTCGCATTGTTCGTGATCGATTGAAAGCCGCTCAATCTCGTCAGAAAATCTACTATGATCGTCATCATAGAAAGGAGAGCTACAATCTGGATGAGAAGGCTTACCTTCGGGTTACTCCTCTGAAGGGAACCCAAAGATTCGGTATCAAAGGCAAGTTGGCCCCACGTTACATCGGACCTTTCCGCATTCTCGCGAAACGTGGAGAAGTTGCCTACCAACTTGAACTACCCCCGCACCTTTCCCGAGTACATGATGTATTCCATGTGTCACAACTCAGGCGTTGCTTCAAGGACCCCATCCGCGAAGTCGACCATGAAACGCTTGATCTCCAAGATGACCTTTCTTATCGAGAGTACCCTGTTCGTATTCTTGATTCCGCAGAGCGTGTCACGCGTCGTCAGACGATCAAGTTCCTTAAAGTGCAATGGTCGCATCACTCCGAGAAAGAAGCAACCTGGGAAAGAGAAGACCGCCTCCGTGCCGAGTACCCAACCTTCCTTCCGACGACTTCTGAATCTCGGGACGAGATTCTTTTGAGTGGGGGCGAGTTGTCAGAACCCCAACTAGGGTAAGTTCTAGGGTTGTTTGATCCCTTTGCATCATGCAAAATTTCCAAAAGAAATTCAAAAATTGGGGAAAGAAAAGCCCTAAAAAAATTTACTTCAAATGGCCAGATAAAAATCTTTTTCCAAAAATCATTTGAATGTTTGAAAAATTCCTAGAATTGTTGCTGATCATTGCAAAAGTGGTTTGGGGATTTTCCCATGCCCATGGAATATTCAAAAATTCAAAAGGTGCATTGGAAATTAAATTTAACTCCAATTTGAATTTAAATTCAAATTGTTTAATTTTCAAAAGTCACCAAAACTTATGAGTGGCTAGCTATATAAGTTATAAGCCCACATAAAAGTTTTCATGATTTTATAAAATGCCTTGCTATTTTATTTGGAGCAAAACAAACAACAGAAAAGGAAAAACAGAAACAAAAATAGAAGAGAAGAAAAGAAACCTACCTCCCCTTACCTCTCGGCCCACCTGGCCCATATGCCTTAGAAGGCAGCCCAGCCCGCCAGGGGCAGGGTTGTCTTCAACCTCTGCCTCCTGGCAGAGGCGTGGCGGGCATGCCGGCCGAGGCTGCCACCTCCTGCTTGCCACGGGCCTCCCCTGGCATCAACACGTCGCCACGAGAAGCCCCTGGACGCCCTCTTCCTTTTCCCTCTCTCTCCCAGGCCATTCCCCTCTGATTTCCGTCGTTCCCCGCGCGACCCGAAGCTCACCGCCGGCCACCCCTGCGAGAAGACGTGGCCACCGTGCCCCTCGAGCTGCGCCGAGCTGTCCAGGGAGACCCCCGCGGCCGTCTTCGTCTTCGCGCACGGTCAATTGGCGCCGAGAGGCTTCCACGACGACGCCACCTCCAACATTCCATCGCCGGCCGCCGCGAGCTTCATCGACGAATTCCGGCGCCACCAGTTCATCTCCGGCCTCCTCTCCAACCTCTTCGTCCTCCCCACGCTCCGGTGAGCATTTCCCCCCATCTCCCGGTCTCCTCCGTGCACCGCAGCGCGGTTTCATCTTCAACCGACGCCGGCTGCCGCCATTGTCGTTGTGGACGAGCTCCACAGCCCTCCCCGAGACCCCCCAGTAGCACCGTTGGGTGCGGGAGCCCGCGAGGAGCGCGCCAGTGCCCCAGCTAACCCCCCCCCCCCCCCCGTGCCCTAAAACCCCACTCCGGCGAAACTCCGGCCGGCAACAGTAACCTCCGGCGTCGACGCCATTAGCCCCCCCCCCCCCTTAATGACCCTCTTAACCCCTAACCCAGTGGCTGACAGGTGGGGCCCCTAGCCCTAATAACCCCTCTGTTAAGTTAACAGAGAGGGGATTAACACCCTGAGGCTGACACCCTGGACCCACCAGTCAGACCCCCACTGATGTCAGCATTGCATCATGCTGATGCAATAAGTAAATTCCAGAAATTCAGAAATGTTTTTAATAATTACAGAAAATCCAAAAAATTAGCCAAACTTCAATAAATCATAGAAAATTCATATGAACTCCAAATTGGACAAATAATATATGAAAAATGATCAGCATAAAATTCTCTATCCAAATATGCAACTTTCAACCATGTTTGAGTTGATTTTAAAATGGAACCAGTAGCTTTTGCTATTTGGCTTAATTGGAATTAATTCAAATTTATTCCAAATTCATTTGTAAATTGAACCAATGCAATGCACATATGGTCACTTGTACTTCAGAAGCTTATCCCACACATGATGACATTGTTTACAATAACCAAACATTAGCAAATGCAAGATGACCTAATTTGAATAATATTTGGGGTTTGATTTTGAATTAACTTTTCAAATCAACTTCAATTAACATGTGGCAAATTGAACCTAGATCAAACCAATACCATTCACATCATGGACAACATAATCATGTGATTGTGCATTTCAATTCAATGTTGTCCCCCTTTGTTGATGTTTGTGCCGGTAACAGCTTTTCCGAGACGGTGATCATCCCCGAAGAAGAAGACCACCGTTAAGAACCGTGTATCGTCAGCAAGGCAAGCAAACCCCATTGATCATGTCTATAAATTCCCAATTCCCTCTCAGTCTCGCTTATGCATGTTTAGGAGATCATCTTTTATCGATTCTACCGCATAGTTGAACCCATATCCGATGCATGACCTATCATCTTGTCACAGTAGTAAGCAAACCACAATCCTAGCTGACATAGGAGTTGTTTGATATCATGTGGCCCCTGCAACTGTTACAGCTTATTGCATGCTTAGTGTTACAGTGAGGTTTCTTTTGATGTGAGTCGGGATGATAGTGAACATGGTGTTGATGAAAGTGAAACTGTGTCGGTGAATCCACCCTAATACAAGGTGAACGATGAGAGGTTGTGTAGGAGTACACAGTGGGTTGTCTCGTTGAACACCGCCTTAAGCATCGAGTTCTTGTATGGTAATCCAAGACAAAGAGTACAACCACACATTGGGCTCACTGACCCCTCTCGGCCTAGTACCTTGATCCGTGTCGACGTCCAGGAGTCACATTAGTTCGGGCTTTCCATTTGGCATCTGCATAGAAAAAGAATGAAGGAATGGTTGCATCATCCTAGATATGTGGGTGCACCTGTGAGGCAGGAAAACCATCTGCTAAAGGTGGCGTCTCGGTCACCTACATTGTCTGAGTCCGTTTCGTTGATCCGGCCGGACTCTCGAGCGGTAGCAACTCAGATAGTCGACTCCTGGAATAGACCGGTTGTGAGCGAAGTGTCGTGGTGAACATCCTCGCTGTCACCTCTTGAACGGTGGCGAGCAAAAGGCGGTAACCGATGGTCATGTGTGTGTAGTTTACACCCTTGCAAGGTTAATAAAACTATTCGAATAGCCGCGTCCGCGGTTAAGGACTACTTGGAACCTGTACCTGATTATTAGACAACTTGAATGGATACTTATAAAACTCGCAAGATAAGCGTGAGTGCTATGGTGTACTTCCTCGTGGGGAAGTCGAGGAAGTAACCATAGTGGTGTATTGGTTGGAGATGTAGTGGACTCGTGTACACTTCTTACCTCAAGTCTGGTACTCGTAGTTCAGGATTAGCCAAGTCAAAGCTGGCACTTCTGCATGATGAAACCCCACCTCCCTTTACCTTGATACATTGAGCATGAGTAGTATAGTTCTGATGTAAGTCTTGCTGAGTACGACTTTTTACTCACGTTTGCTTATTCTATGTTTTAGATGAGAACCCGGACCCCGATGGAGTCATCGACTTGAAGCTCGACGTTGACTAAGTTAGCATAGTCCTAGACAGCAGTCTGGTCCCTCATGGAAGGGCATGTTTGTTTACAAGGCTTCTCTAAGCCATTTGTTAAACTTTTCTATACTCAGACCTAATTTGCTTCCGTTGTATGATATAATGTGATCACAGACATGTGATCTTTGTATGCTCTATGTGTATATCAATAAAGAGTACTTTGTAGAGTTATGTGATGATACCTGCTGTTCATACTAGACATGTGTGCTGCGTGTATGTTTATAACATGCATGTCTTAGTATGGGTTTTCGAGACCTTAGTTGTGATCTGGCTGGCGGTCCTTTATACACCAAGTGGCCCTTAGATGTGCGCAGCTTGGGGCATCGCGATGAGATTGTTCGTGACTCTGTCACGTGCACACTTTGTTGTATGATCGAGCCCGCCCTAGACCCCGACTAAGTGATCGGGCTGGAGTAAGTTTATGTAAGAGTTAGGATCCAATCGATAACATGTTTGAGGCGACTTGTCTATGAGTATGGGATTCACCACCCATAAGAATTTAGACTTGTGAGCGGACGTTGAGGACCCATCTCAGTTGATCATCCGGCCTGAATGGGATGCCCCTCACGTTCGATGCTTACCGAGAACGTTCTGTGCTTGGCCTTGTCTGCTTAGACAAGTGGGTACGGTTCTAGGCTCTCCATGTGATTGTATCGTGACTGGAATTACATACGCTAACCTCGGGTCCCGACAACATACCAGTATGTAGTCCGTTAAGCGGGAAACTTTCCCGCATGAACGTGGTTGGTGTAGTCGTACCGGCAATCTCCGATGCCGCGCAGATCCACGATGACTCCTGTAGCCACCCGATCCTTGTAGACCGATGACGGGATTACGTCCCCGTCGGAACGTTGTCGATGAAGACCTCGCGATACGGCCATGACAACGAAGTAGCACCACAAGTGTAGTGCCTCGCGGGATTATACACATACAGTATACCCGACGTCCCTCCGGGCTCCGAACCAGTAGAGCAGCGGAAAGAAGATGGATTCGGATCCCGATTCCAGCAGCACGACGGCGTGCGTATGGTGGAGAAATCCCCAACCAAGTGTAGAATCCAAAGAAGGGGAGTCCACTCGAGGAAGGATAAAGGAGGGAGAGAGAGATGAGAGAAACTTGTCTCAAATCAATTTTTATGAAGAAAAAAGGGCACCCTACCCCTCCTTATATAGGCCAAGGAGGGGTGCCACCCCCCCCCCCCTCCACTTCCGGGGTGGGACTAATCCCAAGGGAGGGGGGTTTTGGCGCAGCCCTAGGGGGGTGGGCCCCCTCATGGCGCCATGGCCCATGAGGGAGGACTCCCTCTCCCCCTAATGGGCCCTATGAGGCCCATATGCCTTTTCTTCCATTTTTATTATATTTAAATACATTTTAATATTTAATTCAGATAATTAAATAATAAAACATATATTAAACATTATTAAATATATTTTGAACCTTTCAAAATACCCGGAACAACTTCCGGCCTTTATCGGAACAATTCCGGTGTTCTCTCCAATTTCTCCGGTGATCCAGAATCAATCCTTACTGCGTCGAGTACCCTTAAGTGTAACACCCTACGTTCCGGGAAACAGCAGTCATGATCGAGACAATTCTCATTGATCAATGACTAATCAATTGGACCTGGTTACAATCCTTGATAGCCCCTGCGCTTCCATCGAATGAACTTCAATCGATGTTGGATCCGTTAACCGTGTGCCTGTTCCCTTTGTCCTGTGGTACTTTGCTTGTCCGAGGTTTGATCATCGGTATCCAATATACCTAGTTCGTCCTCGTTCTGAACAAACAAGTTTACTCGTTCTCGTGATATTACAACTCCGTGACCTAGTCACACGTTTGCAAACTTTATGATGCAATATCACCGAGTGGGCCCAGAGTACCTATCTGTCACACGGATGGACAAATCCCGCTTTGATCTATATGCATACTCATCAACCATCTATTTCGGAATACCCAAAGTGCACCGTTATGGCCAGCATATTTCAATCAGGCGGTGGGATACAAATCAAAGTCTCCTCATAGATGACAATTACGTATGATCATTGCGGTCAAAGGATCTGGTCACTATGTTATAGTTATCGCAATGTCGAACTATGTGACTTGATATCTCAATTTTCTAGGTTAGTGTCAAAACTTGAACCAGCATAACATTTATCGTCAAGTCCACTATCCTTTACAAATTTGAGATGTATCCTCGGTTCTCTTCAGACACTGAAGGATAAACTTAACTCTTTGTTCAATGATTTACTCATAAATCATATCACAACATGTTCTTACTACTAAGAACTTGGGTCACATTACGTCGAGTACATAACTTAAGTTTTATATGAAAGAACATATGACAAAGGCATAGAGGATCCAACATATCCATTTCTTTCATTAACCATTAACCATTGTTCTTGTAGTGAGATTAACTCAACACTTCTCTTGGATATACAAGTAAGGACCACTTCTTGACTTGTCCCATTCTGAACTCCTTCAGAATCTTATTCAGGAAAGTATTACGACTCAATGTTATAAACACATATCTATCTTAATAGATCATCAATGCTTAATACTTATTCATCTTCATTTATGAAAGATTCAAATAATCATTAACACCAACTGCACCATTCATAATATGTTATCCATATATGAGAATGTTATCATGCTCCCACTCAAATATGTCATGCACATATTAAGTTATAGGATAACACTCATATTGCTCCCACTCAAACATGTCGGCCACATATAAGACAAGGATAACATCCACATGGCTGCCACTTAGATATGTCAGACACATATTAAGTTCAGGATACTAACCACATGGCTCCTACTCAAATATGTCATTTACATATAAGTCTAGGATAATACTCCCATAGCTCCCACTCAAAATATGTCGTCTACATATATCAAGTTTAGGAAACTATTCAGCTCCCACTCAGTTTCATGCAAATGCATGTTTCCTCGATATTTTGGTTAAGTCCAAAATCCTTTGATCATCCATCAAAATGAGAATTCAGTTTACGAGACACTAGTATCCATATGTTTTTCCAAAACCTTCTTGTTGTACCAATTACAACACTTCTTCAAATACAGGGTTTGAGGAAGTCACGGTATTGATAACAATCCTGCATCAATCGTAGTGAATATCCCTTTGGCTCAAGCATTGCTACACATTGTAGTCAACCCATTGAATTTGTCAGAAACAATCTTTGTGACAAACCAATCTTGACGTCCCTTTGATGTTCACATTTATTCCTCATAACTCTGAAGTTATTGTGAATGTCAAGTAACCTCCTTACTTGATAAGATTCAAGCAATCTTAAATGTAACTCAACATAGGATTTCATGACTCGTAGTCATATCTCGTACTTATGTCCACCATCGCTTCTTTGTAGTTCGTAGGAATGTCTTCCATTAACATGACAAGTGAATCATGAATATCATTTTGCACCAGGGGCAAATATATATTCCTGAATCCTACCTTTCTCAGTAAAAGCTCCCATCAGAAGATAATGATCATTATCATTAGTTTCTCCTCTTATTGTAGAGCTTTGCTTCCAGAACATATTCCGTTGCACTACTCTGACATTTGGAGGCAAGGTCAATTACCTTGGTTGAACTTTCACTTTTCTTCCATTACCACATTTATCAAGAACAATTCTTGACAAACACCAAATATAGCAATACAAGTTTTGCTCCTTTTGGTTCTAGTTGTGGAAGATGCACCCATAGTTGTCTAAGGATACACTACAGGGGTTGTTGCAGCTACCTTTGGATAGTCATGATTTAGACTTTCCTATAGTCCAATATGCTGATGATACTTTGATGATCATGCAAGAAAAGGTAGATCAGGTGAGAGTACTCAAGGATGCACTACAAGTGTTCTCTCAATCTACTGGATTGACAATCAACTATCACAAATTATCTATGTATCCCATCAATGTGGATGATGTCACACTCTCTTCTTTAGCTGCTGCTTTTGGTTGTCAGACTGGCTCTCTACCTTTCACCTATCTGGGTTTACCTGTGGGAGCTACTAGGCCCAAAAGGGTATTTCCTACCTCTGGTGGACTGTATGGAGAGAAGACTCACTTCCAGCTCTTGCTTTCTGAACCAAGGAGGAAAACTGCAACTGCTTAATTCTATAATATCCTCCATGCCAATATACTTTCTTTGCTCTCCTCATATACCTGTTGGGATCACCAAGCAATTGGAGAGAATACAGAGACAATGCTATGGAGAAAGTATGGAAAGGATTCAGGAAAGTCCTTGGCAGCTTGGTACCTGGTTTGTAAACCTAAAAACAAAGGTGGACTTGGAATCATGAACATCCCCTTGCAGAATGAGGCTCTTCTGATAAAGAACTTACACAAGTTCTATAACCAGCATGATGTTCCATGGGTGAAGCTCATTTGGGACACATATTATTATCAGAGGGTGCCTCATGCAAATGATCTTTGTGGTTCCTTCTGGTGGAAGGACATCTGCAAACTCATGGATAAATTCATTGCAGTGTCCAAATGCTCTCTGGCTGATGGAGAAACTGCTCTGTTCTGGACTGATAATTTGCTGGATAACTCATCAGAGGTTCTAGCAAAAAAAAATTCTAGACTGTTCTCTTTTGCTCATGACAAACTGATATCTTTTAAAGAAGTTTGTGATACCACTGAGTTGACCACCCTGTTTCAGCTCCCACTCTCTGAACAGGGCTTCTCTGAACTGCACTCTTTGCAGTCTTTGATAGCTCAGTATCATCACAGAGACCTTGCACAGGATGCTTGGACCTGGAGGTTTGGCATAAAGGGGGTGTATACATCCAAAAAGTTTTACACTCATGTACATGAACCTTTACACTCTAACCCCCTGTTAATGTGGATCTGGAAATCTTGTTGTACACTAAAGATCAAATTTTTTGCTTGGCTGGTTATAATGGATAGAATAAATACAAAGGATATGCTGTTGAGAAGACATTGGCACATTGAAGATGGTCCTGAATGTGTGCTATGCCCCACTCAGCAATTGGAATCTAGAGATCATCTCTTCTTCCAGTGTAACTACAGTGTAAGGATCTGGAACTACTTACAGATTGACTGGAATGGTGGATCTAATATGGTGGACATTGCTCAAGCTGCCAGGAGAGGTTTTCAACAACCTTTCTTTTCAGAAGTGGTGTTTGTGGCCTAGTGGAACATTTGGGCTATCAGGAATGCCAAGGTTTTTCATCATGAGAGGCCCAGCTTTACAAGGTGGAAGGCAGGTTTTGTCCATGACCTGACTTTTCTTGGGTACAGAATCAAGCACAAGTTCAAGGATGATTTTTTTAGATGGATATATTTTTTACCTCCCTAACTTTTGTTATTTGCTGTTGTAGTTGGCTCTGTTCTTTCTGTAAATTTGTAAATATTCTTTCCTGCTGGCAATAAAGTGCTGGGGGGATTTTTGCCTCACAGTTTTACATTAAAAAAAAGGATACACTACAAAGATAATTTATCTTACATAAATCAAGCTTCCTAGAAACCACAACACACCATGACATATATAGTGTTGGTATCCACGAACTCAGATGGTTCCCTATGCTGAAGTGAGTGTTTGCATATTAAATTAATAACTCTAAACAATAATAACGTAACTTGGTAAGAGATAACTTAGACCATACACTTTTCGATAGAATATAATCACAATGTTCAGGCACGTCAATCATATTGAAGTGTCTCAAGACATTTGCAATTTGTGGAACAACTTTCACACAAGTCTTTATGCCCAAGACTAACTCAAAACATTTGTCACTTTGATCAAATCGTAGAGACTTGTCTTTCCTGTTAATTTAATATCCATCTTTACTCTGAAATCCCTTTTGATCATATCAAATTATTTCAGACTCATGTTTTATTAGTGAATACAAATATTCATCTTAGTCCACATACAAAGTTCACGAAATAATGAAATTTCACCACATGCTGACATACGATACATCACAATGTATGATACACAACAATCAGTACACATTCCGTTTACCAGAATGCGAGGTTTTAGTCATCTCACCTAAAAGGCATGGTTTGTATGTGTCAAGATATCAAGTATCTTAAGACATCATCATACCATTCATGACTTTAAACTGTAGTGTCATTATTAAGCCTGGATATTTCTTGGCATTACAATATTTCTTATAAATGATCAAACAACTATCATCAATATAAGAATAACTCATTCATAATCGTAATGTGACCATAAGAGATATCATTCATAAAAGGAGAACAACTGACTTGTTTCTCACTGATATGAATAATTGTCTTCGCGAGATGCAAGACACACTAATAAAGTCCTCATTCAAACGATCATAAAATTTATTCATATATTAATCAATTGATAGATGTAGAGGGAGAGTGTTGTCGACCATCAAATATCTTGATTGCCGTCAGCACACATTGTCACCTCATCCCTTCCAAGTCACTCTCAAGCAGTAAGTTCAAGCATCGAATACTTAATCAACCGCAATTAGTGTTTCGTGGGAAAGACATTTATAACTCGTATATCAAATATACCTACTCCGTCAATGACCATTCCTGCATTGGTTCTACTCTTAAAGTTCTTAACTTTAACCATGACCTCATGACAGGTGAACGATTCTCCTTCATGACATAGTCCAGACATGTTCTTTGTAACTGGGAGGAAGTGGATGCAACTCCCCAGTTATCGCAAAGTAACCAATCATTCAGTAGTCCAAGTTATACACAAGGTGTTCCATGTATCTTATACATTTTCCATGTGACTTTCTCAGCAGGTCGTTCCTTCCACCATAGTTGAAAGAAACCCCGTCCATATACTCATATTCCATTAATCTGAGTTGTGACCAAGTGATTTCAAGTTCACCTAGCACGTCATACGTGTTGGTTAACATGCATTCACAATTCAGATTCCATAGAATGAATTATGGTGTATTGGACAGTCATTCATAAGTGACGGTGAGTGCGATACTCATCATCATCTTCCTTGATTACGGAGTTGTCAGGTGTATCTCCTAGCAGTTCTTCGTATTATGTTTAGCAAGTCATTACTAATGAGTATGTCTCTAATGGTGTTGGTACACATCAATGAAGTAAGACCCATTTACCTTAAGTTCTATCATACTAAAAGAGCCATAGTTCTAAACATTGGTATGACGTTATCTACAATGATATATGCTAAGACATGAAGATTAAGTTCATAATGTGGAGTTTCAATTTGATCTCAAAATTCTAGAAAGCTCCCACTTAGATAAACACCTCTCAATTTAACTAAGTGATTACACAATCCCAGCCCCCATACCTCCCCCGATCGTCACGGCCATCAGTATGCGAACCAGGTAGGACTCTAAGCCAATCACATCAGGCATGTGACTCGTGCTCGACCTTTCGGTCTCCTGTGTTCCAGGCCTGCATCTACATACGTCAAGCCTGCCAATCGAACCTTGATGCTAGCTGTTCAGCAAGGCCATATCTGCATATGCCAGGCTTACCGAACCCAACCTCATGCGAACTCCGTTTAATATGTAGGACAACTCCGGTATGTACGGAGCATCAAGCCATATGGGAGAACCTTCCAGGCGGTGCCCACCAAGGGAGAACACAATGTTGGTATTGTGAGAGACGATCCTGTTTCGTGCTACCGTCGATATATCTAGCATACTAGCATAAAACAGGAAGTAAAACTGTAAATCATACAACCTATGATCCCCCTTCATGCAAATTAAAGTTAAAAACGCCTTTCTACTTTATCTTTTGCAAGTTTTACGTGGCTGCTAGGGGTTTCGAGAAAAGAACCGTTTCTATCCTACGAAAACAAGCCACAACACCAATCCACAATTGTCTCTATTACACCCCTGTCGGGGCCCTCCGTTGCAAACATCTTCGCATCGCTAATGCAGAGAGACAGACACCCCCCCCCCCAGCCACTTTATATGGTACAAGCCATATGTCAAGCGTGGAACCAGTCTCGCGTAAACGCGTAAGGTCGGTCGGGGGCCGCTTCATCAAACATTGCCGCAACGCTAAATGAGTACACGTGAGAGGGTAACAATTGGAGGATTGGTGCCCACATACTAGATGTGTTCTATCCGTACAATACATCTACGCATAGCCTTGCTCTGATACCACTGTTGGGGTTCGGGGTAGAAAACACAAAAATTTCATAACCTACGAGACCCATACCCAAGACCTATGCTATGCTGATGCAAGTAACAGACAGAAATAGATCACATACCAGTATGTAGTCCGTTAAGCGGGAAACGTTCCCGCATGAACGTGGTTGGTGTAGTCGTACCGGCAATCCCCGATGCCGCGCAGATCCACGATGACTCATGTAGCCATCCGATCCTTGTAGACCGATGACGGGATTACGTCCCCGTTGGAACGTTGTCGATGAAGACCTCGCGATACGGCCATGACGATGAAGTAGCACCACAAGTGTAGTGCCTCGCGGGATTATACACATACAGTATACCCGACGTCCCTCCGGGATCCGAACCAGTAGAGCAGCGGAAAGAAGATGGATTCGGATCCCGATTCCAGCAGCACGACGGCGTGCGTATGGTGGAGAAATCCCCAACCAAGTGTAGACTCCAAACAAGGGGAGTCCACTCGAGGAAGGAGAAAGGAGGGAGAGAGAGATGAGAGAAACTTGTCTCAAATAAATTTGTATGAAGAAAAAAGGGCACCCTACCCCTCCTTATATAGGCCAAGGAGGGGTGCCACCCCCCCCCCCTCCACTTCTGGGGTGGGACTAATCCCAAGGGAGGGAGGTTTTGGCACAGCCCTAGGGGGGTGGGCCCCCTCATGGCGCCATGGCCCATGGGGGAGGACTCCCTCTCCCCCTAATGGGCCCTATGAGGCCCATATGCCTTTTCTTCCATTTTTAATTATATTTAAATACATTTTAATATTTAATTCAGATAATTAAATAATAAAACATATATTTAACATTATTAAATATATTTTGAACCTTTCAAAATACCCGGAACAACTTCTGGCCTTTATCGGAGCAATTCCGGTGTTCTCTCCAATTTCTCCGGTGATCCCGAATCAATCCTTACTGCGTCGAGTACCCTTAAGTGTAACACCCTATGGTCCGGGAAATAGCAGTCATGATCGAGACAATTCTCATTGATCAATGACTAATCAATTGGACCTGGTTACAATCCTTGATAGCCCCTGCGCTTCCATCGAATGAACTTCAATCGCTGTTGGATCCGTTAACCGTGTGCCTGTTCCGTTTGTCCTGTGGTACTTTGCTTGTCCGAGGTTTGATCATCGGTATCCAATATACCTAGTTCGTCCTCGTTCTCAACAAACAAGTTTACTCGTTCCCGTGATATTACAACTCCGTGACCTAGTCACACGTTTGCAAACTTTATGATGCAATATCACCGAGTGGGCCCAGAGTACCTATCCGTCACACGGATGGACAAATCTCGCTTTGATCTATTTGCATACTCATCAACCATCTATTTAGGAATACCCAAAGTGCACCGTTATGGCCAGCATATTTCAGTCAGGCGGTGGGATACAAATCAAAGTCTGATTATAGATGACAATTACGTATGATCATTACGGTCAAAGGATCTGGTCACTACGTTATAGTTATCGCAATGTCGAACTATGTGACTTGATCACATCGCAACACTTCTGGTGGGTGTATGCCCATCATATCATTATCCAATGATACGACTCCATTGTCAACAGACGCCATTGTGTCATGATCAGGAAACCTTGATCATCAATCGCCCAATGGACTAGTATACTAGGGTTAACTAGGGACCTGGTTGTTTGTATACCACACATGTATTGATGTTTCCGCTTAATACAGTTATAGAATAGTATCAAACGTATTATGAACTAATGGAATATGCTTGATAAAACATATTTTATTTGCCTCTAGGGCACATTCCCAACAAAAGTACCCTACCGACTTTCTTGTACTTGGTTCGGTGCAAGATAGTTTTTGTCCTATTATTTTTGGTAGACCTTTTCTCAGAACTTGTGGAGCTATTATAGATTGCAAGAAAGGTAAAGTTTCTGTTGAATTCAATGGTGAGCCATATGAATTTAACTTTTCTAAGATTTCCAAGCAGCCTCGTGGTACTGAATTACCTAGTGATGATAAAATTATTGAAAGTATTGCTTCTATTGCTATTCCCCCTAATGATCCTTTGCAGCAATACATGGAGGACCACGAGAATGATACTCATATGCAGGAAACAAATTAAATTGATGAAATCTTCTTAAGACAATCTGCTGTCCTGAAGCACAACCTTCCGGTTGAACCTTTAGGAATTCTATCCAAACCAAAAGAAGACCCGGTGTTTGATCTCAAACCTCTTCCCGATACGCTCAAGTATGCTTATTTAGATGAAAATAAAGTATATCCTGTTATTATCAACTCTAACCTTTCAGGATATGAAGAAGAGCGATTATTGGAGACACTTCGTAAACACCGTGGTGCAATTGGCTATACCCTTGATGACCTTAAGGGAATTAGTCCATCTATCTGCCAACATACTATCAACCTCGAGCCCGATGCTAAACCTGTTGTTGACCATCAACGACGGTTGAACCCAAAGATGATGGATGTTGTGAGGACTGAGATTCTCAAGCTTCTAGCCGCAGGTATTATCTACCCTATAGCTGATACTAAGTGGGTAAGTCCAGTTCATAGTGTTCCTAAGAAAGGAGGGACAACTGTAGTCCATGATGATAAGAATGAAATAATACCTCAGAGAATTATTATTGGATATAGAATGTGTATTGATTACAGGAAGTTCAACAAGGCAACCAGGAAGGACCACTACCCGCTGCCCTTTATTGATCAGATGCTTGAGAGGCTGTCGAAAAACACACACTTTTGCTATCTTGACGGGTACTCTGGCTTCTCTCAAATTCATGTTAACACTGCCGATCAAGATAAGACCACCTTCACTTGTCCTTATGGTACTTATGCTTATAGGCGTATGCCTTTTGGTTTATGCAATGCCCCTGCTACTTTTCAGAGATGTATGTCTGCAATATTTCATGGTTTCTGTGAGGAGATTGTGGAAGTCTTCATGGACGATTTCTCCGTCTATGGAACTTCCTTTGACCACTGTCTCCACGATCTTAATAAAGTTTTGCAGAGATGCGAGGATACAAGCTTAGTTCTAAACTGGGAAAAGTGCCACTTCATGGTTAACGAAGGGATCGTGCTTGGCCACAAGATTTCCGAAAGGGGAATTGAAGTGGACAAGGCGAAGATTGAAGCTATCGAAAGGATGCCCTATCCAAGGGACATTAAAGGTATTCGTAGTTTTCTCGGTCATGCTGGTTTCTATAGAAGATTTATTAAAGACTTTTCTAAAACCTCGAGACCCCTCACTAATCTTCTCCAGAAGGATGTTCCTTTTGTATTTGATGAAGATTGTAAGGAGGCTTTCGAAGTTCTTAAGAAAGCTTTAATAACCGCTCCTATAGTACAACCGCCTGACTGGAATTTGCCCTTTGAAATTATGTGTGATGCTAGTGATTTTGCTGTTGGAGTTGTTTTAGGACAATAGGTTGATAAAAAGTTGAATGTTATTTATTATGCTAGTAAGACCCTTGATAGTGCTCAAAAGAATTATGCTACTACTGAGAAGGAATTCTTAGCAGTAGTGTTTGCTTGTGATAAGTTTAGGCAGTATATTGTTGATTCTAAAATTATTATTCATACTGACCATGCTGCCATTAAGTATCTTATGACGAAGAAGGATGCCAAACCAAGACTCATCAGATGGGTACTCCTTCTTCAAGAATTTGATTTGCAGATTGTTGATAGGAAAGGAGCAGACAACCCTGTAGTGGACAATCTTTCAAGGATGGAAGATATACCGCATGATCCCATCCCAGTCAACGGAAGTTTTCTAGACGAACAACTTGCCATTGTTAAAGTACAATCTCTTTCCGATCCTTGGTTTGCAGATTATGCTAATTTTATCGTTGCAAAGTATTTGCCTCCAGGTCTAACATTTCAGCAAAGGAAGAAGTTCTTCCATGATTTGAGGCATTACTTTTCGGATGACCCACATATTTTCAAAGAAGGTCCAGACGGAATCGTGAGAAGATGCGTACCGGAACACGAGCAGAAGGACATTCTCAAGCAATGTCACGATAGTCCCTACGGAGGACATCACGCCGGTGAGAGGACCGCACATAAGGTTCTCCAATCAGGTTTTTATTGGCCTAATCTCTTTAAAGATGCTAAAAAATATGTTTTAGCCTGTGATAAATGTCAGAGAGTTGGTAATATTAATAGGAGGCATGAGATGCCTATGAATTACTCACTAGTGATTGAGCCTTTTGATTGCTGGGGTTTTTCTTTTATGGGTCATTTTCCTTCTTCGCACAAGTACACTCACATACTAGTTGTTGTTGATTATTTGACCAAGTGGGTTGAAGCAATCCCCACTGAGAGTGCTGATCACAAAACATCTTTGAAAATGCTCAAAGATGTAATTTTCCCTAGGTTTGGTGCACCTAGGTATCTCATGACTGATGGAGGATCACACTTCACGCATGGAGCTTTTAGAAAAGCTTTATCCAAGTACGATGTCAATCATAGGATTGCGTCACCGTACCATCCTCAAAATAGTGGGCAAGTTGAGCTCACCAATAGAGAGATCAAGTTGATATTGCAAAAGACAGTTAATAGAAACAGGAAGGACTGGTCAAATAAGTTAGGAGATGCTTTGTGGGTGTATAGAACTGCTTACAAAAACCCCATGGGCATGTCTCCCTATAAAACGGTCTATGGCAAGGCTTGCCATTTGCCATTAGAATTAGAGAACAAAGCTTTCTGGGCAGTTAGAGAGCTTAATGCTGACCCAAAGTTAGCTGGTGAAAAGCGGCGCATGAACTTAACTTCTCTAGATGAGTGGAGAAGTGAGGCTTACGAGAGCGCTAAAATGTTCAAGGAAAAGGTAAAGAAGTGGCATGACAGGAGGATTCTGAAACGTGAATTTAATGTTGGTGATAAAGTTTTATTGCTTAGATCCCGTTTCAGGTTTTCTCCAGGTAAACTACCTTCCAGGTGGGAAGGGCCATTTCATATCGAAGAAGTCTACCGGTCTGGTGCAATCAAGATTAACAATTTTGAAGGAACCAAACCTCAAGTTGTGAATGGGCAAAGACTCAAGCATTACATGGCGGGAGATCCCGTCAATGTTGATGTAAATATAATACACACAACAACTCATGAAGAACATGTTGCAGCCCTGTTTCAAACACGACAGAAGCAGAATAAGAAAAGGTATGTATTAAGGTAAGGAAACATCGTGAACCGCCATAAAAGTTCCATATTATGAGTTTTTGCGAAATTAGGAAAATTCGAGGCCATAGTGGAGCCGGAGAGGAGCTCCAGGGGGCCCGGGCGCCCCTTGGCGCGCCCTACCTCCTGGCCGCGCCGGGAGGCCGCCTGGGCACCCAGGAGTCCGTCTCCGACCCCACTTTGGCTCGTTGCCTTCCTTTTGTTGCAGAATTTTTTTCTATATATTAACCCGGATCGTTCCGGCAACGTATCTCGCGATTTCGTGTGTTTTCTTTTCGATCTGTTTCTGCCAGGAAATCTTTTAGCTAGACCTAGGTGCCATGGCTCCCCAAGTTCCCCCAAGGACAAGTTCGTCATCAACGTCATCAACCCTTACCTCATTGAGGTGAACAAGCACCCCCAGGTCCTTTGTGTGGAGGACGGTGTTCTCCACAAGGAAGATCTGAAGGGACCAGTCATGGAGGGGAGCACCGAGGAGCGGCTGAAGGAGATGGAACATGAGGTCTTCAAGTTCAAGAAGATGGTGGAGCGTGGTGTTGAAGCCAACTTCGACATCAGGAACGAGATCGAGGCTTCCCATAGGAAAGAGATGAAGGAGATGTGGTCAAGTTTGTCCGCACTAGAAGAAAAAGTTTACCAGCTCCAAGCACAAATCTATGATCTTCACAACCAGAACTGTGAGTATGAACTAAAGTTTCTGCGCATGGGTTTAGGTGCTGAGTGCAGGATCCTGGATACGGGAATGTCCTTCGAGACCGGAGAGGAGCTACCATGGAAGCGCTTCGCCAAGGAGTACCTGATTGAGAAGAACAAGAATGAGGAGTAAATCTCCTCGGGTAATGGCATCCCCTCAGCTTGTTCCAAGCTTGGGGGAGTGCCCGGTATCTTTATCTTTATCTTAGTCTTTTAGAGTCAAGTAGAGTTGTATCATGTCTAGGGAGTTTATTATATGAAATAGGTGTTTGCATTGAGGTCTATCACTCCGTCTGTGGAGAGATTGTATCCGTGAGTGTGGAGTCGTCTATTATGGAATATTAATGAGAAGTCTATTGGTTCCTTCGCTGCACTCGGTATTCTCTTCACGCAATCGGCATCATATGACGATTCTTATGGGGAGTATTGACCTTATATCACGTATGGCTTTGAAAACTTTATTTAATTTTGGCAAACATAGCTTTGGTCTTGACAACATGCATGTTTTCTCAAGTAGCGACATAGCCAAAACCTTTATGTTATTATGTTTGAAGTGTTATGTTGACAAGGAAGACAACTTGATGTGTTATGCTTACCTTAATGTTTATGCCTTATATGTTTTGCATCTAATTTAGCATCAATTGTCTGTTCTCTCAAAGCCTTTTCTAGCCAAACTCTTTGCCAAGTAGATTTCTTCTTGTGCATCCATACCCTGAAACCATTACCTTCCATATGAGTCCACCATACCTTCCTATTCGTGGTATTACCCTACCACTCCTATAAGTGTAGAATTTATGTGTTATCCTTAGATGTTCAAAATCTTCTGTTTTGTGCCTCTTGTTTAGCTCATGAGGAAGTAGTAGGTAATTCATGATCTTCTTAAGTTGGACAAGTTTTACCCCGGGATCGCATGTCTAATCTGCAAACCCATAATACGAGGAGGAACTGGCATGGGTGCGCCCAGCTCGAAAGATAATATAACAAACAAACCCTCCTTCACGCTTGGTCTATGAGAAATCAGAAACTTTGGCAGTGATAAACAAAGGAGATTAAGAGGATGTGATCGTCCTCACTTGGGAGCCGTTCCTCGAAACTTGTCCATCTTGAGAAGTAATTGAGCTATCTATTAGCATTCGTTCACAAACTATGCACCACCCCAAAATCTATTTTTATTATGTTTGATTTAAGGATAGCACATGAGTTTTCCCTGCTTGCCCTTAAACAAGCCTTTCTTCCACCTTTATGTTGAGTCAGTTTTCCTACTTCCTTCTTTTCCCTAAGAGAACAGGCATTTGATGTTGATGAGGATTCATCCATATAAAGCTGCATTAAGTTTTGCCATGCCATATCCTTGTTGACTTTATCTTTTGATAAGCAAGTTTTTTGTGAAAGCTTTTCCTAGCGATCATCTTCCTTTGTGTTAGAATTTGCACTTCATGACTATTAACAAGATCTTTCAAAAGCTTCAAAAAAATTTCAGTTGTTCTTTGACCAAGGTTATGTTTGCCATAATTTGATGAGTTTCCTCAGCCCTACTTTTGATTATAATTGTTATTACTTTCTCATGAGGGCCTTATGAGTTGAGGTTGTTGTTGAGGATGCTTGAGTTTTGATGAAGGAACCTTGATGCTTCTTGTCCGTATTCTATTTATCGACACTGCACTCTC
The DNA here is from genome assembly GCA_950022295.1 of Bromus sterilis. Classification (NCBI taxonomy): domain Eukaryota; kingdom Viridiplantae; phylum Streptophyta; class Magnoliopsida; order Poales; family Poaceae; genus Bromus; species Bromus sterilis. The sequence continues at coordinate 88,182,114 of OX465601.1, read as the reverse complement.
TAAACTTGTGGACAGGTTTACCGAGCTTAGTATTCTCTTGGGGACAAGCGAGGTCTAAGCTTGGGGGAGTTGATACGTCCAAAATGCATCACTATTTTATATAGTAATTCTTTCTTATTCATTGATATACTTCATGATATGATGCTATTCTTATGTTGTTTTGGCTTATTTTACACAGTTTGCAACTTTCCGGTGCCGAAGCAGCAGACGCAGGATTCAGCGGTAAAAAGTGGACACTGAGTTGCTGAACAAGATCACCTCCAAATTACCCGAAAATCGACGGAGGCTGTTTTCCAGAAGGATCACGAAGGCACGCAAAAGAGTGACCAAAGGGGGGCCACAGGGTGCCCAGGCGGCCACCTGGCGCGGCCCCACCCCTTGCCGCGCCGGGAGGGCGCCTGGACCCCCGGGGCCACTCCCGGCTCCCCCCTCTGGCCTATATACCCCTCGTCGTCCAAAAACCCTAAAAAGAGAAGATTTTCCGGAGTTCTGCCGCCGCTCCGTGGCGGAAACCTACAGAGAATAAAAGCCATCTCTGGCGGGCAGATTCCGCCGGGGATATCACCTCCCGGAAGGGGAGATCGTCGCCATCATGATCACCATCGTCACGGGCATCATCGAGATCATCATCAACATCATCCCCATCATCAGCACCATCTCCACCTCCATCCAATCTTGTCTCACAATTGCAACTCATGTCGTAATTCGTACTATCTATCCTCTCTACTCTATCGGTGTTGATTACTACTTTGTGGTGAATGCTATTGAGTTTTGTTGGAGAAATATTATTGTGTTCAGATTTTTTATCATCTATTTATCCCCACTGATCATGATCTCTTTTATGTCTTGTGAGTAGTTACTTTAGTTCTTGAGGACATGGGAGAAGTCTAGTTGTTAGTAGTCATATGATGTTGAAGTAATATGTGTTGGTTGATATTTAAGTTGTGTTGTTATTTTCCTAGTGGTGTTGTGTGAGTCGAACACTCAACACTTCGCCTTATCAAGGACCTAGGGGAGTACATTGTGTACAAAGAATGCTTACGGTGGGTTGCCGGAGTGACAGAAACCTGAACCCCAGTTCGCACGCTTTTGCACAAGGGAACAATGGATCACCGATCGTATTGCTATGGTTAGGCTTTTGCCTTAATTACTATCTTGTATTTGCGGATGCTTGCAAGGTGTTTAATCATAAGATTACACTTATCTTAGTCTAGAGGGTGTACTAGCATAGATCCACCCACTCAAACACTTATCAACACAGCACATAGTACCAATACGGAATATGGCGAAAGCACATGACTACCTCTCCCGTGTGCCCTCAAGAACACTTTAGCTTTTATAAGTTCAGTTGCTAGGCCTCTCCTTTGCCAAGAAAGGATTGGGCCACTCTTTACTATCCAGTATCTTTTACTTTGCTCGTTTTTATTATCCTGTTGCTTATACCAAGAAAACCCCTAAAAAGGTATCTTTCAGTGCTTGCAGTTATCTCCCTACCAAAGTCACTTGCTATTACCTTCTGCTCCACGTTGGGTTCGACACTCTTACTTATCGAAAACACTGCAATAGATCCCTCTACGTTGAGGGTCATCAAGCTACATTTTCTGAGAAAACGCTGCTTGATGCCCCACAGGCGTAAGGGATCGAGATAGTCTTCGCGGTTAAGTTAACCCAATTTATTGATTCGACACACGGGGAGCCAAAGAGTATTGATAAGCTTTGATAATTGAGTTGTCAATTCAACCGCACCTGAAATATACTTGCTTGCAACAATAGATAAGTGGTAACGGTAATATGATAGTGATAGTGGCAACAGCAAAAGTAAATAGCAAAAAGTAACAACTAATGACCAGCAGGATTGAAAACACTGTAGGCTAGGGAGATGGATGGTCGGGCGCTGCATGGATGAGAGTAAACATATAATAGATTCTAACACGGAGCAAGGCACACAGAAAACCAAGGATCATCTAGGCAAATAACAAACAATAGGCATGTATCCTGTAGGTAGTTGTGCGTGCTTGCAATAAGAACTTGCACAACATCTTTTGTCGTACCATCCCGCTACGAACGGGGCCAAAAGGAACTTATGGAGATTAAGGTGCTCCTGTTAAAGAGTACCGGAACAAAGCAATAAACTCAATGGATACATGGAATCCACAAATTATGGACCATCCCCTTTGGTTTCCCAAGCTGTCACCTTTGGGATCGCCGGTTCCGAACCATAATAGGTGCATACAACTCATAGATAGGATCTAGAACACAAATATATTCATGAAAACACATAGGGTTCAGATCTGAAAACATGGCACTCGGGCCCAAAGTGACAAGCATTAAGAACAACAAGTTGTAGCAAAGAAGATAAACACCAATCTAGATGATAGGCAACATGCCCCCAACAATCTGACGAACTATTACATGATTAAACTCATCCAATCCCTACCGTCCCCTTTGCCTACAGCAGGGAATTACTCACACATGTGAAGAGAAGTCATGGAGGATGGATGGAGTGGTGATGGCGATGACGATGGCGACGATCTCCCCTCTCCGGAGTCCAAATCAGCCTCCAGATTAGCCCTCCCGAAGAAGAACAGAGGGTGGCGGCGGCTCCGCGACGGAAACTGGGAAAACAACCTCTGTTCTAGGGTTTTCTCGTCACGGGGATAAATAGGAGCCTCGGTAGGGCACCAGAGGAGGGGGTGGCAGCCCAAGCGGCCAGAGGGCGCGGCCCCACCCCTGGCCGCGCCAGGGGGGCGCCTGGGGTCCCTAGGGCTCCACTCTGGTCCCCCTTCTGGCTCCTGGCTCCTTCGGGTGCGTGGATTTTCTGATAATTTTCTGGGAATTTTCGGGGACGTCTAAAAATCAATTTTCCTGCGCAAAAATAAACCATACAGGCAGCTCTGCTGAAAAAAGCGTTAGTCCGGGTTAGTTTCATCCAAATCATGCAAGAATGAGGTCAAAACAATAGCAAAAGAGTTTGGAAAAGTAGATACGTTTGAGACGTATCGACTCCCCCAACCTTAGCATATTGTTTGTCCTCAAGCAATTCAGTTTCAACGAACTGGACGCGACAAAGAAAACTTTGACAAACTCTTTTGCTTCATTAGATGTATATAAGCATGTACTACGAAAAGAGTTTAGCAAGTAATGAAACAATGCTATAAGGACAATGCACGAAGCAATTCTTCTTTCATGTGATCAGTCACAAACAACTAAAAGTAAATAATAAGCTACTGAAAATCAAAACAGGATCACAATGCACATAGCTTGAACATACTTGAGTGGCATTTCGCTAGCCTCCATGAGTGAAGCAAAACATAAATGCAGAAACTCCTCCGGAGTTTTAAAGGTGACTAGAACTCAGTATTTCAGACTAGCAATAACACAAGCATGCAGAAGACAATGTAATACTTTGGGACAATGCATGTTACACTAAGAATGACAATTATGCTCTCATAGTTGGTGCTTTGAAGAAAGAAGGGGAGACTCTCGAACCATGGATTTTGATGGCAAGGTTGAAAACCCGTGAAAGGAAGCAAAGACTAAACAAGTGCCAGAGCTCTTGGTTTTGAAAACAGAGATAAAACATTTTTGAGAAGTGCAACTTTCCAGTCAATGGTGAACGGTAAAGGTCTCTCAATATCTCCCATGCCAACCATATATAATGCCTTTTTCTTACACATGTTCCCTTATCCATGAATCTTTGATGGTCTACGGAACCTTTTATTTTTCCTCAAGGATGGAAGGAGGGTATCGTTCCACCTATCATAAGCAGCATTGGTTCCATTTCACTCCATCAAGTATGGGGGAGGTGTAACTCTCATATATATTTTTCTTTTTCTGTTTTGACTAGTTAAAACTTCCGTCAAAATATTTTTTGGCATGAAAGATACTGATTTCCCTTCACCGCACCATGAGCTTGTACGGTTACAAAAGGGAAACTTTTGAATAAATTTCGAGATGGCACAAGAAAGTCTAAGTTAGGAGTGGCTGGTAAATACCACATATAGGTAGGTATGGTGGACTCAAATGGAACAACTGGGTTTGAAAAGGAGTTTGGAAGCACAAGCAGAATTCCTCTTGGTGCGAGCGAAGGCTAGCAAAAGACTGGGAAGCGATCAACTAGAGGGCAATAACTATCATAATCATGCAGAGCGACAAAGCAACATTGAATCGGGCATGAAAGTGATATAACTATTATGAAACAAAAAGATCATCAAGGCAAAAATAGACTTTTTTAGTCATAAGCATGTGTGAACATGTGCCAAGTCAATCCAAAAATCCTCCGAAAGGAAATACCACTCCAGAATGCCAAACCATGAACAATGCAATGCATGTAAATCATTTCAACAACACATTATGTACTCTAGCTATATGAGACTGGACACAAGGAAAGCATGAACACTGGGAAAGCATTGTAAACATAGCACTATGTCGCTACAAGCTGGTCTCTAGATCATAAGCACAGGCATATGTACAAAAGCAGAAACAAGAAGAGTTCATATCGGTTTTCCTTGTTGCTTCCCTTCCGTCGATCTTCGTCATTACTGCCTGGTCACTTGCACAATCGAACGTAGGAAATATAATCAAATGCCATCACGGACTCGAGCTGATCTCTGAAAACAAAGCAAACTAAAGAGAGAAAGGAAAATCTTTTTGGGTTTTTTAAAGGTTAGAAGAAAGAAAAAGAAAAGAGGAAATCTTTTTGTTGTTTTTGCAAAGAAAGAAAGAAAGAAAAATGGGCAAAAGCTTCGAAAAGATCAAAGCGAATAAAATGGATAATACAATGGAAGAGTGAGAAGGGCACGTACTCCCCCAAGCTTAGGCTTTTGGCCTAAGTTGGTAGTAGCTAATGTCCCCAGGAGCCTCCTGCTCCAGGGTAGTACGGATGAGTCCAAGGGTCGTATGAGGCTTCCGGTGCGTACACCGAAGTCCTCGGATCCTCCCACAAAGAAGGATTCGCGCTCCAAGCAGAGGAAGACCCTTCACCAAAATGGGTGACAGTCTCTCCCTGGAAAGGTGGGAACTCACCATGCTCCTCCTCGTCGGGCACAACCCCCTCCATGGGGTTATAAAACTGATGCTGGACCACGAACTCATCGAACTGGATAACATCAAAGGACCATCCGTTACTGTGAGAAAAATCAAACAAAAGAGGTGCAGGTAGACGGATCTTGCGTTCCGTGGTAGCTCCGAAACACAAGATATAATCAAGGTTACCAAACTCAGAAGTCATGGTAACAAACTTATGCCTTTTCATAGCAGCTAGATCAAAACTTAAGTAAGTAAAAGGCTTATCATCGGGGTGTGGGGTGCCATTAAGAGACTCTAGGATAAGTGTGGCGTAAACGCCACCAAATAAGTCTCCCTTGTTATTGTTCATAGCAAGGCGTCGAGCAATTAAGGCACCCACATTATAATCAAACATCCCCGAGAGGGCGGTTGCCAGGATAGCAATATCCGGCGCATATATGTTTCTCGTGTTGTCACGAGCTAACACCCCTCTAGCAATAAAATACGCAAAATACCTGAGATGTGGGAATAAGATGCTGGAGATCTTTGACCGATGAATGTCCCTCGTATCCATGCTACAGAGAGAGTTGAAGACGGTTCTCAGCCCGGAGGGCTGAGAGCTCATCTTCGCCGTCAGTCCCACGTTCGGCACACCTATTATTTCACAAAACTTTTCGAAAGGCATGGTCAAAAGATTATTATAAATTTTAAACTCAACAGAACCAGCATCAAGGTTATATCTAAAACTGTTAATGAAACAGGAGGTGAGTTTTTGATACTGGGCAACACGGCACGTAGCGAGCCGCGCCAGACCTGCATTAGCACAAAGATTATAGAACTCCTCCTTAATTCCTGCAGCTTCAAGGAATTCATCGCACGGGAAAGTCATTGCATGTGCTTGATTTGTGTCCTCCAACAACTCTAAGGGCACATGATCTTCGTTGTAGCTGACCCTAGCAGTCGAGGGTGAAGCTGCAACTCTTGTAACTCGATCGGAGCGCTCGGGCCTCTTCTTCCCAAGCCACCCCTTTGCTCTTCCTAGCAAACTCATTTCTGAATTTTTTGACAAATTGCAAAAACAAGGATTTAAACAAAGTGAGTTAAGGCAAACTACTCAACTCACTTACCTAAGGCATAAACTTGCATCAAAACTTGGAAAATAAAATTCTACACATGCATGCAAGCTCACATAAACAGCACCAAGAGCTACTAAATACTCACAAATGAAGCCACTAATCAAAAATCTAATTGGAGGGGTGAAGGAGTTGCATACCAGGGAGTACTTGCTCAAAATTTCAGCTCGAATGGTGGGTTGTAGAGAGAGATCGAAAATCGCCTCCAAGAACAGCAAGAACGCAAGAACAAAATGCAGAACTCGTGTTTTTGGAGAGAGAGGAAGGAGGAGGAAGAAGACATACCTGGAAGTGGGGCCTGTGGGCCCCAGGCGCCCTGTGGGCGCGGCCAGGGGGCAGTCAGCGCCAGCTGACCGCCTGGGCCACTGGTGGCCCCCCCTGGTCAGCCCCAGGTGCCTCTAGGTCACTCCCGGCATGGAAATTTTTATTTTTATTTTTCTGGAATTTTTCTGAAAACTTCACTGTTGAAAATTTCTCGGAGTTCAAAAAGCTGCAAAACTTTCTGAAAATTTAAGCGGTGATTAGTATTCTGAAGCTTCAAAAACATAAAAACTTGGTACAGCAAAGAGAATGAAAGCTAAAGCAAATGAAAACATAACAAGCTTGACTTTTTACCTATATAAAACAAGCTTCACTAGCAAGGTTGATCAAGTCTTACCAACAAACCGGCGATATATAGAGCAAGAAGTCTCCCCTCTTATGAAGTTATCATTGCACCTTTATTTTAATGGACATTGTCCCCACCATGATGGTTTTGTATTTGTGGTGCACATGTAGTGGACAGTCCCATTCTCCAATCTTCACGGTCTCGATATTCTCTATAGAGTTAAGGCCATGCCTCTTGTCGATCTTCTTTGGAAAATACACCATGTGCTCTTTATCAACAACGTTGAAAGTGACCTTTCCTTTATTGCAATCAATGATAGCACTTGCGGTGTTAAGAAAAGGTCTACCAAGAATAATGGACATGCTCCCATCCTCGGGCATGTCAAGCACAACAAAATCTGTAAGGATCAAACAATTAGCAACTTCAACGGGAACATCCTCACAAATACCTATTGGGACGGCTGTTGATTTGTTATCCATTTGAAGGGAGATATCTGTAGGGATTAGTTTCTCTAAACAAAGCCTCTTGTAAAGAGAGAAAGGCATAACACTCACTCCTGCCCCAAGATCACATAAAGCAGTTCTGACATAATTATTCTTTATGGAGCAAGGAATGGTGGGTATACCTGGATCACCGAGCTTCTTAGGGATCTTGCCACTAAAAGATTAGTTAGCAAGCATAGTAGATATTGCCTCATTAGGAACTTTTCTTTTATTAGTAACAATATCTTTCATATATTTCGAATATGGAGGTAACTTAATAGCATCATTCAAAGGAATTTGAAGAAAAAGAGGTTTCATCCATTCACAAAATTTATTATAATGCTCTTCTTCTTTAGATTTGAGGGACTTACTTGGAAAGGGCATGGGTTTCTGTATCCATAGTTCTCTTTCCTTACCATGTCTTCTTGCGATGAAGTCTTCTTTAGAGTACCTCTTGCGTTTATCGGGTGCTTCTTCTTCTCTTACCTTGGGAGAATCCACCTTCTCCGCGTCTTTTCCTTCAGGCTCGGCACCGTCTTCTGTTTCGGCATCGGAGGTAGATATGCTATTAGGATCAATAGCTGGCTTTTCACTTGTAATAGGATCATCGGGATTGTCAGCCTCCTTGTGTTTCTTCTTCTTCTTTTTCTTTGTCGGAGAGCTAACAATCTCGTCTTCTTCTTGTACTTGAGAATTTTGCTCGATCCTCTTTGGATGCCCCTCAGGATAGAGTGGGTCCTGGTTGTGTGTTCCACCCCTAGTTTTAATTCCATAAGCTTGTATGTCCTGTTTGGCATTATTAGCAAGCAAATCTTTTTGCACATTAGAAATTTGTTCAAGCTGAGTTTGAACCATATGAAAATGCTTAACAAGACATTTAACATCATTAACTGTTCTCTCTAGAACATCACATAAACTTTTGATAGCAAGATAATTATCATGCAACTGACTTTGTAACCTCCTATTAAAATGGTCTTGCTTAACAATAAAATTATCAAGCTCATCTAAACATTGGTCGGGAGGCTTACCTTTAGGGATGTCACTTTCAGTAAAGTCTAATAGAGAGTGTACCTCTACCAAGGGAGGGTGAGTAGTAGGCTCACACAACTTCTCAATAGGCGGTAAATTCTTCACGTCTTTGCCTTTAATACCTTTCTCCTTTTTAGACTTCTTTGCTTCTTGCATATCTTCGGGGTTCAGAACAAGCATGCCCCTCTTTTTTGGTGGTAGAAGTGGTTCAGGAACGGACCAGTCTTCATGGTTTTTGGAGATTTTGCACATTAATTCTTCTGCATCGTCCGGCGTTCTTTCCCTGAAAACACAACTAGCACAACTATCCAGGTAGGATCTGGAGTCATCGATTAAACCAGCGTAAAATATATCAAGCAATTCATTCTTGGGGATTCCATGTCCCGGCATAACCTTAAGTAAATCACAAAACCTCCCCCAAGCTTTAGGGAGGTGCTCATCCTGCAATTGTTTAAAGTTATAGATTCTTTGCAAAGCAGCATGTTGCAGATGAGCTGGGAAATATTTATAAACAAATAATTTGACTAAGTCCTGAGGACTTTTAATGGAACCATAAGGTAGTGCATCGTACCATGATTTAGCGTCTTCCTTCAAAGAAAAAGGAAAAAGCTTGGCCACATAGAAGTTTCGTATCTTCTCATCAGTAGTGAATAGGTTGCTTAACTCAGCGAGTTTGGTCAAGTGTGCTATAGCATCATCATTTTCTCTGCCATAAAAGGGGTGAGCCTCGACTGTAGATATAAGTGAAAGATCAACAGAGAAATCATAATCAGGATCAGTGATGCATATAGGAGATGTGGCAAATTGAGGATCAGGAATAACTTTGTTCTTCATGGAGTGCTTTTTGAGCAACTCCTTAACAGCACCAGGGTCAGAGTCGACACACTTTCTGAGTTCCCTGCATAAATCATCATCAAGAGTAACATAATCATCATCAAGGATTCTCTCCCTGAGTTCATCTAAGCTCGGGTAACCAAAGGTTTTGCAGGTAGGAATATACGTAGCAAGGGTCTCGGTCTTGGATTTTGCTGCGGCCTTAGCAGTCTGAGTTTCAATATAGTGACCAAGAAAAGTAGCATCATCAAGAGTAGTGGAAGCATCAACAAAAGTATCAAACATAGTAACAGACTCAATAGAAGCATCATGTAGTGGTGGTGAAGTAAACTTACTCATAACAGAAGGTGAATCAAGTGTAGCACTTGTGTTCAGAACAGTACATTTTCTTGTACGGGATGGTAAGATCGGAACCTTGGGGTCTCCTTTCTTACCCATAGCGGATGATGTGCAGCAGGAAGGATACTTCAAGTAGACTTGTAAATATTGCTATGCTCCCCGGCAACGGCGCCAGAAAACGCTGCTTGATGCCCCACAGGCGTAAGGGATCGAGATAGTCTTCGCGGGTAAGTTAACCCAATTTATTGATTCGACACACTGGGAGCCAAAGAGTATTGATAAGCTTTGACAGTTGAGTTGTCAATTCAACCGCACCTGAAATATACTTGCTTGCAACAATAGATAAGTGGTAACGGTAATATGATAGTGATAGTGGCAACAGCAAAAGTAAATAGCAAAAAGTAACAACTAATGACCAGCAGGATTGAAAACACTGTAGGCTAGGGAGATGGATGGTCGGGCGCTGCATGGATGAGAGTAAACATATAATAGATTCTAACACGGAGCAAGGCACACAGAAAACCAAGGATCATCTAGGAAAATATCAAACAATAGGCATGTATCCCGTAGGTAGTTGTGTGTGCTTGCAATAAGAACTTGCACAACATCTTTTGTCCTACCATTCCGCTACGAACGGGGCCAAAAGGAACTTATGGAGATTAAGGTGCTCCTATAAAAGATCACCAGAACAAAGCAATAAACTCAATGGATACATGGAATCCACAAATTATGGACCATCCCCTTTGGTGTCCCAAGCTGTCACCTTTGGGATCGCCGGTTCCGGACCATAATAGGTGCATACAACTCATAGATAGGATCTAGAACACAAATATATTCATGAAAACACATAGGGTTCAGATATGAAAACACGGCACTCGGGCCCAAAGTGACAAGCATTAAGAACAACAAGTTGTAGCAAAGAAGATAAACACCAATCTAGATGATAGGCAACATGCCCCCAACAATCTGACGAACTATTACATGATTAAACTCATCCAATTCCTACCATCCCCTTTGTCTACAGCAGGGAATTACTCACACATGTGAAGAGAAGTCATGGAGGATGGATGGAGTGGTGATGGAGATGACGATGGCGACGATCTCCCCTCTCCGGAGGCCAAATCAGCCTCCAGATTAGCCCTCCCAAAGAAGAACAGAGGGTGGCGGTGGCTCCGCGATGGAAACTGGGAAAACGACCTCTGTTCTGGAGTTTTCTCGTCACGGGGATAAATAGGAGCCTCGGTAGGGCACCAGAGGAGGGGGCAGCAGCCCAGGCGGCCAGAGGGCGCGGCCCCACCCCTAGTCGCGCCAGGGGGGCGCCTGGGGCCCCCAGGGCTCCCCTCTGTTCCCCCTTCTGTCTCCTGGCTCCTTCGGGTGCGTGGATTTTCTGATAATTTTCTGGGAATTTTCTGGGACGTCTAAAAATCCATTTTCCTGCGCACAAATAAACCATACAGGCAGCTCTACTGAAAACAACGTTAGCCCGGGTTAGTTTCGTCAAAATCATGCAAGAATGAGGTCAAAAAAATAGCAAAAGTGTTTGGAAAAGTAGATACGTTTGAGACGTATCACCATGCTGCCATTAAGTATCTTATGCAGAAAAAGGATTCCAAACCAAGACTCATTAGGTGGGTACTCCTTCTTCAAGAATTTGATTTGCAGATTGTCGATTGAAAAGGAGAAGACAATCCGGTGGCGGATAATCTTTCAAGGATGGAAGATATCCCGCACGATCCTATTCCAGTCAACGATAGTTTCCCAGATGAACAACTTGCTGTTGTAAAAGTACAATCTCATTCCGACCGTTGGTTTGCAGATTATGCTAAATTTATCGTTGCAAAGTTTTTGCCTCCAGGTTTCACATTTCAGCAGAGGAAGAAATTCTCACAAAGTGTCAGAGAGTTGGTAACATTAGCAGGAGAAATGAGATGCCTATGAACTACTCACTAGTGATCGAACCTTTCGATTGCTGGGGTTTTGATTTTATGGGTCCTTTTCCTCCTTCACACAAGTACACACACATCTTAGTTGCTGTTGATTATGTAGCCAAGTGGGTTGAAGCAATCCCCACTGAGAGTGCTGATCACAAGACATCTTTGAAAATGCTCAAAGATGTAATTTTTCCTAGGTTTGGAGTACCAAGGTACCTCATGACAGATGGAGGGTCACACTTCACGCATGGACCTTTTAGGAAAGCTCTAGCCAAGTACGATGTCAATCATAGGATTGCATCACCGTACCACCCTCAAACTAGTGGGCAAGTTGAGCTCACCAATAGGGAGATCAAGTTGATCTTGCAGAAAACACTAAACAGTTCTAGAAAGGACTGGTCAAAGAAGTTAGGAGATGCTTTGTGGGCGTATAGAACTGCTTACAAAAACCCCATGGGCATGTCTCCGTATAAGATGTTCTATGGCAAGGCTTGCCATTTAACATTAGAGTTAGAGCATAAAGCTTTCTGGGCTGTCAGAGAGCTGAATGCTGACCCAAAGTTAGCTGGTGAAAAGCGTCTCATGAACTTGACTTCTCTAGATGAGTGGAGAAGTGAAGCTTACGAGAGCGCTAAAATGTTCAAGGAAAATGTAAAGAAGTGGCACGATAAAAGAATTCTGAAACGTGAATTTAATGTTGGTGATAAAGTTTTGTTGTTTAGATCTCGTTTCAGGTTTTTTCCAGGTAAACTACTTTCCAGATGGGAAGGACATTTTCATATCGAAGAAGTATATCGGTCGGGTGCAATCAAGATCAATAATTTCGAAGGCACCAAACCTCAAGTTGTGAATGGACAAAGACTCAAACATTATATGGCAGGTGATCCAATCAATGTGGATGCAAACATGATATATACAAGTACTCATGAAGAACATGTTGCAGCCCAGTTTCAGACTCCGGCAGGAGCAGAATTAGAAAAGGTATGAATTATGGTAAGAAAACACCGTGAACGTCAATAAAAGTTAACTTTTCAGAGTTTTTGCAAAATTAGGAAAATTCCAAGCCCGAGTGGAGCCGGAGAGGAGCTCCAGGGAGGCCAGCAGGCCCCCTGGCGCGGCCCCCCTCCTGGCCGCGCCGGGCACCCTCCTGGCTGCCCTGGACTCCGCCTCCACCTAGGCTTGAAACCTTCCTTCTGTTGCAGAAATTTTTGCTATATATTTGCCCGGATCGTCCCGGCACCGTATCTCTCGATTTCGCGTGTTTTATTTTCGAGCTGTTTCTACCAGAAAAACTTTCAGCTAGACCTAGGTGCCATGGCTTCCCCAAGTTCCCCCAAGAAAAAGTTCGTCTTCAACGTCATCAACCCTTACCTCGTTGAGGTGAGGAAGCACCCCCAGTTCCTTCGTGTGGAGGACGGTGTTCTCCACAAGGAAGATCTGAAGGGACCAGTCAAGGAGGGGAGCACCGAGGAGCGTCTGAAGGAGATGTAACATGAGATCTTCAAGTTCAAGAATATGGTGGAACGTGGTGTTGAAGCTAACTTCGACATCATGAATGAGATCGAAGCTTCCCACAAGAAGGATATGAAGGAGATGTGGTCAAGTTTGGCCGCACTAGAAGAAAAAGTTTATGGGCTCCAAGCACAGATCTATAATCTACAGAACCAGAACTGTGAGTATGAACTAAAGTTTCTGGGCATGGGTTTAGGTGCTGAGTGCAGGATCTTGGAGACGGGAATGTCTTTCGAGACTGGAGAACAGTTGCCATGGAAGCGCTTCACCAAGGAGTACGTGATCGACAAGAACAAGGATGAGGAGTAAAACTCCTCGGGTAATGGCATACCCTTAGCTTGTTCCAAGCTTGGGGGAGTGCCCAGTATCTTTATCTTTATCTTTGTCTTTAGGAGTGAAGTAGAGTCGTATCATGTCTAGGGAGGTCACTTTATGAAATAGGTGTTGCTTTGAGGTCTATCACTCCTTTTGTGGAGAGCTTTGTACCCGTGAGTGTGGAGTCGTCTATGAAGGAATATTAATGAGAAGTCTATTGGTTTCTTCGCTGCACTTGGTATTCTCTTCACGCAATCGACATTATGAACTGATTCTTATGGGGAGTTTTGACCTTATATCAGGTATGGCTTCGAAAACTTTATTTAATCTTGGCAAGTATAGCTTTGTTCATAACAACAAGCATGTTTGTCTCAAAGTAGCGACATAGCCAAAACCTTTGTGTTATTATGCTTGAAGTGTTATGTTGACAAGGAAGACAACTTGATGTTTCATTCTAGTTTTAATGTTTATGCTTTGTATTGATTGCATCTAAGTTGTCATCAATTTTCCGCTCTCTCAAAGCCTTGCTAGCCAAAACTTTGTACTAAGCGGACTTCTTCTTGTACTTCCATACCTTGAAACCAACTTCTTCCACTTGAGTCCACCATACCTTCCTACTTGTGGTATTCCACTACCACTCCTAAAGTATATAATTTATGTGCTATCTTTAGATGTTCAAAATCTTCTGTTTTGTGCCGCTGATTCAGCTCATGAGGAAGTGGTGGGTGACCCATGATCTTCTTAATTTGGACAAGTTTTATCTTGGGATTGCATGTCTAATCTGCAAACCCCTAATACGAGAAGGGACTGGCATGAGTGCCCAGCTCGTAAAAGATAAATACTAACACATAAGTTCCTTCGCCCTTTTACGAGTGATAAACAAAGGAATCCAAGGGGATGTGATCGTCCCCACATGGGAGCCATTCCTCGAAACTTGTCCAAATCATGAAGTGAGTGAGTTATCTATCAGCAGTCGTTGAAGGATCATGCACCCCCCCCCCAAAAAGTTTGTTTTTATTCTGTTTGATCTAGAGATGGCACATAAGTTTTCCCTGCTTACCCTTTTGCACGGGGTTTATCTTTATTTTGTGCTGAGTCAGTCCTTCCTACTTCCTTCCTTTCTAGAGAGAGAACAGACACTTGATGTTGATAAAGATGCTTGCATATAAAGTTGCATTGAAATCTAGCATGTTACATCTTTGTTGACATTATCTTCTTATAAGTGAGTTGTTTTCAAAAGCTTATGCTTAGTAAAACATCTTCCTTTGTGTTGACATGTGCACTTCTTGAATAATAGCATGTTCTTTAAAAAGCTTCAAACTGTTCCATTATAATTGAAAGAGCAAAAGTAAAAGTTATTAGTTGTTCCTTGACCAAGGCTATGTTTGTCATGATTTGATGAGTCTTCCAGGTCCTACTTTGTTATAATTGTTACTACTTACTCATAAGGACCTTATGAGTTGAGGTTGTTGTTGAGGATGCTTAAGTATAGTGAGGAATCTTTATGCTTCTTGTTTGTATTCTTTTATCGACACTTCACTCTCTAAACTTGTGGACAGGTTTACCGAGCTCAGCAATCGCTTGAGGACAAGCGAGGTCTAAGTTTGGGGGAGTCGATACGTCCAAAAAGCATCACTATTTTATATTGTGATTTCACCCTATTCATTGATATATTCCACTTTAAAGTATTGTTCTTATGTTGTTTTGTCTTATTTTACACAGTTTACAACTTTCCGGTGCTGAAGCAGCAGAACCAGAATTCAGCGGTAAAAAGTGGATACCAAGTTGCTGAATCAGATCAAGTCCAAATGCGATGAAATTTTACGGGGAGCATTTTTTGGAAGATTGACTGGGGATCACCGAAGGTGGAGGTGAGGGGACCCGCCAGGCACCCTCCTGGTCCCCCTCGGTGCCCCCTTTCGCCTATATAATCCCCCTGGGGTGGAAACCCCAAAACAAGAGTCGTTTCCGTGTTTCGCCGCCGCCACGGGGCGGAAACCTACAGAGGAGAAAAGCCATCTCCGGCGGGCAGATTCCGCCGGGGAGATCACCTCCCGGAAGGGGATATCGTCGCCATCATCATCATCATCGTCACGGGCATCATCGAGATCATCATCAACATCATCCCCAACATCAGAACCATCTCCATCTCCATCCCATCTCATCTCACAATTGCAACTTGTGTTGTAATCCGTACTATCTATCCTCTCTACTCTGTTGGTGTTGATTACTACTTTGTGGTGAATGTTATTGAGTTTTGTTGGAGAAATATCATTGTGTCCAGATTGTTTACCACCCACCTATCACCTCTGATCATGATCTCTTTTATGTCTTGTGAGTAGTTACTTTAGTTCTTGAGAACATGGGAGAAGTCTATTTGTTAGTAGCCATACTATGTTGAAGTATTATGTGTTGTTTGATACTTAAGTTGTGTTGTTATTTCTTTAGTGGTGTTATGTGAGTCGAACACATAACACTTCACCTTTCATGGGCCTAGAGGAATACATTGTGCACAAAGGATGCCGGAGTGACAGAAACCTGAACCCCAGTTCGCCGACTTTCGCACAAGGGAGTTATGGATCCTTGATCGTAATGTTGTGGTTAGGCTTATGCCTTAATTACTACCTTGTATTTGCGGATGCTTGCAAGGTGTGTAATCATAAGAGTACACTTATCTTAGTCTAGAAGGTGTACTAGCATTGATCCACCCACCGACACTTATCAACACGATACATATTACTTGGCGGAGTATGGTGAAACTGACTTGACTATCTCTCTCGTGTTTTCTCGAGAACGCTTTAGCTTTTATAAGTTCAGTTCCTAGGCTTATCCTTGTGAAAGGATTGGGCCACTTGCTATTCCTCAGTTACCCAGTTTACTTTGCCTGTCTTTTAATTTTCTGTTGCTTAAACCAAAAACCCCCCAAATATTTACCTTTGAGTGTTTTTAGCCCTTTCTTTATCCAGTGTCACTTATCAACACCTTCTGCTCCTCGTGGGATCAATACTCTTATTTATCAAAAAGTTACAATTGATACCTTAGAGTTGTGGGTTATCAAGAATCGTTTATTGGCGCGGTTAACAGGGAAGGCAACCCAACTAAACCTATTAACTTCTCCGCCATCAGGCTCACACATCTTCTCAATAGGAGGTAGATTTTTCACGTCTTCGGCTTTAATGTCTTTCTCCTTTATAGACTTCTTTTCTTCTTGCATATCTTCTGGGCTCAAGACAAGAATGTACCTCTTATTTGGTGGTGGAGGTGGTTCAGGGACGGACCAATCTTCATGGTTCTTGGAAATCTTGCCCATTAGTTCTTCAGCATCGTCCGGTGTTCTTTCTCTGAAAACGCAACCAGCACAACTATCCAGATAGGATCTAGATTCATCGCTTGGACCAGCATAAAATATATCAAGTAATTCATTCTTTGGGACTTCATTTCCCAGGCTAGCCTTAATTAAACCTCAATACCTCCCCAAGATTTAGGGAGGTGCTCATCCTGCAACTTTTTAAAGTTATAAATTCTTTGCAAAGCACCATGTTGCATATGAGCAGGAAAATATTTATCGACAAAGAATTGAACTAAGTCTTGACGACTCTCAATGGAACCATAAGGTAGTGCATCATACCATGCTTTAGCGTCTTCCTTCAAAGAAAAAGGAAAAAGCTTGGCCACATAAAAGTTTCGTATTCTCTCATCAGTAGTAAATAAGCTACCCAACTCGGCGAGTTTGGTCAGGTGTGCTATAGCATCATCATTTTATCTGCCATAAAAAGGGTCAGATTCGACTGTAGATATAAGAGAAAGATCAACAGAGAAATCATAATCAGGATCAGTGATGCATATAGGGGATGTAGACATTTAGGACCAGGAGTAATCTTGTTCTTCATGAAGTGCTTTTCAAGCAGGTCATTAAAAACACCAGGGTCAGAGTCGACACACTCTTTGAGTTCCCTGCAAAAATCATCATCAAGAGTAATATAATCATCATCAAGGATTCTCTCCTTTAGTTGATCCAAGTTTGGGTAACTGATGGTACGATTTCTCGCCCCCTCGTTGGTTACCCAAAGTTGAAGGTTGAGATGTTGATAGCGGCAATTTCCCTTAGCGAAGATACTAAGGTTGAATGTCAAACCAATAGGACTCCAATAGACACAAGAAGGTGGTGAAGTGAACAATGGCGCCGTTTACAACCGAGGTTGCTAACTTCACCTGGACCTGCACACACAACAAATAGCTTTGCTTCCCAACAAGTACAGAGGAGTTGTCAATTCCTTCGGCCTTGTTGCTTACAAAGGATAAAACACACGAGATAATAATGATAGTGATAGCAACGGAAAAGTAAATAAAGCAGTAAATTGATAGCAGGTGTAAACAGTATTGGAAATATGGACCGTGGTCCTATGATGTTCACTTGTGATGTCTCTCTCCTAAAAGACGATAAAATATCCATGTGAGGTAAACAAATTACAGCTGGGCAATTGACAGGATTATGTGCGCAAACCAATGCTAATTATGCTATGAAGAAAGGAAGAGGCTCAAAAGCATGGGCGGTACGGCAAGACAAGTAGACTGAAATCCATCTGCATCTACCTACTAATCATCCACCTTGAGATATCTATCCAGAACATCTCGCTGGTATTAGTTGTGAATCCCACCCAAAGTGTAAACTCAAAGCAACGGACAACTGCATTAAAGAACTTCGTAAAGTAAACAATCCTTGCACCCGCAATTACAAGCACCGTTGTTTTCCCCCTTGTGGCAACAACACATCCCTTAGACTCATGTTTCTGTCACTCAAACTAGGCATCGGGGGGCATGAACCCACAATCATGCATAACGCTCCCTCTTGGAGTCACTACCTACTACTTGGCCAAAGCAATAAACAGCAACAGAGAACATGCAAGAATTACTCTAGAACATAAATATAAAAGAGGAGAATCAAATATATTACTCAAACACAATCTGAACATAAATCTCATAATCCATCGGATACCAGCAAACTCAGCATAGCAACAGCAGAAGTATTACATATGTGCCTCAATCATGTAGGGAAGCTCACGAGGTCTAATCCATGAAGAACAAAGAGGGGAGGAGAACATCACACATAGCTACTGATCATAGACCCATGGTCTAAGGTGGACTACTCACGGTTCATCCGGGAAGCATCCATGGTGGTGGATAATCTCCCGGAGGTGGTTTCTCCCCCCGGCAGGGTGCCGGGAAGAGGTCTTCAAGTGCTCTCAATTTTGGAAGCGCGGTGGCGGTGGAACAGTGGAGAGATCGCGAAAAAGGGTTCCCATCACGGGGGTTTCATGTCATGAGGATTATATGGGAGAAGGGGGCAGCAAGGGGGGCCACCAGGGGTCCAGGCGGCCCCCTAGAGCGGCCCCGCCCTAGGGTGCACTGGGAGGGCGCCTGGGGCCCTGGTGGGTCCCCTATGGCCCCCCTTGGTGATTCCCGAAGCATCTTCTACGCTGATTTTTTATTGGATTTTTCCTGAATTTTTGTAGCACTTTTAATATGGGGGAAACCGGAAATAGAAAAACAACAGAAAACAGGAAATGGCACTGGGGTGCACTGAGTTAATAGGTTAGTCCAAATATGATCAAAAGTGTATGGAAGTTCATCAATATCATAGCAATATCACACAAAAGAGGCATGGATCAAGCATAAATTATAGATACGTTTTGGACGTATCAACATCCCCAAGCTTAATTCCTTCTCGTCCTTGAGTAGGTAAATGATAAAAGCATAATTTCTGTGGTGACATGCTAACAACCATATAAGAACTTTTAAGTAAAGCAATCAAGGCATGCAATTCAATTCAAGTCATAACAGGCAAGAGTCTATATTTAGCATTGAAACAAGCAACATAAGAACATAAAGGTGCAAGAGCTCTCGCTGTCCGTGACTCGAATGTCTCCAAATGGTGTTTGCATGCAAGAAAGGGGATAGGGATATACGAGAGAAAAAGTATTTTTGTGTTGAGAACTCAATCTACTAAAGTTTCACACTTGGTATTCTTTGGAATCTTATCTTGACTCATCCCCAGACCACTAGCCAGGTACAAGTCAAAATGATCCACTCCTTTTCGACATTTTGAGCACTCACGCAATTGATGAGTGTAAGCAATAAAGTTGACACTTAGGATGGCAAAGAGAGAATATGGTGGAGGAGGAAGACAAAAAGGGTGTGAAAGGCTCACATCAATGAGGACAATCATAGGAGAGAGAAAGCCAAATGATAGATATGATGTGAGGAGTAGGGATTGCCATGCAACGGATGCACATATGAGCTAAGGTAAGATCTCCAAGGGAACTAGTGGGGGTGAATCCAACTTGCTTGCTCAAGAAGACCTAGAGCTCATTTGAGGAGGCTTATCATTGGAATATACAAGCCAAGTTCTATAGTGTGAAGGTCCCAACATAGCTATATGCATGAATGATAATCTCTATGGAGTACAAGATATAAGAGGGAGTACGAGTGTGGATCTCTCAACAGGAATAGTAGTGTGCCCCTTCTCTCTTTTTTTTTTCTTTTTTTTCTATTTTTTGGTGGCCTCATTTCCATTTCTCTCATTAGTCCTCTTTGGGTTATTTTAATTTGTCCTCTTTGGAATCTTTTAATTTGTCCACTTTGGGATCTTTTCCTCACTTTAGGGGCAACACTCTATATATTACAAAAAGTATAGAAGATCTTTCACACTTTACAAAGTACTCAAATCATAAAGAAGATGTAACTATCATGATGTATGCAAATGTATGCCTCTGCGAGTGTAGCAGGATATGCAATGATACTAGTGCGTCATGTAGCAATGATTAGGGAAAAGCCCAACTAGCATGCGGCTCATCGATCAAGCAAGTAGCATGTATGACATAAGATCAAGTCATGAGAGGATGGATGTTGCATGACAATATATCTCGGAAAGGCTATGGATATGCCTTGGTAGGTAGGTATGGTGGCTGTTTTGAGGAAGTATATAAGGAGGTTTATGATGACAGAGCGTATCATGCCAAGGGTTTGGTTGTACCGGCGAAGGTGGACGCCAACTCTCGGAGTGAGAAGAAAGCAATGCACGACACAGGAGAGGCTAGAAAAATATGGGAGGGTGGAAGTGTCAACTTTCGAATACTCACATTAGTCCGAAGAACTCATGCATTTATTATCGGTAACTCTCAATCTAATAAGGAGGTTCACAAAGAGACAAGTACCCCAAGGAGGAGTGTTTGGGGGTTTGGTTATCCTTGCGCATCCTTGACTCATGGTACGTGAGTGTACTCTAATATTCGAACCCTCAGAAGAGTAGTGATCCATCTAGTAGCTAAAGTTCTCAACTAATTTGTAAGTTTTGAAAATAAACACGGATTGCCCAAAATATGACATCTATCACTAATAGGCTAAAGCTCTTGACACCAAAAGTCCAAACATTACTCAAAACAATACCTCAAAACTATTGCAAGTTACTACTACAAAAGAATAGCAACCTCAATTACCTACTTCAAGTCAAGACACAAAACTCAGTGCAACAGACAAACTCTCTAAACAAGATAAACATGAAAACTCAAGAGAGTTCCAGCAAAAAACTAAACAAGAGCTCTTTGAAAAGATAAGCATGAAAATTAAGAGCTAAACATGGCAGTACCTACGAAAAAGATAAAGAACAAACACAACAAAGATAAGCATGAAAAACCCTATGTTGTGTTCTAGATTTTTGGAAGTGGAGCGTGTTTCTCTCCCACACAAAGAAAGCTGGGTTCTAACTTGTTATGAACAGAAAGCAAAACTAAAGAAAACTAAAAATAAAACCTAAGAGCGAGACACTCCAAGCATAGCACATAACGCATGAAGTGATAAAAATATAGTGAAACGAGAGACGAACTGATAATTGTTGATGGAGAAGGGGATGCACGGGGGCATCCCCAAGCTTTGACGCTTGAGTCTCCTTGAATATTTCTTGGGGATGCATGCGGGCATCCCCAAGCTTGAGCGCTTGACACTCCTGAATCTTCTTTCATCATCTTCCCTCGCACACTTGAAAACTCCCTTCATACATAACTCATCATAATCTGATTAGCGAGGTTAGTACCCATAATAAAATAAAAAAATTCTCTACTGGAAATAAAGATATTCTTGAAGAGCTACTATTTCTCAAGATTTCCAAAAGGTTTTTGCAAAGAAAATGCAAGCTTAAGGTTTGCAAAATGAAGAAAAGGCAAAACAGGACAGAATCTGTGAAAAACATACCAGCATGTAGTAAAGAATTATTTAGGGATACTTATGCAACTCAAATAAAAAACTCAGAACATACGAAAGTTTCGTAATTATATAGAGCACTGATGGCTTCTCGCCCTTCGTTGGTTACTCCAAGTGGAAGGTGGAGATGTAGCGCAGCAGCAAGTTTCCCTCGGTGAAGATACCAATGTTTGTCTCCAGTAGGACTCCGGAGATGATAAGTAGGTGTCAGCGGCGCGACTGACATGGACCTGCACACAGACACAGATAACTTTGTTCCCAACGAAGTTCCGAGAGGTTGTCAATCTCTCCGGTCTTGTTGTTCACAAAGGGTAAAAACACAAGGGATAATAATAGCAAGTAAAAGCAGTAAAGTAAATATAGCGTGGAAACAGTGATAAGGATATGGACCGGGATACGTGATGTTCACTAGTGATGTCTCTCTCCAAAAATATGATAAAACTGCTATCCGAGGTAAACAAATTACAGAAGGGCAATTGACAGGATTATAAACGCACCGCAATGCTAACTATGCTACAAAAGAAAGGAAGAGGTTCAAAAGCACGGGCAGTACGCCAAAGTAAGTAGACCGTAATCCAACTGCATCTACTACTAATCATCCACCTTGAGATATCTATCCAGAACATCTCGCTGGTATTAAGTTGCGAGCCCCACCCAAAGTGTAAACCCAAAGCAACAGATAACTGCATTAAAAAGAACTTTGCGTAAAGTAAACAATCCTTGCAACCGCGGTTACAAGCACCGTTGTTTTCCCCCTTGTGGCAATAGCACATCCCCTAGACTCATGTTTCTGTCACTCAAGCGTGTCATCGGGGGGCATGAACCCACAATCGAGCAAAACGTTCCCTCTTGGAGTCACTACCTACTACTTGGCCAAAGCAATAAACAGCAACGGAGAACATGCAAGAATTACTTAGGAACAAAAATATAAAAGATAGAAACCAAATATATTACTCTATCACAATCTGAACATAATCTCATAATCCATTAGATCCCTCCAAACTCAGCACAGCAACAGCAGAAATATTACAAAAGTGCTCGATCATGTAGGGCAGCTCACGAGGTCTAAACAATGAAGATCAAAGAGGGGAGGAGAACATCACATAGCTACTGATCACGGACCCATGGTCCAAGGAAAACTACTCACGAGACATCCGGGGAGCATCCATGGTGGAGAGGAGACTCCCGAAGGTCAATCCTCCCTCCGGCAGGGTGCCGGGAAGGGGTCTTCTGGTGCTCCCGATCTCGGAAGCGCGGCGGGGCGGAAAAGAGGCGAGTTTGCGGAATAGGGTTCTTCTTCTGGAGTTTCCCCGTGACGGAGAATAAATAGGCGAAGGGGGGCAGCCAGAGGTGGACCAGGGGCCCCAGGCACCCCCCTGGCGCGGCCAGGGGTGGGGCCGCGCCGGGTGGCCGCATGGGCCCCCCTGGCTCCCCTATGGCCCCTCTCGGGCTCTTCGTGAAGCTTCCTTCACGCTGATTTTTTATCTGAATTTTCCCGAATTTTTCTGGCACTTTTTATATGGGGGAAAACTGAAATAGAAAAACAGCAGAAAACAGGAACTGGCACTGGGGTGCACTGAGTTAATAGGTTAGTCCAAATATGATCAAAATTGTATGAAAGTGTATCTAGATCATAGAAATATCACACAAAACATGCATGGAGCAAGCAGAAATTATAGATACGTTTTGGACGTATCAACATCCCCAAGCTTAATTCCTGCTCGTCCTCGAGTAGGTAAATGATAACAGCATAATTTCTGTGCTGACATGCTAGCAACCATAAAGAACTTTGAAAAGTAAAGCAATCAAGGTTAGAGATTCAATTCAAGTCATAACAGGCAAGAGTCTATATTAGCACTGAAACAAGTAAGAAAAGAACATTAGGTGCAAGAGCTCTCGCTGTCCGTGACTCGAATGTCTCCAAATGGTGTTTGCGTGCAAGAAGGGGGATAGGGAATACGAGAAAAAAATATTTTTGTGTTGAGAACTCAATCTACTAAAGTTTCACACTTGGTCTTCTTTGGAATCTTATCTTGACTCGTCCCGAGACCACTAGCCAGGTACAAGTCAATTTGATCCACTCCTTTTCGATATTTTGAGCACTCATGCAATGGATGAGCGTAAGCACGAGAGTTGGCACTTAGGATGGCAAAGAGAGAAATATGGTGGAGGAGGAAGACAAGAAGGATGAGAAACACTACT
This sequence comes from Bromus sterilis, assembly GCA_950022295.1. NCBI lineage: Eukaryota > Viridiplantae > Streptophyta > Magnoliopsida > Poales > Poaceae > Bromus > Bromus sterilis. Next base: position 88,158,467 of record OX465601.1, on the reverse strand, counting down.
AGGGAATGCCCTTTTAGTGGCGTCCTTTTTTTGTGTTTAGTGGCGCATTATGGATGCGCCACTAACTGCAAGCCACTAATAAGGGCTTATAGGTGGCGCATTCTGGATGCGCCACCCCTAAGACCCTTAGGCGTGGCGCATCATTAATTTTTTTTTGAATTTTGAATTTTGAATCTGGATCTGGAAAACAATTTTTTTATTTTATTTTTTTTTATTTTTTTATGTTTTCTTAATCTCAGGTTAGTATGCTTAATGCACTCATGCAATGGATGAGCGTAAGCACGAGAGTTGGCACTTAGGATGGCAAAGAGAGAAATATGGTGGAGGAGGAAGACAAAAAGGATGAGAAACACTACTAGGGAATGCCCTTTTAGTGGCGTCCTTTTTTTGTGTTTAGTGGCGCATTATGGATGCGCTACTAACTGCAAGCCACTAATAAGGGCTTATAGGTGGCGCATTCTGGATGTGCCACCCCTAAGACCCTTAGGCGTGGCGCATCATTAAATTTTTTTTAATTTTGAATTTTGAATCTGGATCTGGAAAACAATTTTTATTTTTTTATTTTTTTATTTTTTTATTTTTTATTAATCTCAGGTTAGTATGCTTAATGCCCGGTCACTATGCTTAATCTCAGGTCAAACTACCCTGAGGGTCACCCATCCTAGCACTACTCCAGCCCCAGCACGCTTAACTTCTCGGTTCTATTCAACTCTCACTCCAGCTCACCTAGCAAGCACTTGTTGATATATCTAACATATAAATCCTATTAAACCATGTTGATGTCTAGGACCTTGTTAATGTTCATGGGTGTGCTAAAATTTTCAACATTTTTTTGAAACTTTCTCGATGGGACCATTAGCATATTTTTGAACTTTTTTAAAAAATTTGATTTTTTTTAAAAAAAATAAATTTTTTATTTTTTTTTACTTTTTTAATGTTAGTATCTAAAATTTTCAACTTTTTTTAACTTCCCAATTTGTCCTCTAGCCTATTTTGAATTAAAAAAATAAAAAAAAATCAAAAAAATTTTGTTAGTAGTGGCGCAAAATTTATGAAATGCGCCACTACTAAGTTCAAAAAAAAATTCAATTTTTTCTCATATTTTGGACCTCCAGATCTTCAAACGCCCGTAACTTTTTTCTGTTAGGTTTTTGAGGATTCTAAAAATGTTCAACGGGTTACACCCGATTGAGTTTGGATATAACTTTTCAAGTAGATGATTTTTCATATAAAAAACTTTTTCATCGGGGTCGTATGCAAAAGTTAAGCCCATTTTACGTAATTCTCGAGAGATTTTGCAAAAAAAGTCGAAATTCATATTTGTAAATTTTCCTAACAACTAGACCACATATCATTTGGAAAACTTATTTTCTTTTATTTTTTTGACATTTCTATCATTTTCTTTTATTTATTTTTCAAATTGAAAAGGCGGTCCACGGGGGGGTGCATTTGGGAATTTTCCCGCCCAGTTTTTTCTTATTAGTGGCGCATATGGGAAATGCGGCACCCCTAAGAGCTTATGGGTGGCGCATTCTGGATGCGCCAGTAATAATTCCTTAGGGGTGGCGCATTTCCAGAATGCGCCACCCCTAAGCTCTTAGGGGTGGCGCATTTCCGACATGCGCCACCCATAAGATTCTTAGGGGTGGTGCATTTCTCCAAATGCGCCACGTATAAGGGGATCCAGGGCTGGCCCACTCTTAGGGGTGGCGCATTTTTAAAAATGCGCCACCTATAAGGGCTTATAGGTGGCGCATTTTTTACCAGTGCGCCACCCCTTACAACATAGTGGCGCATTACATATAAAATGCGCCACTAATAAGCTTTCCATGTATAGCTATTTTCCTAGTAGTGAAAGGCTCACATCAATGAGGACAATCATAGGAAAGAGATGCCAAATGATAGATATGATGTGAGGAGTAGGGATTGCCATGCAAGGGATGCACATGTGAGCTAAAAGCTCTCCAAGGGAACTAGTGGGGGTGCATCTAACTTGCTTGCTCAAGAAGACCTAGAGCTCGTTTGAGGAGGCTCATCATTGGAATATACAAGCCAAGTTCTATAGTGTGAAGATCCCCACATAGCTATATGCATGATGATGATCTCTATGGAGTACAAGGGATAGAGGATGAAGTACTAGTGTGGATCTCTCAAAAGGAATAGTAGTGTGCCCCCTTCTCTATTTTTATTTTTATTTTTCTCTTTTTTCTATTTTTTGTATTTTTGTGTGGCCTCAATGGCTCTTTCTATTTAACTCTCATTTGTCCTCTTTGGGATCTTTATTGTGTCCACTTTGGGATCTTTTCCTCACTTAAGGGCAACACTCTATTTTACAAGAAGGTAAAGGAGATCTTTCACACTTTACAAGGTACTCAGAATCATAAAGAAGATGTAACTATCATGACGTATGCAATGTATGTCGCTGCCAGTGTAGCAGGAACATGTATGACATGAAGATCAAGTCATGAAGAGGTGGATGTTGCATGGCAATGTAACTCGGAAAGGCTATGGAAATGCCTTGATAGGTAGGTATGGTAGCTGTTTTGAGGAAGGATATAAGGAGGCTTATGATGACAGAGCGTATCATGCCAAGGGTTTGGATGTACCGGCGCAGGTGGACACCAACTCTCGGAGTGAGAAGAAGGCAATGCACGGCACGGGAAAGGTTAGCAAAATATGGGAAGGTGGAAGTGTCAACTCTCAATACTTACATTAGTCCGAAGAACTCATGCACTTGTTATCGGTAACTCTCAATCTAATAAGGAGTTTCACAAAGAGACAAGTACCCCGAGGAGGAGTGTATGGGGGTTTGGTTATCCTTGCGCATCCTCGACTCATGGTACATGAGTGTTCTCTGATATTCGACTCCTCAGAAGAGTAGTGAACCATCTAGTATCTAGAGTTCTCAACTAGTTTTGTAGGTTTTGAAAATAAACACGGATTTCCCAAAATACGACACCTATCACTAATAGGCTAGAGCTCTTGACACCAAAAGTTCAAACATTACTCACATCAATACCTCAAAACCATTGCAAGCTACTACTAGAATTAAATAGCAACCTCAACTACCTACTTCTCAAAACAAGACACAACTCAGTGCAACAACCAACTCTCTTTAACAAGATAAGCATGAAAACTAAAAAGAGTTGCAGCAACAAACTAAACAAAAGCCAAGGCTCTTGCTAAAGACAAACTAAAACTAAAACTAAACATGGCAGTAGCTATGAAAAGATAAAGAACACACAACAGCAAAAAGATAAGCAGGAAAAATCCTATGATGTGTTCTAAATTTTGAAAGTGGAGCGTGTTTCTCTCCCACACAAAGTAAGACGGGATCTAACTTGTTATCAACAGCAAGCAAATCTAAAGAAAACTAAAAACAAAACCTAAGAGCGAGATGCTCCAAGCATAGCACATAACGCATGAAGTGATAAAAATATAGTGAGACGAAGGACGAACTGATGATTGTTGATGGAGAAGGGGATGCACGGGGGCATCCCCAAGCTTAGACGCTTGAGTCTCCTTGAATATTTATTGGGGATGCATGGGGGCATCCCCAAGCTTGAGCGCTTGACACTCCTGGATCTTCCTTCATCATCTTCCATCGCACACTTGAAAACTCCCTTCATACATGACTCATCATAAGCTGATTAGAGAGGTTAGTACCCTTTAATAAATAATTTTTCCCCACTGGATAAAAAGATATTCTTGAAGAGCTACTGTTTCTCAAGAGTGCCAAAAAGTTTTTGGAAAGAAAAAGCAATCTTAAGGTTTGCAAAAGTTAGGAGAGACAAAATGTGGCAGAATTTGTGAAAACAGAACAGTAGATAGTAAAGAATTATTTAGGGGCACGTCTGCAACTCAAATCAAAAAACTCAGAACATACGGAAGTTTTGTAATTGTATAGAGCATACTGTGTAAAAATTTCAGCTCAAAAAGATGTCGGGACCCGGGGTTAGCGTATGCAAGTCCCGCTACGACATAGTCATATGGAGTGCCGAGAACCGTACCCACTTGTCTAAGTAGACAAGGCCAAGCACAGAACGTTCTCGGAAAGCATCGTACGTGAGGGGCATCCCATCCAGGACGGATGATCAACTGAGATGGGTCCTCATCGTCCGCACACAATTCTAATGATATGGGTGATGAACTCCCATATTCAAAGACAAGTCGCCTCAACCATACTATCGACTATCTCATAACTCTTACATAGACTTACTCCAGCCCGATCACTTAGTCGGGGTCTAGGGCGGGCTCGATCATACATCAAAGTGTGCACGAGACAGAGTCTCGAACAATCGCATCGCGATTCCCCAAGCTGTGCACATTTAAGGGCCACTTGGTGTATAAAAGACCGCCAGCCAGATCACAACTAAGGTCTCGAAAACCCATACAAAGACATGCATGTTATAAACATACACGCATCACACATGCCTTGTAGGAACAGCAGGTATCATTGCAATTCTCTACAAAGTTACATTTTATTGATAACTCTCACAGAGTGCACACAGAGATCACAAGCATGTGATCCAACATTACAACAGACAAGCTGAAGCAAAGTAGGTCTGAGTACAGACAAGTTTAACAAATGGCTTAAGAAGCCTTATTTAAACACAAGCCCTCCACGAGGGAACCAGTCGTCTGACTGGGACTAGACTAGCTTGATCTTCAGTCGTCGAGCTCGCTGAAGAAGCCACCTTTGGGGTCAGTGGTTTCATCTAAAACATAGAATAATCAAACGTGAGTACAAAGTCGTACTCAGCAAGACTTACATAGGAACTATACTACTCATGCACATGTATCAAGGTAAAGGGAGGTGGGGTTCAATTGCAGAAGTGCCAGCTTTGACTTGTCTAGTCCTGAACTACGAGTACCAGACTTGAGGTAAGAAGCGTACACGAGTCCACTACTTTCTCCAACCAAATACACCACTATGGTGCCTTCCTCGACTTCCCCACGATAAAGCACGCCATAGCACTCACACTTATCTTGGTGTGTTTTATAAGTATCCAGTTCAAGTTGTCTAATAATAAAGCTAAGCTTTCCAAGCAGTCCTTAACCGCGGACGCGGCTATTCGAATAGTTTTGTTAACCCTGCAGGGGTGTACCGCTACACACACATGATCATCATTTACCGCCTTTGATCTCGACACCATTCAAGGGGTGTCAACGAGGATGCTCACCACAACTGTTACCTCATAGCCGATCTAGTCCGAGAAAGCCGCCTACCTGGGTTGGCTACCACTATCGTGGTGCATAAGCCGGTCTCGGATGAGCCGTTCTTTCACTTAGCAGCCAGGCCACAAACCTACCAGAACTCCGAACTATTGCGACATCTGGACATCGAAAGGGATGAGTTAATAGGTTGAGAGGGGTCAGTGAGCCCAATGTGTGGTTGTAATCTTTATCTTGGATCACCACACAAGAACTTGGACTTAGGGCGGTGTTCAACGAGACAACCCACCGTGTACTCCTACACAGCCTCTCATCGTTCACCTTGTATTAGGGTAGATTCACCAACACCTTTCCACCAACATCAACATGATCACTACCATCCCGACTCACATAACAGTAACATCATTGTATCACTCTAAGCATGCAATAAGCAGTAACAATTGCAGGGGCCACATGATATCAATCAACTTCTACATTTGCTAGGATTGTGGTTTGCTTACTACTGTGACAAATGATAGGTCATGCAAAGGAATGGGTTCATCTATGCGGTAGAAACGTAGCATGGTAATCATCCTATACAATGCATAAGCGAGACATGAGAGGGAATTGGGATTTTATCGACATGATCAATAGGGGTTTGCTTGCCTTGCTGACGAGGTTCGGGTTCGGGGTCTTCAACGAAGGGGGCAGCCTCATGTTCCGGTTCCACCTCTACTCGACAAACAACAAACAAAGTAGCATGGGCCCTGGGGTGGGCCTCGCCCACATCGCTAGATAGGGTTTTTGTATTTTTCTTTGTTTTTGCTTCTTTTAAATTTTCTTTTCTTTTTGTATTTAGTTTAGCAAGGTTTAGATTTTGTAAAATGTTATAATTGCACCTATATTAGTGTTATACTTTAACATGATGCCACAAAAAGTTAAGCCCGCAATAAAATTCATCTAGATTTTATTCAATGCACAAAATATTAAATTGACCTATTTTTGCTACTGTTTATATTTTTCCGCATTATTTAAATAGTTAATAAAATATCATTTATCATTTTATATGACCTACTTATTATTTGGTATTTAATAAAAATGGTTTCACAACTTTTAGTGCATATAAAATTTCACTTGTTTATTATAATTACCATGGCAATTCAATAATTCCCAAGCATTTATTTTTATTTCATATTATTCCTAAAACACTTTAATAAAATATCCATTACTATATTAACATGGCCCTATGATGGCTAGGCAATTCTATTAATAGGTTTCACAACTTTGGGTTGATCTATGATTTCCATTTCCATATTAATTTTCAAAACAATTTTGATAACCCCACAACATTGGTTTCACAAACATCAGACTTGTGATTATTCTAATGACTAAGGGTGACTTGGTTTAACCATGATCATGTTGACTGACTGGCATCCACAATTCTTGGAGCAAAGTTTTATAATTTACCATATTTGAAAATTTTATCCGGGTTGGAAATTGACAGAGCTATGATCAAAGGTGATCATGGCTTGATCATCACCAGTAATGATCACTAACAGTGGAATCACTGTAGTGATTACTGTTACTGATTCTGAGGGTGTCACGAGAATCACGTGAAACGGAACACTACAACACAGGTCATAGCGAGTGCAAAATTGAATTGAATTTGAATTTAAATAGATCAATAAACTTGTGAATTTTTGTGTACACGTGCTATATACAGAAAGTACATGGAACGAGTGATCCAACGCAAAAAGAGTCACTCGATTTGGATGAACGGTTTACAAGATACGGCCTCCGGGATTTGAATTTGAACTTGAAATAAATTCAAATTTAGAAGTGTGCAAAGTGTGAAAAACTTTATTCCAAGCTAAAGTACAGAACAACATGAGTGCGTAGGAACAAGTTTCACCTCGATCCAACGCACGGTGTAAAAGATATTGCAGTTACGGTGCCGGGGGTTTTCTGCCAACAGGGAATTGTTCGCGAATAAACTTTTTTGCAAAAAGCGATCGGGTCCTTGGTTTCAGATCTGACCGGAATTTGAGCTCCGGCGAAGGGCAGCACGTGCTCCGGCGACGTGGGAGCGCGGTGGCCGGAGTGGGGCGACGTGGGGCGTCGGGGTGGGGCACGGGGGGCGCGGCGTGGCCGGCCGTGGTGCGGCGGCGTGGCCGCGGTGGCCTGGCCGGCGGCTCCGGCAGCTCCGGCGAACTTGGCCGAGGCGCGCGGCGGCGGCCAAGCGGGGAGACGCGGGAGGCGCGGCTCCAGGGCGGCGGAGCGGTCGCCGTGACGGGCGGCGGGAGGCAGCGTCGAGGCGCGGGCGGCGGCGCCGCGGCTACTTCCGGTGGGGCGGCGCGGTGGTCCGGCCGGTGGCGGCGGAATTCCGGCGGCGGCGCTGGAGGCGGGGGCCCGCTAGGGTTAGGGCGGCAGGGCCCGGCGAAATTTATTTTTAAAAAAAAAAAGAAAAAGGAGAAAACAGAATTCAATATATAAACCGGAAAAAAAGCTAGTGGGCCGGCGGTGGAGAGGCGGTTGAGCCACGTGCGAGAAAAGAGGAGTGGGCCGGCAGCCCGAAATTTTCTTATTTTTTAAACACAAAACTTCAAACAATTACATAAAATCAACCGCAACTCGGAAAAATACGAAACAAAAACCTAAATTCATTCAATAATCTAAAGAAAAATATGCAATGAATATATTTTCCAAAAAAGGAAAATAAAAATAAAAATATTTTCTAAATACTTTATTTAAATATAAAATACTTTTCCTAAATCAAATAAAATCCAATAATTTATTAAAATATTTTTATTTGGTCAAAAGCATTGACAAACCATTTCTAAATAATAAAATATAAATTTTAAAATTGTCACACACCAATAAATAATTTGGTAAAATAAAAATATCCCATTGGAATACTTTTCCAACTCTTTTAAAATATTTATATAAATAATTTAAATGAAAACAAATCTCTAAAATAATTTTAGAGTTATTTATAATACTCATAATAAATTTTAAAAACTTTAAAGTAATATTCTAAATATTTTCCAACTTTATTAAAAAGGTGATAAGTCATTTTATATCCTCTCAATTGAATTTCCTTGAGTTGAAAAATGTTTTGAATATTCAAAAGAATTTCAATAATGATTTAAAACACTTTCCAACCTTTTAATATGTTGAAGGAGTCATATTACCTTCTCTCATTTTGTTTTGTTGGTTTTGCTTTAAAATAATAAATTCCAAAAACACCAATTATGAATATTAGGGAAAGTCCTTTTATTCCCTCTCTTTTTAATATTCAATAAACTCCAAAAGTTTTAAATCCCAGAGAAAATCAAACACAACAAGCAAACAATCATTATCTATTTAATTTTATTAACATTCCAAAATTCGGAAAATTTTGGGATGTTACACAATGATAAGAATATGGACCGGGGTCCCGTGATGTTCACTAGTGATGTCTCTCTCCCAAAAGATGATAAAACTGCTATGCGAGGTAAACAAATTACAGATGGGCAATTGACAGGATTATAAATGCACCGCAATGCTAACTATGCTACACAAGAAAGGAAGAGGCTCATAAGCATGGGCAGTACGCCAAAATAAGTAGATCGAAATCCATCTGCATATACTACTAATCATCCATCTTGAGGTATCTATCCAGAACATCTCGCTGGTATTAAGTTGCGAGCCCCACCCAAAGTGTAAACCCAAAGCAACAGACAACTGCATTAAAAAGAACTTTGCATAAAGTAAACAATCCTTGCAACCGCGGTTACAAGCACCGTTGTTTTCCCCCAAAATCAAACTGTGTACAGTAATCATACACGCAGGGTACACGGCTGAGATTAGGGTGCCACGGTGAGAATATCACAGCACAACACTAAACACAAAAGGATAAACCAATATGTTACAATAAAGGGGGGTCACACGGACCCGAATATATAAGTTATACAAGCCATAATATCTGAGTACAGACATAGTTAGTCAAGTTTTGCCTTAAGAAGGCTAGCACAAATAAAATCAGAGATACAGATCGAAAAGGCAAGGCCTACTGCCTGCGAGCCTCCGAAACTACTCCTGGTCCTGGTCAGCGGGGGTATCGACGTAGTAGTATCCGCCTCCGGGGTACTCCTGCTCCTGGGCTCCAACGTCGACTGCAGCGGCCGATCAGGCAAAACAGTAAAGGAAATAAAGCAGGTGAGTATCTAGTATACCCGCGAGTCTTACGTCCGCTACTAAGCATTATGCATTGTATCAACGGAAAGAAGAGGCTGTATATAGTGGACTGAAAGACAGAAATCCAGAGCAAGGGTAAGAAGCTAGGCCTATCGAAGACTAGCATCTTCCGACGTTGTCTTGCAGCATGAGGAGAAAAACAGCCAACAGTTCATATAAAGCAATAAAGTAACAATGAAGTAGAAGTTGCTGCAACATTGTATAATAGTAAGTTGTCATGATTAATAATAATAATGCCTCCGAGTTCCCTTCCTCGACTCCCTGCGAGGAAGAAGACCCGGAACCATAGAGTTTAATAGTAATAGTTTCTAGTGGTAAGATCCAGCTTCAGCATAAAGCGTCCTGTTACCGTGGACACGGCTATTCGAATAGATTAAACTCCCTGCAGGGGTGCACTACTGTTCAGCTTGCACGCTCGGATCTCCAGGGTGGCGTGAACCTTGTTAGGGAACGCCCCACCGAGGCTATCCGACACGACGCATCCCATCCTAGGCTCAACAGAGAGGCCATCCGCAGGACTATATCCTATGCGCCAAGGGGTCTAGGACCCTCACCCTTGCACGCTCCTGCACGGTGCGTGGCTGGCCGGTGAAGCAAAAGCAAATCCAAATACACACCGTCCGGACGAAGAAGACACCACTTCCCGGCGCATGCCGCGGTACTGCTGACGTCTGAAGAGCTTTCGGACAAACTACGACGCAGGGGAGCCCATAACTCCTTATCCCACGTGAAGCTAGTGCGTACAGACCAACGGGTCTCTCAAGTCATCCACCGAACCATTTAGCATTTTAATTAACCTGCGTGACAACCGTTATCGTTGCCTCGACTTAATCGACCCGCGGTCAACGACAACAGTCAGGTCCACCAGTACATCGGTGCCTGCCCTGTCGTCCCACCAAGTCACTGCGGTTACCAACAAGGTGAACCATCTCCTTACCTTGTCTCCGTGTGCACTTGGTAGAGCTCGACTTTCGTGGTTTGGTAACTCTCGCGAGATACGAGCAGGGGCCAAGCACGCCAGTAACGTCGGTCGTACCCTCCCTGTTGTTCCCGACGATATACCTCTCGCGGGCACCGTTGGGTCGCCCGCCTTTCTTACCTTTAAGGACAACCACTGTTCAGGACCCTATGGCGGCAAGACAAAGTCAGCCTCGAGTGGAGTACAAGGATTACTCCTGGATAGCTCACACTAGAGGTGACTAGGCATAACCCAGATAGGGGCCTTTGGCGGTGTCTGCTTTGTTCCGTACCTGTGCAGTTGTATATATTGTATCCGTGTTCACTCCCCTGAGTGATCACGGCCCGCTATCTAGTCCTAGCTAACAATGTGCAGGTTTCACTGCTGAATAATGCATAAATATAATAGGCAGCATAGGATAAAGGAGGTACATCAAGGGGCGACAAAATCAGGCTATGCAATTGAATAGGATTGTAATCGTAGCAGCAGCAGTAACAATGCCTAGTGCAAGAAATGTACGGAAAGATAGGAGATATCTGGGGAAGAGAATGGCTCTGCTTGCCTGGAAGCTCGCGGGTAGGGGCAGGGTCGTCGACGAAGTAGTCGTACCCGGCGGCAGTGTAGTCGGCGGTAGCAGCGGGGTCTACCGAAGATTAAGGGGGGGAGGAAACAGTAAATACACAGAAATAATATACAAACATATGCATGACATGATAGATGAAATGTTAACGGTGTTCTAACGCAGTACGATGTATCAGGCTCAAAGCGGGAATTCATCCGGGGATGAACTACCGGCTCCGTGTGATTACCAGACAGGACGTCCGGAGGGGGAAGGGTTCATGCCGGAGGTGTCGTGGGTACCGGACAAACATAAGGGGGTGTATCCGTGTTAGTTGAACCATTCCGGACAACTTTCGTGTTCGGAATAAATTCATCCGGCAGGTTTTTACCGGCACCGGGAATTATCGACAGACAGCCCGGAGGGGGGGAATGTCGATGATTGGTGTGTTAGGGGGTGGGGTTGGTATACGGATAGCGTATCCGTATTCGTTATATTTTTCTGATCAACTTTCATGTATAAAGTTTTTTGATCTGAGCTACGGTTTATTTTCTATGATTTTCTAAAGTTTTAAGCATTTTAAATCATTTTTAAATTATTTTTATTAATTAACAGAAACATTATCCACAGCACAGTTGACTGGTCAACTGACAGAGGGGACCCACCTGTCAGCCTCACAGTCAAATAAAACATTTTTATTAAATTTAAATTACCCTGGACCCACATGTCATACACTAGCAGTGAATAAATCTATTTATTAAAATCTAACAGGCAGTGGGGCCTAGTTGTCATACACACATAAGTAAATATCTGTTTAATTTAACTCTTAAAAGGCAGGGGGGCCAATTGTCATACACGGGGGGGGGGGGGGGTTATCTCCAGTTTTATGAATAGAGGGATTAGAGGGGGGTGGGACCCGCATGTAAGTGGCAGTGGCCACAGGGTCGCCGGCGACGGCGTACACAGGAGGTCCGGTGAGGGGGCTCCTGGTCGCCACAGGGCACCAAATCGGGCGGGGTCGGGCGCGTTCGAAACAGGAGGCTAGCGCGCGTCGTTCCGTGCCATTAGCGCGCCCTGGAACGTCCCATGGCGATGGCTGCGTCGAGCGGGGCGGCGGGGAGCTCGGGTCGGTGACGTGGACGGTGACTGGACGGCCAAACCGAGCACGAGAGGGGGGCAACGCGAAGCTGGGCTCACCGGGGTGGCGTAGGGGAGGGCAAGCTGCTCGTGGGGGCGTCGGTGAGGGCGAATTTGACGACGAGGTCGCCGTGGCCGTTGTTGAGGAAGAGGAGGCCGGCGTCGCGGTGAGGGCGCGGGAGCTCGATTGCTTGCCGAGGGAGACGAAGGCGAGGGCGGGCTACCTCCTGGACATGCTCCTGGAGCCTGGAGACGACGATGGCCACGGCGGCGCGCGAGCGGCGTCCACGGCGGAGCTCGAGCGGGGCGGGCGAGAAGAACAGGGGGCGCAAGAAGGAGGGTGACGAGGGAGGGAGGCGAGATCCAGGGGGCGTGGGGAGTTTAGGGTTAGGGCTGCGGGGCGTCTCGGAGTCTTATCCCCGCCGGAGGGGCTTGGATGGCTTCCACGGCTCCCAGCCATGGCGTGCAGCCCGGGGATGCCCTCCACGGCACCCCCCCCCCCGCACTGTAGGTAGGGGATGAGGGGGGTTAAGTGGATCGGGGCTGGGGTGGGCCGGTTGGGCTGCGCGCGTGGGCTGGGGGAAACTGGGGGTGGGCTCCTTTTGCTTTATTCCTTTTCTGTATTTTCTTTTCTGTTTTCTCTTATGTTTGTTTTTTGTTTAGTTGCTTAATATTTTTTGTAAAACTTGTAACATAGTCCATAATTAGTGTAGCACAATATTGAGATGCCACAAAAAGATTTGGAGTTTTATAAATTCTTTTGCATTTTTAATTTATTATTAAATGAGCAATTGGCCTGGAATTGCTACTGGTATTAATTGTTTACAATTTTCAGTAGCCCAATAAATACCAATGATCACATGGGCAGGGTCCAATGATTATTTGGGATTTTATAAAAGTGGTTCCAAGACTTTTGGAAAAGATTTATTGTCACCATATTTTTAATATTCATCAAAAGGCATTTTAGGGTTTGTTTGGATTTTATTTCAAATGGCTTGGACTTTAGTTGGCCAATGATGACCAAGGTCCATGGTTCATATTTGCTTGCAACAATACCAAAGGAGAATTTGAATTTGCACTGAACCATTTGATCAAACAAAAGTTTTGAACAGTAACAGTGATTACTGTTCACTGACAGTGAGGGTGTTACATCTCCAAATGGTGTTTGCATGCAAGAAGGGGGATAGGGAATACGATAAAAAAAGTTTTTTTTTGAGAACTCAATCTACTAAAGTTTCACACTTGGTCTTCTTTGCAATCTTAACTTGACTCGTCCCCAGACCACTAGCCAGGTACAAGTCAATTTGATCCACTCCTTTTTCAATATTTTGATCACTCATGCAATGGATGAGCATAAGCACGAGAGTTGACACTTAGGATGGCAAAGAGATAATAATGATGGATGAGGAAGACAAAAAGGTGTGAAAGGCTCACATCAATGAGGACAATCGTAGGCGAGAAGGCCAAATGATAAATATGATGTGAGGAGTAGGGATTTCCATGCAATGGATGCACATATGAGCTGAAAAGCTCTCCAATGGAACTAGTGGGGGTGCATCTAACTTTCTCGCTCATGAAGACCTAAAGCTCTTTTTAGGAGGCTCATCCTTGGAATATGAAAGCCAAGTTCTATAGTGTGAAGGTCCCCACGTAGCTATATGCATGAATGATCATCTCTATGGAGTACAAGGATAAGAGGGAGTACTAGTGTGGATCTTTCAAAATGATAGTAGTGTTCCCCTTTCTCTCTTTTTATTTTCTTTTTCTCCTTTTTCTATTTTTTGTATTTTTTTTGGTGGCCTCAATGGCTCTTTCTATTTAACTCTCATTTGTCCTCTTTGGGATCTTTTATTTTGTCCACTTTGGGATCTTTTCCTCACTTAAGGGCAACACTCTAATTACAAGAGGGTATAGAAGATCTTTCACACTTTACAAGGTAGTCAAATCATAAAGAAGATGTAGCTATCATGATGTATGCAATGTATGCCGCTGCCAGTGTAGCAGGAACATGTATGACATGAAGATCAAGTCATGAAGAGGTTGATGTTGCATGGCAATATATCTCGGAAAGGTTATGGAAATGCCTTGATAGGTAGGTATGGTGGCTGTTTTGATGAAAGATATAAGGACGTTTATGATGAAAGAGCATATCATGCCATGGTTTTGGATGTACCGGCGAAGGTGGACGCCAACTCTCGGAGTGAGGAGGCAATGCACGGCACAGGAAAGGCTAGAAAATATGAGGAGGTCCAAGTGTCAACTTTCAATACTTACATTAAATCCGAAGAACTCATGCACTTATTATCGGTAACTCTCAATCTAATAAGGAGGTTCGCAAAGAGACAAGTACCCCGAGGAGGAGTGTATGGGGGTTTGGTTATCCTTGTGCATCCTCGACTCATCGTACGTGAGTGTACTCTAATATTCGATCCCTCCAAAGATTAGCAATCCATCTAGTAGCTAGAGTTCTCAACTAGTTTTGTAGGTTTTTGAAAATAAACACGAATTGCACAAAATACGACACCTATCACTAATAGTCTAGAGCTCTTAACACCAAAAGTTCAAACATTACTCACATCAATACCTCAAAACTATTGGAAGTTACTACTAAAATTAAATAGCAAACTCAATTACCTACTCTCAGAACAAGACACAACTCAGTGCAACAACCAACTCTCTTAACAAGATAAACATGAAAACTAAAGAGAGTTCCATAAACAAACTAAAAACAATCCAAGGCTCTTGCTAAAGACAAACTAAAATTAAAACTAAACACAGCAGTAGCTACGAAAAGATAAAGAACATACAACAACAAAAAGATAGGCATGAAGAATCCGATGATGTGTTCTAGATTTTGAAAGTGGAGCGTGGTTCTCTCCCACACAAAGTAAGACGGGGTCTAACTTGTTATGAACAGCAAGCAAAGCTAAATAAAACTAAAAATAAAACCAAAGAGCGAGACGCTCCAAGCATAGCACATAACGAATGAAGTGATAAAAATATAGTGAGACGAAGGACGAACTGATGATTGTTAATGGAGAAGGGGATGCACGGGGGCATCCCCAAGCTTAGACACCTGAGTCTCCTTGAATATTTGTTGGGGATGCATGGGGGCATCCCCAAGCTTGAGCGCTTGACTCTCCCGAATCTTATTTCATCATCTTCCATCGCACACTTGAAAACTCCCTTCATACATAACTCATCATAAGCTGATTAGAGAGGTTAGTACCCTTAATAAATAATTTTTCCCAACTGGATATAAAGATATTCTTGAAGAGCTACTGTTTCTCAAGATTGCCAAATTGTTTTTTGCAAAGAAAAAGCAAGCTTAAGGTTTGCAAAAGTTAGGAGAGACAAAATGTGGCAGAATCTGTGAAAAACAGAACAACAGGTAGTAAATATTTTTTTAGGGGTACTTCTGCAACTCAAATAAAAAATCTCAGAACATACGAAAGATCTGTGATTGTATGGAGCACGCTGGTTAAAAAATTCATCTCAAAAATATGAACTGGTGATGTGATCCGATTTTTCCCGTCACGAGGACAGAATCTGTTTTCTGGACAGCATGTCACAACTTTAACTTCCCTTGTCGTATGAGGCTATAACTTGGCACAAAGCTTGAAAATAAAGATATAATGATGTTGCTACAGTAGTAACAATCATCAAAACTAGTAAAAACATAAGTAAAAACATCTTGGGTTGCCTCCCAATAAGCAATTTCTTTTACGCCTTTAAACTAGGCATAAGGCAAAAGAAGAATCAAAGGTCTCCAAGATCGTCGGAATCATAAAAACCTTCAAATTGATTTTTAATAAGGTCATTCTTCTTTTTCCTAGGAAAGATGTACTTACCTTTCGCCTTACCGTGTAAGCGTATGAACCCGTTACAAATATCAATGAAGCCTTTCATGGCTCGGAGGAAGTTCCTTCCAAGAAAAATGTTGCTTTGGTTTGGCTCCATGACGAAGAAATCCATCGGTGCAATCCTATGAAGGAATGTAACTTGGACTTATTTCACCTTTCCTTTAATTTCTGAAATATCTCCATTAGCATGTTCATGATAAGATGACAATTTATCCATATCTAGTTTCAAACAATCATAAACTAATTTTGGCATAGTAGAAACCATGGATCCAATGTCACAAAAAGCAAGGAAGTCTTGGTTAGAGATGCTAATCCTAACAAAGGGCTCCCAATCATACTCTATCTCCAACATTTCTTTCTTGTTGGACTTAAGTTTTTCTACTTCTCTCAAATCTAGAGCATCCATCCTCTTTTCAATACTGGCAAGTCTATCTATAACAGTATCAATACTACGATCATAAACAAAATAACTAGATATACTATGCAAAATATCAAGAGCTCTAGCGTCATCACACTCTAAGAAGTCTCCTTCAGCTATAATATCAAGAGAGTGAATACACCACTTAAAAATACCATGGTAAAAATTCCTAAGCACAATTTTTATAGGTATCCAAGGCATAATTCTTTTACGTGCTTCAGAAATTCTGTCCCATGCCTTCTTCATATTTTCACCATCCCTTCGACGGAAATCGAGAACTTCCGATTCCCGCAAAGCACCAAGTCCTAACATGTTCATCTAAACAAGGAGGACTACTAACAACAAGATAAATATTTTTTTGTGATTTTTGATATAAGACACAAAGATAAAAACGGAAAGGTAAACTAACAAGACTAAAAAGTAAAGGTAAAATATAGTGGGAAACTCCCCTATCTTATCACTCGGAGTCCCCGGCAACGGCGCCAGAAATTTGCTTGATGATGTGGAAGTGGTAATGGCTTCTTGCCCTTCGTTGGTTACCCCAAGTGGAAGGTGAGATGTAGGATAGCAGCAAATTTCCCCTGTGTAGAGGATAGGGTTTATCTCCCGTAGGACTCCGGCAATGATAAGTAGGTGTCAGCGGCACACCTGACGCAGACCTGCACACAATAAAATTAACTTTGCTCCCAACGAAGTTCAGATAGGTTGTCAATCTCTCCGGTCTTGTTGTTTACAAAGGGTCAAACACACAAGAGATGATGATAATGATAGCAACTGAAAGTAAATACTGAAAAAGGAAATAGCTTGTAAACAATGATGAGAATATGGACCGGGGTCCCGTGATGTTCACTAGTGACGTCTCTCTCCCAAAAGACGATAAAACTGCTATGCGAGGTAAACAAATTACAGATGGGCAATTGACATGATTATAAACGCACCGCAATGCTAACTATGCTACAAAAGAAAGGAAGAGGCTCATAAGCATGGGAAGTACGCCAAAATAAGTAGACCGAAATCCATCTGCATCTACTACTAATCATCCACCTTGAGATATCTATCCAGAACATCTCGCGGGTATTAAGTTTTGAGCCACACCCAAAGTGTAAACCCAAAGCAACAGAAAACTGCATTAAAAAGAACTTTGCGTGAAGTAAACAATCCTTGCAACCGCGGTTACAAGCACCATTTTTTCCCCCTTGTGTCCACAGCACATCCCCTAGACTCATGTTTCTGTCACTCAAGCATGTCATCAGGGGGCATGTACCCACAATCTAGCATAACGTTCCCTCTTGGAGTCACTACCTACCACTTGGTCAAAGCAATAAACAGCAACGGAGAACATGCAAGAATTACTTAGAACAAAAATATAAGAGATAAAAACCAAATATATTACTCTATCACGATCTGAACATAATCTCATAATCCATCAGATCCCATCAAACTCAGCATAGCAACATCAGAAGAATAACATATGTGCCTTGATCATGTAGGGAAGCTCACGAGGTCTAAACCATGAGGAACAAAGAGGGGAGGAGAACATCACATAGCTACTGATCACGGACCCATGGTCCAAGGTAGACTACTCACGGCACATCCGGGAAGCGTCCATGATGGAGGAGATGCTCCCGGAGGTCGATCCTCCCTCCGGCAGGTTGCCGGGAAGGGTCCTGACGGTGCTCCCGATCTTGGAAGCGCGGCGACGGCGGAACAGATTGCGACATAGGGTTCTGTCTACGAAAGTTTCCCGTGACGGAGAATAAATAGGCGAAGGGGGTCCACCTGGGGTCCTCGCTCCCCCTTGGGAGCCTGGTGGTGGCCCCCTGGCCCTCCTTCGGGCTTCGGGAAGCTTCCGGCACGCTGATTTTTTATCTGATTTTTCCCGGATTTTTGGAGCAATTTTTATATGGGGGGAAACTGAAATAAAAAAATAGCAGAAAACAGGAACTGACACTGGGGTGCACTGAGTTAGTAGGTTAGTTCAAATATGATCAAAAGTGTATGAAAGTGTATCTAGATCACAGCCATATCACACAAGACGTGCATGGAACGAGCAGAAATTATCGATACGTTTGAGACGTATCAATCGTGTGTAGCGTTTTCGCGGGTAAGTTAACCCAATTTATTGATTCGACACAAGGGGAGCGAAAGAGTATTTATAAGCTTTAACAGTTGAGTTGTCAATTCAACCGCACCTGAAATATACTTGCCTGCAACAAAATATTAATAGCAACTGTGGTATGATAGTGGTAGTGATAACGGAGAAAGTAAAACAACGAAAGTAAATTACTAGTAACCAGCAGGATTAAAACACTGTAGGCTAGGGAGATGGATGGTTGGGCGCTGCTTGGATAAGAGTGAACATCTAATAGATTCTATCACGGGGCAAGGCACATGGAAAAGAAAGGATCATCTAGGCAAATATCAAACATTAGGCATGTATCACGTAGGTAGTTGTGCGTGCTTGCAATAAGAACTTGCACAACATCTTTTGTCCTACCATCCCGCTACGAACGGGGCCAAAGGAAACTTATAGAGATTAAGGTGCTCATTTCAAAGAGCACCGGAACAAAGCAATAAACTCAATGGATACATGAAATCCTCAAACTATGGACCATTCCTTTTGGTGTCCCAAGTTATCACGTTTGGGATCGCCGGTTCCGGACCATAATAGGTGCATACAGCTCATAGATAGGATCAAGAACATAAATACACTCATGAAAACACAAGTGGTTCAGATCTGAAAACATGGCACTCGGGCCCAAAGTGACAATCATTAAGAGCAACAAGTTGTAGCAAAGATGATAAACATCATAATAGATGATAGGCAACATGCCCCCAACAATCTGACGAACTATTACATGATCAAACTCATCTAATCCCTACCATCCCCTTTGCCTACAGCAGGAAATTACTCACACATCTGAAGAGAAGTCATGGAGGGAGGATGGATTGGTGATGGTGATGACGATGGCAATGATCTCCCCTCTCCGGAGACCAAATCAGCCTCCAGATTAGCCCTCCCGAGGAAGAACAGAGGGTGGCGGCGGCTCCGCGACGGAAACTAGAAAAGCGACTTCTCTTTCGGGGTTTTCCCGTCACAGGAATAAATATGAGCATCGGTAAGGCACCAGAGGAGGGGGAGGCCCCCAGGCGGCCAGCCGGCGCGACCAGGGGTGGGGCCGCGCCAGCAGGGCGCCTGGAGCCCCTGTGGCCCCCTCTGGCCCCACTTCTGATTCGTGGAAGCTTCGGGTGCGTGGATTTTTCTTGAATTTTCTGGGTATTTTTCGAGATACCTAATAATCCATTTTGCTGCACACAATAAAACCATACAAACAGCTCTGCTGAAAACAACGTCAGTTCGGGTTAGTTTAGTTCAAATCATGCAATAATGAGGGAAAAACAATAGCGAAAGTGTTTGGAAAAGTAGATACGTTTGAGACGTATCAATGTGCCTTACTTTAATTTTAATGCTATATTTCGCTTATGTGAGATGTAGCATATTTCACCTTTGCCCTCCGATGTGTGTTCGTCTTAGTTGGTCAGTTCGATAGAACGATTTTAGGAAGGTTCTATCCGTCTGTATGGTTTGGTTTTCAGAACTTTTCAAGTGATATTTTCATATATTTTTCAATTTTTTTAATAATTACTTTTTATTTTTTATGTGTGTTTTCTATGTTTTTTCTTTTTATTTTTCTAATTGTTTCTTTCAGGTATTTTTATTCATATTTTTCTCTATTTTCAAATTAATGCCGACTTTATTGAATTTCATGTTAATTTTTCATAAATGTTCAACTTTTTTTATATACACGTTAAATGTTAATTTCTTTGATCCATAATAAGTGTCGCTCATCTAGTAAAAAGTTTATACTAGCTTAGTACAAAATGACTGACACTTAATATGATCGAAGTGAGTACTAAAATATACGTTATTAAATATATATTGTATCATACATATATATTTTTCCACCATAAAAATATGATAAAATATATTTTAAATATTTTTTATCAAATACATATTTAAAATTTATTAAGTATATATTGAGCATTGTTTAACTACACGACAATCATTTTAAAATACATTTGGTGCCTCTTGGTGCATCCTGAAGTATGGAGGCCGCTATGTCCAATTGTGTAAGAGTGTGTGTCACCGGTTAAGAGTAACACATATGATATAATTGTAATGTGACGGTCAGCTTTTATATATATTTTTGTTATTTCTATGTTTTTTTATTGATTTTTAATATTTATGTTTTTACTTTATAATTTATTTTAATTTTTCACCATTTATTTTTTTAACCTTTAAGAAATATCATGGATTTTGTAAATTTATGAAATAAATCATGATTTAATATGAAAGTTTTTCTTAAAATTGTAGTATTTTTAATTTTCACAATCTTTAAAAACGTGAACATATTTGGATTTAAAAAATTCTATAAATTAATTAACGGTAGTTGATTTTTTCGGAACTAGCACTAAAGTGGGAAAAAAATTAAAAATGAGCGAAAAAAACTAATCAAGTGAGCAGAGCAGAGAACCGAGCTGAGAGCTCGAGAACTTCATGACCCGGTCTATGTGAGCGAGAGCTTCATCGATTTAATGTGAGTATGAGCTCTGAAGGGGCTCACACAATCAACACTGGCGGACAACAAGGAGCACAACCACACACCAAACAATTTCACTCTTCTATCATATCAAATATCATTTTGAACAATAACCCAACATAATTTATGTATTAAAATACCATCAAAAAATAATGAAAATCCAAGTCAACGCAAATAAAAGAAGAAGAAACACCGAATACTATAACATACCAAAAAGATCTACAAGTTAAAAACAGTGCGCCCGCATTAGCCTCTACTAAGGCCATAAGCTGTCTCATGTTTTAATGTCTAGAATTATCTTTGCTGGATGTGAGGCTTGATCATTTCTATTTTTATTTCGCACGTGAAATGGGGATTGTATTACTTAAGAGGTGGATCATCGTTCCTACAAAGTTTGACTAGAGGCCACTAATTTTTTATCCAGTATGCGAGGGTTTCGGCGTAATAGATACTGCATTTCGTATCGTATTTTTTTCTATACGTGATGTCGTATTTGTTCCGCACCGAATCCCTCGCGAAACTGCGACCGATGCTTGAACACGCTTGCAGCACACTTCTTGTCGGAATCACGCCAAACCAGGACTTTAAACTACTATACACAGAAGAGAGCCAGGCTCCTCCCCCATCTCTTCTCCAACCAGCAGCGCCTGTGGAGAGGCTCTAGGTTCGGGCTAGGCCTGAGCACTTTCTAGAAACTCTCAAAACGAGAGGGGAGGAAAGGGAGAGAGGAGACTATGGCCATGAACTTTGACCGGTCCACTATGTTAGCTTGTAGCATCGCTACCGCCTCGATATATCTGTACCTCAATGGGGCAAGACGTTTGCGGAACATCTTTGCACGCTAGCAACTGAGCATCCAACACATTAGAGCAACTCTAACAGATACCGCAATAATCGATCTTTCAAAAGATTGTATGCAATGCATCGAATAATTGTTCTACGGCTCAAAACATCGTCGGACGAAATAAAAACATAATAATTGTTTTATGGCTCAAAATTCAATACCTAGCCGAGTCGGTCGAAGTGGCAGCCGTGTCTGCTGGAGGGGTGGGGCAAGGTAGTGTGGCAAGCCAACTTCTTGATACGAACTACCGGAAGATGTGTCGCCTTCACGGGCGGCGACGGGATCCATGCCGGATGCACCTACTTACACTTGGCGGTCGTTCATGCCCATGCCCGTTCGCTTCTGCGTGGGTGCGGCGGCATTGCGAGCTACCAGAGCCGTGAAAGATCCCGAGGCGGCGTGTGCTGCTAGAGTCGCTTGAGGGGCCGCCATGACGACTAACTTCGTTAGCGCGTTTTTGGGCGATGTGGGAGTGACAGGACGGGTCAATTCGGGCTCTGCACCTAGACGTCGACGAGCTGGGTGTCGAAGGAGTCCATGCAGTGAGGGAGAGTCGCAGCGGAGCGAGTAGATCGACAACGACACGAAAGAGAGAAGGCGGGGAATTGAAATGTCCATACCGCCAAGTCCTAGCGCGAATACAGGGCACGCTTGGGTCACTCGCGGAAACTAATAATTTAACGCTTCACGAGACGAATCTACAATGCAACAAAAAAATAAGTTTTTCGAAAACATGTGGGATTTGCTCGGAACCTCTTTTCTTGCGGAAACCATGAAAAACTGTTATTATAAGGGTCGACCACTTTTACAGTATCTATGAGTGTTGCTCTTATCACATGTGAAGAGATGTATGCATGCAGTATATATAATTTCTTCAGCATCATACCATAAACGGCTCTCTATAGTCCATCGTCTGTATAATTTTTTTCTTTTGACTTTTGAATATTTTGTCTATCATCCATGTTGCCTAGTTTTTTATTGGTTTCTGGTTTAGGTTTATGCAGAGGTTTATGTTTCGGTTTAATTTCTTTCGGGGATTAAATTGAAGTATTCAGAGATTGTATGCCTTTAATGATGTCCACAATCCTTTATCTACTATATCACTATGACATCTCCAATGCTAACCCTTAAAATGGACACACTAACCGTTCGTGGTTCACGTTCGGATGCGTCCGCGTATATGATACGTAAGCCAGCCATCCAACCGTATATGTCAAATCCGGACAACAAAGATAAGCTAGGCGGACCCATAGGACAAATCACATGTTAGAGAGAAGAAAAAAGGGACATGTGGTCGCTTTTGGTTGAAGATGCCATGTCCGAACACTGCCAAAGCCATCCCAAATTTGCTATCAATATACCGGTATTCGAACATGCAGAATGGTCCACGAAAATATAGGAGTATCCATTGAATAGCAAAAGTGATTCGAATACCATGATCCAAACATATACCGGAGCTTTGAGGATCTCACTTAGAGATGCCCTAAGCTTCCTAATATTGAAAGCCTCTTATTCAATTGAGGTCTTGCATTTGAAATTGGGTTGATAATTTTGACTTGGTTCTGTCTGTTGGATGTGTTGTGCATTGTTCCCCCCTCTGGTATTCAAGTGAAATTATGCCTTTGACCAAGCCTTTTTGCTAATGAATTTATGGTATAATTGTTGATCACAACATAGATATATGTTATAAAAATGCTTATATCTTTTGGGCAATTGAGAAATTATCAAGTTTATGTCTTGCAATAATTCACTTTAATTATATGTTACATATCAAAGGGCTATGGTAACTGTTAGAATACACCATTGATAGATGGTCGTAATTTTTTTACGACACATCAAAGCACGCTTTTGCTTCTAGTCTACTATATCACTAAGCTTCCTAGAATTTAAGGGCGTGTTCTAAACTCCTCTCGCTCCACACTTCTCCAACTTCAGGCGCAGAGCTGAACCGAACGTCTAAGCTCCGTGGAGTGAGCTTCACGAAGCGCTGCGGTCTGCTAGTACAAATTATCGAAGCAGGTAAAGCTCAGCTTCACAAAATGGAGAAATGAGGAGTTCTGCATAATTACAATGGTATGCCACCGCCAAGTGATACAAAACGATTCACATGGCTTGTCCTTGGTGACTGTTCCCCGAACCGGTCCGCAGCTAGTGTACAGTGCTGCGAGAAGCTGCCAAGTGAGCCGAACGCATAGATTAATAGCCAGGTGAAGTGAGAAGCTAGCTTAAGAAGCTGGATTTGTGAAGTTTTTGAGAAGCTAGAGAGGTTCAGAACACGCCCTAAGTCCTTCATTCAATTGAGGACATTGGTTTTGGATTGACTTCACAATTGTAACTTGTTCAATAATTTCTCAAAGTGCTCTCTTAATCTATCTACTATATCACTAAGCTCCTAGCATTGGAGGCCTCTAATTCAGTTGTGGACAGTGGTTTTGGTTTCGCTTCCCAATTTTGATTGTGTCAACGATTTTTCAAGGAGATCTCACATTCAAGTTAGGTGTTCAATATTTAATTAGGTTCATGATTTTGACTGATAAATGATTTCTTAAATTAATTATCAACAGCCAACTTATAATACATCAGTTTCGTGCATTGTGTCATCACATGACAAAACATAGACAAATGCCAACATGCGACACTGTAGTATCAATAATATACATGTTGTCGTCACTGCAAGAAACTCTTCACATACGTGTGGGTTAATTTGCTGATAATACATAATTATATCCTCAGAAAATTCTCATAAAAATATCGCATAATAAAAAAACATTTCATCATATTTCCGATTCGCCAAACCATTTTTTTAATGAAATTCGAACAACGTCAACCGCGCAGACGAAGCCCGCCCAATCCTTGTAGCGAATTAGCAAAGCAAACCGAATTGAGTGGAAGGGGAACTGTCGATCTGACCCACCGACCACTGGATTTGGCACAGCTCATACTCTTTGATTGTAACGCTCCAAATGATGCCTTAATATAACTGAAATCTCCCAGCAATTGTTTTTGTTAGAAAACACAACTTGTCACGTAAACTCATTGAAAGGACTTGAGTGCAGTTCCCAGTTTATCATGGCACCTAATTAGCACACAAATACAAAAATTTTGTTAGCAAACACAACTTGTCACCTAAACTCGTTGAAAGGAGTTGAGTGCATTTCCCAGTTTGTTACAACATCATGGCACCTAATTAGCACACAAATACAACTTTTTTCAAAAAGTCAGAATCGGAAGGACATTATGTGACCTGGCTTGAGGAATCATGGTCCAGTCGAATTATTCAGATCTGACGAAATCACTAATGACAAAACAGGAAGAAGTAACCATGTACTGTATATTTTACTTTGTATTATATATGTTTACTATTCATGCCACTATTAAACAGGCCACTCCATAATCCTTTTACTTGTTCTAGGTGCTGATTTCAAACCCCCAAAAAGGTATATACATGTACCTGCTCTCTTGCAGTAATCTTTTTCAAGAAATCAAAATCCAACATCTGAGAACTAACTAATTCACAAATCCTTCTGCTCATTTTTTCTCTTGCAGCAGCTCCTGAAGCTAAGCTTCCAAACGGAGCAAGCGAAGCACCCTGTCTTGGATGGCTTCTTTGCTTTCTGTACTTTCCCAGAAGGATTTTGATGTTCTTCAGCATGAATGGTGTTCCCCGTCTCGCTGCCGGCATCAGTAGTGTCATCTTGCTCGTCATCGAACTGCTGTTTTTCCTGAAGCAGCTCAAGGAGCCTCTGTTTCTTCTCCGTCAGCGAAGGCCTCGGTGTGTCCACAGACATCCTTGCTGCGAATGATGTTTGCATCTGGTGATCTGGTGTGCTACCTCTTGAAGGAGTGAAGTCTCGAGGATCCAAATGAATAGAGATGTTAACATGTTAGAACTTTGACACAAACGATACTATTCGTTCATTTAAAACAAGAAAATGTCATGTTTTACCTCCCCTCACGCTCTGGAAATCATCTTCACTGTCGGAGTCTAACCATGGCCTTGCCTCGAAGAACGACTCATCTCTACTTCCTCCTGGTGTAATTAATCAGCAGTGAATGGTTGAATGGTGAGTATATAGCATAAAACTACCACTTTCGGGGCTAGGTCACAAAAAAGCTACCGCTTTTGCTGATATTCCAAAAAAACTACTCCCTCCGATCCATAATAAGTGTCGCTCATCTAGTACAAACTTTGTACTA